>BLBF01000019.1:16261427-16419302 GCA_015471245.1 Laticauda colubrina | reverse complement strand
ATCACATGATGCTGCCTGACGAGGTCAATTTGACACCACTGGTCTAAAGTATTCTTTCCTCTAGTGATACAGTTGATGTACTGAAAATATTTTGGTAGCTCTTTGCTTAATTTAGTACTATTGAAATCTCCTAATGAGATTTGATGAGAAGTGAATCAGGGTATTTAACTTCAGCACACATAATCTGGTCATCTACAGTTTATAATGCATTGTTTACACAAGCTTGTGGAGAAATATACACAGCAGTTAGGAGAAATGAGGAAAACTCTCATGGACAATAAAATGGTTTCAATTGGACTTCTGGTTGCACTTCCTTTGCTGACGGACTGAAGACCGCAATTGTGCATGGCTTTGATCCATGCTCTCCCTGTCAGAGGACTCCAAATGGTGCCAGAACCAACATGTAGGGTGGTGAAGAAAGGGGAGACCACCAGCTGGGTTGAGGGGAGTTGCATCTCCCCTCCCTGGCTAGGCATACTCCCTCCGAAGATGATCTGTAGCACTGACCAATATGACCACCCTGAAGAAGAAAAGCTAACTGGGACAAAGATCGTGCTGGAGTGGTGAAGAAGAGGACAGTGTGAAGACCGGGCTAACTAGGTGCAACATTTGGATACAAATGTTCCCAGAATTAAGATATTAAAATATGTTTAAGAAAGATAATAAAAGCGGCAACCAGAGAAAATGGGGGGCGGGGATTGACAGCTGAAAGTGGCTTTGTACTTTGAAAGGAGTTAAATTCAAGGAGGAAGTCAGAAGAAAATAGTTGTTTAAATTGGACAAATATATGATTTTGACATTAAATAGGCATAATTAAAAGCTAAACTTGAATGTGTAAAAAAAAAAAAGAACAGTAATTGATATTTGGATCTATTGGATTTTTAAATTTTAAAAGCCCTAAACCGAGAAAAGAAAGTGGGAAAAAGAAGGGTGGACTTCGATATAAAAGAGAGCACCACCTAAGGGTAAAGGAAAATTTTAGTGACTGTTTAAAAAACTCCTGGATCTTTTAAAAGTGGAATTTGATACAAAACAAGAGAAACTTTGTTTCAATAAATTAGAAACCCTGGAAAGTAAAAAGTGAAGACACAGAAAATCAAAATAAAAGAAAGAAATGTAAAGAACTAAAGCCCCTGTCACACAGCACCAATGGATGGAAAGAGGATGTAAAATGGAGAGAAACACTTGCCATCCGTTGGTTAATGCGATGCATCCATTCTGTACTTACTGTGTCCGTTTTTCATACTCACTATCCGTCCAGCATCCGTCTAATGACATTTCATCCGCTCAAAAAGTTTTGAGCTGCACAAAACTTTTTGAGCGGAAAATGTATCCAACGTGTCCATTCTACATCCGCTACGCATACGGGGAACATCCGTTATACGTCCGTGGTCATCTGTTCCACATCCGCTATATCCGCTTCGCATCCGCTGCGCATCCGCGCAACTGCGCGTCCGCCGCACATCCACTCCAGTGAAAAACGGACATAGGGAGGAAGCAAAACGGACACGGAACGGACACACAGTGATAGTAGCATGGACATAGAAAGGATGAAAGCGGATGCAGCTCGCATACAAAGCATTAAAATGAAAAAAACTTTCGTATAGGGGATGTATCTCGGATATTTAGGATGTCTGCAGGATGCCTAGAGGATGCAAAAGGACACCTAGCAGAAAACCTATATTTCCTATAAAAAGGGGGAGAAATCACCTGGATCTCACTTTCAGTCCAGCAGCCCTGCGGTGCAGACCACTTCAGCCTTGCTCTTGCTCCTCCTCTTCCACAGCATCCAGTCATCTCCACCATGGATCATCACACACTCCTTTTGGTAGCCGCCATCGTTCCACAACAGTGCGAAGCCCTCTACAGGCTCTTTCACCTGTTCTACACGAAGAAAAGGAGGCGTCCAAGAAGTATCTGGGTCCGAAGATGGATCGTGAGAAGAGCCAAGTATGGACTGTATAACAAGCTGATGGTGGAGCTGAGGAAAGAAGACTCTCGTGCATTCCAGAACTTCATGAAGATGCCGCCAGCCATGTTTGACAAAGTTGTAGAGTGGCTGAGACCTAGGTTGACGAAGGCAAACACCAACTTCCAGCCCAGCCTGGACACTGTGCTGAAGGTGGCACTGACTCTGTGCCATCTGGCCTCCGGGACCACGCACAGGAGCATACAGTATGCTTGGAGGATGCCACAGAACACCATCAGCATTGTGGTCAGAGAAGTGGTGCAGGCCATCATCAAAGAATACCTGGAGAAGCTCCTCCAGTGCCACTCCACTGAAGAAGGCTGGAAGAAAGTTGCAGAGCAGTGGTATCAGAAGTGGAACTTCCCCCACACCGTTGGAGCCATAGATGGGAAGCATGTGGCTTGCAAAGCTCCAACCAAATCAGGGTCCACTTATCACAACTAAAAGGGCTTCTTCAGCATCATCCTCTTCGCCATGGTCGATGCTGACTACAAGTTCATGTACATTGATGCTTCAGGCAACGGGTCACCTTCAGATGCCCAGGTATACAACGCCAATCACCTCAACGAGGGGCTGGAACGCAATCTCATCATGGGGTTCCCACATCCAGAACCCCTGCCCAACAACACACAAGATGTGCCCTACTTCATCGTGGTGGATGACGCCTTCTCCCTCAGAACCTACCTCATGAAGCGCAAGACTTCCAGATGCCTCACCCGGGAAGAGAGGATCTTCAACTACAGGCTTTGCAGGGCAAGGTGGGTGGTGGAGAATGCCTTTGGCATCCTGGCCAACAGGATCCAGGTACTTCTCACCACCATGCAGCATCACCCGGGGACTGTGAGGAGCATCGTGGAAGCTTGCTGCATCCTGCACAATCTCATGCACACCCGCTACGCAGTGTTGCAGAACAGGCTTGTGGACTGTCAACAAGGGAATGGGGACATGGAGCCTGGTAAATGGAGGCAAGGACAAAACCTGATAGACACTGTGGATGTGCAAGGCCCCAAAAGAGCTTCACGTGAAGGGAAGAAGCAGCGCAACCTCCTGAAACACTGGTGCAACTCCCCAGCTGGAGCAGTGAAGTGGCAAGACAGGATGATAGATGCTTAATATATGCTTCCTTCATCCTGTCTCAACACACGGATGAGATTGTTCCATGTATGTTGAGTGGGCCTACAATGAACAGGGCATTTAATAAAGAGTTGTGTTTATGTTGAAATGTGTTGATGAATGATTACATTGATATTGATAATAAAGGGCCATAGGTGTGGCACCTGGGAGGGTGGACCATACAGTCCCACTATGCTTGCACTGGAGGTTTCTCTATCCTACAGCTATTATCCATCCCAAAGGTATCCCATCCCATCCCATCCCACTGCTATCTTAACCCATCCCACAGCTATTACCCATCCCACAGGTATCCCTGCCCATCCCACTGCTATCCTTACCCATCCCACAAGCATGCAAAGGCTTAAACCATTTCTAAAAGTTTCCACCAAGACTTTATTGACTAAAAGAAATGAAGCAAGTGTGTGAAGCAAAGATATACTTTATTAATAACGAACTGTCAAAGTAAAATGACCCAAGTAAAGTGTCCCAAGGAAAGATAAAGTCAACAGGTAGCAAACCAGTCTCTGGCACTCTTCTCAGTCACTCTGAGGCGTGCCCATAGTCTCAGGGATGAAGGGTCCAGGTGCTGTGGAGGTGGCTGCTGCTGGAGTGCTGGTCTGAGGTGCCATTGGGGTGCCTGGCCCTGAGAGGACAACAGGGGATGGTGTGTGGAGGAAGCTCTCAGACAGCTGGCTCAGTCCTGTGATGTTGAGAGCCCCTTCCTCCATGACATGGGGTGTCAGTCCCAAGACCGATGACAGATGTTCTGAGGCCGGGCTTGGCTGTGAGGTGGAGGAAGGAGGAGTGTAGTGGGGCTTTCTGGTTGGCAGCTGAGCGAGGTGAGGCATGGGTGGTATCTGTGGCATGGATGGCATCTGTGGCATGGGTGGCATCTGTGGCATGGGTGGCATGGGTGGCATGGGTGGCATGGGTGGCATCAGTGGCATGGGTGGCATCAGTGGCATCGGTGGCGTACAATGAACCTGTGCCTGGACTGGGAAGGGCTGCTGCCTGTGCTGCTGGAACTCCTGGTAGCCATAGCCTTGGTAGGTGAGGGCCTGTGGAAAGCCTTGGAAGGGCTGTGACATCACCTGGGGTGGAGGAGCAGACCTGGACTGTGTCGGAGCAGGTTCAGCTGGGCCTGGAGGATTGTGCAGAAGACCTGTGATCCTGTCCTTTATCACCTGGTACTGTGATTTGGACATGTCCATGAGGGTCTGGTTGATGTAGGTGAGGAAGGGCTTGCAGTTTGAGGATGGTATGTCAGTATGTACTACCTGAGAGAAGAGATCTATGCTGCTTTTGATGGTGTCCCTGATCTCCAGCAGGACAGTGTGGCTCTGCCCCTCCGGTCTGGCTCTCTGCCTGCTTTCTGTGGAGGTTGAGCTGGGGGTGGATGTGGGTTGGTCTCTAGTGGAAGTGCCCTCTCCTTGCTCCAACTGTTTTAGAGGGTCCTCCATGCGCTCCGCCATGGGGAGTGCAGCTGTCGGGGGGGTCTCCATTGTGGGATGCTCCACAGATACCTGCCTGGACACAGGAGCTGACTCTTGGCCAGAAGAGGACTGGCTTTCAGCAGGCTGCCTGAGAGAGAGGGTCAGAGGGGCTGCTCCTCAGTGGCAGATCTCACCCTCCAAGAAGCTGCACTTGGCCATCACGTAGGTCTCCTGGTCGGTGAGCTTGACCGTGGCCTGGCCAGATTTCTTGAGGTGCAGCTTCCCATACCAGGTGTGCTTCCACCACCCGAGGAGGACCTCCGAAGTGTAGCCCAGACTCTCCGCCTTCTCTCTCCAAGCAGCCTGCTTCCTTTTGGTGTCTCGATAGAGTCTGTGTCCCTGCCGCCATCGGTACTCATTCTCCCTCAGCCATTCGAGCAGCTCATCCTCATATTCCTCTTCGATGGAGTATTGTCTCCTCTCCCGTTCTCACATATGCCTCTTCCTCCCTCTGGCAGGGCCATCTGGGCACTCATCAGAGGGGCTTCGAGGTTCTAGGGGCTGCTCCACCACACCACCACCACCACCACCAGCAACAACAACAGTAGCAGCAAAAGCAGGACCAGCAGGACCAGCAGGACCAGCAAGAAAAGCAGGACCACCAGCACCGGCAGGACCAGGATCAGCAGCAGCAGAGTAAGCACCAGCAGCACCAGCAGGACCAGCAAGACCAGGAGCACCAGCAGGACCAGCAGCACCAGAAGGACCAGCAGGACCAGGAGCACCAGCAGGACCAGGAGCAGCACCAGCAGAGTAAGCACCAGCAGAAGCACCAGCACCAGGAGCAGCACCAGCAGAGTAAGCACCAGCAGAAGCCCCAGCACCAGAAGCAGCGCCAGCAGAGTAAGCCCCAGCAGAAAGACCAGCACCAGGAGCAGTGCCAGCAGAGTAAGCTCCAGCAGAAGCCCCAGCACCAGGATCAGTGCCAGCAGAAGCCCCAGCACCAGAAGAGTCAGCCCGAGCAGCAGAAGCCCAGTAGAAACAGAGTCAGGGCCAGGGGGTGGGATGGTGGCCCTGTCCTTCTTGCCAGGGCTGGCAGCAGATGGCACAGGCTTCCTCTTCTTCCCCATGGTTATTGGCTGGAGCTGTGTCTGGCAGCAGGTCTTTCCTCTGAATGGTGACCTGCTTGTGAGCTGCATCCTTATATATCAGCGGGGCTGACGCAATGCTTCCTCCCCGCATGTGCAGTGAATGCTTTGCATTCACTAGGCATCCGCTAGGCATCCGCTAGGCTTCTGTGATGCATCCGCTTCATCTGCTAAGCATCCGCTCTGCATCCATTCCTTCAGTTGCACATCCGCTTTGCTGTGCTCTCCCGGAAGCCCTGCGGATGTGCCATCTGCTTCCATCCGCTTCCATCCGCTAGGCTTCTGTGCAGCATCCACTTTACATCCTCGTTACATCCTCTCCCTCTCCGTTCCTTTCCGTTGTTGTCCTCTCTGCTTATCCAAATTTGGCGCACTTTTGAGAGTGGATAACAACGGATGAAAAATTTTCTCGTCCGCTGTGTCCTTTTCGCATACATTTTGCATCCATCGGCCTATGTGACAGGCCCTTTACACTGTGACTGTTTGGTGATTTTGGCATAAACTTAATTTATGGATATTGGATTATTTGATGAACTTAGAAAAATCTTAAAGAGGAATTAATAGAAGTTGATCATTGGAAATAAATATCAAAGACACTGGTTGAATTAAATTACTGGACAATTGCTTTGGATTTAAAGACAAAAGAAGGGGATAAAGAAAATAGAAAAGAAGTTACATGAAAGAAATGAGTCATGCTGTCTAGCCTTACAATCATTAGAAATGGCAATTCTGGAGTATGAAGAACAACAAGGAGTGCCAAAAGGGGAGGAGCTAATCAAAGAAGAAGCCAGCTTCTTTGGAAAAATGGAGCAACGAACATTAAAGCAAAGGAGAAAAATGGGAATTAAAATTTGGAGATTTGAGGTGGCAATTAAAAAGGGAAATGTTTTGAAAGCCAAACAAAGAAAATGGGAATAGCAGAAAAGGGAATTACAGAAGAAAATTTTAAAGAGGGAGGGGGATAAAAATTGGAGTAAGAAATGGAGAGAAAAAATGAAAGAAAAAGAAGTAATAAGAGAAAGGACCAGGAAATAAGGAGATATGGAAATCATACAAAAATGAAAAGAAATTGTTTAATCAAGAGTCATAGAGACAATGGGTAGATAAGGATTAATAAGGATTAATTAATATAAATGCATTTGAAGTAAAAAATCATTTAAATATTGATTTTTAAAATGAAGAGATTGGAACTGATGTCCTTTTGTCATTAGACTGCCTGTTATTGTTCAATTATATACAGAGCTAAATGGAATAAATGTGATAAAGAGAAATTATAATAAGTATGCTAAATATGTTTAATAAATTTAAGAATATAGTTAAAATGAATCATGAGGATTGTTATAAAAGGGTAACATCACTTTTTATGATTAACTGAATAGATTAATTTATTTGAAATTATACATGATTTAAGATAATTGTAGGGGAAAATACCATGCAGAATCTGGTTTAAAATACATGTGTGTTATATAAATGCGAGGAGATTATTAACTCTTAAGGTGATAATTAAAAATAACTATATTGTGATAAATTATTATTATGAATTAAAGAAGAGTTAGCTAAATGATATATAAGATAAAAGGGTGATACATTCAAATTAGTAATTAAAGGGGAAATCTGTTGAATTATTAGAATTAAGATGGAACTTTTGGAATAATGAAATAAGAATATGCAATGAAATTGCAAATGTGACAGATAAAAGTATAATGTATTATGAATATGAAGATATGAGAGCTATTTATATAAAATAAATTTGAAGAATATAAGATTTTTTGAGAAAATTGATAGAAAATATGAAATGTAATGATATATGAAATCAAATGTGAAAGATGAATACGTAACCAAGGTCATATTTGTATGGAAATGTGAAAACTTGGAACCATACTGTTCACTAAAAGAAATGTTTTTGAAATATAAAAAATAAAGTTTTTACAACAAAATAAAATAAAATGTCTGCCCTTTGTATCTGAAACCCTGAGATATCCAAGCTGCTTATTTATTTATTTAGCATATGGCAAATACATGGACTTATGGAATCTGCTGTTTATCCATTGTCATATATTTAGAGAGCCAGCAGTTCTACAAAGATGTGTGACTGCCAACTTTTGTTAACTACCAATTCTTCAAGTGGTTTTTGAGTGTAGCTCAGAATCTATTAAATCCAATGAAACTCTGAACACGAGGTTACTGATAATCAGCTTTTATTTCTGCAGAAAGCAAAACTGGGTTACCTTTTATCTTCCACCTTAAACAGAGCAGTCAGAGAAAGAAAAAGCAAAAGTTGAAGCTGCTGCAAAAGCTGCAACAAAAATTTTTCCCTCAAACTTCTTGTAGTTTACACAGCTTGCACAGATCATCATAATATTAGAAACATTATTTCATGTCATGCAAACCTCATGATTTTTCTCAGCACTTCTGCAAACAAAGGATCTTAAGGCTAGGTCACACTGGCTGACAGATGCAAAACATATGCAAAAAGGACACAGCGGATGAGCAAAATTTCAGGGATGGCTTCATCTGTTGTTATCCGCTCTCAAAAGTGCCCCAAATTTGCATAAACAGAATGGAAAGCAACAGAAAGGAACGGATGTGGGGAGGATGTAGCGGGGATATAAAGCGGATGTTCGTAGGAAGCCTAGCGGATGGAAGCGGATGGAAGCGAATGACACATCCGCAGGGCTTCCGGGGGAGAATAGCAAAGCGGACGCGTAGCAGAAGGAGCGGATGCATAGCGGATGACGCAGATGCATCACGGACGCCTATAAGATGCATAGCGGATGCCCAGCGGATGTGTAGTGAATGCAAAGCGTTCACTGCGCATGCGGGGAGGATATAAAAGGATGCAGCTCACAAGCAGTCACCATTCATAGGAAAGACCTGCTGCCAGAGATATCTTGAGAGCACACCATGGGGAAGAAGAGGAAGCCTCTGCCTACTCCTGCCAGCCCTGGCAAGAAGGACAGAAACAGCATCCCACCCCCTGGCACTGACTCTGAAGCTGCTGGTGCTTCTGCTGCTGCTGCTCCTGGTGTTGCTGCTGCTGGTGCTTCTCCTGCTGCTGCTGCTGCTGGTGCTTCTCCTGCTGGTGCTGCTGGTGCTTCTCCTGCTGCTGGTGGTGCTTCTCCTGCTGCTGGTGGTGCTTCTCCTGCTGCTGGTGCTGCTGCTGTGATGGACCAGCCCCAAGGCCCTCAAAGCCCTGCTGCTGAAGGCCCTGAAGCCCCTGCCAGAGGGAGGAAGAGGCAAGGCAAGGAAAAGGGAGAGAGGAAACAGTACTCTATTTCCGAAGACCATGAGGAGGAGGTGCTGGAATGGCTGAGGGAGAACGAGTACCTATGGAGGAAGGGCCACAGGCTCTATCGCGACACCAAGAGAAAGCAGGCAGCTTGGAGAGAGAAGGTGGAGAGCCTGGGCTACACTTCAGATGTACTCCTTGGATGGTGGAACCACATGCGCACCTGGTATGGCAAGCTGCACCTGAAAAAATCCGGGCAGGCCGCTGTCAAGTTCACTAACCGAGAGACCTATGTCATGGCCAGGTGCAGCTTCCTGGAGGGTGAGATCCGCCACCGAGGAGCAGCCCCTCTGTCAACCCTCTCCCTCAGACAGCCCACAGAGAGCCACTCCTCTTTCAGCCAGGAGACAGCTACCATGTCCAGACAGGTGTCTTTGGAGGGCCCAACGACAGAGACCCCCCCCCCCGACAGCTGCACTCCCTGTGCCGGAGGATGTGGAGGATCCCCTGTCTCAGATGGAGCAAGAAGAAGCAGCCATCAGAAACCAACCCACACCCACACGCAGCTCCACCTCCACAGAAAGCAGGCAGAGAGGCAGACCGGAGGGACAGAGCCACATTGTCCTCTTGGAGATCAGGGACACAATCAAAGCCAGCACAGATCTTCTCTCCCAGCTGGTCCACTTCGACATACCATCCTCTAACCGCAAGCCCTTCATCACGTACGTGAGCCAGACCCTCATGGACATGCCTGAGGCCCAGTACCAGGTGATGAAGGAGAAGATCACAACACTGCTGCTCACAGCTCTTCTGAACCACCCTCCAGACCCAGCTGAACCTGCTCTTACCCATTCCAGGTCTGCTCCTCCATCCCAGGCGATATCACAGCCCTTCCACGGATTTCAACAGGCCCTACCTACCAAACCTACCACTACCAGGACTTTCCACAGCAGAGGCAGCCCTTCTCAGTCCAGGCCTAGGTTCACCGGATGCCACAGATGCCACATGCCTCACCTGACCCAGCTGCAGACCAGACAGCCCCACTGTACTCCTCCTTCCTCTACCCCACAGCCAAGCCCTTTGTCAAAACATCTGTCATCAGTCTTGGGCCTCACATCCCAGGTACTTGATGAAGGGTCTCTCAAACTCATGGGACTGAGTTGTTACCTCCTCACTTTATTTTTGCTTAAGACACTTTCCTTGGGTCATTTTGCTTTTTAATAAAGTCATACAGTTTGTTATTAATAAAGGTTATTTTTGCTTCACACACTTGGTTCATTTTTTTTACTTAAGCCCATGTCACACTGCACCAACGGATGCAAAGAGGATGTAAAACAGACAAAAAAGCTTGCCATCCATTGGTTAACGCGATGTACTCACTGCCTCTGTTTTGCTTCCTCTCTATCCATCCAGCATCCGTCTATTGACGTTTCATCTGCTCAAAAAGTTTGAGCTGCCCAAAACTCATCCGCTACGGATCCACTACGCATCCATTCTGTATCTGTTAGGCATCCGCTATATCCGCTAGGCATCCATTCTGCATCAGCGCAACTCGCATCCGCTCGGACGCAGGGAGGAAGCGGAATGGACGCAGAACGGATGCAGAACGGATGCAGCACAGAAACAAAGCGTTTAAAATGGAAAAAACGTTCGCAGAGGGGACCTATCTCGGATATTAAGGATGTCTAGAGGATGCCTAGAGGATGCCTAGAGGATGCCTAGAGGATGCCTAGAGGATGCAAAGGGACACCTCTACTGCCTATAAAAAGGGGGAGCAACTCACCTGCATCTCACTTTCAGACAAGCAGCCTAGCTGTGCAGACCTCTGCAGCCTTCATCTGACTCTTGCTCTTCCACAGCATCCAGTCATGTCCACCGTGGATCGTAACACAGTCCTTTTGGCAGCCACCATCCTTCTACAACAGTGCAAAGCCATATACAGGCTCTGTGAACTCTACTACGGGAAAAAAAGGAGGCGGCCAAGAAGCGTCTGGGTCCGAAGATGGATCGGGAGAAGAGCAGAGTACGGACTGTACAACAAGCTGATGGTGGAGCTCAGGAATGAAGACACTCGGGCATTCCAGAACTTCATGAGGATGCCTCCAGCCATGTTTGACGAAGTTGTGCAGCGGCTGACACCCAGGTTGACCAAGGCAAACACCAACTTCCAGCCCAGCCTGGAACCTGGGCTCAAGGTGGCACTCACTCTGCACCACCTGGCCTCTGGGAGCACCTACAGGAGCATGCAGTACGGCTGGAGGGTGCCACACAACACCATCAGCATTGTGGTCAGAGAAGTGGTGCAGGCCATCATCGAAGAATACTTGCAGGAGCTCTTCCAGTGCCCCTCCACTGATGAAGGATGGAAGAAAGTTGCAGAGCAGTGGTTTCAGAGGTGGAACTTCCCACACACCGTTGGAGCCATAGATCGGAAGCACGTGGCCTGCAAAGCACCACCCAAGTCGGGCTCAACTTATTTCAACTACAAGGGCTTCTTCAGCATCATCCTCTTTGCCATGGTCGATGCTGACTACAAGTTCATGTACATCGATGCTTCAGGTAGCGGCTCATGTTCAGATGCCCAGGTATACAACGCCAGTCACCTCAAGGAGGGGCTGGAAGACAACCTCATCATGGGCTTTCCAGATCCAGACCCCCTGCCCAACGACACACAAGATGTGCCCTACTTCATCATGGGGGGATGACGCCTTCTCCCTCAGAACCTACCTCATGAAGCCGTACACTTCAAGACACCTCACCCGTGAGGAGAGGATCTTCAACTACAGGCTATCTAGGGCAAGGCGGGTGGTGGAGAACGCCTTTGGCATCCTGGCCAACAGGTTCCAGGTACTTCTCACCACCATGCAGCATCGCCCAGAGACTGTGAGGAGGATTGCGGAAGCTTGCTGATCCTGCACAATCTCATGCGCACCCGCTACCCGGTCTTGCAGAACAGGCTTGTGGACCTCCAACAAGGCAATGGGGACATGGAGCCTGGGGAATGGAGGCAAGGGCGAAACCTGATAGACACTCAGGATGTGCAAGGCCCCAACAGAGGCTCACGTGAAGGGAAGAAGCAGCGCAATCTCCTGAGACACTGGTGCAACTCCCCAGCTGGAGCAGTGGAGTGGCAAGACAGGATGGTAGATGATTAATTAGTGCTTCCTTCAGCCTGTCTCATCACATGGATGAGATTGGGCCATGTATGTTGGGTGGGCCTACAGTGAACAGGGTGTTTAATAAAGAGATGTGTTTCTGTTGACATGTGTGGATGATTATTACATTATTATTGATAATAAAGGGCTATAGGTGTGGCACCAGGGAGGGTGAACCATACAGTCCCACTATGCTTGCACTGGAGGCTTATCTATCCCATTGCTATCCTTACCCATCCCACAGCTATTACCCATCCCAAAAGTATCCCTGCCCATCCCACAGCTATTACCCTTCCCACAGGTATCCCTGCCCATCCCACAGCTATCTTAACCCATCCCAAGCATGCAAAGGATTAAACCATTTCTAAAAGATTCCACCAAGACTTTATTAAAAAAAAAGAAATGAAGCAAGTGTGTGAATCAAAGATAAACTTTATTGAACAACAAGCTGTAAAAAAAAAATGACCCAAGTCAAGTGTCCAAATAAACTCTACAGGTAGCCAGCTACCCAGTCTCTGGCACTCTTATTGGTCACTCGGAGGTGTGCCCAGTCTCAGGGGTGAAGGGTCCAGGTGCTGTGGAGGTGGGTGGTGCTGGAGTGCTGGTCTGTATTGTCATTGGGGTGCCTGGCCCCGAGAGGACAACAGGGGACGGTGTGTTGAGGAAGCTCTCAGACAGCTGGCTCAGACCCGCGATGCTGAGAGGTCCTTCCTCCATGCCATGGGGTGTCAGCCCCAATACTGATGAGAGATGTACTGAGGCCGGGCTTGGCTGTGGGGTGGAGGAAGCAGTAATGTAGTGGGGCTGTCTGGTCTGCAGCTGGGTGAGGACTGGGGTGGGTGGCATCCCTGCCGTCGGTGGCATAATTGTCGTGGGTGGCATTGGTGGCATCAGTGGAAGCCGTGGAGGTTTGTGAAGGAGCTCTGTGATCTGGTCCTTCATCACCTGGTACTGGGGTTCCTCCATGTTCTTGAGGGTCTGGTTGACATAGGTAAGGAAGGGCTTGCAGTTGGAGGATGAGGAGTCGGTGCTGACCACCTGGGATGGGAGATCTATACTGGTGCGGATGGTGTCCCTGATCTCTGGCAGGACAGTGTGGCTCTGCCCCTCCTGCTGTCTGGCTCTCTGCCTTTCTGTGGAGGCGGAGCTGTGGGGGGGTGGCTGCAGCTATGACTGTGGTGGACTCGATGTCTCCTCTCTCCCACCGCACCAGGGAGTCCTCCACGTGCTCCATGGACAACAACTGTCCGCGGGTTCTCCGCCGTGGCACGCTCTACAGAAACCTGCCTGGAGACAGGGACTGACTCTTGGCCGGAAGAGGACTGGCTCTCAGCAGGCTGCCGGAGAGAGAGGGTAAACAGAGGGGCTCCTGGTGCTCCTCAGTGGCGGATCTCACCCTCCACGAAGCTGCACCTGGCCATGACGTAGGTCTCTCTGTCCGTCAACTTTACTTTGGCCTGGCCAGATTTCTTCAGGTGCAGCTTCCCATACCAGGTGTGCATATGTTTCCACCAGCTGAGGAGCACCTCCGAAGTGTAACCCATACTCTCCGCCCTCTCTCTCCAAGCAGCCTGCTTCCACTTGGTGTCCCTGTACAGCCGGTGTCCCTTCCGCCACAGATAGTCATTCTCTCTCAGCCACTCCAGCACCTCATCCTCATGTTCCTCCTCAATGAAGTATTGCCTCCTCTCCCGTCCCCGCATACGCCTCTTCCTCTCTTTGCCAGGACCAGATGGGCCCTCATCAGAGGGGCTCCCAGGTGGTAGGGTTTGCTCCTCCACACCAGCAGCAGCAGCAGCACCAGCAGGATCATCATCATCATCATCATCATCATCATCATCATCATCATCACAGCAGGATCATAATCAGCATCATCATCATCATCATCATCAGCAGCAGCAGCAGCAGCAGCACCAGGATCATCATCAGCAGCAGCAATAGCAGCAGTAGGATCAGCAGGACCAGGATCAGCAGCAGCAGAGTAATCACCAGGAGCCCCAGCAGCACCAGCCCCAGCAGCACCAGCAGGACCAGGAGCACGAGCAGGAGCAGGAGCACGAGCAGGACGAGCAAGCCCAGGAGCATGAGCAGGATCAGCAGCAGCTTCAGCAGAGTACGCAGCAGAAGCACCACTGCCAGGAACACCTTCAGCAGAAGCTCCAGCAGAAGCAGAGTCAGGGACAGGGGGTGGGAGTGTGGCCCTGTCCCTGTTGCCAGGGATGGCGGCAGGTTGCTGAGACTTTCGCTTCTTCCCCATGGTTGTGGGCTGGCTGGCAGGGAGGCTGGCAGGCACCAAGGCTGGCAGGAAGGCTGGCAGGAAGCCTAGCAGGAAGGCTGGCAGGAAGCCTGGCAGGCAGGCAGGCAAGCAGGCAGCAAGGCTGGCAGGCAGGCAGACAGCAAGGCTAGCAAGGAGGCTGGCCAGGAGGCTTGGAGGCAGGCTGGCAGGAAGGCTGGCAGCAAGGCTTGCAGGCAGGCATGCAGGCAGGGCAGGCAAGGACTCGATGTATCCTGCAGCAGGTCTTTCCACGTGCGAGCTGCTTCCCTTTATATCTGGGGGGCTTACACAATGCATCCCCCCGCATGCGCAATTAACACCAGGCATCCGTTATACTTCTGCTGTGCATCCGCTAGGCTTCCGCTCTGCATCCGCTTCATCCGCTGTGCATCCGCTCTGCATCCGCTTCATCCGTTCCGTGTCAGCTTTGCTGAGGCTCCCCGGAAGCCCTGCAGATGTGCCATCCGCTCTCATCCGCCCTCCATCCGCTAGGCTTCCGTTCCGCATCCATTTTCCATCCGCTCTGCATCCTCTCCGCGTCCGTGTTATCCGCTCTGGTTATGCAAATTTTTGCCCCTTTTGAGAGCGGATAACAACGGATAGAACATTTTGCTCGTCCATTGTGTCCATTTTGCATCCGTTGGGCAGTGTGATAGGCCTTTAATAAAGTGTTGGTGAAAACTTTGAAAAAAGGGTTAAGCCTTTGTATGCTTGTGGGATAGGTAAGGATAGTTGTGGGATAGGTAAGGATATTTGTGGGATGGGTAAGGATAGCTGTGGGATGGGTTAGGATAGCTGTGGGATAGATAAACCTCCAGCGCAAGCATAGTGAGACTGTATGGTCCACCCTCCCAGCTGCCACACATAAGGCCCTTTATTATCAATAACAATTTATTCATTGATCAACACATTTCAAAATAAACAAAACTCTTTATTAATGTCCTATTCATTGTAGGGCCGCTCAACATACATGGCACAATCTCATCAGTGTTATGAGACAGGCTCAAGGAAGCATCCATTAAGCATCTACCATCCTGTCTTGCCACTCCACTGCTGGAAGTCAATCTAGAGCTAATCTGTAGCAGCTCTCATTTGTGTATTAGTTTTAGCTTATCTTAATTAAGATTACAAGCATCAAAACAAAAAAATCATTTCTGGGCTTTGCCTAACTACACTGTGGTTTTAAGCCAACTGTTGGATATCATGATTATTTCACCCCACAAATGCATACATCCATCCCTTAGTGGTGAATCTCATTCCCTGTGGAGTGTGACACACCACATGGCTACCTTTGGAACAGCTGGAATATTGTATCTGGTCATGTGTGCAGGTAGATTTTATTCCCTGGCAGGTGTAATCTGAATGATAAACCAGAGTTTTAGTGATTTTAGTTCCTGCACAGTTGCTTTTTATACACTCGTGACAAGATGAGTTGTTATCTGCCTCAAGAGTCAGGGAAATCTGTTTCAGACTCAGAATCATAGGAATCCTTTTCAGGTGGAAAGAGCTGGAGCCATAGTTTGTAGTCATTACTGTCTTCTGATGGCAGGATGTTGTGAGAAACAGAATCTTCAATAACAAATACAGTAGCAATGCCTCTTGTGGAAAAGGAATAACATGAGCCTGTGGAGGCAGTGGACATGTCAAACAGTTGAGCACCTAGGTATAGTAGGAGGGTAGTGAAGTTCACTGTGGCTCTAATCACACACAGCTTTCTTCTTGAAATGCAACAATTTCATCAGGCAGCAATAATCCAAAGTGAAGAGCAAATTGATATAAAAATGAACAAGTAGTTAGGACTCCAGGTCATCAAAAATGTCTGCAGATGAAGCTGGTGTTCTGTTGTGATTCGCTGGCAGCAGGTGCGGATGGCTGAGGTCTTGGAGAGTGAGGACTGAGATGAGAGGCCTACGTGTGATGCAAGGATGGGGCAAGGACCATCAGGGAGTGGAATGCTGCCTTCAGAGATTGTGTAGGCTGGCAGCAGTGATGAAGAGGTCTCCAAGGAGCCTGTGCCTAGTGTGTGTGCATGCAGAGCTGCTTGAAGGAAAGAGCAGCTGCAGCAGCATGGGTGACTCAGGAGTAAGACTGCAAGGTAATGGTCCCTTCCTTAAGAGATAAAAGCCAGCTAGTGTTCTTGGCAGCCTTGCACAACCTTGGCAAGGCTTGTTCTTATCTGAGATAATTAGTTTGAAACAGCCTTTTGACTGCAAAGGAACAGAATTCGTAAAGAATCATTAAAAGGTTTTGCTGTTACCTCTGTTTCATGTTTGTTTCCTTGGAACAAAGTTTAGGTCAGAACAGGTTCATTGCAAATGTAGCTTCAAGTCGGTGATGGGTTGACACTCCCCCTGAAATGGTGGAATCTTCTTTATTCTGGAAATGTGGATCCAAGCTTTGATGCCTTCAATTTTAGCTGCTGTGGGTATGCTGAGAAGAACCTGCTGAGGGTTGGACCACTTGTCGTTGGTTGCACTCAGGAAGAGTTCCTTTCCTTGAATCTACTCTCCAGGTTGGACACACGCTGGTGCCATTGTTACTGGTGACAAGGCATCTTGCACCTGTTGAGAAATATGAGAAAGAACCTGGAAACTGGCCAGTTTCTGCAAATATTGTGTTATATTTGTCTCTCCTTCATCCCTTGATATTGACTGGGAAGAGAAAGGTGTACCATAGTCAGATTTTATACTTTTTTGGTACTCCAAAACTAGGGATAATTATTTCCATCATGATCTTGACAACTTCTTTGGCTGTTTGGGTGCCTGTGGGGATGGTCTCTGGTCATCCAGTGAACATATGGACTAAGATCAAAATGTTGTTATTAGCTCCTTTCTTAGGCATTTCTGTGAAGTCAACTTGCCAGTCTTCTCCTATACAGCAGGATCCTTGTGGGATTTTGGCTCCTTCTGTGGGGTTATTCTTCTGATATATCCCACACTAATCCATTACTACCTTACACAATCTTCTCACATTCTGAATCCTGTATCTTCTTTTTAACCATCTCTTCATTACTCTTGGACCTGCATGAGTGGCCTGGTGGACACATCTCACTACTGGCCAAGTTTGCTGCCTAAGCAGTTGTACTTTATCCTTTATTATCCGCCAACCATATTTCCACTGGCCATCTGCTTCTAGTTTGTCTCTACTATCATATACAAAGGAGGAAAGTAATTAATTGGTTCTTCTGGAATTAATGCAATTTCGCAGGTTATGGTCTCTGGGCCCATGGCAGCCTGTTCAGCCCAATAGTCCGCTTCCTTATTGCCCCTAGAGACTAAACCAGAGTCAGCTTGATCTCCACAGCAGTGGACAATTGCAATGGCTTTAGGTAGGTGAATATCTTCCATAAAATATTCCAGAAGGGGTTTCATCTTTTAAAGTTTTTCCATCAGCTCCTATCTAGCCTCGAGCTTTCCACAAGGTGGCATGGGTATGTGCAGCTAAAAAGGCATATCAAGTATATATATATGTGTTTTTTTAGGCTTTCACGGGTACTTACATGTGTGCTGTTTAGCTTCCTTCGGGTATTATCCCACGTCATTGTAGTTCTGTTAAAGTTGTAGCAATGTTTCAGCAGAATCTCATCTGCCATCCTCAGGCTTCTGTATAGAGTTAGTTCCTGGTTTCAAATTTGAGGCTGGTCCATTCTGATTGGCTGGGAGCCTGGATCTGTGTTCATTGGACTTGGAGTTTGATTGATTGGTGTTTCTGGTTTCTTCTGTCTGTTTTGTGGCTTTGATTGGCTGGCAACACTCTGTTCTTGTGTTGGAGGCTTTCAGTGCAGCTTGGCTTCGTGTGAAGGGACGGCTGCTCTTCATTAGCAGAATAATTATTTCCTAATGAAGAGCATATATAGATATAGGTATAGGTATAGGTATAGGTATACATATACATATATAGATATATAGATATATAGATATATAGATATATAGATATATAGATATATAGATATATAGATATATAGATATATAGATATACTATTAAGTAAGTATATATAATCACTCATTGGCCTTCAGGTAAATAGCATGCTTCTATGAGAGCCATCAGTTCAGCTGCTTGTGCAGACATGTATGAAGGGAGCCGTCCCTGAAGTAATGGTCCATTTTCTGTCACTACTGCTAATCCTTTGTATATTTTTCCATCTTTCATAAAGGAAGTACCATCTTTCCAGAGTGCCAGATTTCCATCACTCAATGGCTCAGTCTTTAGATCACATCTAGACCCTGTGATGCATTCTAACACATCTAAGAAATCATGAGGTATGTGTTCTTCTGGCCATGGCAAAAGGATAGCAGGTTTTAAAAATTGGCATCTAGATAATTGAACATTTTCTTGCTCTGCTATAGTACTCACATATAGGGAAATCCTACTGGAAGTTGCCCAAGCAGGAAGCTTTTGTTCTAACAGAAACTGAAGTCCTGCCTGGTTTTGGGACTGGAAAAATTGGAGTAGACCATGGGGACTGAGTCTCTCTAAGAATGCTAAAATTAAAAAAGGTTTGAATATGTTCTTTTATGTTAATGCGAGCCTCTCTTTTTATTGGATACTGCTTTATTGAAATGGGGGCTGCATCATGTTTCAGTTTTGCCACATGGGGGACAGCAAATTTAGCAAATCCATGTGGTCTCTGCTTCCACAAAGAAGGGTTAATGTGAGAGTCTGAAGGTGACTTAAAGTTCTTCAGACTTAGAAAACACAAATATGTTTGATCAGGGGAAAAGTTATCTGTACTCCCTCAGGAGAGCACTTGACAGTAGCTCCAAGTTTTCCTAATAGATCCCTTCCTAACAAGTTAATAAGGCATTGAGGCAGTATGAGAAATGAATAGGTCACACTGGGACCTTGATTCCTTTGATTTGCAAGCATCTACTCTGTTTGCCAGTTTCCATCCTCCTTGTAACACCTACTATGAGGGTACTTTGAATGGTTAGCCATAGCACAGTCATTTAAAACATTGTAGGTTGCCCTGGTTCATAAAGAAAAGATTGAAATCTCCCTCCCACTTGCAACTCCACTTGAGGTTTAGGGATAGAAATTAATCCTCTGGACTTCCATCAGTATAGTTGTTCTTGTTTTGCTATCATCTGCCTCTGGGGAGGACTTGGGGATGCATGGGATCAAGGCCATCATTGCTGGAATTGTCTAATGGGCTGAGGATTTTGATGATTTAGTAGACATTTATTCTTTCAATGTCCCATATTGGGCACACAGGTTTTTCTTCAAACTCCCAAAACGTTGGTTTGGAAGTCCTCTCTTAAGGGCCTGTTACATTGGCCGACGGATGCAAACGTTTGTAAAAAGGACACAGCGGACGAGAAAATGTTCCATCCGTTGTTATCCACTCTCAAAAGTGACCTGAATTTGCATAACCAGAGTGGACAACAACGGAAAATAACGCACGGGAGGAGGACGTAGCCAGGATGGAAAGCGGATGCTCCACGGAAGCCTAGCGGATGGAAGCGGATGGGAGCGGATGGCACATCCGCAGGGCTTCCGGGGGAGCAAAGCGAAGCGGACATGCAGTGGAAAGAACAGATGCTGAGTGGAAGCCAAGCGGAGGCCGAGCGGATACAGAGCAGAAGCCTAGTGGATGCCTAGCGGATGCCTAGCGGATGCAGAGCATTCACTGTGCATGCGGGGAGAATGCAGTGGGTCAGCCCCGCAGATATAAAGGGAAGCAGCTCGCAAGCAGGTCACCATTCAGAGGAAAGATCTGCTGCCAGACACAGCTCCAGCCAGCCAGCCAACCAGCCAGCCAACAACCATGGGGAAGAAGAGAAAGCCTGTGGCATCTGCTGGCAGCCCTGGCAAGAGGGACAGGGCTACCATCCCACCCCCTGGCGCTGACTCTGCTTTTGCTGGGGCTTCTGCTGCTGGGGCTGACTCTGCTGGTGCTGGGGCTTCTGCTGGCACTGCTCCTGGTGCTGGTCTTTCTGCTGGGGCTTACTCTGCTGGCGCTGCTTCTGGTGCTGGGGCTTCTGCTGGTGCTTACTCTGCTGGTGCTGCTCCTGGTGCTGGTGCTTCTGCTGGTGCTTACTCTGCTGGTGCTGCTCCTGGTCCTGCTGGTGCTCCTGGTCCTGCTGGTCCTTCTGGTGCTGCTGGTGCTGCTGATGCTCCTGGTCCTGCTGGTGCTCCTGGTCCTGCTGGTGCTGCTGACGCTGCTGGTGCTTACTCTGCTGCTGCTGCTCCTGGTGCTGCAGGTGCTGCTGGTCCTGCTGGTGCTGCTGGTGCTCCTGGTGTTGCTGGTGCTTCTGGTGCTGCTGGTGCTGCTGGTGCTGCTGGTGCTGCTGATCCTGGTGCTGCTGGTGCTTCTGCTGCTGCTGCTGCTGGTCCTGCTGGTCCTGTTTTTGCTGCTACTGTTGTCGTTGCTGCTGCTGCTGCTGCTGGTGTGGTGGAGCAGCCCCTACAACTTCGAAGCCCCTCTGATGAGGGCCCATATGGCCCTGCTAGAGGGAGGAAGAGGCATACGCATGAGCAGGAGAGGAGGCAATACTCTATCGAAGAGGAACATGAGGAGGAGGTGCTGGAATGGCTGAGGGAGAACGAGTATCTTTGGCAGAAGGGACACAGGCTCTATCGAGACACAAAGAGGAAGCAGGCTGCTTGGAGAGAGAAGGCAGAGAGTCTGGGCTACACTTCGGAGGTGCTCCTCGGCTGGTGGAAGAACATGCACACCTGGTACAGGAAGTTGCACCTCAAGAAATCTGGCCAGGCCACAGTCAAGCTGACGGACCGAGAGTCCTACGTGATGGCCAAGTGCAGCTTCTTGGAGGGTGAGATCCACCACTGAGGAGCAGCCCCTCTGGCAACCCTCTCTCTCAGGCAGCCCACAGAGAGCCAGTCCTCTTCTGGCCAAGATTCAGCTCCTGTGTCCAGGCAGGTATCTGTGGAGCATGCCACGATGAAGACCCCCCTGACAGCTGCACTCCCCATGGTGGAGCACGTGGAGGACCACCTGATGCAGTGGGAGCAAAAAGAGGGCACTTCCACCAGAGAACAACCCACACCCACCCCCAGCTCCACCTCCACAGAAAGCAGGCAGAGAGCAGAAGCAGCGTAGATCTCCCCTCTCAGCTGGTACACACTGACGTCCCATCCTCCAACCGCAAGCCCTTCATAACGTACGTCAACCAGACCCTCTTGAACATGTCCAAATCACATTATCAGGGGATCAAGGGCAGGTTCACCGGTCTTCTTCACAACCCTCCAGAATCAGCTGAACCTGCTCTGACCCAGTCCAGGCCTGCTCCTCCATCCCAGGTGATGTCACTGCCCTTCCAAGGCTTTCCACGGCCCCTCACCTACCAAGGCTATGGCTACCAGCAGCACAGGCAGCCTTTTCCAGTCCAGGAACAGGTACATCGAACGCCACCGGTGCCACCGATGCCACCGATGCCACCGATGCCACCGACGCCACGGATGCCAGCCATGCCACCGATGTCAGCCATGCCACTGATGCCAGCCATGCCACAGATGCCACCCACGCCACAAATGCCACCCATGCTCCAGATGCCACCGATGCCACAGATGCCACCAACGCCTCATCTCGCTCAGCTGCAGACCAGACATCCCCACTACACTCCTCCTTCCTCCATCCCACAGCCAAACCCGGCCTCAGAATATCTGTCATCGGAATTGGGGCTGACACCCCATGTCCTGGAGGAAGGGGCTCTCAACATCACAGGACTGAGCCAGCTCTCTGAGAGCTTCCTCCACACACAGTCCCCTGTTGTCCTCTGGGGGCCAGGCACCCCAATGGCGCCTCAGACCAGCACTCCAGCAGCAGCCACCTCCACAGTACCTGGACCCTTCACCCCTGAGACTATGGGCACGCCTTAGAGTGATTGATAAGAGTGCCAGAGACTGGGTGGCTACCTGTTGACTTTATCTTTACTTGGGACACTTGGGTCATTTTTCTTTTACAGCTTGTTATTAATAAAGATTATCTTTGCTTCACACACTTGCTTCATTTATTTTATAAAATAAAGTCTTGGTGGAAACTTTTAGAAATGGTTTAAGCCTTTGCATACTTGTGGGATGGGTAAGGATAGTAGTGGGATGGGCAGGGACTCTTTATTAAATGCCCTGTTCATTGTAGGGCCACTCAACATACATGGCACAATCTCATCTGTGTGATGAGACAGGCTGAAGGAAGCATCCATTAAGCATCTACCATCCTGTCTTGCCACTCCACTGCTCCAGCTGGGGAGTTGCACCAGTGTTTCAGGAGGTTGCGCTGCTTCTTCCCTTCACGTGAAGCTCTGTTGGAGCCTTTCACATCCACAGTGTCTTTCAGGTTTTGCCCTTGCCTCCATTCACCAGGCTCCATGTCCCCATTGCCTTGTTGGAGGTCCACAAGCCTGTTCTGCAAGACAGGGTAGCGTGTGCGCATGATATTGTGCAGGATGCAGCAAGCTTCCACGATCCTCTTCATGGTCTGTAGGCGATGCTTCATGGTGGTGAGAAGTACCTGGAACTTGTTGGCCAGGATGCCAAAGGCGTTCTCCACCACCCGCCTTGCCCTGGAAAGCCTGTAGTTGAAGATCCTCTCTTCATGGGTGAGGCATCTGGACGTGTAGGGTTTCATGAGGTAGGTTCTGAGGGAGAAGGCGTCATCCCCCATGATGAAGTAGGGCACATCTTGTGTGTCGTTCAGCAGGGGGTCTTTATCTGGGAAGCCCATTATGAAGTTGCATTCCAGCCCCTCCTTGAGGTCACTGGTGTTGTGTACCTGGGCATCTGAAGCTGACCTGTTGCCTGAAGCATCGATGTACATGAACTTGTAGTCAGCATCGTCCATGGTGAAGAGGATGATGCTGAAGAAGCCCTTGTAGTTGAAATAAGTGGACCCTGAGTTGGCTGGAGCTTTGCAGGCCACGTGCTTGCTATCTATGGCTCCAACAGTGTGGGACAAGTTCCACTTCTGATACCACTGCTCTGCAACTTTCTTCCATCCTTCTTCAGTGGAGGGGCACTGGAGGAGCTCCCCCAGGTATTCTTCGATGATGGCCTGCACCACTTCTCTGACCACAATGCTGATGGTGTTGTGTGGCACCCTCCAGGCGTACTGCATGCTCCTGTACATGGTCCCAGAGGCCAGGTGGTGCAGAGCCAGTGCCACCTTCAGTCCAGGATCCAGGCTGGGCCAGAAGTTGGTGCTCTGCTTGGTCAACCTGGGTCTCAGCCGCTCCACAACTTCGTCAAACATGGCTGGAGGCATCCTCATGAAGTTCTGGAATGCACGAGGGTCTTCGTTTCTCAGCTCCACCATCAGCTTGTTGTACAGTCCGTACTCTGGTCTTCTGGTGATCCATCTTCGGACCGAGACACTTCTTGGCCGCCTCCTTTTCTTCGCATAGAACAGGTGAAAGAGCCTATAGATGGCTTCGCACTGTTGTAGAACGATGGTGGCTACCAAAAGGAGTGTGCGACGATCCATGGTGGAGATGACTGGATGGTGTGCAAGAGCAAGAGCCAGATGAAGGCTAAAGAGGTCTGCACCGCAGGTCTGCTGGACTGAAAGTGAGATCCAGGTGAGTTCCTCTCCCTTTTTATAGGAAATATAGGTTTTCCGCTCAATGTCCTTTTGCATCCTCTAGGCATCCTGCAGACATCCTAAATATCTGAGATAGGTTCCCTCTGCGAATCTTTTTTCCGTTTTAATGCTTTGTATGCGAGCTGCATCCGCTTTCATCCTTTCTCCGTCCATGCTACTAACGCTTTGTGTCCATTCCGTGTCTGTTTCACTTCCTCCCTGTGTCTGTTTTCCACTGGAGCGGATTTGAGTTGCGTGGATGCACAGTGGATGCCTAGCAGATATAGCGGATGCATAACGGATGATGTCTGATGTAGAACGGATGGATACATTTTCCACTCAAAAAGTTTTGTGGAGCTCAAAACTTTTTGAGCAGATGAAATGTCAATAGACGGATGCTGGACGGATAGAGAGGATGAAAAACGGAGGCAGTGAGTACCGAACGGAAGCATCTTATTAACCAATGGATGGCAAGTGTTTCTCTCCATTTTACATCCTCTTTCCATCCGTTGGTGCAGTGTGACATGGGCTTTAGGTTGTGACTATAATGTCACTACTAGAAGGGTGACCTGTCTCTTCATCTTTTTATCTTCCTTTTCTTCCTCTTTTTCCTCTCATTGGGAGTAGACTATGAGAAATGTCTGAATCAGGAGTTCCAAATTTTGGATAGTTGGGCAGTGGTGGGTTTCCAATTTTTTTTAAAACTGGTTCTGTAGCTGTGGCTTGGTGGGTGTGGCAGGGAAAGGATACTGTAAAGGTGGCCGGTTCTCCAACTACTCAATATTTCTGCCACCAGTTCTCTAGAACTGGTTAGAACCCACTGAATACCACCCCTGTAGTTGGGGAATATAATCTTTGGAGTTTCTTCCTGATGTCAGGGGTACTTTGTCCAGAGGTGGTATTCAACTACTGGTTCTGCTACTGGTTTGGCTCAGGACAAGAAGCCTTCCTCAATTGGATGGCTGCTCTCCTCCTTCTCCACCTTTTTGTTCTGTATGGCCAAGGAGGAGGAGAGTAGTTGGCCAGTTGGAGGAGGCTTCTTGCACTGTGAAAGAGGTGGCTGGAAACTGAAAAAGAGTCTTCTCCAGCTGCCTCTTTCAGAGCGTTGCACCACTGTGTTCAAACTTGCTTGGGCAAGGCCCTTCGGTGTAGTGAGCTCAGCATGGCTGGTGCCTAGAATGTGGTAGTGGCGCATTGAAGAAGCAAAGCTGTGAAGTAACAGCTGCCACATGCTTTTTTCAGTGTGGGAGAAAGGTATGTAAGGTTTCAGGCAGTTGGGAAAGCTGCCTAGCCCAGAGCTGTTGGTGGTGGTGGTGGGGCAAGGCTGTAGCACATGCCTCACTTGAATTTCTCCGCCCCAAAAGCAGGAGGGAAGGAAATCCCATCCTCTGCCCCTTTGTTGGACTCAGAAGACTTGCCTGCTGGCTTTATCAGGCAATGCAGGACCAGAGACTGACTGGGAAGAACCCTTGTGATGAGTGATGCTGCCGGATGCTTAGAAGTGTGTGTGTGCATGTGTGTGTGTGTGTTTCCTCTCCTAGCTTTATTTTCCCAGCCCTTAATTTTCCCCAAAAGTAGGAGGGGAAGAAGTCCTGCCTGCCACCCCTTTTTTGGACCCAGAAGCCTTGCTTGCCTGAGACTGGCTGGGAAGAACCCTTGTAACAAGTGACACTGCCGGGTGCTTAGAAATGTGCGTGACTGTATGTGTGTATGTGTTTATTTCAAGTGGGCAGTTGGAAGCTTGTGTGTTTTTCAGGTGGGTCTCATCTCCTAGTTTTAGAAGAAGAGAGGGAAGGAGGAAGGGAAGGGAGAGAAAGAGAGGGAGAAAGAGAGAGCAAGAGGAAGAGAGGGAAAGAGAGAGAAAGAGAGGGAGAGAGAGAGAAAAGAAGAGAAAAGAAAGAAAAGAAAGAAAAAAGGGAAAGAAAGAGAAAGGAAGAAAAGGGATAGACAAAGAAAAATGGGATGGAAGGAAGGAGAGAAAGAAAGAGGGAGGGAGGAAAAAATGAATGAGATATATGAATGAATGGATAGATATATGGAAGGAGGGAGGGAGAGAGAGAAAAAAGGAGAGGTAGGAAGGACACAAACCCTGGCTTCAAAAGTCTCTTTGAAACAGCACAGTAATGGAAGGGATCTCAGAGATCATCTTCTAGTTCAAGGGTCTTCAAACTTGGCAAGTTTAAGACTTGTAGACTTCAACTCCAGAATTCCTGAGCTAACATGGCTGGAGGAGGAATTCTGGGAGTTGAAGTCTATAAGTCTTAAAGCTGTCAAGTTTGAAGATCCCTGTTCTAGTCCAACCCCCTGCTCCAGCAGAAGATCGTATATCATCTGGAATCTGGATTATTTTAGTGCTGAAGGAGATATTAATAAATAAAGAAATGTAGTAAAATATATTATAGCATTAAGTAGAGAGTTATTCTATAAGCATTTGCTATCTTGCTGTTGTAAAAAAGATTTTCTTAACATTTCACTTATTGTAAAACAATTATAAACACATGCCTGCAAACAGTTACACCCCTTTCCTATTCAGACACATGATTGTCCCATCTAAATCAATCTGAATCCATCTGTTTTCCTGGATTGGTACATTTCACCCCAGCATCACCCCCTGGGAATGAAATGTACCTCTCTGGAAATGTAGCATACCTCCATTCAGAGGAATCCACACCTTTGAAGTATGCTGTTAGCAGCTTCCTTAAGTGGTCAGTTCTGATCAATTAGATAGACAATAGGAGAAGAGATAATGAAAGGTAAGCATTGCTGGAGAGAGATTTGTCTCTTGTAGGAAAGATGTAAATCTAATTTAGAGAGTTTTACAATGCAGTTACTCGACTTCTAAGAATCTTAAAGGTATAAGAAAGACAGAGCATATTTCTGTATTTTGTAGAATTTTCCTCCCATGTCTCTTGTGATGTGCTAGGAACTTCTTCCCAGATCTTTAACTTCGATCAAAGAATAAAAGTCTGCTTTCTTTGATTTGCAAGCCTCCATTTAAATTTTTGTTTTGGTTCATTTTTGGCTTAAGTGTACTGCCAGGCCTTACAATGCTTCTAACGGAGAGGAAAATTGGCAGAAGAGTTTACTAGGACAAGGCTGCCATGCAGAGGAAGGCAGAGATAGTCCTTCACTTATGACCACAATTAAGCCCAAAATTTTGGTTGCTAAGCAAGAGCATTGTTAAGTGAGTTTCACACATTTTACTCAATCCATAACATCTCCTGGGTCTAATTACTAGGCTAGGAAAGTAAATGAAGGCGTGTGCAATGTTCTAATGTACAGAAGTTATAGTTAAATGTGTGGCAGAAAGTGGATTATGGGTGTGTTTTTCCAAATGCAGTGAGATTGAAGAGGTGTGTGTGTGTGTGTGTACACATACAGTATATCTAGTAGATAATGTATCTCTTTGTGTGCCTATACACACACTATACTATGTAATATGTATGTACACATATGGCATATATATATAGAATTAAATAATGTATTTTGGATGTTCAGTAGTAGTAAATAAATAGAAAGGGAAATTGTACCTCTTTGAGGTGAGGAGAGGTCAGGCAAGGCACCACTTGACATGAGTGATATCAAGTTGGCCACTCCCACCCAATCACATGACCACCCAGCATGCCTACCCAGTCACATGACCACCAAGCCATGCCCACCCAGTCTCATGACCACCAAGCCATGCCCACCAAATAAGCCATATCCACAGTAATTAAAATTTTTGAATCCCACCACTGGCTTTGTCCCACAAAAGTCATTTTTAGAATTACTTCATTCTGTGGGGCATCTGGGTTTAGGATTGTAAAGCACCAAAAGCCAAACAGATTAAAAAGTCAGTTGGGATTTCTTTGGCTCTTGCATAATTTGGTGTACCCGATGAAAATGAACAGTTTTTGGTACTCCTTTCTTGAGACCCTGAATAATGGCTTCCTGAGCCTCCCTCAGAACTTCCATGCCTATAGGGACATTGGCATTAATTTCAAAGGTTGGAGACAATAAATCTGCAACCTGAGGCCAGCGCCTAATGGAGGATTTGTAATGGTTGTCCTCTTGGCTTTCTAGTGTTTTTCTGCAGCCTCCAAAACTTGCTATGCAGGTTGGGCACTGTTAGTCAGTGGGTTGGCACAATCATTTGAACCAGTTCTACATATGATTGAAGGGCTTCTCCATATGGGAACATTCCTCTTTGCCAATTGAACAGATCACTTGTGGTAAACAGAATGTGAACATATGCAAGGTGGTTTCCCATTGACAATTGTCTTAAAGGGACTATCAGCAGGGCTGTAAGTGATCCATCAAGTCCTCCATAAAATATTCCTCCTCTAGTGTGAGAAGGGCTTAATGATTTTCCTCCTTTTTTATTTGTATCATTGGACTGAGGAAGAAGGGGGAAAGAGTGGAGGGACTGAAAATAGTGCTGCTGGAAAAGGAGGATTGTTTGTTTCTGGAAGTGTAAATTCTTCCTCTGGTTGATCTTCAAAAATCTCTTTCAGCACAGATTTTTCTTCTTAGTTTAGTTTAGTTTACTTTATTGTCATTGCACCTCGTACAATGAAATCAAATACCATCTTCAGTGCACATCATGACCATGACCATCAAAATAAACACAAACACACATCCTTCACACATTGAACCGGAAACCCCCAATACCACACAACACTGCACTATATAGCAGAATTCCAAGGAGCTACTCCCTGGGATAGAAACTGTTTTTCAGCCTATTTGTCCTTGTTTTTATTATACTGTACCATCTGCTAGATAGTAATAGTTCAAAAAAACAGTTCCCAGGATGAGATGGATCTTTGAGAATATTTGAACTTTCTTAAGGCAGTGGGAGCTATAAAGCTCTTCCAAAGAGGGGGAGAGAGCAACCAATTATATTCTGGGCAATGACATTAACCCTTTGGAGTGCTTTCCTATCTGCCACTGTGCAAATGGCAAACCATACAGAGGTGCAGTATGTTACAATGATCTCTACGGTACAGCGGTAGAAGGTCACCAGCAGTTTTTCAGGTCAGGTCCTCTTTTAGGGTAACACCCAGAAACTTAAAACTGGGCACTTGCTTCTCTCGGTCTCCATTGATAAGCAAGGGCTGGGTGTCTGATCTGTCCTTCTATAATCCACTATAAGCGCCTTGGTTTTATTGGTGTTGAGGACCAAGTTATTGTCTTCTACCCCCTTCTGAATAGAACAGACTTTAAATGGCAAAAGTCTGATGGTTTAAGAAGACATTGTTTCAAGATATCTTGTCTTAGTGTCAAATTAAGGAAGAAACCCACATATAATTCTTCCTATAATTTTCCTTGAGTGTTGAGATAGCCAGTTAAGGCTTTAATTTCTTCTATATTTACTGAACCTTCTTTTGGCCCTGACAGAGATTGTGGACCAAGAATGTATGTAGGCCAGATGATGTTGCAAAAGATTCGGAGCTTGCTTTTACTAAACTTATCTTAAGCCCATGTCCCACTGCACCAACGGATGTAAAGAGGATGTAAAATGGACAAAAAAGCTTGCCATCCGTTGGAAAACACGATGCATCCGTTGTGTACTCACTGCATATGTGTTTCATATGCTCTATCCGTCGAGCATCCGTCCACTGAGATTTCATCTGCGCAAGAAGTTTTGAGCTGCACAAAACTTTTTGACCGGATGAACTTTCCGCCGCATATGATGTACATCCATGACACATACGGGCAACAAACGTTCTATGTCCGTTGTTACCCATTAAACATCCACTGTATCCTCTCGGCATCCTCTGGACATCCTCACAACTCACATCTGCTACAGCTGAAAATGGAAAGAGGGAGGAAGCGAAAGGTACACGGAACATCCACACAGCGTTAGTAGCACGGAAATAGAAAGGATGTAAGCGGATGCATCTCGTATATAAAGCATTAAAACGGACAAAACGTTTGTATATGGGGTGTATCTCGGATATTTAGGATGTCTCGAGTATGCCTAGAGAATGTGGAAGGACACAAAAAATGATATTTCCTATAAAAAGGGGGAGGAAATCACCTGGATCTCAGTATGAGTCCAGCAGCCGTGGTGTACAGACCTCCTCACCCTTGGTCTTGCTCTTCCACATCATCCATTGATCTCCACCATGGATCATAACACAGTCCTTATGGTAGGTGCGATCATTCAACACCAGAACCAAGCCCTTTTCAGACTGTTTCACCTTGTCTACGCAAGGAGAAGAAGGAGACGTCCAAGAGCTGTGTGGGTCCGATGATGGATCGGGAGAAGAGTGGAGTTTGGACTGTATGACAAGCTGATGGTCGAGCTGAGGAATGAAGACACTCGTGCATTCCAGCAGTTCATGAGGATGCCACCAGCCATGTTTGATGAAATTGTAGAGCGTCTGAAACCCAGGTTGACAAAGCCAAGCACCAACTTCCGTCCCAACCTGGACCCTGGACTGAAGGTGGCACTGATTCTGCACTACCTGGCATCAGGAACCACGTACAGAAACATGCAGTATGCCTGGAGGGTGCCACACAACACCATCAGCAAAGTGGTCAGAGAACTGGTGCAGGCCATCATCAAAGAATACAAGGAGGAGCTCCTCCAGTGTCCCACCGCTGAAGAAGGCTGGAGGAAAGTTGCAGAACAGTGGTATCAGAGGTAGAACTTTCCCCACACCATTGGAGCCATAGATTGGAAGCATGTGGCCTGCAAAGCTCCAGCCAAGTCAGGGTCCTCTTAACTACAAGGGCTTCTTCAGCATCATCCTCTTCACCATGGTTGATGCTGACTACAAGTTCATGTACATCGATGCTTCAGGCAACGGGTCAGCTCCAGATGCCCAGATATACAACACCAATGACCTCAAGGATGGGCTGGAATGCAACCTCGTTATGGGTTTTCCAGATCCAGACCCCCTGCCCAACGACACACAAGATGTGCCCTACTTCATCGAGGGTGATGACGCCTTCTCCCTCAGAACCTACCTCATGAAGCCCTACACTTCAAGATACCTCACCCGTGAAGAGAGGTACCAGGTTCCAGGTACTTCTCACCACCATGTAGCATCGCCCACAGACTGTGAGGAGCATCGTGGAAGCTTGCTGCATCCTGCACAATCTAATGCGCACCCACTACCCAGTGTTGCAGAACAGACTTGTGGACCGTCAACAAGGGAATGGGGACATGGAGCCTGGTGAATGGAGGCAAGGGCAAAACCTGATAGACACTGTGGATGTGCAAGGCCCCAACAGAGCTTCACGTGAAAGGAAGAAGCAGCGCAACCTCCTGAAAAAGTGGTGAAACTCCCCAGCTGGAGCACTGGAGTGGCAAGACAGGATGGTAGATGCTTAATGGATGCTTCCTTGAGCCTGTCTCATAACACTCATGAGATTGTGCCATGTATGTTGAGTGGTCCTTCAATGAATAGGGCATTAATAAAGAGCTTTGTTTATTTTGAAATGTGTTGATCAATGAATAAATTGTTATTGATAATAAAGGTCCATATGTGTGGCAGCTGGGAAGGTGGACCATACAGTCCCACTATGCTTGCACTGGAGGTTTATCTATCCCACAGCTATCCTTATCCATCCCACAGCTATCCTTACCTATCCCACAACTATCCCTACCTATTCCACAACTATCCTTACCCATCCCACAACTATCCTTACCCATCCCACAAGCATGCAAAGGCTTAACCATTTTCTCAAAGTTTTCACCAACACCTTATTAAGTAAATAAAATGAACCAAGTGTGTGAAGCTAAGATAACCTTTATTAATAACTGTCTTAAGTAAACTGTATGACTTTATTAAAAAAGCAAATGAACCAAGTAAAGTGTCTAAAGCAGAGATAAAGTGAACAGGTAACAACTCAGTCCCTGGCACTATTCTCAGTCACTCTGAGGCATGCCCATGGTCTCAGCTGTCAAGCGGGCAGGGACTGTGGAGGCGGCTGTTGCTGGAATGCTGGTCTGAGGTGCCATTGGGGTGCTTGGTCCCGAGAGTACAACAGGGGATGTTGTGTTCAGGAAGCTCTCAAAGAGCTGACTCAGTCCCATGAGGTTGAGAGGCCCTTCATGAAGGACCTGGGATGTCAGGCCCAAAAACTAATGACAGACTGTCTGTTGAGGGGCTTGGCTGTTGGGTGGAGGAAGGAGGAGTGTAGTGGGGCTGTCTGGTCTGCAGCTGGGCGAGGTGAGGCGTCTGTGGCATGCGATGAAGCTGGGCCTGGACTGGGAAGGGCTGCCTCTGCTGTGGAAAGTCCTGGTACTCGTAGCCTTGGTAGGAGATGGGCTGTTGAAATCCGTGGAAGGGCTGTGACATCTCCTGGGGTGGAGGAGCAGACCTGGACTGGGTCAGAGGAGGTTCAGCTGCGCCTGGAGGGTTGTGCAGAAATGCTGTTATCTTCTGCTTCATCACCTGGTACTGGACCTCGGGCAGGTCCATGAGTGTCTGGCTCACATAGGTGATGAAGGGCTTGTCATCGGTCTTGGGACTGACACCCCATGTTATGGAGGAAGGGGCTCTCAACATCACAGGACTGAGCCAGCTCTCTGAGAGTTTTCTCCACACACCATCCCCTGTTGTCCTCTCGGGGCCAGGCACCCCAATGGTGCCTCAGACCATCACTCCAGTCGCTGCCACCTCCGCAGCACCTGGACCCTTCACCCCTGAGACTATGGGCATGCCTCAGAGTGACTGAGAAGAGTGCCAGAGACTGGGTTGCTACCTGTTGGCTTTATCTTTGCTTGGGACACTTTACTTGGGTCATTTTGCTTTTACAGTTTGTTATTAATAAAGTTTATCTTTGCTTCACACACTTGGTTCAGTTCTTTTAGTAAATAAAGTCTTGGTGGAAACTTTTAGAAATGGTTTAAGCCTTTGCATGCTTGTGGGATGGATAAGGATAGCAGTGGGATGGGCAGGGATACCTGTGGGATGGGTAATAGCTGTGGGATAGATAAACCTCCAGTGCAAGCATGGTGAGACTATATAGTTCACCCTCCCAGGTGCCACACCTATGCCCCTTTATTATCAATAACAATTTAATCATTCATCAACACATCTCAACATAAATACAACTCTTTATTAAATGCCCTGTTCATTTTAGGGCCACTCAACATACATGGCACAATCTCATCAGTTTTATGCAACAGGCTGAAGGAAGCATCCATTAAGCATCTACCATCCTGTCTTGCCACTCCACTGCTCCAGCTGGGGAGTTGCACCAGTGTCTCAGGAGGTTGTGCTGCTTCTTCCTTTCATGTGAAGTTCTGTTGGGGCCTTGCACATCCACAGTATCTATCAGGTTTCGCCCTTGCCTCCATTCACCAGGCTCATGTCCCCATTGCCTTGTTGGTGGTCCACAAGCCTGTTCTGCAACACTGGGTAGGGGGTGCGCATGAGATTGTGCAGGATGCAGCAAACTTCCATGATCCTCCTCACAGTCTCTGGGCGATGCTGCATGGTGGTGAGAAGTACCTGGAACTTGTTGGCCAGGATGCCAAAGGCATTCTCCACCACCCGCCTTGCCCTGGACAGCCTGTAGTTGAAGATCCTCTCTTCTCGGGTGAGGCATCTGGAAGTGTTGGGCTTCATTAGGTAGGTTCTGAAGGAGAAGGCATCATCCCCCACGATGAAGTAGGGCACATCTTGTGTGTCGTTCGGCAGGGGGTCTGGATCTGGGAAGTCCATGATGAGTTTGCGTTCCAGCCCCTCCTTGAGGTGACTGGCATTGTATACCTGGGCATTTGAAGCTGACCCGGATGCATCGCGTAAACCAATGGATGGCAAGTGTTTCTCTCCATTTTACATCCTCTTTCCATCCGTTGGTACAGTGTGACATGGGCTTTAGATAGCAATCACCAGCAATCTTCAGTGCTTTTTTCCTCATTTCAAGGAGCCCCTAGGGATCTGGGCAGCTGCTCTTCCAGGAGAGCAGGGCTCGCTCTTCTTCAACATTGGGCACAGCATTGCCAGAGTGCTGTTCAGGCAAGTTGGGCAGCGTCTGTAGACCTCCCCCATGCCTGCAGTTTAAGCAGTTGTAAAAAGCAATCGGCAAACTGATAACAGCGTCAGCCAGCTGATTGTGCAGCTGGGGGCTGCCTTTTCCTTTGCTGACTTTGCTCGTGGCTCTTTGTAGCGTAAGGAGTGATTCTTCGATCTCGGAGTCTGTTTCCCCTAGTGATTGTCTTGAATTGAAGCCTTCCACCATGAGAGGAGTGGCCATTTTGTAAGCCCGGGGACCAATTTATACCCTAAGGGACTTAATACAAAAAATTTCTAAACAGTTTCTTTACATTGCAAGAGCCTTTATTCTAGAAATGGAGCAAGATAAGGCTCAGGCAGAGCTTTCACTCCAGTGGAACAGTCTCTTAAGCCCAAAAAGAGAAAAAGACATAGGCAACGCACCCAATCAGTCCAGAGGGAGGTGGCTGCTAAAATCAGAGCTAAGACTCTAGCTCCTAAGAAGGCAACTCAGGCTGAGTTGAGGGCAGAGAAATACAGACATGCGGTCCTGGAGAGGCAGTTCAACAGAACTATTCAACAGAAGGGAGTGCAATTACAGCATGTTTCAGGTGATACCCATGGGCCCCAACCAAGCCCTTCCAGGGGAGAAGTTATCTATGAGCCTTTCCATCCTCCATCCTGGTCTCCTGAGGCTTTTGCAGTACAATATGATCCTTAGGATCTCAGCAGATCTGGGCCCTATTTCCAACAGGCTTCTGTGCCCTATGCTCCTCCCCCTCCCTCCAGACCTCAAACCTCTTCTCAGTCTCGGCCTGAAGACACCTTCACTCCCACAGCAGTGGGCCTTCGGCCTTGTGCCTCTACCTTTGAGCATAGACCAGGGGATATCCAAGATATTGTCTCATTGGCCATTAGGCAGGGGTTGGCTGAAGGCTTCAAGCAAATTCTTTGACCTTTGGAAAGGTTCAGGCCTTTCTCCCTTCTCAATCTATAAGTTCCTTGCCTCATCACCCTGATTTACACAGGCCCCAGGACCTCAAGGTCCATTCTTCTCTACCAGAATGGGAGGAGGTTGATGAGGAGGGAAAGGCTTCACCATCTGAACACAGTTAACCCTCTCGTTCAGTGTGTGAAGAGGGTGAGATTTTTGACCAAAATCCTTCAAAGGAAGAGGATTCTTGCCCAGAGCAGACATCCTCTGCATTGGTCTTCAATCCTTCTCTCTTCAGGCCATTACTCAGCAAGGCCTTGGTCACTGCCAAGCTGTCATGGAGGAAGTGGCTCCTGAGCCACAAGGAAATCCCTCTAGCTAGGGAGATTCGCTCTTCTCCAAGCCTGTAGAGCATGCAGAGGTTTTGCCTTCTCCCACTTTGTTCCCGGACATGGTCAAGGAACAGTGCACTTCCCCTTCAGCAGGCCCTTGCCCATCTTCTCTGGATAAGAGTTTCTACAACATCAGCCCAGCCCTGGACAATGCCCTGGCAGTGCCTTCTGTTGACATTCCAGTTCTGGCCTCCCACGGAGCCAGTGGCACTCCCACGGAGCCAGAAGATATCCTGAAACTGGATGATAAACGTTTTGAACAGACCCTCAAGAGCAATCACCAAACCACTGCATGGGCTGTTCGGGCTTCAACATGAGGGCATCTATATGGTGGCTGCGCCAACTCCAGAATAGATTGCCTGCTTCTGACCTTTGGTCTTACCAAGACCTTAATAAGATTATCGCAGCAGTGGAATTCAGTGCAGATGCCACTCTCGATTTTGCCAAATTTGCATCAAGGGCCATGGCATCTTCAGTAGCAGCAAGAAGACTGTTATGGCTCTGAAATTGGCAGGTGGAGTCACGCCAAAAGTGAAAGCTGTCTTCAGTTCCATTCACAGGCGATCAGCTTTTTGGTGATGCTCTGGAACCTTATCTCATCGAAACCAGAGATAAACGTAAAATTCTCTCTTCCTCTGGGAAGAAAGCTGACTATCACCCAGCTCCTTATCGCCCTTCTGCATTTCGAGCTGAGACTTCATCCTGCTTCCCCTGGTCTCAGAGGCCGTACTCCCAATGCCAAGACCAATGTGTGGAAGCATCTGGCAGGCAACAACCTTCTACTGGTAAACAGCCCTTTTGGGGGGGGGAGGGGATCGTTCCTTCCATTGCTCTAAATAATCCCTCGTTCTCCCCACCCATCGGAGGTCGCCTAGCCTTCTTTGCCTCCAAATGGGAGGTGTCAATGATAGACACCTGGGTGCTCAGCACTATTAGGTCAGGGTTACAATTGGACTTCCTAACACCACCCCCAGAAAATTTTTTGATCTGTTCTATCTCTCGGGACATTTCAAGGCAAGCCCTCATGAATGTGTTGCCATTCAACACCTTCTTGAAATCAAAGCTATTCAACCTGTTCCCCCCTCTCAATGGGGACATGGGTTTTACTCTTGTCTTTTTGTTGTTTCCAAAGCCTCGGGGGGAGTGGCGAGCCATCCTTAATCTAAAATTTCTCAACCAATTTGTAAAATACAGGTGATTTAAAATGCAGACTCTGCATTCTATTTTAGAGAGCGTTCGGGAGGGCGATCTCCTCTCTTCCATTGATCTCATGGAGGCTTACCTCCACATCCCCATTTGGCCTCATCATCGCCAGTTTCTCCATTTCTGTTATCAGAATACCCATTACCAATATCAAACACTTCCCTTTGGCCTCTCATCGGCTCTAAGGATCTTCACGAAGGTTCTGGCAGCATTGATAGCATCTCTGCATTCTGTTCCAGTGAGGATCCAATGCTACTTGGATGACATTTTGATTCTGTCTTCCTCCATCCATGCGGCCCATCAGGATCTGCAAATTACCCTGTCATATCTTCAGAGCCACAGATTTTCCATCAACATCAAAAAGAGCCAACTTTCTCCCACAACTAAATTGCATCACTTGAGAGCAGTCATCGATACCATGTTGTGCCAGGTTTTCCTGTCCCCAGCTCAGTGAAAGAGCCTTGCAGAGATCATCAATCAGATCCAGCAACATCAAACTGTCCCTCTGTCGCTGCTGTCCAAACTTCTGGGGAAGATGGTTTCCTGTTTTGGCACTGTCCCATGGGCTTGGTTCCAGTCCCATCTACTCCATTGGTTCTTGCTTCCCTACCAACGAGCAGGAACCAGCGACTCATCCCTAAAGGTCCCGCTCCCACCACAAATCCAGAGATCTCTCAATTGGTGGCATTCCCCATCAAACTGGTAGGGATTGATCCCTATCAATCCCTACCAGACCCTGAACAATCCTGTTCAGGGTCTCAGATAGGCTGGTGATACCCACCGATGCCAGCCTCCTGGGTTGGGGTTCCATATGCAGGGCCAGATATCTCAAGGGGTTTGGTCCAGGTCAGAGCAGACCCTTCCCATAAATTGGCTAGAGCTCAGAGCCATTTTTCTGGCTCTCAAGCATTTCAGGCATTCAGTGACCGGCTCTCATGTTCTAGTCCTTATGGACAACATAGCTGCAAAGGCTCATGTCAACTGGCAAGGGGGGGGGAGTGAGGTCCAAAGCCCTCATGGGAGAGGCTCTCAGGTTGCGGTTATGGGCAGAGAAACACCTGTTGTCAATCTCGGCGGACCACATCTCTGGAGTCGACAACTCCCAGGTCGACTGGCTCAGCAGGAGCCTAGTTGACCAGGCAGAATGGTCCATTCCTCCATTTCTATTCAGGGACCTTTCCCTCAGATTCAGGACACTGGAGGTGAATCTCTTCTCCACTCCTCAAAATGCCCAGGTCACAGATTCTTCACCAGGATTCCTTGCAAGGGAGTGGTGGGGACCAATGCTCGTTGGTGCAGATGGCATCTGTTGATGCAGATGTCTCCTCTACATGTTTTCTCCTCTTTCCATCATTCTGGCAGTCATATGGAAGCTGTTGGCGGAACAAGTGGAGCTAATTCTCCTGGCACCCTATTGGCCAAGGAGGCCCTGGTTTGTGGACCTGGTCAACCTACGGGTGGTTTCTTCTTGGAGGATCCCAGCCCATCTAATCTCCCTTCATCAGGGGGCTCTGCTCCACCTAGAGCCCAGTGGCTCAAGCTGACTGTGTGGCACTTGAGTGGTAGCAGCTAGAGGAGGCTGATCTTCCAGAAAGGGTCATCATCACTATCCTGGCATCTCGTAAACCTTCTACAAGGTACATCTATGATGCAACCTGGAAGGCCTTTTCCCGATGGTGCCTTAGGGAGAGTCTCTCTCCTGCTTCAGCCCAGTTGGCAGAGATTCTTAGTTTCTCCAGAATGGTCTGGAGAAAGGTTTAGCCCCCAACACCTTAGCAGGCAGGTTTCAGCCCTATCCTTGGTTCTTTCATGGGGTTCGCTTCCTTCCTTATCTCATCACCCTTCAGTCAGGAGGTCTTTGAAAGGGGCTTCCAACCTGCATCCACTGGTGGTTCACAGGTATCCTTTCTGGGACCTTCATGTGGTCCTTAATGCCCTTACGAAGCCCCCCTTTGAACCCCTTAGTACAGTGTCTCTCCGTTTCCTGACTCTGAAGGTAGTGTTCCTCATTTCCATCACTTCAGCTAGGCGGGTATCCGAGCTTGCTGCTCTCAGACAGGACTTTTGTTCCTTTCATGATGATAGGGTTGTTCTCCTTATGGACCCCTCATTTGTTCCAAAGGTTAACACCTGGTTTCACAGGTCCCAGGACATTGTGTTGCCTGACTTCTGCCCCCTCCCACACAATGACTTAGAGCAGCAGTGGCACATGCTAGTCGTAAGAAGGGCTCTTAGAATATACATTAAGCGCACTTCCTCCTTCAGGAAGTCGGAAGCCATGTTTGTTTCCTTTTTCCCTTCTCTCTTTGAGCACAAGGCCTCCTCTACTATTAGCAGGTGGGTTAGATCTTGCATTGAGCAGGCGTACCAAGCTGCGGCCCTTCTGGTTCCCTGAGGTCAAATGGTGCACTCTACCAGAAGCGCGGCCACTTCTGTTGCCTGGGCGACCCAAGCACCCTTGGAGGAGATCTGTTGTGTGGCTACATGGACATTCCCATCTCCTTTTATCAGACACTACCATCTGGATGCCTTTGCTTCGGCAACTGCAGCCTTCAGCAGACGGGTGCTTCAATGAGTAGTTCAACAGTTGGTGTGATGAGCTGGATGAGGACCTGCCCATGGACATGCAGCATGGAGAAGAATGGGCATTGATAGAAGTTACCCTGAACCCCTTTTCTATCTATGCTTGAGAGAGCCCAGTCCCTCCCTTGATTTGTCTGGAGAGGGTAAGTCAAATTTCTGTATTCATTTTGTGCTTCAGAGACACCTTTCAGTCTGTCAAGTATCTTTGCCAAAGCTGGGGTCTCTCCTGGGGGCTGGCTTTTATATCTTAGTACAGACTCAGGTAAATGATGTCACAGGAAGGAGTCATCCCATCCTGGGCTCTCTTGCAGCATAGATAGAAAGGACGTTCAGGGTAACTTCTATCAATGCCCATTCTCCTCCATGCTGCAGCGAGAGCCCAGGATGGGTAGACTCCTTCTTATGATATCATTAAGCTGAGTCTGTACTTATATATAAAAACCCAGCCCCTAAGAGAATCCCTAGCTTTGACTCAGCTTCTTTAAGTCACAAGCTGTGTCTCTGAAAGCATTAGCATTTTATTGAGTGATTTTCTACAGAAGCTACCCTTGCTTCAATCAGCTCCCAGGGATCTGGGCAGCTGCAACTTCAGGAGAACGGTGCTCTGTTCTCCTGCAACGTTGGGATAAAACTTTTCCAAAGTGCTGCGAGGCAAGCAGGGAAACTTCTGAGACCTTCCCCATAGTCGCAGTCTGATTGTAAAACTGATCAGTAAACTGATAACAGAGCCAGCCAGCTGATCGCATGGAGACATCTCTTCCTTCTCTGGCTGATCTGATCACTTAGGGCTTGCAATAGCTTAAGGAGCGAAATTCACTTCTCGGAGCTATCAATGAGCAGCAGCCATCTTTGAGTGCAGTGTCGTCAGACATGAGGTGAGCAGCCATTTTAAGTGGCTGGCAGCCATTTTCAGGGCTCCAAAGACCCAATTCCACCTTCTGCCATCCTTAAGAACTTTTGAGAGCCATTCTCTCAATGTTTGAGCCGTGCTTATTTTAAAATGGATCAGGACAGTGTTCATGCAGAGCTTTCCCCCCCAGTGGAACAGGCCCTCCAACCAACTAAAAGGAAAAAATGCAAACAACATACTGCTCAGAGGGAAGTAGCTGCAAAAATCAGAGCTAAGCCCCGAAGCTAAGCCCCTACCTTAGCCCCTAAGAAGACAACTCAGGCTGAGTGGAAGGCAGAGAAACGCAGACATATGGCTCTAGAGAGACAATTTAACAAGACTATTCAACAAATGAGAGGGCAACTGCAACAGGTTTCCCAGCCAGCCAAACATCAGGGTTTCCAGAGAAGCACCCCCCAGGGGAGGGGAGGTTGTTCATGGAGTCTTTGGAAACCCCCCCCCCCCCCAATCTGGTCCCCTGAGGTATTTGAGGAACAACCTCAGGATTTCAGCTGATCTGGGCCATATTTCCAGAAAACATCTGGGCCCTATGCCCCCTCTCTTTCCTCAAGAGTTCAGGCCTCCCAGATCAGGCCAGAAGCCACCTTCACGCCCACCGCAGCTGGCCTTCAGCCCTCCACTACCTTTGATAACAGGCCCAGGGAGATCCAAGATGTTGTTTCCTTAGCCTTTAGGCAGGGATTGGCTGAAGGCTTTCAACAGATTCTACGGCCTCTGGAAAGGGTTCAGGCCCTTCTCTCTTCTCAGTCTATGGCTTCCTTACCTCTGCAATGAGATTTCCACAGACCCCAATACCTCAGGGTCCATTCTTCACAGGCAGAATGGGAGGAGAATGAATGGGAAGAAGGTTGCCTCCCCATCTGAACACAATTGCTCCTCTTGTTCAGAGCACGAAGAGGGCAAAATCTGTGATCGCAATCTTTCAGAGGAAGGAGCCTCTCATCCAGATCAGCCCTCCTCTGCATTAATCTTTAAACCAGCCCTCTTTAAACCCCTACTTAGCAAGGCCCTGATCACTGCCAAGCTGTCACCTGAGGAAGTAACACCTGAACCACAAGGGGAACCCTCCAGGCAAGGAGACTTGCTCTTCTCCAAGCCAGTAGTACACAGAGAGGTTTTGCCTTCTTCCCTTTTGTTTCTCGACAAATGACTTAGAGCGGCAGTGGCACATGCTAGTCGTAAGAAGGGCTCTTAGAATATACATTAAGTGCACTTCCTCCTTCAGGAAGTTGGAAGCCATGTTTGTTTCCTTTTTTCCTTCTCACTTTGAGCACAAGGCCTCTTCTACTATTAGCAGGTGGGTCAGATCTTGAATTGAGCAGGTGTACAAAGCTGCGGCCCTTCCGGTTCCCCAAGGTCAGATGGTGCACTCTATCAGAAGCGCGGCCACTTCTATTGCCTTGGCAGCCCAAGCACCCTTGGAGAAGATCTGTTGTGTGGCTATGTGGACATTCCTGTCTCCTTTCATCAGACACTACCATCTGGATGCCTTTGCTTCAGCAACTGCAGCAAAGTTGGTCAAGGAGCAGTGTGCTTCCCCTTTGGCAGGTCCTCATCCATCATCTTTGGACAAGCAGTTCTACAATGTTAGCACATCCCTAGCCAACGCCCTTGCAGTGCCCTGAGTTGATACTCTGGTTGTGGCATCATTCTCCTCTTCTGGCACTCCCACCAAGCCAGAAGATGTCCTTAAACCAGAGGATAAGCATTCCGAACAGAACCTCAAGTGCAATCACCAAGCAGCTGCGTGGGCTGTTCAGGCTTCGAAAGCTGCATCGTTTTTCACAAGGACATCTTAATGATGGCTGCCCCAACTGCAGGATCGATTGCCTGCCTCTGACCTCAGGTCTCATCAGGACTTAAACAAAGTTATAGCAGCGGTGGAATTCACTGTGGATGCCACCCTCAATTCTGCTAATTTTGCATCAAGGTCCATGGCATTCTTCAGTAGTGGCAAGAAGGCTTCTGTGGCTCCGAAATTGGCAGGCAGAGTCATGCCACAAATGGAAGCTGGCCTCTGCCCCCTGCGCAGGAGACAAGCTTTTTGGCAAGGTTCTAGAGCTGCATTTCATAAAGACCAGAGATAAACGTAAAATTCTTTCCTCCTCAGGGAAAAAAGCTGGCTATCGCCCAGCTCCTTATCGCCCACCTGCCTTTAGGGTGGAGTCCACCTCCTGCTTTCCTCGGCCACAAAGGGCATATTCTCAGTGCCAAGACCAACATCAAGAACCACCTGGTAGACAACAGCCTTCTGCTGGTAAACGGCCCTTTCGGGGGGAGGGGGTCGTGCCTTCCATTGCTCTAAATAATACCTCATTCTCCCCACCATTGGAGGTCACTTAGCCTTCTTTGCCTCCAAATGGGAGGATTCAACAATGGATGCCTGGGTGCTCAACACTGTTTGGTCAGGGCTACAATTGGAATTTCTATCGTCACCCCCAGAAATTTTTTTGATTTGTCCCATTTCACAGGACACTTCAAAGAGAGCCTTTATTAATTCAGCCATTCAACACCTACTTGACATAAGAGCTATTCAACCAGTTCCCATCTTACAATGGGGACATGGGTTTTACTCTTGTCTTTTTGTTGTTTCCAAAGCCTCGGGGGGAGTGGTAAGCCATCCTTGATCTAAAATTTCTCAACCAATTTGTCAAATACAGGCGATTGAAAATGCAGACACTGCATTCTATCTTAGAGAGTGTTCAGAAAGCTGATCTCCTCTCTTCCATTGATCTCACGGAGGCTTACCTCCACATTCCCATCTGGCCTCATCATTGCCAGTTTCTCCATTTCTGTTATCAGAATGTCCACTTCCAGTATCGAGCCCTTCCCTTCAGCCTCTCATCGGCTCCTAAGGTCTTCACAAAGATTCTAGCAGCATTGGTGGCTTCACTCCGTTCTGTTCCAGTGAGGATCCAGTATGTTGAGTTAATTCCCCATTAGGAGAATGAGTGCATACAGAGAGACATATTTGAGAGAAGTGTTTCAATAATACACACACAGTACACAGATACACTATACAGTAAATGTAGGTTTTTACTTCCAGAAAGGTTTAAGCAAAGTCCAAAATAAGCAATCCAAAGTCATTCACAGGTAAATCAGTCAGTTTTTCAATCCAGGGATAATCCAAATATCAAATTCCAGTGTCAAAAAACAGTTCATTATCAGACTTACATTAAATCTAGTAATATCAGTCAATTAGAAGAAATAGAGCAACGGCAATACTTTCCAACAGAAGGAAACAAAGATACACTCACACTCTCTTCTGAGACTCAGATTTAGACTAAAAACCCCAGGTTTCTGGCTCCATCTTATGACCATTTGAAAAACCACACCCAATTGCATGCTCTTGCATTTCCTTAAAAAGACAGTATTGAAATGTCTATCCTGGCTTATATATTTCTAACCCAAATACCTGTTAGGAGACTCATATTCCAAACATTCTCCCCTTTTGGGTAAGATAATGTATACAACCTTACACTTATGAAGTGTACTTATGATGTCCATAATCTTCACAGCTAGCTTTATGCTTTATAGAGCCTTGGGCCTTTGTAAAATGATCTGCTATATTGTTTTCTGATATACAGTATTCCAGCTTAATCATCTTACTTTGCACACATTGTCTCACATTTAAATATCTTAAATCTGTGTGTTTCATCCTTGTTTTAACAGCAATATTTGAAGCCATCTGTATCACTGATTGGTTATCTTCATAAACAACAATAGGATCTGTTACATTAATTCCCATATCAATTAATAATTGCTTATACAAAACTAAATCTGTACATAATAAAGACAAACATGAGAATTCAGCCTCCATTGTTGACAAACTTAGATGTTTCTGCCTAATAGATCTCCATCCAATCAATGCTTTTCCCAGTAATACAGCAGTACCCGATACAGATTTTCGTGTATTTATGTCTGATAGCAAAACTTGCATCAGCATATGCAGTCAAATTCAATTCATCTTTTGGCTCCAAATACAATGCATAATGCATTGCTTGTTTCAGATATCTTAACACACGTTTAAGGCCATGTCACACTGCAAAAACGGATGCAAAGAGGACACAACGGAAGAGAAAAATGTTACATCCGTTGTATCTGTGCTAAAAAGGGGCATAATTGGAGTGGATGAAACGGACGTGGGGAAGACGCAGGGAGGATGCAAAGCGGATGCGGAATGGAAGCCCAGCGGATGCAGAACGGATGGCGCATTCGCAGGGCTTCCGGGGGGTCTCAGAAAAGCGGACGCAGAATGGAAAAAACGGATGCAGAACGGATGCACAGCGGATGAAACGGATGCACAGCGGAAGCCTAGTGGATGCACAGCGGAAGCGGAACAGATGCCGCACGTTAATTGCACATGCGGGGGGGATGCATTGCGCAAGTCCCCCGGATATAAAGGGAAGCATCTAGGAAGCAGGTCACCATTCAGAGGAAAGACCTGCTGCTGGACACTTTGAGTTCCTTGCCTGCCCTGCCTGCATGCCTGCCTCCAAGCCTGCCTCCAAGCCTGCCTCCCAGCCTCCTGGGCAGCCTCCCTGCCAGCCTGCCTTCCAGCCTCCATTCCAGCCTCCATTCCAGCCTTGCTGGCAGCCTGCATTCCAGCCTCCTTTCCAGCCTTGCTGCCAGCCTGCCTTCCAGCCTCCCTGCCAGCCTGCCTTCCAGTCTCCCTGCCAGCCTTGCTGCCAGCCTGCCTTCCAGCCTCTCTGCCAGCCAGTCTGTCTTCCAGCGTTGGTGCCTGCCTTCCTGCCAGGCTTCCTGCCAGGCTTCCTTCCAGCCTTGGTGCCTGCCAGCCTTCCTGCAAGCCTTCCTGCCAGCCAGCAACCCCACAACCATGGGCAAGAAGCGAAAGTCTCAGCAACCTGCCGCCATCCCTGGCAAGAGGGGCAGGGCCACCCTCCCGCCCCATGTCCGACACCTTCCTGAACACACCGTCCCCTGTTGTCCTCTTGGGGCCAGGCACTCCATCAGCACCTCAGACCAGCACTGCAGCAGCACCCCCCTCCAGAGCACCTGCACCCTAACACCTCGGACTGGGCACACACCTCCGAGTGACCAAGAGGAGTACCAGAGACTGGCTGCCTGGATATTTTTGGACTTTATTTGGACACTTGACTTGGTTCATGTTTACTTTACAGGTTATTAATAAAGTTTATCTTTGTTTCACACACTTGCTTCATTATTTTTTTTTCTATAAAGTCTGGGTGGAAACTTTTAGAAATGGTTTAGCCTTTGCATGCTTGTGGGATGGGTAAGGATAGCTGTAGGATGGGCAGGGATACCTTTGGAATGGGTTAAGATAGCTGTGGGATGGGCAGGGATACCTGTGGGATGGGTTAAGATAGCTGTGGGATGGGCAGGGATACCTTTGGGTTAAGATAGCTGTGGGATGGGCAGGGATACCTTTGGGATGGGTTAAGATGGCTGTGGGATGGGAAGGAATACCTGTGGGATGGGTTAAGATAGCTGTGGGATGGGCAGGGATACCTTTGGGTTAAGATAGCTGTGGGATGGGCAGGGATAGGTTTGGGATGGATTAAGATAGCTGTGGGATAGATAAATCTCCAGCGCAAGCATAGTGGGACTGTATGGTCCACCCTCCCAGGTGCCACCCCTATGGCCCTTTTTTATCAATTACAATGTAGGCATTGATCCACACATGTCAACATAAACACAACTCTTTATTAAACGCCCTGTTCATTGTAGGCCAACTAAACATACATGGCCCAATCTCATCCGTGTGATGAGACAGGCTGAAGGAAGCATCCATTAAGAATCTACCATCCTGTCTTGCCACTCCACCGCTCCAGCTGGGGAGTTGCACCAGTCTTTCAGAAGGTTGCGCTGCTGTTGGGTCCTTGCACATCCTCAGTGTCGATCAGGTTTCGCCCTTGCCTCCATTCCCCAGGCTCCATGTCCCCATTGCCTTGCTGGAGGTCCACGAGCCTGTTCTGCAAGACTGGGTAGCGGGTGTGCATGAGATTGTGCAGGATGCAGCAAACTTCCATGATCCTCCTCATGTTCTGTGGGCAATGCTGCATGGTGTTGAGAAGTACCTGGAACCTGTTGGCCAGGATGCCAAAGGCATTCTCCACCACCCGCCTTTCCCTGGACAGCCTGTAGTTGAAGATCCTCTCTTCACGGTTGAGGTATTTGGAGGTGTAGGGCTTCATGAGGTAGGTTGAGAGGAAGAAGGCGTCATCCCCCACGATGAAGTAGGGCACATTTTGCGTGTCGTTGGGCAGGGGTTCTGGATCTTGGAAGCCCACCATGAGGTTGCTTTCCAGCCCCTCCTTGAGGTGACTGTCGTTGTATACCTGGGCATTGGAAGATGAGCCATTTCCTGAAACATCGATGTACATGAACTTGTAGTCAGCATCATCCATGGCAAAGAGGATGATGCTGAAGAAGCCCTTGTAGTTGAAATAAGTGGACCCTGAGTTGGCTGGAGCTTTGCAGGCCACGTGCTTGTCATCTATGGCTCCAACGGTGTGGGGCAAGTTCCACTTCTGATACCACTGCTCTGCAACTTTCTTCCATCCTTCTTCAGTGGAGGGGCACTGGAGGAGCTCCTCCTTGTATTCTTTGAGGATGGCCTGCACCACTTCTCTGACAACAAAGCTGATGGTGCTGGGTGGCACCCTCCAGCCATACTGCATGCTCCTGTAGGGGGTCCCTGAGGCCAGGTGGCGCAGAGTGAGTGCCACCCTGAGCCCAGGTTCCAGGCTGGGCGGGAAGTTGGTTTTTGTCTTGCTCAACCTGGGTGTCAAGCGCTGCAGAAGTTCATCAAACATGGCTGGAGGCATATTCGTGAAGTTCTGGAACGCACAAGTGTCTTCGCTCCTGAGCTCCACCATCAGCTTGTCGTAAAGTTGGTACTGTGCTCTTCTGGAGAACCATCTTTGGACCCAGACTTGTTTTGGGTGCCTCCTTTTCTGGCCGTAGTAGAGTTCACAGAGACTGTTGATGGTTTCGCAGTGATGCAGAAGGATGTTGGCTGCCAAAAGGATTTTGTCGCAATCCATGGTGGAGATGACTGGATGCTGTGGAAGAGGAAGAGTCAGATGAAGGCTGCAGAGGTCTGCTCTGGTGGGCTGCTGCTCTGAAAGTGAGATGCAGACGAATTGCTGCCCCTTTTTATAGGCAGTATATGGGTCCCTTTGCATCCTCTAGGCATCCTCTAGGCATCCTCCAGGAATCCTCTAGGCATCCTCTAGGCATCCTTAATATCTGAGATTGGTCGCCTCTACGAACGTTTTTTCCATTTTAAACGCTTTGTTTCCATTCTGCATCCGTTCTGCATCTGTTCTGCGTCCGTTCCGCTTCCTCCCTGCGTCCGGGCGGAGGGAGTTGCGCGGATGCGTTGCGTATGCCTAACGGATATAGCGGATGCGTAGCGGATGCGTAGCGGATGCAGAACGGACGAACTGGATACATTTTCCGCGCAAAAGTTTTGGGCAGCCCAAAACTTTTGGAGCGGATGGAACGTCAATAAACAGATGCTGGACGGATTGAGAGGAAGCAAAATGGAGGCAGTGAGTACATCGCATTTTAGAACGGATGGCAAGGTTTTTTGTCCGTTTTGCTTCCTATTTGCATCCGTTTTTGCAGTGTGACAGGGGCTTTAGCAGCTTGCCAGTGCCTTTCAGTTGGCTCAGCATTAAATCTCACTAATTGATTAACACTATATGCAATGTCTGGCCTTGACCAATTACTGAGATAAGATAAACTACCAATCAAGGACTGATAAATGTTCTTATCAAAAATAGGACTTTGAACATCACTATGGCTAAACTCCTGGCTCATTGGTGTTTTAGCCAGCTTACAAACTTCCATTTTAAAACTTTTTAGTAATTGGTTAATTTTATCTGCTTGTGGGATCTTGTATTCTCCCCTAGTTCTATCTATTTTTAAACCAAGATATTGTTTGATTTCTCCTTACTGTTTCATCTAAAATTTCTTTTCCAATAGTGAAATTATCTCAGTAGCTTCTTGTTCAGTTTTGCTGATTGATGCTATGTAATCAGTAAATAATAGCAATAATGAAATTATACCATTAGTTTCTCTTTTAAACAAACATGGATCAGCCATGCCAGCAACAAAACCTATCTTAGTTAATTCTTTAACTATACATTGGTTCCACTCATATCCAGATTGCTTCAAACCATAATGATTCTTTTTCAACTTCCAGCAATTGTTATTATCAGTATTATCATTTTTGAGACCTAAAAGTTTCTTTAAATATATGGTGTGTTGCAACGGTGCATGCAGATACACTGTCTCTACATCCAAATGATTGACAATATATTTCTCTTTAGCTGCCCACACTAATGCTGCCCTTAATGTAGTAGCCTTCAGACTAGGAGCAAACACCTCATCATAGTCATTTGCTGTCTGATTGAATTCTTGTGCTATTAACCTGGCTTTATGGGTAACAGTCCCATCTACACCTGTCTTCAGTTTATATATCCATTTACATCCTATGGCATATTTACCTCATGGTAACTTAACATTTTCATATACTTCTAGTCTTTTTTTTTTATGATTCCAGTTCCTTATCCATTGCTTTCTGCCAAGCAGCCTGATCCTTAGCAGGATACAGTTTTAATTCATTATAAGTACTTGGAACTGTATTCACTTGGCATACAACACTAGCCTGATATCTATCAGGTGGTTGTGTTACTCAGGTTGAACGTATTGGTAATACAGGGCTTACTGGTGGATTCACCTGTGCCACCTACTCCTGTTCTACTACCTCTTCCTGTGCCTGTCCTCCTACTTCCTCCTGTTCTTCCTCTTTAATGGCAAATCGTGGTTTACTCAATTTATCTTTAGGGACTATTTGGGTGTCAATAATAATATCATTGCTGAATTCCTCTTCCAGTTTATCCCACCCAACATGCTCAAGAAATTTTGCACTACCACTACAATAAACATGCGCTGTGCCTTGATCCTCAAATCTAAATGATCTATGGTTGGCCTCATAACCCATGAAAAATAACTTCTTAGCTCTATGTTGCCCTTTCAGTCTTACCTGTGAGGGAATATGCACCCACATCTGAGCTCCAAATGTGTGTAGGTAAATTAAATTTGGTTTTCTGCCATGCCAACAAGTGAATGGCACTTCTCCAGTTGCTGTATTAACTACATTGTTCAAAATATGGTTACTACACATTATGGCTTTACCCCACAATGTTTCAGGTAAACCTGAATCAGATAACATAGTGTGAGCCATGGCTTGTAATGTTTGCCCTCTTCGTTCTATAAACGAGTTATGTTGTAATCTGTAAGGTACAGAACGTTTATGCTCAACACCAGCCAATTTCAACATTGTTTGGAATCTTTTGTTTACCAACTTAGTCCTATTATTAGTTACTAAAGTAATTACTTTACTTTTCATTTTTCTCTCAGCAAACCTTAGCCAGTTAAAGAAATGTTGGAATGTTTCTGTTTTGTTTTTCATAAGATAGCAGAAACTGTATCTTGAGTAATGATCCATAATACTCAAAGTATAACAGGCACCTCCTAAACTTGGTTTCTTGGGACCAATTATGTCAGCAAACACAACCTCTAAAGGTTCTTTGGTCTTAAACCCATTTAGTCTGTTTGCTGGAGTAACCTTACTCTTTTCTTGACTACAAGCATTACAGTGTCAATACTTGCTAGAGGGTTTCAATTTTATTCCCTCTGACAATTTAACAGTTTGAGCATTTTGAAATTAATGTGCCCTAGACATCTATGTAGTAAATGTATACATTCATCATGTGGCTTAACATTGTTATAAACTGAGTTAGCCATCTTCAACTGATCATCATTTATTACATATAAATCATTTTCTAATGTAGCAGTAACACTTTTACCCTCTTTCTCTATTGTACAGTTATCTCCCCTAAAGGTTATTACATAACCAAGATTAACTAAAGCCCTCACTGATAATAAATTAAATTTCAGCTTAGGTGCATATAACATAGTTAAATGTTTGCTTATACAAGAACAATATGCAGTACCTTCTCCTGATGCTTTAATCCTCCATCCATTTGCCAGTGATACATGTTTTTTCCTCATGGAATCTTTACAAACCTGTTTTTATCTTTAGTGATGCATTGTGATGCTCCACTATCAACAACCCACAAATCATTGTTTACAGTTGAATTGCTAGACATAGCTAAACTAACATTCTTCTTAGCCTTCTGTTTTTTACTTGTATTCTGTTGTTTTCTATTCTTACAGATTCGAGCTATGTGTCCTCTAGCCCCAGGCAGTTGAAGACAAATTCTCTTCTTGTGGTTGTTCCTTTCTCAGTTGGTTCCTATCCAGCCATCTTCTTGCTTCTTCTAACAATCTTCCAATGTCGGTTTATTCCTGGGCAGGACTTCCAGTGAAGATCCCTAATCATCATAACTTTCATTCAATGAGGAAAGAATGATGGAAACTTGATGCAGCTCTGAAAATATCAGTTCTTTTTCATGTAGCTCTTGAAAAGTTCTTTTCATGAAGTTTAAATGAGCTAACATATCTCCACCTTTCAGAAGACGTGTTCTAAACAGTTTACATGTAAGATGTATGTGTACACTTACACTGTCATGAACATAAATCCTCTTCAAATTCTCCCAACACCTAGCAGCAGCCTCTTCTCCATGAATATGGACTAGCTGCTGGTCACTCAGTGTTAGTCCAATTATACAAAGAGCTCGTTCGTTGTTCTGTTTAAAGTCAGCAATCTTCTTGGCATCATCCTCATTTTCTGAATCCCAAGTATTTACATCTGGTGGATTTTGAACTACATTCCATAAACCTTCTGTACGCAGAAGTAGACTGCATTTCATAGACCAGGAAACAGTTTGTTCCATCCAACTGGGTTATCAGTCATAGACTTGTTGAAGTGTCTTGTTCCATCTTTATCAGGATAGTAAATCACAATTAAACAGTAAACAGCTGTCTGTATACAGTACTGTGCATTCACACCAACTCTCAGTTATCTGAGCCTGGTATGGCCTGGGCCCATAGCCAGTGTTGATGTAATTCCCCGTTAGGAGAATGAGCGCATACAGGGAGACATATAGAGAGTTGCAAGATGTGCAACTATCAAAGAAAATAATTATAGTAAGCTATTGCAACTAATCAAATCAGACTTGGAGAAGTAGTCCAATTTCACTCTTCCAATTTCTAGCCGCCGTTAACACATTTATAATCAAATATGTCAATTCTCTACTGTATCCTTCAGGCAAGATACCCAATAAAACTATCTCTGGTTTCAAGTCTGTTGTTTTATCATTGTTTCAAGCCATGTATGAATCTTAGTCCAGTATTTCTTAGCTTCCACACATGTCCACCACATATGATAATATGATCCAGGTATCTGATGACACTTCCAACATCTCTCCAATTTGTTCTTGAATATCCTTGCTATTTGTGCTGGGGGTAAACACCACCTGTAAAACATCTTATACAAATTCTCTTTATACGCTACTGACATTGTCAATTTATAATTTTGAGACCATAGTTTTTGCCATTTATCTAAATCTATCCCATGTCCAAAATTCCTCCACCAGGCAATCATTGTTTCTTTATCTTGTTCTTCCTCCAATTTAATTCCAAGTAAATAAATTTTTTTAATCATTTTCTCATCAGTATCTGTTAAAATTTCATCCCGTTCTGTAAGTTCATTATAAAATCCCTTTGTTTTACAATCTTTGTTATACCTAGAATGTATTTGCATATATGTATGCTAATCATCTTAATTTCTTGCTCCTCTAGTTCTTGTTTAGATTTGAGTTCATCCTTTTCATTTAAAATTTCATCATATCTGACCATTCTAGAAACAACTGGGTATGCAAATGCTTCTGTAGTTGACAACCAGACTGGAATTTTCATATAATGTTTTCTTATTTTTTTCCCATATCAACAATAAAGAATCTCGTATGTAATGTCTCTTGAAATAAATATAAGTTTTACTTTCTTTACACCATAAAAAGCATGCCATCCCAGTAATAGATCATGACCTTCTAATGTTAATAATCTAACATTCCTTAACAAAACCCATTCTTTGACCCATATCAATGCCACCACCTGATAATATAATTCCCAATTAGGTAAAACAAATCCTCCTCTTATTCTAGCATCTTGTAGTTAGAAATGCATTGTTGTTAGTGTGGGCAAAAATTAAAGAAAAACACTATTTGAAAATATCAGTCTGGCTCTCCATGATGGAGGCACTGATACATCCGAATGTTGTCAACACGGAAAACATTACAAGATATAAGGACATTTTGAATGAAAAACTTAAACTTAAGTTTAAACAAGAACTGAATAGTCAAGGTATTGATTTAACATAGTGGCTGCATGGGCAAATACAAATAAGATATGAGAAAGATGCTAAAATGTATTGTTTTTATAAGAATCAACAGAACTAACAGGGACTGATGAAAAACTAATTAAAAATTATAGCTACCTACTAAACATTAAAATGGAAGAAGAGCAAATAAAGGAAACAATGATAGTATGGGCTAAAAATTTGATTATAACTATAGAGTTAGATAAATGGCAGGAATTGTGGGATAGGAATTATAAACTAACAATGTCAACTGCATACAAAGAAAATTTATATAAAATGTTTTACAAATGGCATTTTTCACCAGCAAGACTAGCAAAGATATTTAAGGATATGTCTGCTAAGTATTGGAAATGTAATAAATACTGGGTTTGTATTATCACAAGTGGTGGACATACCCATAGGCAAAAAAAATTGGACAAAAATACACTCATGGTTAGGAAAAAATGGTATAGCAACGCATACATCTAAAATCAGAATAATTTTTGTTGGATATCCTACCAGAAAAATATAATAAAAGGAACACATATTTAATTTTACACATGTTAACAGCAGCTAGAATTGTGTTTGTCAGAAATGGTGTAGGGTCACCCGCTTGGATGGGGGGTTGGATTACCTACAAGGTCCCTTCCAACTCTGATTATCTGTTAAATCTGTTTACACAATAATGGAAAAATAAAGAGATCCCGACAGATGAAAATGTAATAAAACATTAGAATGTGCAGAAATGATAGATTAACACTCAAAATCAAGGAGAAGGAAGAAACTGAATATTTTTTAACATGGGATTTTTTTTTACCAATGGCAGAAACAGAAGTTAGAAATTTAAAAGCATAAGAGAATGATTAATTACATGGAAGATTTACTAAAATGGATAAGCAAAATGCTATTATTATGTGATTACTATTAATATTATGAATATTGTTATTATCATTATTACTATTTTTCAAAATCAACTGTACCCAAACTACACACTGTTTATGTAGACATTGACTTTCTATGTTTAATATTAAATTAAAAAAAAATAACTTTTTTAAAAAAGGAAAAGTGGAATTAAAAACTCTTCTTTCACTCTTTCTAATTTATGTTTATTCGCTAATAAGATGGATGAAATACTTCTTTTATGCAGCTGCAACTCTGATTTTTACAACTCAGCAGTTCTCTTCTTCACTGAAACCTTGCTAAATGAGTCAATTGATGATAGCAGTAAAAGGTTGCCCAGTTTCTGCTTTCCGCAGAAATAAAAGCTGATTATCAATAGCCTCGTTTTCAGAGTTTCATTGGACTTATCAGATTCTGAGCTACACTCAAAAACCTTGCATATTTTCCTGGCACCCAAACATGGAGCATCACAGCTTGAAGGCAACATTTCCTTGGGCATTGGTAAATTTACCTGTGAACACCCTTTCTATCTATGCTGCGAGAGAGCCCAGGATTGGGTAAACTTCTTCTTATGACATCGCTAAGCTGAGTTTGTACTTGTATATAAAAAGCCAGCCCCCGGGAAAATCCCCAGCTTTGGTGAAGATACTTGACAGACTGAAGAAGTGTCTCTGAAAGCAAATAATCCAATACATTAACATGCCTTACCATCTCTGGATGAACCAAGGGAGGGGCTGGGCTCTCTCACAGCATAGATAGAAAGGGCATTCACAGATAAATTTACCAATGCCCATTCTCCTCCATGTTGCAGTGAGAGCCCAGGATGGGACATGCCAAAGCTTACATGTTCATGGGCGGGTCCTTTTCCAGCCAATCACTCCAACAGTGGAACCACTTGCTGAAGTACCCATCTGCCAAAGGGCTGCTGTCACTGAGGCAAAGGAATCCAGACAGTAGTGTCTGATGAAGGGAGACAAGGATGTCCATGTGGCCACTCTGCAAATTTCTTCCAAGGATGCCTGGGTGGCCCAGGTGGCTGAAGTGGCCACACTTCTGGCAGAGTGTGCCGTTAGACCACGGGTTACCAGAAGAGCCACCGCTTTGTAGTCATGTGCAATGCATGTCCTGATCTACCTGTTAATAGCAGGGGAAGAAGCCTTGCTCCCCAAGTGAGAAGGTGAAAAGGAGACAAATATGGCTTCTGTCTTTCTAAAAGGGGAAGTGTGCTTGATGTAAATTCTAAGAGCCCTTCTGATATCTAGAGCATGCCACTTGCACTCTAGGTCATGGTGTGGAAGGAGACAGAAGTCAGGTAACACAATGTCTTGGGACTGGTGGAACCAAGTGTTAACTTTTGGGATAAAGCAGGGGTCCAGACAGAGAACAACCTTATCATTGTGAAAGATGCAAAGATCCTGCCTGATAGAAAGAGTGGCCAGTTATGACACCCTTCTGGCCTAAGTGATTGAAGAGAGGAAAACTACCTTTAGAGTTAGGAATTGAGAGACACTATCTACGGGATTCAAAGGGGGGGCTTTGTAAAGACATTAAAAACCAAATGAAGGTCCCATGAAAGATACCTGTACACCACAGGAGAATGTAGGTTGGATGCCCTTTTCAAAAACCTCCTGACAGAGCAGTGATGGGATAAGGAAGGAAGTGAACCCCATGAAAGAACTGAGGAGAGAGACGGTACCTGGTGACATAAGGTATTGGGGGATAAACCTTTCTCCAAGCCATCCTGAAGGAATCTAAGAACCTCTGCCAACTGGGCTGAGGAAGGAGAGAGACCCTCCTTTAGGCACCATTGCGAAAAAACCCTCCAGGTGGCATCATAGATGCACCCCATAGAAGGTTTGCGAGACGGCTGGATGGTAAAGATAACCCCCTCTGGGAGATTAGCCTCCCTTAGCTGCTGCTGCTCAAGTGCCACATGGTCAGCTTGAGCCACTGGGGCTCTGGATGGATCAGGGCCCCTTGGTGCAGGGAGATGAGATGGGCTGGGATATTCCAAGGGGAAGCCACAGACAGGTTGACCAGGTCCGCAAACCAGGGCCTCCTTGGCCAATAGGGTGCCAGGAGAATTAGCTTTGCTTGTTCTGCCAACAGCTTCCATAAGACTCCCAGAATGATGGGAAGAGGGGGAAAGGTGTAAAGGAGACCTTTGGGCCATCTGCACCGAAGAGCATTGGTCCCCTCCGCTCCCTGGCAAGGAAACCTGATGAAGAATCTGGTGACCTGGGCATTTTGAGGAGTGGAGAAGAGATCCACCTCCGGTGTTCCGAATCTGAGGGAAAGGTCCCTGAATAGGGATGGAGGAATGGACCATTCTGCCTGATTGACTAATCTCTTCCTAAGCCAGTTGGCTTGGGAATTGTCGACTCCAGAAATGTGATCCGCTGAGATCGACAACAGGTGTTTCTCTGCCCATAACCCCAAATGTTCTCCCTCTCTCATAAGTACCTTGGATCTCACTCCTCCCTGTCTGTTGATGTGTACCTTTGTGGGCATATTGTCCATCAACACGAGAACATGGGAGCTGGTCACCAAGGCTCTGAAATGTTTGAGAGCCAGAGAGATACCTCTGAGCTCTAACCAATTTATGGGATGTGCTGTCTGATCTGGACCAAACCCCTTCAGCTATCTGACCCTCCATTTGGGAGCCCTAACCCAGAAGGCTGGCATCTGTGGTGATTACTAGCCTGTCTGGTTCCTTGAATTGGAGCCTCTTCCAGAGAGACAGGGAGAGCCACCAATAGAGGGACTGCCAGGCCTGTTGAGAGAGCAGGACATTGATTGATGAGTGGCTGATTCCTGCTCATTGAAAGGGGAGCAGGAACCATTGGAGTGATTGGGAGTGAAGATGTGCCCACGGGACGATGCCAATACAGGAGGCCATTTTCCCTGGTAGATTGGACAGCAGCAACAGTGGAACAGCCTGTTGTTGCTGAATCTGGCTGATGATCTCTGCAAGGTTTTTTCCATGATCTGGAGAAAGGAAAACCTGGCACAAAGTTGTGTCGATGACTGCTCCCAAGTGTATCAGTTTGGTCGTAAGTGAGAGATGGCTCTTCTTGGTGTTGATGGAAAACCTGTGTCTTTGGAGGCAAGACAATGTAATTTGTATGTACTGATGGGTCGAGTGGATGGAGGAGGGCAGCATCAACATGACGTCCAAGTAGCATTGTGTTAGGAATATAAGTCACCTAATAGGTATTTAGGTTAGAAACATATAAGCCAGGATAGACATTTTAATACTGTCTCTTTAAGGGAATGCAAGAGCATGCAATTGGGTGTGGTTTTTCAAATGGTCATAGGATGGAGCCAGAAACCTGGGGTTTTTAGTATGAGTCTGAATCAGACTCAGAGAGAGTCTGACTCTCAAAGAGAGTGTGAGTGTATCTTTGTTTCCTTCTGTTGGAAAGTATTGCCGTTGCTCCATTTCTTCTAATTGACTGATATTACTGATTTTAATGTAAGTCTGATACTGAACTGTTTTTTGACACTGGACTTTGATATTTGGATTATCCCTGGATTGAAAAACTGATTGATTGACCTCTGGTTTGCAGGGCTTCGGCGGCAGGCAGGAATCCACGATCGTGCATGGTTTCTGCCTGGGCTCACTGCTGGAGCGCCCCAAGCCAGCTGGCTTCAGGGCTTACCTACCCCGTAGAGGTAGTGAAGATGGGGCAGCCCCAGAAGGGTTGAGGGGAGCCGCATCTCTCCTCCTCAGCTGGCTAAATTCCCTTTCCCAAAGGTGATAAGAGCAGCGGTCAGAAATGGCCACCTCAAAGAAGCACTCATCTGGAAAAGAAAGTGCAGGAGGAAGTTAAGAAGTGAAAGTTTTGGCTGACTGGGACAAAAACTAAAGCCCCTGTCACACAGCACCAATGGATGGAAAGAGGATGTAAAATGGAGAGAAACAAATGCCATCCATTGGTTAACGCGATGCATCTGTTCTGTACTCACTGCATCCGTTTTTCATACTCTCTATCCGTCCAGCATCCGTCGACTGACATTTCATCCGCTCAAAAAGTTTTGAGCTGCACAAAACTTTTTGAGTGGAAAATGTATCCAATGTGTCCGTTCTGCATCCGCAACGCATACAGGGAACATCCATTCTACATCCATCATCATCCGTTACACATCTGCTATATCTGCTAGGCATCCGCTGCGCATCCACGTAACTCGCATCTGCTCCAGTGGAAAATGGACACAGGGAGGAAGTGAAACGGACACGGAATGGACACGCAGTGATAGTAGCATGGACGTAGAAAGGATGAAAGTGGATGCAGCTCGCATATAAAGCATTAAAACGGAAAAAACGTTCGCAGAGGGGACGTATCTTGGATATTTAGGTTGTCTGCAGGATGTCTAGACGATGCAAAAGGACACCGAGCGGAAAACCTATATTTCCTATAAAAAGGGAGAGGAACTCACCTGGATCTCACTTTCAGTCCAGCAGACCTGCTGTGCAGACCTCTGCAGCCTTCATCTGGCTCTTGCTCTTCCACAGCATCCAGTCATCTCCACCATGGATCATCACACACTCCTTTTGGTAGCCACCATCGTTCTGCAACAGTGCAAAGCCATCTCCAGGCTCTTTCAACTGTTCTACGCGAAGAAAAGGAGGCGGCCAAGAAGTGTCTGGGTCCGAAGAAGGATCGGGAGAAGAGCAGAGTACGGACTGTACAACAAGCTGATGGTGGAGCTGAGAAACGAAGACCCTCATGCATTCCAGAACTTCAGGAGGATGTCACCAGCCATGTTTGACAAAGTTGTGGAGTGGCTGAGACCCAGGTTGACCAAGCAGAGCACCAACTTCCAGCCCAGCCTGGACCCTGGGCTCAAGGTGGCACTGAATCTGCGCCACCTGGCCTCAGGGACCACGTATAGGAGCATGCAGTACGGCTGGAGGGTGCCACACAACACCATCAGCATTGTGGTCAGAGAAGTGGTGCAGGCCATCATCGAAGAATACCTGGAGGAGCTCCTCCAGTGCCCCTCCACTGAAGAAGGATGGAAGAAAGTTGCAGAGCAGTGGTATCAGAAGTGGAACTTCCCCTACACCGTTGGAGCCATAGATGGGAAGCACGTGGCCTGCAAAGCTCCAGCCAACTCAGGGTCCACTTATTTCAACTACAAGGGCTTCTTCAGCATCATCCTCTTTGCCATGGTCGATGCTGACTACAAGTTCATGTATATCGATGCTTCAGGCAACGGGTCATCTTCAGATGCCCAGGTATACAATGCCACTCACCTCAAGGAGGGGCTGGAACGCAACTTCATCATGGGCTTCCCAGATCCAGACCCCCTGCCCAACGATAGACAAGATGTGCCCTACTTCATCGTGGGGGATGACGCCTTCTCCCTCAGAACCTACCTCATGAAGCCCTACACTTCCAGATGCCTCACCTGTGAAGAGAGGATCTTCAACTACAGGCTGTCCAGGGCAAAGTGGGTGGTGGAGAACGGCTTTGGGATCCTGGCCAACAGGTTCCAGGTACTTCTCACCACCATGCAGCATCGCCCACAGACCGTGAGGAGGATCGTGGAAGCTTGCTGCATCCTGCCCAATCTCATGCGCACCTGCTACCTATTGTTGCAGAACAGGCTTGTGGACCTCCAACAAGGCAATGGGGACATGGAGCCTGGTGAATGGAGGCAAGGGTGAAACCTGATACATACTGTGGATGTGCAAGGCCCCAAGAGAGCTTCACGTGAAGGGAAGAAGCAGCGCAACCTCCTGAAACAGTGGTGCAACTCCCCAGCTGGAGCAGTGGAGTGGCAAGACAGGATGATAGATGATTAATGGATGCTTCCTTCAGCCTGTCTCATCACACTGATGAGATTGGGCCATGAATGTTGAGTGGGCCTACAATGAACAGGGCATTTAATAAAGAGTTGTGTTTATGTTGAAATGTGTTGATGAATGATTACATTGTTATTTATAATAAAGGGCCATAGGTGTGGCAGCTGGGAGGGTGGACCATACAGTCCCACTATGCTTGCACTGGAGATTTATCCATCCCGCAGCTATTACCCATTCTAAAGGTATCCCTGCCCATCCCACTGCTATCTTAACCCACCCCACAAGCATGCAAAGTCTTAAACCATTTCTAAAAGTTTCCACCAAGACTTTATTTAATAAAATAAATGAGGCTTTATTAATAACAAGCTGTAAAAGCAAACTGACCCAAGTGTCCCAAGCAAAGATAAAGTCAACAGGTAGCCACCCAGTCTCTGGCAATCTTCTTAGTCACTCTGAGGCGTGCCCAGTCTCAGGGGTGAAGAGTCCAGGTGCTGTGGAGGTGGCTGCTGCTGGAGTGCTGGTCTGAGGCGTCATTGGGGTGCCTGGCCCTGAGAGGACAACAGGGGACCATGTGTGGAGGAAGCTCTCAGAGAGCTGGCTCAGTCCTGTGATGTTGAGAGTCTCTTCCTCCAGGACATGGGGTGTCAGCCTCAATACCGATGACAAATATTCTGAGGCCGGGCTTGGCTGTGGGGTGGTGGAAGGAGCAGTGTAGTGGGGCTGTCTGGTCTGCAGCTGAGTGAGGTGAGGCGTGGGTGGCATCTGTGGCATCAGTGGCATCTGTGGCATGGGGGCATCAGTGGTGTGGGTGGCATCGGTGGCATCGGTGGCACTGGTGGCGTTTGATGTACCTGTGCCTGGACTGGGAAGGGCTGCCTTTGCTGCTGGAGCTCCTGGTAGCCATAGCCTTGGTAGGTGAGTGGCTATGGAAAGCCTTGGAAGGGCAGTGACATCACCTGGGGTGGAGGAGCAGAACTGGACTCGGTCGGAGCAGGTTCATCTTGGTCTGGAGGGTTGTGAAGAAGATCAGTGATCCTGTCCTTTATCACCTGGTACTGTGATTCTGACATATTCATGAGGGTATGGTTGATGTAGGTGTGGAAGGGCTTGTGGTTGGAGGATGGGACGTTGGTGTGTACCAACTGAGAGAGGAGATCTTCGCTGCTTTTGATGATGTCCCTGATCTCCAGCAGGACAGTGTGGCTCTGCCCCTCCGGTCTGCCTCTCTGCCTTTCTGTGGAGGTGGAGCTGGCAGTGGATGCGGGTTGGGCTGTGGTGGAAGTGCCCTCTCCTTGCTCCCATTGCGACAGGGGGTCCTCCACGTGCTCTGCCATGGGGACTGCAGCTGTCGGGGGGGTCTCTGTCGTGGGACGCTCCACAGATACCTGCCTGGACACAGGAGCTGACTCTTGGCCAGAAGAGGACTGGCTCTCTGCAGGCTGCCTGAGAGAGAGGGTTGTCAGAAGGGCTGCTCCTCAGTGGTGGATCTCACCCTCCAAGAAGCTTCACTTGGCCATCACGTAGGTCTCTCGGTCCATCAGCTTGACCCCGATCTGGCCAGATTTCTTGAAGTGCAGCTTCCCATACCAGGTGTGCATGTGCTTCCACCGAAGTTCAGCCCAGGCTCTCCGCCTTCTCTCTTCAAGCAGCCTGCTTCCTTTTGGTGTCTCGATAGAGCCTGTGTCTCTCAGCCATTCCAGCACCTCATCCTCATGTTCCTCTTCGATGGAGTACTGCCTCCTCTCCTGTTCTTGTTCTTGCCTATGCCTCTTCCTCCCTCTGGCAGGGCCATCTGTGCCCTCATCAGAGAGGCTTCGAGGTTGTAGGGGCTGCTCCTCCACACCACCACCACCAGCAGCAGCAGCAGCAACAACAACAACAGTAGCAGCAAAAGCAGGACCAGCAGCACCAGCAGGACCAGCAGACCAGGATCAGCAGCAGCAGAGTAAGCACCAGCAGTAACAGCAGGACCTGCAGGACCTGCAGGACCAGGAGCACCAGTAGGACCAGGATCACCAGCAGTCCCAGCAGCCCCAGCAGGACCAGGAACAGTGCCAGTAGAGTAAACACCAGCAGAAGCACCAGCACCAGGAGCAGCGCCAGCAGAGTAAGCCCCAGCAGAAGCACCAGCACCAGGAGTAGCACCAGCAGAGTAAGCACCAGCAGAAGGACCAGCACCAGGAGCAGCACCAGCAGAGTAAGCCCCAGCAGAAGCCCCAGCATCAGGAGCAGCGCCAGCAGAAGCTCCAGCACCAGAAGAGTCAGCCCCAGCAGCAGAAGCCCCAGCAGAAGCAGAGTCAGGGCCAGTGGGTGGGATGGTGGCCCTGTCCCTCTTGCCAGGGCTGGCAGCAGATGCCACAGGCTTCCTCTTCTTCCCCATGGTTGTTGGCTGGTTGGCTGGCTGGCTGGAGCTGTGTCTGGCAGCAGGTCTTTCCTCTGAATGGTGACTTGCTTACGAGCTGCTTCCCTTTATATCCGCGGGGCTGACGCAATGCATCCTCCCTGCATGTGCAGTGAACGCTCTGCATCCGTTAGGCATCCGTTAGACATCCGTTAGGCTTCCGCTCTGCATCCACTTCATCCGCTCGGCATCCGCTCTGTATCCGCTCCTTCCGCTGTGTGTCTGCTTCACTGTGCTCCCCTGGAAGCCCTGCAGATGTGGCATCTGCTCCCATCTGCTTCCATCCTCTAGGCTTCCGTGGAGCATCTGCTTTACATCCTGGCTACGTCCTTCCCTGTCTGTTACTTTCCGTTGTTGTCTGCTCTGCTTATGCAAATTCAGGGCACTTTTGAGAGCGGATAACAATGGATGGAACATTTTCTCGTCCACTGTGTCCTTTTTACAAACGTTTTGCATCCGTCGGCCAATGTGACAGGCTCTTAACCTGTAAGGGTGAAGTTGCATCCTGGAAGGACTGGCAATAGAGAGGAGAAGATTCGGAGGCAATGGGGGGGGGGGGAGATCCAATTCCCCACTGCTGCAAGAAGAAACCCCAAAAACTGAATCAAAAGAAGTTAGTCTTCACGATTCCATCCGGAAATGTGGCAGGCTGACTGATTGAAGTAGGAAGCAAAGAGTGGAAAGCAACACAAGTAATGGTGAGGAGTGAGATGAAGGAAAGTACTGAAAAGGAGAGATGAGAATTTTGAGCTCTTGGATCGTGGAACTGGTGGGTGAGAAGAAATTTTGGAAAAATATTTGATTGTCGATGGTTGATTGGACAGAATGATATCGAGAGAGTCTGGGTACAGTAAGGAAAGAGAAGGAAATACAACTGGAAGGAGGAGTGAAAGTGACTGTGCAATTCAGAAGGAGATATCTTGAGATTAAAAAGAGACTGAGTATTGCTGACTAAAGAATTCTTATGCATGCTATACACTATATAATGCTGATTTAAAGATTCTATATTGAGTAATAGTGTGCTATTATTGGAAAATTAATTTAAGAACTTTCTAAGTGCCTTATAAGATTATTAATTAATTAACTATATTTTGTAAATAAATATTAATTGTTGATTATTGACTACTGATTACAACTATAGATAAGATCCCATATGCTATATGCTACACTGTATTATATTTATAAATGTTAATTAGGTTATCAATTGATTGTAGCTTTATAGTGATTACTGATTATTAATTATTGATCCAAATAAATTTTATTAATTTTAATGTAGTATTAATTCTTAATTATTAATAAAAATATTGTAAGTAATATAGAGAATCAGGATGTGGAAAATACTTAAATTAAATAACACACTAGTCAAGACAAGGGGCAACTCCAAGTGTGTTACTTCATGGTAGATTGGAAGAGTCTTCTTAGAATTTTGAAAATGATAACGATGACAACAAGCACAAAGACTGGAAGGAAGACCACAGTGACAATATCTTTCCCATCAGGACAAAAGTAATTAGAAACTTTGTTTGGTGTGGAGAAATCAGGATCTACACTAAATCTAAAGACTGTACAATCAACTTTAAATATGATGCAAGAAATGATGGTGAGGACATAAGAACTAATAGCAAAAAACCATGAGGAACTGAAGAGTGAATTGAAGAACAATATAAGAGAGGTGAAAACTATGAAAATTGGATGATAAATTTGGAACAATGCAAGAGGTGATGGTCAGGAATGAGCAGAAAATAAAAACAGTTGAAGCTAGAATTGAGCAAGTGGAGAAGAAACTACAAGTGACAGAAGAAAACTGGATGGCAGAACATAGGGATCTTCAGGAGGCAATACTCCACCTGGAAATAGAAATATTGGCATTCTTCCTAAGATTCCAGAACATGATAGAAGCTATTTGTCAAACCTCATGGCAGAACTTATAGTGGGTGCCTTTCAGAAAGATTAAAAAAAGATTTGGAACAATATAGATGAAGCATATAGGGTGCATACAAATTATGCACAGAGGAACAAACTGCCAAGAAAAGTCTATGTACAATAAAGTAATCAGAGATCAATTGTATGGAAAAATGAGAGACGAGCCACTGATTTACAAAGGAAAGGAGGTGGTGACCCTGAAGCAGACACCTAGAAAGTTCAGGGAACAGAGGAGAAACTACCAATTCTTATCAACTCAACTGGTCAAAAATAAGATTATGTTTAGGTGGCTCATTCCAGAAGGACTTCTGATATCCTGGCAAAAAAAAAAAATCAGAATTGATACACTGGACAAGGTGCAAGAGTTCTATGAGTGATACTTGGGGATAGAAGTAGAACAAGAGAGTAGAGAAGAGGTGGAGAGTAAGAGTTTAGAGGGACAAACATCAGAAGGTAAGGAGTCAGACCAAGAACCAAGAGAGGGGAAAGGCCATGAGGGAGAAGGAAGTACTAGACTGCCTCCTCAATGCGCTGAGGCAGGAGGCAGCAGCCATGGCACGGGTTTGCTAGGGAGACTGCAGCATAAGCAAACTGAGGTACTACACCAGAAAGAATTGAATAACAAAAATCTGAAAAGTAAATTAGATTTTCTTAAACATAAACTATATATTTTGGTGACAGAGAGACTAGCACAACAAATCAAACTAACCAAACAAAATTATTTTGAAAATGCTAGATGGATGTTGGCTGGCAGATAAATTAAGAAACTACAGAGAAAAAAAACGAATACATAAACTACAAGATGAAGAAGGGAATATATATTATGATGAAAATTCTAAAAAAGATATTGCCCAGTGATTCTTTGTAAAATTACATACAAGAAATGAAAAGTACACAGAAGAAAATATTTGGACCTATCTAATGGAAAGCTGAATTACCAAAGACTCCAGAAGCTGCGAAATTAATGTTTAACGAAGAAATCACTTTGATAGAACTAGCCAAAGCAATCAACAAACAAAACAATAACAAAGCATCTGGTTCAGATGGTATTCCTGTAGAACTATACAAAGAACATCAGAACACCCTGAACCAATATTTATTAGAGGTCTTCCATGCTGTGCTTGATGAAAGGAAAATACCAAAATCTTGGAGAGAGGCCAATATAGTGTTGATTCAAAAAAGAAGGTACAGACCAGACAAGAATTCAAAATTCAAAATGGCCAATATCTCTCTTAAATACAGATTATAAAATATTCACAATGATTATTGCCGAGAGATTTTAAAAATATTTAAATGAATTCATACATAGTGATCAAAACAGCTTTCTCCCAAATAGACAAGCAAAATATAATGTGAGAATAGACTTAGACGCTCTTGAATTCAATGAAGAACATAGTGATCGACGGGCAGCCTTATTATTTCTAGATGCCCAGAAAGCTTTCAACAATGTAATTTGGCCCTTTCTAATGCAATAGTTAAAACATGGATATTGGTGAAAAGTTTAAAAAGATAATTATGGCAATATACACACAACAAGAAGCAAAAGTAATAATAAATGGAGAATTGACAAGTAAAGTTTATTTCCAAAAAGATACGAGACAAGGCTGCCCTCTCTCTCTTTTACTATTCATATATTCATTAGAGGTCTTAATGAGAATAATTAGGCAAAAGGTACAGACCAAAGGATTGGAAATTAAAAAAGAAAAATTTTAAATTACAAGCATATGCCAATGACTTCGTATTTTTCTTGGAAGACCCTGAACAAACAGTTCTGAAACTATAAGAAAAACTTGAAAAATATGGAGAAGTAGCTGGTTTAAAAATAAATAAAGAAAAAATGAAAATCATAACTAAGAATATGACCAGCAAATAAAGATATTTAGATATTCAAATAGTACAAAAATTAAGATACTTAGGAATTAATATTTTGGCATGTTGCTCAACAATTAAGGAGGATAATTATGAAAACTTATTGAGACAAATTAAAAAAGATTTAGAAAATTGGAATAATCTTCAACTGTCATTAATAGACAGAATTTCTGCAATTAAAATGAAGATTTTACTCAAAATTTTGTTTTTATTCCAAAATATATTGATTAAATTAGGGAAAATTTCTTTAAAGATCTGAATAAAATAACATTAAATTTTGTGTGACAGGGAAAGAGACCAAGAATCAAATGAAAACATTTACAAGACACAAAAGAAAGAGGGGGAATTAGGTTTTCCAGATTGGGAACTGTATTATCAAGTGGCTGCCTTGACATGGATTAAGGATTGGATAAACTTGGAAAATAAAAAACTTACTTTTAGAAGGGCATGTTCTACAACAGGGTTGGCAGACATATGACACACCAATATTTTTTGAGGCATAAAATCCAACAAGCCCTAATCTCAATTTGGCATAAAATAAGATCGCAAAACTATATGGAAACTCCAAGCTTGCTCTCCCCCTTAGAAGCCGAATCTCTACAGCCAGAAAAAGGCAATCACATATAAATATATTCTAACAGATGAAGGCAGATTAAAACAAAGAACTTAACCAGCAGGGCTTACGTTGGAATGGTGGGCATATCTCCAAGTACAATCTAGGTATGAAAGGGATAAAAAAGAATGGGGAATAAATTGTCAAGATACAATATTAGATAAAATATTATTAGGATCAGAGAAGAAACAAATAAAGAAATTGTATAACTATTTGCTAGATTATAAAATGTATGAGGAGCAGATTAAAGAACCAGTATTAACTTGGGCTAGAAATTTCGGCCATAACATAAATTTGGATCAATGGCAGCAAATTTGGGACGAGAATGAAAAGATTACATTAGCCACATTCTACAAAGAAAACTTGTTTAAAATGTTTTACAGATGACTTCTTCCACCTGCTAGGTTAGCCAAAATGTATAACTCTCAATCACCTGTATGCTGGAAATGATTGAAAGAACATAGCATATGTGGTGGGAGTGCAAGAAAATACAATTCTGGCACAAAATATAACAATGGCTAGAAGAAATGTTGGATTTAAAAATACACCAGAAATGTTTTTATTGGGAATAATAAATGAGAATTCCAAAAAAGCAGATTTTTTTTTATATATGGAGGGATATGAAAGGAAGCCTAAAAAATGTGAAATAAAATTTAAGAAGAGATGATGTTGTAACATAATGTCTAAAGGCCCTGTCACACTGGTCGACGGATGCAAAACGTTTGTAAAAAGGACACAGCAGACGAGAAAAATGTTCCATCCATTGTTATCCGCTCTCAAAAGAGGCAAATATTTGCATAACCAGAGCGGATAACACGGAAAGGAACGGACGGGGGAGGATGTAGGGCGGATGGAAAGCGGATGCTCCACGGAAGCCTAGCGGATAGAAGCAGATGAGAGCAGATGGCACATCCTCAAGGCTTCCGGGGGAGCGCAGCAAAGTGGACACGGAACAGATACAGCGGATGCAGAGCGGACACTGAGTGGATGAAGCGGATGCACAGCGGATGCCGAGCGGATGCCTAGCGGATGCCTAGCGGATGCCTAGCATTCACTGCGCATGCGGGGAGGAGGCATTGTGTCAGTCCCGCGGATATAAAGGGAAGCAGCTCCCAAGCAGATCAACATTCAGAGGAAAGACCTGCTTCCAGACACAGCTTGCCAGCCTACCTGCCTGCCTGCCTGCCTGCCTTAAGGCCCTGTCACACTGCCCAACGGATGCAAAACGGACACAACAGATGAGAAAAATGTTCCATCCGTTGTTATCCGCTCTCAAAAGGGGCAAAAATTTGCATAACCAGAGCGAACAACATGGAAAGGAACGGACGGGGGGAGGACACAGGGGGGATGGAAAGCGGATGCAGAATGGAAGCCTAGCGGATGGAAGTGGATGGGAGCAGATGGCACATCCGCGAGGCTTCCGGGGGACCTCAGCAAAGCGGATGCAGAACGGAAAGAGCGGATGCAGAGCAGACGCTGAGCAGATGAAGCGGATGCACAGCGGATGCACAGCAGATGAAGCGGATGCAGAGCGGAAGCCAAGTGGATGCACAGCGGAAGCCTAGCGGATGCACAGAATTCACTGCGCATGCAGGGGGGATTTATCTCGTCAGCCCCGCGGATATAAAGGGAAGTAGCTCGGAAGCAGGTCACCATTCAGAGGAAAGACCTGCATCCAGACACATCGAGTGCCTTGCCAGCCTACCCTGCCTGCATGCCTGCCAGCCTTCCTGCCAGCCTTCCTGCCAGCCTTCCTGCCAGCCTCCCTGCCAGCCAGCAACCACACAACCATGGGGAAAAAGAGAAAGCCTCAGCCATCTGCTACCAGCCCTGGCAAGAGGGACAGGGCCACCCTCCCGCCCCCGGCCCTCACTCTGCTTCTGCTGGGGCTTCTGTAGCATGGGCTGACACTTCTAGTGCTGGGGCTTCTGCTGCTTCTACTTCTGGAGGAGCTGATGATGCTGCTTATGGTGGTGGTGCTTCTGCTCGTGCTTACTCTGCTGATGCTGCTTCTGGCGGTGGTGTTTCTGCTCGTGCTTACTCTACTGATGCTGCTCCTGGCGGTGGTGCTTCTGCTGTGCTTACTCTGCTGATGCTGCTTCTGGCGGTGGTGCTTCTGCTGGTGCATACTCTGCTGAAGCTGCTCCTCATCCTGCTGGGCCTGCTCATGCTCCTGACTTGCTCGTCCTTCTCGTACTGCTCGTGCTCCTGGTCTTGCTCATCTTGCTGGTCCTGCTCATGCTCCTGGTCTTGCTGGTGCTGCTGGTGCTTACTCTGCTGATGATGATCCTGGTCCTGCTGTTGCTGCTGGTGCTGGTGCTGCTGCTAATCCTGCTGCTGCTGCTGCTGATGATGATGATGATTATGATCCTGCTGCTGCTGCTGCTGCTGCTGATGATGATGATGATGATCCTGCTGGTGCTGCTGCTGGTGGTGGTGTGGAGGAGCAGCCCCTACTACCTGGGAGCCCCTCTGATGAGGGCCCATCTGGTCCTGCCAAAGGGAGGAAGAGGCGTATGCAACAACGGGAGAGGAGGCAATACTCCATTGAGGAGGAACACGAGGATGAGATGCTGGAGTGGCTGAGAGAGAATGACTATCTGTGGTGGAAGGGACACCGGCTGTACAGGGACACCAAGCGGAAGCAGGCTGCTTGGAGAGAGAGGGCAGAGAGTATGGGTTACACTTCGGAGGTGCTCCTCGGCTGGTGGAAGCACATGCACACCTGGTATGGGAAGCTGCATCTCAAGAAATCAGGCCAGGCCATGGTTAAGCAGACAGACAGAGAGACCTATGTCATGGCCAGGTGCAGCTTCCTGGAGGGTGAGATCCGCCATCGAGGAGCAGCAGCAGCCCCTCTCATGACCCTCTCTCTCCGGGAGCCTGCTGAGAGCCAGTCCTCTTCCGGCCGAGAGTCAGCTCCTGTCTCTAGGCAGGTTTCTGTGGAGCGTCCTACGGTGGAGAACCCGCAGAAAGTTGTTTTAACCATGTCGGAGCACATGGAGGACTCCCTGGTGCAGTGGGAGAAAGGAGACAGCACTTCCACCACAGCCCTACCTGCATCCACCCCCAGCTCCACCTCCACAGAAAGGCAGAGAGCCAGACAGGAGGGGCAGAGCCACACTGTCCTGCTGGAGATCAGGGACACCATCCGGAGCAGCATAGATCTCCTCTCTCAGCTGGTCCACACCGACTCCTCATCCTCCAACTGCAAGCCCTTCCTCACCTATGTGAATCAGACCATCACGGACATGGCGGAACCCCAGTATCAGGTGGGGAAGGACTGGATCACCGAGCTGCTTCACAACCCTCCAGACCCAGAGGAACCTGCTCCCACCCAGTCCAGGTCTGCTCCTCCACCCCAGGTGATGTCCCTCCCATTCCAAGGCTTTCCATAGGCCCTCACCTACCAGGGCTACGGCTACCAGGAGGTCCAGCAGCACAGGCAGCAGCCCTTCCCAGTCCAGGCACAGAGTCATCGGATGACACCGTTGCCACCGGTTCCACTGATGTCATCGATGCCAACCACGCCACTGATGCCACCAACGCCACTGATGCCACCCACACCACTGATGCCACCAACGCCAGTCCTCTGCAGACCAGACAGCCCCACTACACTGCTCCTTCCTCCACCCCACAGCCAAGCCCAGCCTCAGTACATCTGTCCTCGGTACTGGGGCTGACATCCCATGGCATGGAGGATGGAGCTCTCAACATCACGGGGCTGAGCCAGCTGTCCGAGAGCTTCGTCCATACAACATCACCTGTTGTCCTCTTGGGGCCAGGCACCCCAGTGGGTCTTCAGACCAGCACTCCAGCACCAGCCACCTCCACAGCACCTGGACCCTTCACTCCTGACACTGGGCACACCTCCGAATCACCAAGAAGAGTGCCAGAGACTGGGTGGCTACCTGTAGACTTTATTTGGACACTTGACTTGGGTCATTTTTCTTTTACAGCTTGTTATTAATAAAGTTTATCTTTGCTTCACACACTTGCTTGATTTTTTTTTTTTAAAAAAAAAGTCTTGGTGGAAACTTTTAGAAATGGTTTAAGCCTTTGCATGCTTGTGGGATGGGTAAGGATAGCAGTGGGATGGTCAGGGATACCTTTGGGGTGGGTAAGGATAGCAGTGGGATGGGCAGGGATACCTTTGGGATGGGCAGGGATACCTGTGGGATGTGCAGGGATACATTTGGGATGGGTAATAGCTGTGGGATAGATAAACCTCCAGTGCAAGCATAGTGGGACTGTATGGTCCACCCGCCCTTTATTATCAATAATAATGTAATCATTGATCCACACATGTCAACATAAACACAACTCTTTATTAAATGTCCTGTTCATTGTAGGCCCACCCAACATACATGGCCCAATCTCATCCATGTGACGAGACAGGATGAAGGAAGCATCCATTAATCATCTACCATCCTGTCTTGCCAATCCACTGCTCCAGCTGGGGAGTTGCATAAGTGTTTCAGGAGGTTGCGCTGCTTCTTCCCTTCATGTGAAGCTCTGTTGGAGCCTTGCACATCCTCAGTGTCTACTAGGTTTCACCCTTGCCTCCATTCCCCAGGGTCCATGTCCCCGTTGCCTTGTTGGAGGTCCACGAGCCTGTTCTGCAAGACTGGGTTGCGGGTGCGCATGAGATTGTTCAGGATGCAGCAAGCTTCCACGATCCTCCTCACGGTCTGTGGGTGATGCTGCATGGTGGTGAGAAGTACCTGGAACCTGTTGGCCAGGATGCCAAAGGCGTTCTTCACCACCCGCCTTGCCCTGGACAGCCTGTAGTTGAAGATCCTCTCTTTATGGGTGAGGAGTCTGGAAGTGTAGGGCTTCATGAGGTAGGTTCTGAGGGAGAAGGCGTCATCCCCCACAATGAAGTAGGGCACATCTTGCGTGTCGTTGGGCAGGAGGTCTGGATCTGGGAAGCCCATGATGAGGTTGCCTTCCAGCCCCTCCTTGAAGTGACTGGCGTTGTATACCTGGGCATCTGAACATGACCCGTTGCCTAAAGTATCGATGTACATGAACTTGTCGTCAGTATCGACCATGACGAAGAGGATGATGCTGAAGAAGCCCTTGTAGTTGAAATAAGTGGACTCCGACGTGGCTGGAGCTTTGCAGGCCACGTGCTTGCCATCTATGGCTCCAACGGTGTGGGGGAAGTTCCACTTCTGATACCACTGCTCTGCAACTTTCTTCCAGCCTTCTTCAGTGGAAGGGCACTGGAGGAGCTCCTCCATGTATTCTTCGATGATGGCCTGCACCACTTCTCTGACCACAATGCTGATGGTGTTGTGTGGCACCCTCCAGGCGTACTGCATGCTCCTGTAGGTGGTCCCTGAGGCCAGGTGGCGCAGAGTGAGTGCCACCTTGAGCCCAGGGTCCAGGGTGGGCCGGAAGTTGGTGTTTGCCTTGGTCAACCTGGGTGTCAGCCACTGCACAACTTCGTCAAACATGGCTGGAGGCATCCTCATGAAGTTCTGGAATGCACGAGTGTCTTCGTTCCTCAGCTCCACCATCAGCTTGTTGTACAGTCCATACTCTGCTCTTCTCCTGATCCATCTTCGGACCCAGACACTTCTTGGCCGCCTCCTTTTCTTCCCGTAGTAGAGTTCACAGAGCCTGTAGATGGCTTCACACTGTTGCAGAACAATGGTGGCTACCAAAAGGAGTTTGTTACGATCCAAGGTGGACATGACTGGATTCTGTGGAAGAGGAAGAGGCAGATGAAGGCTGCAGAGGTCTGCAGAGCTGGTCTGCTGGTCTGAAAGTGAGATCCAGGTGAGTTGCTCCCCCTTTTTATAGGCAATATAGGTTTTTCACTATATATCCCTTTGCATCCTCTAGGCATCCTCTAGACATCCTTAATATCCAAGATAGGTCCCCTCTGCGAACGTTTTTTCCATTTTAAATGCTTTGTTTGCGAACTGCATCCGCTTTCATCCTTTCTACATCCGTGCTACTAACGCTGCACGTCCGTTCCGCTTCCTCCCTGTGTCCGTTTACTGCTGGAATGGATGTGAGTTGCGCGGATGCACAACGGATCCCTAGCAGATATAGCGGATGTGTAACGGATGCAGAATAGATGTTCCCCATATGCGTTGCGGATGCAGAACGGACGCATTGGATACATTTTCCGCTCAAAAGTTTTGAGCAGCTCAAAACCTTCTGAGCGGATGAAATGTCAATAGACGTATGCTGGATGGATAGAGAGGAAGCAAAACGGAGGCAGTGAGTACAGAACGGAAGCATCGCGTTAACCAATGGATGTTTTTCTCCATTTTACATCCTCTTTCCATCCGTTGGTGTAGTGTGACAGGGGCTTAACTTTAGATTCTTTAAACTCCAGGCTATTTCCTCCTTCAAAATCCTGTCCTTATTCTCTTCCTCTCCCTTCCCACTTACAGCAAAAATAAAAATAAATCCTTCTTTCCTTTGATATTCAGAAATCTGTATTATCCCCTTGGCATTAAATTTTCCAGCTTAAATACCTGTTGATGCCAAAGCAGATTTTTCCGATTTCTCATTCATCTCTGTTTGCTGTCAACGTTAGGAAGGAGAGTGAATTTTTTTTTCCCGTTTTCACTTTCATTCGCTGCTTCTGAATCTTATTTGGATGTGATATATCCTTTTTTAAAATTTGAGTTCCAGGATGCCTTAATTGTTGTTTCTTATCCCGTTCAGCCAAGACTTTCACTTCAGCACTTTCTTCCTCCTGCACATTCTTTTCTGGATGAGGCTTCTTTGTGGCGGCCATTTTTGACCGCCACTCTACCACCTTCGGGAAAGGGAGTTTAACCAGCTGGGAGGAAAGATGCGGTTTTCCTCAACCCTGCTGGAATCTCCCCCATCCTCACCAACCTCTACAGGGTGGCTTAGCCCCGAAGCCGGGTGGCTTAGCCCTGAATCCAGCTGGCTCGGGGCACTCTGGCGGCGTGCCCAGGCAGAAACCACACACAATCACGGATTCCTGCCTGCTGCTGAAGCCCTGCAAACTGGAAGGAACCATCATGTTCAATGTTTTTAAAACCCTTGCTCCTTCTTACTCCCATCTACCTCCTTCCTTCCTTCTTTTCTCCTCTCCTCCCCCTTGTCCTCTCCTTCTTCTTCCCATTAACTTCCTTCCTTCCTTCTTCCACCTCTCTTCCCTTTCCTGGATGAGTAAGCAATTCAACCCCCCCCCCCAGTGCTTTTAAATATGATTCTTATTAAGAGCCAGGGATTCACCCCTGCTGCTTGTTTTTTTTCCGAAAGAAGAAGAGAAATCACTGGCCCAGCATCATATCTTTTTAAGGATTTTAAAAGCTATTCTTTTAATTTTGGGGTCTTAATTTTTGGGACAACCCCATTTCTCCTTCGTGTGCCTCCTTTGTTTCCAAGAAAAAAAGAAACTGCAGGAAGGGAGAAGAGGGGGAGAAAAAAAGCTACACACACACACAACACACACACAGAGAGGAGATGAATCCAAAGTTAGAGAAGGGATCCCTACAAGCTCGAGTCACTGCCTCCTCTACTCCCACCACCTTTTCTTCCAAAGGAAAAAGCCCCCAGCCTAGAAATAATGCTCTCAGAGCTGGAGAGCCATGCTGCAAAGCAAGGAAAAAGAGGAAGAAAAACTTCATGACATTAAAAACCCAGGGAGAAACTCTCTCCCACCCCCCCACCCCAGTCTCCTCTTCCCCTGCACTGCTACTTCTGAACGAAAGGAGATGAGGTTTGGAACTAAAACTAAAGGAAGTGAGTAATCAATCAGTGATAGTGGGAGATATCAGCTGCCAGCCAGAGCAATGTCAGGCTTGGGGATTTAGATTTTGGCTCCCCTTTTTCTTCCTTCCTTCCTTTCCAAGAAGCAGGAACTGCATTTGGTTTGCAGGGTCAGAGGTTTACTTTCTCTTATTGCCTTTTCCTGCTTCCCAGCCAAGGAATGCTACTTGTTTTGCTGCCTCCCCTCAAAAAAACTGTTAAGTATGGGTCAGATTGAAGAGGCAGGACAATGTGGAGAGGTCAAAAGAATCCATTTATTCTGCTCTGTATAACAACTGCCTCTGTGGTGCACCTACTGTCCTTTTTACAGGTTGCTGTCCAAACCTTCAGTCACTGACTGTTGTTTATTTTCCTGCCTGGAATATGAACCAATGGGGAAAGTGTCATGTCACTGACTTTCTCCATTGAATATTCAACACACCTCCCCTCCTGGAAGAAGTGTTCCTCCAATTAGCTCTCGCTTATAGTATGTAGTCACGCAGGTAGGCAGGGCTCTGGTGGGTGCAACCTGACCTGTACAGCTCATTTTCACTAGTGGTGGCAACCTGACTGCTGCCACTCCAGAGCCAACCCTGGAACTTCCTCAAAGTTTCCTGGGGCATGCATGGTTGGCTCCGACAAATTGGAGGCCTTCAAAGTTCTTCGCTGGATTCCCCCTTTCTCAGCTAAGTTGTTATGTGATATGCTCAGGTTTGAATTTAGCCTTGAGTGGGGTGTGTGTGTGTCTGTGTGTTTTCAGTACTTTTAGTTGTCAGGGCTGGTTTTTCATTTCTGTGTTTGATTTCTGTTTCTGTGATTCTCTGTTTGGTCTGATCATCCCCAGAGTTGGTCTATGTGCCTACTCCATATTTTACCATCTTCAGACTGGGGAATCTGTGATTTGCATTACCTAGTCTGGAACCCATGTAGGGGCCCCTATGTATTTATGTGCGTAGACTGATTGTCCTATGCTAAGAGACCTCCATTTACTGGTCGAATCAACTGGTGTGTTCGGATTATAGTGAGGATGTAACCTATCTAAGGTTAACCTTAAGGCCCTGTCACACTGCCCAACGGATGCAAAACGGACACAACAGATGAGAAAAATGTTCCATCCGTTGTTATCCGCTCTCAGAAGGGGCAAAAAGTTGCATAACCGGAGCGGATAACACGGATGCGGGGAGGACGCAGGGCGGATGGAAAGCAGATGCGGAACGGAAGCCCAGTGGATGGAAGTGGATGGGAGCGGATGGCACATCCGCAAGGCTTCCAGGGGACCTCAGCAAAGCGGATGCGGAATGGATACAGCGGATGCAGAGCGGATGCACAGCGGATGAAGCGGATGCACAGCGGATGCACAGCGGAAGCCTAGCGGATGCCGAGCGTTAATTGCGCATGCAGGGAGGATGCATTGCATCAGCCCCGCGGATATAACGGAAGCAGCTCGGAAGCAGCTCACCATTCAGAGGAAAGACCTGGTTCCAGACACATCGACTGCCTTGCCTGTCCTGCCTGCATGTCTGCCTGCAAGCCTTGCTGCCAGCCTTGCTGCCAGCCTTGCTGCCAGCTACCCTGCAAGCCTCCCTGCCAGCCTTGCTGTCTGCCTGCCTGCCAGCCTCCCTACCAGCCTCCCTGCCAGCCTTGCTGTCTACCTTCCTGCCAACCTTGCTGCCAGCCAGTCTGCCTGCCAGCCTTGGTGCCTGCCTGCCTGCCAGCCTTGGTTCATGCCTGCCAGCCAGCCTTGGTGCCTGCCTGCCTGCCTGCCAGCCTTCCTGCCAGCCTTGGTGCCTGCCTCCCTGCCAGCCTTCCTGCAAGCCTTGGTGCAAGCCTTCCTGCCAGCCTTGGTGCCTGCCTGCCTGCCAGCCTGCCTGCCTGCCTTCCTGCAAGCCTTGGTGCCAGCCTCCCTGCCAGCCTTCCTGCCAGCCTCCCTGCCAGCCAGCAACCCCAGAACCATACGGAAGCACAGCAAGCCTCAGCCATCTGCTGCCAGCCCTTGCAAGAGGGACAGGGCTACCATCCCGCCCCCTGGCCCTCACTCTGGTTCTGCTGGGGCTTCTGCAGCACGGGCTCACTCTTCTGGGGCTGGGGCTTCTGCTGCTTCTGCTTCTGGAGGAGCTGATGACAAGCACTCCAGCACCAGCCACCTCCACAGCACCTGGACCCTTCACCCCTGAGACTGAGCAACCAAGAGGAGTGCCAGAGACTCATTTTTGTTTTATAGCTTGTTGTTAATAAAGTCTATTTTTGATCCATATACTTGCTTCGTTTCTTTTTTTTAATAAAGTCTTGGTGGAAACTTTTAGAAATGGTTTAAGCCTTTGCATGCTTGTGGGATGGGTTAAGATAGCAGAGGGATGGGCAGGGATACTTTTGGGATGGGTAATAGCTGTGGGATAGATAAACCTCCAGTGTAAACATAGTGGGACTGTATGCTCCACCCTCCCAGGTGCCACACATTTGGCCCTTTATTATCAATAACAATGTAATCATTGATCCACACATTTCAACATAAACACAACTCTTTATTAAATACCCTGTTCATTGTAGGCCCACCCATCATACATGGCCCAATCTCATCAGTGTGATGAGACAGGCTGAAGGAAGCATCCATTAAGCATCTATCATCCTGTCTTGCCACTACACTGCTCCAGCTGGGGAGTTGCACCACTGTTTCAGGAGGTTGCGCTACTTCTTCCCTTCATGTGAGGCTCTGTTGGGGCCTTGCACATCCTGAGTGTCTATCAGGTTTCGCCCTTGCCTCCATTCCCCAGGCTCCATGTCCCCATTGCCTTATTGGAGGTCCCCATTACTTGTTCTGCAAGACTGGGTAGTGGGTGCGCATGAGATTGTGCAGGATGCAGCAAACTTCCATGATCCTCCTCATGGTCTGTGGGCGATGCTGCATGGTGGTGAGAAGTACCTGGAACCTGTTGGCCAGGATGCCAAAGGCGTTCTCCACCACCTGCCTTGCCCTGGACAGCCTGTAGTTGAAGATCCTCTCTTCATGGGTGAGGTATTTGGAGGTGTAGGGCTTCATGAGGTAGGTTGTGAGGGAGAAGGTGTCATCCCCCATGATGAAGTAGGGCACATCTTGTGTGTCGTTGGGCAGGGGTTCTGGATCTGGGAAGCCCACGATGTGGTTGCGTTCCAGCTCCTCCTTGAGGTGACTGGCGTTGTATACCTGGGCATCTGAAAATGAGCCATTGCCTGAAGCATCAATGTACATGAACTTGTAGTCAGCATCGACCATGGCGAAGAGGATGATGCTGAAGAAGCCCTTTTAGTTGTGATAAGTGGACCCTGAGTTGGCTGGAGCTTTGCCGGCCACGTGCTTGCCATCTGTGGCTCCAACGGTGTGGGGGAAGTTCCACTTCTGATACCACTGCTCTGCAACTTTCTTCCATCCTTCTTCAGTGGAAGGGCAATGGAGGAGCTCCTCCTTGTATTCTTCGATGATGGCCTGCACCACTTCTCTGACCACAATGCTGATGGTGTTGTGTGGCACCCTCCAGCCATACTGCATGCTCCTGTAGGTGGTCCTTGAGGCCAGGTGGTGCAGAATGAGTGCCACCTTGAGCCCAGGTTCCAGGCTGGGCCAGAAGCTGGTGTTTGCCTTGATCAACCTGGGTGTCAGCCGCTGCACAACTTCGTCAAACATGGTTGGAGGCATCCTCATGAAGTTCTGGAATGCCCAAGTGTCTTCGTTCCTGAGCTCCACCATCAGCTTGTTGTACAGTCCGTACTCTGCTCTTCTCCTGATCCATCTTCGGACCCAGACACTTCTTATCCGCCTCCTTTTCTTTGAGTAGAACAGGTGAAAGAGCCTGTAGATGGCTTCACACTGTTGCAGAAGGATGGTGGCTGCCAAAAGGACTGTGTTATGATCCATGGTGGACATGACTGGATGCTGTGGAAGAGGAAGAGGCAGATGAAGGCTGCAGAGGTTTGCACAGCTAGGCTGCTGGTCTGAAAGTGAGATGTAGGTGAGTTGCTCCCCCTTTTTATAGGCAGTATAGGTGTCCCTTTGCATCCTCTAGGCATCCTCTAGGCATCCTCTAGACATCCTTAATATATGAGATAGGTCCCCTCTGCGGACGTTTTTTCCATTTTACATGCTTTGTTTCTGCTAGGCATCCATTCTGCATCTGTTCTGCGTCCGTTCCGCTTCCTCCCTGTGTCCGAGCAGCTGCGAGTTGCGCGGATGCGCAGTGGGGCCTAGCAGATATAGCGGATGCGTAACGGATGCGTAACGGATGTGTAGTGGATGTGTAGCGGATGCAGAACGGACGCATTGGATACATTTTCCACGCAAAAGTTTTGAGCAGCTCAAAACTTTCTGAGCGGATGAAACGTCCATAAACAGATGCTGGACGAATAGAGAGGAAGTAAAATGGAGGCAGTGAGTACATCGCGTTAACCAACGGATGGCAAGCTTTTTTGTCCGTTTTACATCCTCTTTGCATCCATTGGTGCAGTGTGACATGGGCTTAAACTGGGTCTAGGACCCCCTGGGTGATTAGCTTGTCTAATTGTACATCCACCTTGGGCCACAGAACAAAAGGGTCTTGCCTCGGTTTTAGTCTGACAGGGAGAATTTGGGAATTAAAAAAGAAATAGGATCCTCAAATATTTGCCTAGGCTGCCATCGAAAACATCCTTGAATTCAGCTTGCAGTTCCTCTCTCATTTTATTGTGTCATCATCTTGCATAGAGTGGATGGTAACTTCTACCCTTATGGCTTCAAACCACTCTATTCCAAGTAGGCTGGGTAATTCTTTGTCCACAATGGTCAAGGGTAGCTGACCAGTGAACTTCCTAAATTTTACTGGGAAGAGTCCTCTTCCTATGACTGGAATTCAGTTTCCTTGGTAGTCTTTTAATGTTAATTGTTCTGGCTGTAGTTGTTATCTCTGGAATTGCTTTCTTTATGGTTGCCCAGGATACCATAGATATGTAGGATCCAGAGTCAATTTCCATATCAGAAGATTCATCTCCAATCATCACTGTGATATTGTATTTCTTTGATTTATGGGTGTCTGAATGCCCGACTATGGTTTGCTCATAGCCTCTATCCCTCTCTGTCTTATTCTCCTCCCGCTTGTAGTTTGAATTTGGCTTCCTCTGGAATCCACTTTGTTGTTGAACAACTGGCTGGTTTGTGAAAAATGGTTGCCTCTGATTGGGATAGGCTGGCAGACTCACTCTGCATGCTTCAGTGATGTTACCTCTCCTCTCACATCAGCGGCAGATTGCATCTCTATATTTGCAAACTGCCTGGGGGGGGGGGTTTCCTTTTAATCTGGCAAACCATGGGGGGGGGGGGAGTCTCTGGCTCATTCCTGGTGGCCATGATCTTCTATCAGATTTCACTAGATGGATTTCCTCTTCGGTGCTTTCTCCAATTTCCCTGTCTTCCTGGCATTTAACAACTGTTCCCCAGGATAGGTGAACGCTTCCAGACTTTGCATTTGCGGCTGCCAGTTTGTTTGAGATTTCTGCCACTCAGGCTTCCTCTATTACTTCCTTGAGGGAGACACTTTTCTTAGCTATCAATTTCCTCTAAAATCTCAAGTCCCTCATTCCAACAACAATCTTGTCTCTTAGCATTAGCTACACTTTTTCAAATTCACAGCCTGCAATGTCTCTCAAGTTTGTAATGAAATCATTTATAGTCTCACCTGGCTTCTGCTCTCTGTGATAAAAATTGAGTCGGTGAGCTGATGCTGCTGCTGCGAGGGAGAAATGCTTTCCAACATTTTTTGTAGTTTCTTCCATTCCATGGTTTCCATGTCTTTTGGTGCTGCTAGGGTTCTAGTCATCTTATATAGGTGATTTCTGCAGTATCCAAGGAACAGGTCTCTCTTCCTCTGCTCTTTTTTTAAAATTTATTTTTTAATTTTAATTATGAGAATACAACACAATACATCCAACTTAGTCTTGTTATACATATATACATTTTACTTCATCATTCATAAACTTCTTATTTAATATATTAATTACTAATTAATCTAATAACTACTAATATTTTAATCTTGTCTTCTGTTACATAACCACTGATAAAAATTATTCCATGTTTTATAATATTTAGACTCTCCTTTGTCTTTTATTTTTAAAGTTAACCTGTCTGATTCTGCACATGCCATAATTTTCTTATGATTTCTATTTCTGGAGATATGATTTAATTTTTCCAGTATTGTGCATATATTATTCTAGCCACTGTCAATGCATGTATTATTAGGTACAATATTTCCTTGTTAAATTTTTCTGATATTATTCCTAGGAGAAAAAATTCCAGTTTAAATGGAATACGCTCTCCCACCATTTGTTCTACCCATGTTTAAAAAAGTCTCCAATATTTTTTTGCAGCATTGCAAGTCTACCACATGTGAAAAAATGTGCCTGATACATCTTTACACTTCCAACAATTTGGAGATATATGTTTAAACATTTTAGAGAGCCTTGCTGGTGGAAGATGCCATCTGTAACACATCTTAAGCTCATGTCACACTGCACCAATGGATGGAAAGAGGATATAAAATGGAGAGAAACACTTGCCATCCGTTGGTTAATGCGATGCTTCCGTTCTGTACTCACTGCCTCCGTTTTTCATCCTCTCTATACGTCCAGCATCCGTCGACGGAGGTTCCATCTGCTCAAAAGGTTTTGAGCTGCTCAAAAGGTTTTGAGCTGCTCAAAACTTTTTGAGCGGAAAATGTATCCAACGCATCCATTCTGCATCCGCTATGCATACGGGAACATCCGTTCTACATCCGTTGTCATCCGTTATGCATCCGCTATATCTGCTAGGCATCCGATGCACATCTGCGCAACTCAAATCTGCTCCAGCAGAAAACGGACACAGGGAGGAAGTGAAACGGACGTGGAACAGACATGCAGCGTTAGTAGCACAGATGGAGAAAGGATGAAAGCGGATGCAGCTCGCATACAAAGCATTTAAAATGGAAAAAATGTTCCTAGAGGGGATCTATCTCAGATATTTAGGATGTCTGCAGGATGCCTAGAGGATGCAAAAGGACACATAGTGAAAAACCTACATTGCCTATAAAAAGGCGGAGGAACTCACCTGGATCTCACTTTCAGTACAGCAGCCCTGCTGTGCAGACCTCTGCAACCTTCATCTGGCTCTTGCTCTTCCACAGCATCCATTGATGTCCACCATGGATCGTAACACAGTCCATCATTCTGCAACAGTGCGAAGCCATCTACAGGTTCTTTCACCTGTTCTACACAAAGAAAAGGAGGCGGCCAAGAAGTGTCTGGGTCCGAAGATGGATCGGGAGAAGAGCAGAGTACGGACTGTACAACAAGCTGATGGTGGAGCTCAGGAACGAAGACACTCGGGCATTCCAGAACTTCATGAGGATGCCTCCAGCCATGTTTGACGAAGTTGTAGGAGCGGCTGAGACCCAGGTTGACCAAGGCAAACACCAACTTCTGGCCCAGCCTGGACCCTGGGCTCAAGGTGGCACTGACTCTGTGTCACCTGGCCTCAGGGAACACCTACAGGAGCATGCAGTACGGCTGGAGGGTGCCACACAACACCATCACCATTGTGGTCAGAGAAGTGGTACAGGCCATCATTGAAGAATACCTGGAGGAGCTCCTCCAGTGCGCCTCCACTGAAGAAGGCTGGAAGAAAGTTGCAGAACAGTGGTATCAGAAGTGGAACTTCCCCCACACCGTTGGAGCCATAGATGGCAAGCACGTGGCCGGCAAAGCTCCAGCCAACTCAGGGTCCATTTATCACAACTACAAGGGCTTCTTCAGCATTGTCCTCTTTGCCATGGTCAATGCTGACTACAAGTTCATGTACATCGATGCTTCAGGCAACGGCTCATCTTCAGATGCCCAGGTATACAACACCAGTGACCTCAAGGAGGAGCTGGAACGCAACCTCATCATGGGCTTCCCAGATCCAGACCCCCTGCCCAATGACACACAAAATGTGCCCTACTTCATCGTGGGGGATGGCGCCTTCTCCCTCACAACCTACCTCATGAAGCCCTACACTTCCAGATGCCTCACCCGTGAAGAGAGGATCTTCAACTACAGGCTGTCCAGGGCAAGGCGGGTGGTGGAGAACTCCTTTGGCATCCTGGCCAACAGGTTCCAGGTACTTCTCACCACCATGCAGCATCGCCCACAGACCATGAGGAACATTGTGGAAGCTTGCTGCATCCTGCACAATCTCATGCGCACCCACTACCCAGTGTTGCAGAACAGGCTTGTGGACCTCCAACAAGGCAATGGGGACATGGAGCCTGGGGAATGGAGGCAAGGGCGAAACCTGATAGACACTCAGGATGTGCAAGGCCCCAACAGAGCCTCATGTGAAGGGAAGAAGCAGCGCAACCTCCTGAGACACTGGTGCAACTCCCCAGCTGGAGTAGTGGAGTGGCAAGACAGGATGATAGATGCTTAATGGATGCTTCCTTCAGCCTGTCTCATCGCACTGATGAGATAGGGCCATGTATGTTGGGTGGGCCTACAATGAACAGGGCATTTAATAAAGAGTTGTGTTTATGTTCAAATGTGTGGATCAATGATTACATTCTTATTGATAATGAACGGCCAAAGGTGTGGCACCTGGGAGGGTGGACCATACAGTCTCAGTATGCTTGCACTGGAGGTTTATCTATCCCACAGCTATTACCCATTCCAAAGGTATCCCTGCCCATCTCACAGCTATTACCCATCCCAAAGGTTTCCCTACCCATCCCACTGCTATCTTAACCTATCCCAAAGGTATCCCTGCCCATCCCACTGCTATCTTAACCCATCCCAAAGGTATCTCTGCCCATCCCACTGCTATCTTAACCCATCCCACAAGCATGCAAAGGCTTAAAACTATTTCTAAAAGTTTCCACCAAGACTTTATTGACTAAAATAAGTGAAGCAAGTGTGTGAAGCAAAGATAATCTTTATTAATAACAAGCTGTAAAAGAAAAATGACCCAAGTCAAGTGTCCAAAGCAAAAATAAAGTCAACAGGTAGCCACCCAGTCTCTGGCACACTTCTTGGTCACTTTGAAGCGTGCCCAGTCTCAGGGGTGAAGGGTCCATGTGCTGTGGAGGTGGCTGATGCTGGAGTGCTGGTTTGAGGCACCATTGGGGTGCCTGGCCCCGAGAGGACAACAGCGGACTGTGTGTGGAGGAAGCTCTCAGACAGCTGGCTCAGTCCTTGATGTTGAGAGCCCCTTCCTCCATGACATGGGGTGTCAGCCCCAAAACCGATGACAGATGTTCTGAGGCCGGGCTTGGCTGTGGGGTGGAGGAAGGAGCAGTGTAGTGGGGATGTCTAGTCTGCAGCTGAGTGAGGTGAGACGTGGGTGGCATCTGTGGTGTAGCTGGCATCAGTAGCGTGGGTGGCATCAGTAGCGTGGGTGGCATCGGTGGTGTGGGTGGCATCGGTGGCATCAGTGGCACCAGTGGCGTCCGATGTACCTGTGCCTGGACTGGGAAGGGCTGCCTGTGCTGCTGGACTCCTGGTAGCCATAACCTTGGTAGGTGAGGGCCTGTGGAAAGCCTTGGAAGGGCAGTGACATCACCTGGGGTGGAGGAGCAGGCCTGGACTTGGTGGGAGCAGGTTCAGCTTGGTCTGGAGGGTTGTGAAGAAGATTGGTGATCCTATCCTTCACCACGTGTTACTTTGTTTCCGACATGTTCATGAGGGTCTGGTTGACGTAAGTGAGGAAGGGCTTGCAGTTGGAGGATGGGACGTCAGTTTGAACCAGCTGAGAGAGGCGATCTACACTGCTTCTGATGGTGTCCCTGATCTCCAGCAGGACAGTGTGGCTCTGCCCCTCCGGTCTGCCTCTCTGCCTTTCAGTGGAGGTGGAGCTAGGGGTGTATGCAGGTTGGACTGTGGTGGAAGTGCTCTCTCCTTGCTCCCACTGCTTAAGGGTTCCTCCACGCGCTCCGCCACCAGTAGTACAGCTGTCGGGGGGGTCTCCGTCATGGCACGCTTCACAGATACCTGCCTGGACACAGGAGCTGACTCTGCCAGAAGAGGACTGGCTCTCAGTATGCTGCCTGAGAGAGAGGGTTGTGAGAGGGGCTGCTCTTCGGTGGCGGACCTCACCCTCCAAGAAGCTGCACTTGGCCATCACTTGGCCATCTCTCTGTCCATCAGCTTGACTGCGGCCTGGCCAGATTTCTTGAGGTTCAGCTTCCCGTACCAGGTGTGCAAGTGCTTCCACCAGCCGAGGAGCATCTCCGAAGTGTAGCCCAGCTCTCCGTCTTCTCTCTCCAAGCAGTCTGCTTCCTCTTGGTGTCTTGATAGAGCCTGTGTCCCTTCCGCCAAAGATATTCATTCTCCCTCAGCCACTCCAGCACCTCCTCCTCATGTTCCTATTCGATTGTGTATTGCCTCCTCTCCCGTTCTCGTTCTCGCGTATGCCTCTTTCTCCTTTTGGCAGGGCCATATGGGTCCTTATCAGAGGGGCTTCGAGGTTGTAGGGGCTGCTCCTCCACACCACCACCACCACAAGCAGCAGCAGTAACAACAACAGTAGCAGCAAAAGCAGGACCAGCAGCAGCTGCAGCAGCAGCACCAGGAGGACCAGGAGCAGCACCAATAGAGTAAGCACCAGCAGCACCAGCAGGACTAGCAGGACCAGGATCAGCAGCAGCAGAGTAAGCACCAGCAGCGCCAGCATCACCAGCAGCACCAGCAGCACCAGCAGGACCAGCAGCACCAGGAGCACCAGCAGGACCAGGAGCAGCGCCATCAGCAGAAGCACCAGCACCAGGAGTAGTGCCAGCAGCATAAGCACCAGCAGAAGCACCACCACCAGAAGCCCCATCAGCAGAGTAAGCACCAGCAGAAGCACCACCAGCAGAAGCAGCATCAGCAGAGGCACCACCACCAGAAGCAGCATCAGCAGAAGCCCCACCACCAGAAGAGCGAGCCCAACAGCAGAAGCCCCAGCAGAAGCAGAGTCAGGGCCAGGTCCCTGTCCCTCTTGCCAGGGCCCTGTCCCTCTTGCCAGGGCTGGCAGCAGATGGCAGAGGCTTCCTTTTCTTCCCCATGGTTGTTGGGTTGCTGGCTGGCTGGCTGGCTGGCTGGCAAGCTGTGTCTGGAAGCAGGTCTTTCCTCTGAATGGTGACCTGCTTGCGAGCTGCTTCCCTTTATATCCACGGGGCTGACGCAATGCATCCTCCCCACAAGCGCAGTGAACACTAGGCATCTGCTAGGCATCCGCTAGGCTTCTGCTCTTTCCGTTCCGCGTCTGCTTTGCTGTGCTCCCCCAGAAGCCTTGCAGATGTGCCATCCACTCCCATCTACTTCAATCTGCTAGGCTTCTGTGGAGCATCTGCTTTCCATCCGCCCTACGTCCTCCCCCCGTCCGTTCCTTTTCGTGTTGTCCACTCTGGTTATGCAAATTCGGGGCACTTTTGAGAGCAGATAAGAATGGATGGAACATTTTGCTCGTCCTCTGTATCCTTTTTACAAATGTTTTCCATCCGTCGGCCAGTGTGACAGGGCTTTTATAAAGACCTTCTTTATAAGCTGTAGCCAATGTTATTTTCTTATCTGTGGTTCAAAGTTTTTGCCATTTAGCCAATTCAATATTATAACTGCATTTTTTTTGCCGTGCCACAATTGTTTCTTTGACATGTTCTTCTTCAAAATTGTATTATAATAAACAACTATTTCATATTTTTATTAATTTATCATCTCTCTCTAACAATAGCTTATCCAGCATTAATTCTTTATTAATACCCCATGTTTTTCTGTCTTGTGTGTATCTTGATTGTATTTGTAAATAAGACCACCATTCTATATTTACCCCTTGTACTACTAGTTCTAATCTAATTTGCAAAACTTCTTGTTCATTTAGTATATCTCTAAGTTACTATTTTCTCCATTTGTATCAAGTTTGGATGTATAATTTATTCTAGTGTGGAAAGCCAAATAGATATTTTCATGTAATTTTGATATTTGATTTTGTTCCAAACTGTTAACAGTGCCTGTCTTAAATAATGTCTCTGGACATTATGTGCTGTATCTATTTTGTACCACCAGAAGACATGCCAGCCTATTTCAATATGATGACCTTTTAGCAATCTTTTATTCCTCAATCCATTCTTTTATCCCTGTTAGAGCTGCTGCATAATAATATAACTCCCTTCAGACAAGCCAAATCCTCCTTTTTCTTTAGTGTTTTGCATCACTTTCAGTTTAATTCTTGGTCTCTTGTCATGCCATATAAATTTTGACATTAAGTTGGTTTAGATTCTTGAAGAAGCCTTTCTCTAGTTTAAGAGGAATATTTTGAAATAAAAAAGTATTTTTGGTAATAAATTCATTTTTATAACAGCTATCTTCCCATTAGAGAAAGTTGTAGATTCTTCCATCTTTTTATATCTTTCTTAATTTAAATTGTTAATTTAGTATAATTATCTTTGTTAAGCCTGGGTTCCCCAACCAGGGTTAGGGAGACAAGCTAAACAGAATGTGCAGTGTTAGTCAGATAGGCACACAGATAAATGAGTGAGCTAAGCTTGTATGTTTATTAACATACAGTAAAAATAACAGATATGCTTGTGCTATCAAGAATATAGTTTATTCCATTATAAGTTAATAGCATAGTCAAATAACAGTCCAATAGTCATGTATCAAGTAGTCAGTCCATTCAGGGATATTCAGTTAGCAAAGTCCATGTAGAATATCCTATGTCAGTTCACTTACAAATCAGTCCTTAGTTATCTCTCCCGTTCGAGCAATGCAGTCTTGATTCCAAGCAGTAATCAGGGATCATCAAAGCCAGAGTGAGCAAGCTGTAGTCTTGCTACTTTTAAAGTGTTTTCATAACCACTCCCTTAATTACTATCCCACAGTTAAAGCTGTAGACACTTTAACATACACAACTATGAATCATAGTTATTATTTCACCTAAACCAGTTAGGGTAAACAATGTTATCCCTAACAATCTTCTCGAACAGTTATGCACCTAGTCATTAAGAACATACCTAAATATTTCACTTTCTTCACAATTTAAATGCCCATTTCTTTCATTAGTTTCTCTTTTAGTTTAATTGTCATATTCTTTACCAACATTTTAGTTTTTATCTTATTTATTTTTCATCCCACTACTTTACTATATTATGTCAGTTTCTCCATAAGTTTCACCCCTGATTTTAATGGTTCCTCTAACATAAACACGAGATCATCTGTGAAGACTTATAGCTTATATTGTTCTTCTCTGATTTCCAGACCTTTGATCTGATCTTCTTTACGAATGTTTCTTGACAACACTTCTAATGACAAAATAAACAATAATGGGTATAATGGCAGAAGCCTTGTCTTGTACCTTTTTGTATTATTGCATTTTGTGTTGCCTCACCATTAATTATTATTCTGGCCTTTTGTTTTGTATATATTGCTCTAACTATGTTTATAAATCTATTCCCAAAATCCATGTATCTCAATTATTGTAACATGAATTCCCAATTTATGTTATTAAATGCCTTTTGGGCATCCAGAAAAAGCAGTGCCACTTGTTTTTCATTGTGTGTTTCATAGTATTCTAATATATCAAGCATTGTTCTTATGTTGTTTTTTATATATCTTCTAGGTAAAAAAACATTTTGATCAGAATGAATGAACTATTGGGATTTTTTTTTCAGGCATTCTGATATTATAGAAGCAAAGATTTTATAATCTGTGTTTAACAATGAAATTGGTCTGTAATTTTGAATTAACCTTTGCTCTGCATCTTCTTTTTGTATCAATACATCAGATCCTGGAGTTGTCAATCTTTTGTTTTTGTATAGCCTTAATTAACTCCAACATTTTTATTTCTTCATTGACCATATCTTTTTTTTTTAATAAAGATTTATTGAGTTTTAATAAAACAAATAAAACTTATTTGGTTCCGGGTTATCACATTTCCATACACACACAATTTCATATGCATATTCATCTTATGTATTCAACTTCATATCTTATTACTTTTTTTCCAACTTCTCACTATTTCTCCCTTTACTTCTCTTAATTTTCTTTTATGGTTATCTTATTTTCTTCTTATTCAATTGTATTTCTTTTACCTAAATTTCTATATCTTTTTATTCATTGTACTTATACTTTCATCTGTCTTGTTTACAATTTCATATCTTCTCTTCCAACATTCTTAAGAAGCAAAATTCCCCCTATGATTTCCAATCGAAGTGCAACACCTTTAAATCTTATTGTTATTATCATATGAAATCTCATTAAACATTGAATTTGTGCATTCTAAAATTATAACATTCAAATTTCTAATATCTATTTTATATCATGTAGATCTCATCATTCAGACTCTGCTTGGTACTTCCCCCTGAAAATGTAGCAAAAAACATAGCAAAAACAATATGTATATATAAACTTTAACAAACAAGATAGTTATTCAAAATCATTCTAGTACTGACATGAATTTTGTAAATCTTTCACGTTTCTTTTCAATATGTATCAATCTTTGAGAACAATTGAAATGTTTCCCACCCTTCTTCATTATTACTTAACTGTTAATCAGCATACCATTGGATAATCATACAGTTTTATCTTATAAATTATTTACTATTAATAAGCAAAATAATTATTCAAATTCATTCTAATAATTGATATAAATTTCCTTATAAATCTTTCATGTTTCTTTTTAATATTTTATCTATCTTTCGAAACAATTGCAATGTTTTCCTCTCTTCTTCATTATTGCATTAATCATAAATAAACATATCATTACATAACAATACAGTTTTATCTCATAAATTATTTACTTATTTCATTTCTAATTAATTACAGTATTGTCCTGTCACAACACTATCTTTTGTACCTTTACATAATCCTCACTTTTAACTTACTTTAACAATTGTCTCTGTGTTTTCTAGCCGAGCAAATACCTTTAATCCTCGTATATTTCCCCTTTTTCTTTATTTCCTATTTTTGTCCCTCATAAGTTCCCTTTCCCTTTCTATCTTCCCGCCCTTTTTCTCATCCCTTTTTTTAATACCCTTCGCTCTCTAATTTTCCCTTCTGTAGTTTTCTTTTCTGCTTCTCCTTGCTGTTATATTTCTTTATCAGACTATTTTCCTTTTTGGCTGTTCCCTTTGATCTCAAACTTTTAACTCCTTTCCCCCTTTTCCCCCTTATGACCACATTTTGCATTATTTGATCATTGAAAATGGCTTCTTCTTTGTCCCACCCTTCTTCTTGCTCTTGAAGCTTTTCCTTTTGCTTTTCATAGTTCAGGATCTCCATTTCCAAAAAATCAAAAGAATCTTCCTACCCTTTCTTCATCTTCTTTCTGTTTTTTTAGACTCATCTTCCATTCCTCCAGGAGTGATGGCATTTTAAACACTTTTGAACAACCACCAGATTGACCTTAAGTAAAAAACAGAAAAAGAAAGAAAAAAAAACAATGCCAAAAACATTTTTTAAATCACCAAATGATCCCAGACTGTTCCTTCTTGTTTCTTTCCTTTACTTTTCCTTTCCGTGAGTTACTGTATCTTTTAATAAGATTTCAGTTACAATGTATCCTTGGGAGTCTTTTCAAAGTTTCACTGTTAATCCTCTTTATTTTTCCAAGTGGCACTCCATTTTTCCATTATTCCAAGTCCCACCCTTTTGCCTTCACTCTTCTCCTTTTTAGGGCTTTAAAATGACCAAGAAAAAAGAAATCTTTATTCTCCTTTTGACATTTAGATTTCATCTTAAGGAGGCCTGTTAGTGTCAAAATAGATTAATATAAATTTCTTTCCATATCATTTATAATTGTCAATATAAAGGTTAAAAAAAGGGGTTTTACCCACAAGAAGACCCAAACTATCACAGAAATAAAAAAAGAAGGAACTTTAAGCCAGCAAACATTAGGAGAGACTGGAGTTATTACAAGACAAAGAGCAAAACAGAATTAAGTAAATGGAAGAAGAAAAGAAACTTCTTTCAATTAACATAAATGGTCTAAATTTGACCTTAAAAAGAAAAAGGATATTTACAGAACTAATTAAACATGATGCTGATATAATATGTTTAAAAGAAACCCACATAAGAAAAGAAGATGAAAGATTTTTAAATTGCCCGAAACTAGGGAAGCTATTTACTGCGCCAGCAGATATAGGAAAAAAGAAAGGAATTGCAGTATATATAAAAGAGGATTTGAAAGCAGAAGTAGTTTGGTCAGACCTGGAAGGAAGAACTTTGGTTTTGCAGATCTGGATTAATGATATCCCAATTTTATTAGTGGTAATCTATGCCCCAAATGAAAGCCAGAAATAATTTTTTAAATATTTATACCAAAAAATAATAGGATTTGAACAAAGGAATATTTGCATTATAGGAGATTTTAATTCTATTGCCGATTATCAGAAAGATCATAGCAGAGGGGGGAAGTATAAAAAAGGGAAAAGAGAGTTCCCTAAGATATGTAAGGAAATGATGAGAGAATTAAATTTGGTTGATTTATGGAGGAAACTATACCCAGAAAAAAAACAATTTACATTTTATTCAAATCCACATCAAACATGGACACGAATTGATATGGCATGGATGAATGGGGAAATAGCAAATGAAATAAAAGAAATTGAAATACTACCGAATGAATGGGCAGATCACAATCCAATTCAGATAATATGGAAAGGTAGGAAGAAACCAAAGAAAAAATGGATTTTAAATACCCAATTATTAAGAGAAAAAGATTATACTGATAAATTTTATGAGGAATTAAATTATTTTTAAAAAGAGAACAATAATGGCATAACTACGAAACAAAACATCTGGGATACAATGAAGGTGGTAATAAGAGGCATAACAATTTCTTATAATTCTAAGAGGAATAAAGAAAAATATGCCCAGCAAAATAAACTACAACAACAAATTAAGGAACTAGAAATGCTACTACAGAAGACCCCAAAAAAACCAACATTACAAAACCAGATAATAATAACAAAACACAAATTGAACTTAATCGAACAAGAGAAACTGATTATAAATTTGAAGATGACAAAACAATCTTACTTTGAGAATGCCAATAAGCCAGGAAGATGGTTAGCTTACAAATTAAAAAGAAAGAAAGAAAAGAGATTGATATATCAATTAATAGATGGTAACGGTGATATACAACAAGAGATAAGGAATAAAAAAGAAATTGTACATAAGTACTACAAAGAGTTATCTAAAAAGGAAGAAATAAATAAGGATAGAATAAGAAATTATTTAGATGAAATTAAAGATAAAGAAATTGAAGAAGAAATGATAGAAACACTTAAAGATATATCGTGGTCTGAACTGAAATCGGCAACAGAGAACCAAAACAACAACAAAGCCCCGGGTCCTGACGGAATCCCAGGAGAGTTATATAAAATAATTGCAGAACAGATTGGACCATTTATGTTGGAAATTTTTAATGAAGTATTATTGGCAGCTAAGATGCCAGACTCATGGAGGGGAGCACTGATTTCATTGATCCTGAAGGAGGATTCTGAACCCAGATATATTAACAATTATAGACCAATTTCACTATTAAATACCGATTACAAAATATTTGCCTCCATTATAGCTAATAGACTTAAAAGAATATTAAGCTTATATATACATGAAGATCAAAATGGATTTCTTCCAACGAGACAGATTAGCAATAACTCAAGAACAGTATTAGATATTTTAGAATTTTATGAAGCCCACCCCGAGAAACAGATTGCACTTATGTTTTTAGATGTTGAAAAGGCCTTTGATAATTTAAATTGGCAATTCTTAATACAAAAAATATATAATATGAAATTAGGCACCAAATTTGAAAATATTATAACAACTATTTATAACACACAACAGGCCAATATTATAGTAAATGGGGAATATACTTGTCCAATAAAAATAGAAAAAGGAGTTAGACAAGGCTGCCCGCTCTTGCCCCTGCTCTTCATATTCACATTAGAAACATTACCAATTAAGATTAGACAAAATCCAGAGATAAAAGGACTAAAGACTAAATCAGAAGAATACAAATTACAAGCATTTGCTGATGATTTGGTTTTTTTCATTGAAGATCCAATTGAAAGAGGACAAAAATTGATTAAAGAAATAGAACAATTTGGAGCGGTAACAGGACTTAAAATTAATAGGAAAAAAACAAAATTAATGACTAAAAACTTAACAGAAAAGCAGAAAAAAGAACGAGAAGAAATTATGGGAATACAAGTGACAAAGAAAGTTAAATATTTAGGAATGTGGTTGACAGCACATTGTAAGGTGCTTAAAGAAAACAACTACGATAAATTGATGCTTCAGATAAAGAAAGATCTAGAACTATGGGGCAAATTACAACTTTCACTATTAGTAAAGATTGCTACCATTAAAATGAATATCCTCCCAAAATTTTTATATCTATTTCAGATGATTCCAATTAAATTACATAAGAATTTTTTTGAAGAACTCAATAAAATTATTGCTAAATTTATTTGGCAAGGGAAAAAAACCAGAATGAATTTAAAAGCAATCCAGGATATGAGGAGCAGGGGAGGGTTGGCACTTCCAAATTGGGAAATGTATTACACAGCTGCCACCCTAGTATGGTTAAAAGATTGGGTAAACTTAAATAATAAGAAAATCTTATTATTAGAGGGCCACGACTTACAAAGGGGTGGCATTCTTTTTTATGGGATGTAGGAAAAATTACCCTGAAATACTTTCACAGACTCATTGGTAACTAATTGGAAAAAAATACGTTAAAAACACTATTTAAAACTACCAATTTGGCTATCAACAATGGAGGCAATGATTCACCCAAACAATTTGGATATTTCTAGAATGATCAAATATAAAGATTTATTAGACGTACAAGGAAATTTGAAATCCCATCAAGAACTTCAAGAACGGGGATTTAAAATAGATCAATGGGCATATTTACAAATTCATAGCAGATATAACCAGGATAGAAAAGAATTTGGAATTAGTAATAAACCCCAGCAACTAGATAAAATTTTAATGGGATCAGGAAAAAAGAATATAACTAGATTTTACAATTGTTTACTTGAAGTAGAATTAGAAGAAGAAATAGTAAAAGGAAATATGATTGCTTGAAGTAGGAATGTAGGACGTAATATCACTTTAAATGAATGGGAAAAAGTCTGGGGAAGTAATAATAAGATTACAAAATCGGCAGCATACAAAGAAAAGGCATATAAACTGTTTTATAGATGGCACCTTCCTCCTTCAAGATTGGCAAAAATGTGCCCCAAAATGAGTCCAAAATGTTGGAAATGTAAAAAGAAAGAGGGAACTTTTTTCCACATATGGTGGTCATGCATAGAAGCCCAAAAATATTGGTAGATAATAAGAAATTGGCTAGAAGATATTACTAAAGAACAGATCGAATACAAACCAGAGTCTTTTCTACTAGGGATTTTTGACAAACAAATATCAAAAAAGACAAAATATATTACAATACATATATTAACAGTAGCTAAGTTGGCTTTTGCTCAGTGTTGGAAGCATCCACAGATACCTACAAAGGAGATGATTATCCCAAAAATTTCAAACTGCGCAGAAATGGACAGATTAACATTAGCTCTAAAAAACAAAGAAACTTCAATATATTATAATAGCTGGAATTATTGGTATAAGTGGTTAGAACAAAGATGAATTTTATAATATAGGATAGAAAGAATAAGATAAATTTATATGAGTGATGTATAAATTCTTGTAAAGATAAAGTGTTTAGAGATAGTAAAACCAAAGGAAGAAAAGATCTCACAAATTGTCGAAAGTAAGAATATTTTTAACAAATCTCTTTTCTGTATTTTCTTTTCTTTTCTTTTTTTTGTTTTTCCAGTCCTCTTTTCCCATCCCCTTTTTTCCTTTTTTTTTCCTACCCTTCAATTATGTACGTGTTATTATGTTGTTGTGTCTTTTTTTTTTAATTGCAAAATCAATAAAATTTGTTTTTTTTTAAAAAAAAGGGGTTTTAACCTCCTTTTCTCTCTCCTTCACCGCTTAAACATCTTCTTTCAGAAGTATCCCTCTAGGTACTTTTAGATTCACAGTACCTTGCTTAGATGTTCTCTGTTGCTTAACCCAGTTTGTCCTGCTTTCCTCTTTGTCTTCCTCCTGCACAATCTTATCCATGGGGTTCTTCTTTGAGGTGTCCATTTCTGACCACTGCTGCAACCGCCTTCTGGCAAGGGAGTTTAGACCAGCCAAGGAAGAGAGATGTGGCTCCCCTCCACTCAGCTAACAATCTCCCCCCTCTCCACCACCTCTACGGGGTGACTTCAGCCCCTAATCCAAAGGATTGGGGTGCTCCAGCAGCGAGCACAGATCAAAACTGCACATGATCACGGATTTTGGCCTGTCGCTAAAGAGACCCAAACCGGAAGCTTTCATACCATATCTTTTAATTCTTCTGATAAGGGCAACTCAGACTTAGGCAGATATTGTAGAATTTCTTCCTTTGTATAATCTCTGTTTTCTTCATATAATTGTTCATAGAAGAATTTCATCTTGTAATTTGCTAATCCATTTCTCTTCTTTCAATTTCTTCCATTTATATGATAACCATCTTCCTGGTTTGTTAGCATTTTGTGCCAATTTTTCTTTTTCTAGTATATCCAATTTATGTTTAATTAGTACCAGGTTTTCTTTTATATTTTTGTTTTGTGGTTTCTTTTGTAGCTCTGTCTCTAAATTATTATATTTTTCCTAGATCTATTATTTTTTGATTCTTGATTTTTCTTTTCCTAGCCACAGCAGAAATAATAACCACTCTTATAAATGCCTTTGTTGTGTCCATAGGTTTTGTATAGATGTGTCCCTTGGTCTATTTTCCTTGAAGAAAAATCCCAATTCTTTGTTGATTCTCTCAATAAATTAATTACATTTTAGAATTGTTCAATTCAATATCTATTGTTGACTTCTTTTTTGTCCTTTCCAAATAATTCTCATGGGATTATGATCTGCCCAAAGACTAGAATCAATTTCTACCTCCTTTATTTCCAAAATCAGTTCCATTGACATCCAGACCAAATCTATCCTTGACCAGGATTCATGTCTATCTGGGTAGAAGGTATATTGTTTTCTTTCTGAATTTATCTCACACCACGCATCTTGAATATTCAACTCCTCTGTCATTTGAAAAAAATGTTCTGGGAAATTTTCTTCTAGATCCTTTTCTTTTTTCTTTTTTCACTCTTGTAGTCTAATTTCTTCTTCCATTTGACCAAAAATTTGAAATTCAGCTCTTCCATCCTTTTGTTTACCTTTTCCAATCTACCTTCTATCATATGTAGTCCCTTCATTTTTACTAATCTGTTCCTGAAAGTTTTCAAATTTCTCATCCATCTTTTGTATTTTTTCTTTTAATTCCTCAGTATCATTTCTCACCACTCCAATTTCTTTTTTCATATCCTCATGATTCTTAACCATTGCCTCATAATTCTTAACTATTGTCTCCTGCATTGATTGCAGCATGGCCTGAAGATGCTTACATGAACTGGACCTCTCTTTCTGGAGCATACCCTCAATTGATCTCTGATTTGAAGGAGTAGAATTTGCTGACTTCTTCCCTGTTCCAATTCTAATTAAGCTTGTAACACTTGCCATTTTTAGAAATTTAACTACTAAAGCCCCTGTCACACTGCACCAATGGATGCAAAGAGGATGTAAAATGGACAAAAAAGCTTGCCATCCGTTGGTTAACACGATGTATCCATTCTGCACCCACTGCCTCCGTTTTGCTTCCTCTCTATCCGTCCAGCATCCGTTTATGGACATTTCATCCGCTCCAAAAGTTTTGAGCTGCTCAAAACTTTTGCGTGGAAAATGTATCCAATGCGTCCGTTCTGCATCCGCTAGGCTTCCCCTATATCCGCTAGACATCTGTTCCGCATCCACGCAACTCACATCCGCTCGGACGCAGGGAGGAAGCGGAACGGACGCAGAACGGATGCCTAGCAGATGCAGCACGGAAACAAAGCATTTAAAATGGAAAAAACGTTCTCAGAGGGGACCTATCTCGGATATTAAGGATGTCTAGAGGATGCCTAGAGGATGCCTAGAGGATGCAAAGGGACACCTATACTGCCTATAAAAAGGGGGAGCAACTCACCTGCATCTCACTTTCAGCCCAGCAGCCCAGCTGTGCAGACTTCTGCAGCCGTCATCTGACTCTTGCTCTTCCACAGCATCCAGTCATGTCCACTGTGGAACGTAACACAGTCCTTTTGGCAGCCACCATCCTTCTGCAACAGTGCAAAGCCATCTACAGGCTCTGTGAACTCTACTACGGGAAGAAAAAGAGGTGGCCAAGAAGCGTCTGGGTCCGAAAATGGATCGGGAGAAGAGCAGAGTATGGACTGTACAACAAGCTGATGGTGGAGCTCAGGAACGAAGACACTCGGGCATTCCAGAACTTCATGAGGATGCCTCCAGCCATGTTTGACGAAGTTGTGCAGTGGCTGACACCCAGGTTGACCAAGGCAAACACCAACTTCCTGCCCACCCTGGACCGTGGGCTCAAGGTGGCACTCACTCTGCACCACCTGGCCTCAGGGACCACCTACAGGAGCATGCAGTACGGCTGGAGGGTGCCACACAACACCATCAGCATTGTGGTCAGAGAAGTGGTGCAGGCCATCATCGAAGAATACCTGGAGGAGCTCCTCCAGTGCCCCTCAACTGAAGAAGGCTGGAAGAAAGTTGCAGAGCAGTGGTATCAGAGGTGGAACTTCCCCCACACCATTGGAGCCATAGATGGCAAGCACGTGGCCTGCAAAGCACCACCCAAGTCGGGTTCCACTTATTTCACCTACAAGGGCTTCTTCAGCATCATCCTCTTTGTCATGGTCGATACTGGTCACTCGGAGGTGTGCCCAGTCTCAGGGGTGAAGGGTCCAGGTGCTGTGGAGGTGGGTGCTGCTGCAGTGCTGGTCTGAAGCACCACTGGGGTGCCTGGCCCCGAGAGGACAACAGGTGATGGTGTGTTGAGAAAGCTCTCGGACAGCTGGCTCAGACCCGTGATGCTGAGAGGTCCTTCCTCCATGCCATGGGGTGTCAGCCCCAGTACTGATGACAGGTGTACTGAGGCTGGGCTTGGCTGTGGGGTGGAGGAAGGAGTAGTGTCGTGGGGCTGTCTGGTCTGCAGCTGGGTGAGGACTGGCATGGGTGGCATCGGTAGCATGGGTGGCATCGCTGTCGTCAGTGGCATCATTGGCGTGGGTGGCATCAGTGGCATCAGTGGAACCAGTGGAAACGGTGACGCCCGATGACTCTGTGCCTGGACTGGGAAGGGCTGCTGCCTGTGCTGCTGGATCTCCTGGTAGCCATAGCCCTGGTAAGTGAGGGCCTGTGGGAAGCCTTGGAATGGGAGGGACATCACTTTGGGTGGAGGAGCAGGCCAGGACTGGGTGGGAGCAGGTTCCTCTGGGTCTGGAGGGTTGTGAAGCAGATCAGTGATCCGGTCCTTCACCACCTGGTACTGGGGTTCCGCCATGTCCCTGAGGGTCTGGTTCACATAGGTGAGGAAGGGCTTGCAGTTGGAGGATGAGGAGTCGGTGTTGACCAGCTGAGAGAGGAGATCTACGCTGGTCTGGATGGTGTCCCTGATCTCCAGGAGGACAGTGTAGCTCTGCCCCTCCTGCTGTCTGGCTCTCTGGCTTTCTGTGGAGGTGGAGCTGGGGGGGTGGATGCGGCTATGGCTGTGGTGGACGCGACATCTCCTTTCTCCCACCGCACCAGGGAGTCCTCCACGCGCTCCACCATGGTTACAACACCTGTCCGTGGGTTCTCCACCGTGGCACGCTCGAGAGAAACCTGCCTGGAGACAGGAGCTGACTCTTGGCCGGAAGAGGACTGGTTCTCAGCAGGCTGCCGGAGAGATAGGGTAGTGAGAGGGTCTCCTGGTGCTCCTCGGTGGCGGATCTCACCCTCCAGGAAGCTGCACCTGGCCATGACGTCGGTCTCTCTGTCCGTCAGCTTAACCGTGGCCTGGCCAGATTTCTTCAGGTGCAGCTTCCCGTACCAGGTGTGCATGTGCTTCCACCAGCCGAGGAGCACCTCCGAAATGTAGCCTTCTCTCTCCAAGAAGCCTGCTTCCTTTTGGTGTCCCTGTACAGCTGGTGTCCCTTCCGCCACAGATAGTCATTATTTCTCAGCCACTCCAGCACCTCATCCTCGTATTCCTCCTCAATGGAGTATTGCCTCCTCTCCCATTGTCACATACGCCTCTTCCTCCCTTTGGCAGGACCAGATGGGCCCTCATCAAAGGGGCTCCCAGGAAGTAGGGGCTGCTCCTCCACACCACCAGCAGCAGCAGCAGAAGCAGCAGGATCATCATCATCAGCAGCAGCAGCATCACCAGCAGGATCATAATAATAATAATAATCAGCAGCAGCAGCAGCAGGATCATCATCAGCATCAGCAGCAGCAGCACCACCACCACCAGCAGCAGCAGCAGGACCAGGATCAGCAGCAGCAGAGTAAGCACCAGCAGCGCCAGCAAGACCAGGAGCACGAGCAGGACCAGTTGCAACGAGCAGGACCAGTAGTATGAGCAAGACCAGGAGCACGAGCAGTACGAGCAGTACGAGCAAGTCCAGGAGCACGAGCAGGACCAGCAGGACCAGCAGCACCAGCAGGACCAGGAGCAGCTTCAGCAGAGTAAGCACCAGCAGAAGCACCACCGCCAGGAACAGCTTCAGCAGAGTAAGCACCAGCAGAAGCACCACCACCAGGAGCAGCTTCAGCAGAAGCTCCAGCACCAGAAGAGCGAGCCCGAGCAGCAGAAGCCCCAGCAGAAGCAGAGGCAGGGACAGGGGGTGGGAGGGTGGCCCTGTCCCTCTTGCCAGGGATGGTGGCAGGTTGCTGAGTCTTTCGCTTCTTCCCCATGGTTGTGGGGTTGCTGGCTGGCAGGGAGGCTGGCAGGGAGGCTGGCAGGCACCAAGGCTGGCAGGAAGCCTGGCAGGAAGCCTGGCAGAAAACCTGGCAGGAAGGCAAGCACCAAGGCTGGCAGGAGACTGGCTGGCAGGGAGGTTGGAAGGCAGGCTGGCAGCAAGTTTGGCAGGCAGGCAGAGAGCAAGACTGGCAGGGAGGCTGGCCAGGAGGCTTGGAGGCAGGCTGCCAGGAAGGCTTGCAGGAAGGCTTGCAGGCAGGCATGCAGGCAGGGCAGGCAAGGACTCGATGTATCCGGCAGCAGGTCTTTCCTCCGAATGCTGGCCACGTGCGAGCTGCTTCCCTTTATATCTGCGTGGCTTATTCAATGCATCCCCCCCGCATGCACAATTAACGCTCAGTATCCGTTCGGCTTCCGCTGTGCATCCGCTACGCTTCCGTTCTGCATCCGCTTCATCCGCTGTGCATGCGCTGTGCATCCGCTGTATCCATTCCGCGTCCGCTTTGCTGAGGTCCCCCGGAAGCCTAGCGGATGTGCCATCTGTTCCCATCTGCTTCCATTCACTGGTCTCCCATTCCGCATCCGCTTTCCATCCGCCCTGCGTCCTTCCCGTGTCCGTTCCATTCAGTGTTATCCGCTCCAGTTATGCAAATTTTTGCCCCTTTTGAGAGTGGATAACAACGGATGGAACATTTTTCTCATTCGTTGTGTCCTTTTTACATACGTTTTGCATTCGTTGGGCAGTGTGACAGGGCCTTAAACTGTCTACTATTGACCTCACCCCTTTTCTATGAGGTCTGTAGGGGGTGTGCATAAGTGTACAAACATGCCTACTGTCCTATTGCTTCTTTTTATTTTTCTTATATGTATCCATTTCATGTACTCATAATATGTCTATACTTATACCCGTATTCTTATATTCGCTTGACAAAATAAATAAATAAATAAATAAAAATAAAATAAACATGGTCTGCAAGAGTTAGATTTATATTTCCAGCAAAGCAATATGCTGCTCAAAAACCAATGCATACAATTTAATTCCAGATAAAATTAGAGACTGGTGTTGCAATCATGCTTAGTCTTTGCTATTTTTCCAAAGTATTTTTACTTTTTCAAAGAATGCCAGAAAGAAGGGGAAATGAAGTGGTATTTTCATTTGTTTGCTTTTGATGTAATTCCTAAATCCCTTTGAAATCAGTAAGAATCTTGTCTATTAATTTTAAAAGACATGATCTCATAGCTTATCTGGACTGTCTAGTTATGCCTTCCTATATGTAGAGCCATTCTACATTTGGAAGCTCAAGTATCAGAAGTTTGGTCCAAATGTTTGATAAGATTGAACATAGGTCACATCTGGCTTCAAGAATCATTTAAGAAGTCTATATGTCTTCCAGAATAAAAAAACAAACTGCATATCATATATATTTTCCAAGTCTTATGCAGATGTATTTATTTATTTCACCAGTGATTCACTGTTAGGAGACTATGAATAAAATAAATTAATATATTTCTATTTGGAGAAAATAGTACTAATAATAACATTATTACTACATAATAATGATAATTATTATGACTAGGTAAACATTGTAGTTATCTGAAGTTTTGTAGGCTGCTCAGACTTGAGAGTGTTGCAAAGGTCCTATGATGTCATAGAGTCTATCTAGATACACTCATTTAAAGGATTTGTAAACTTTAAATTTTGATTTGGATTTCACCCAATTGTTTTGTCAGAGTTGCTAATAATAACCATAATTTTTGAAGAAGGAATGTCCAAGTAATAGATCAACAGACTATATAAAATCAGTGTAGATCTTCTGGTGGATAACTGGCTGGAGATTGAAAAAGGATTATTGGTAGTTAGCATTTTTCTTCTGGTTTAATACATTCAAGTTTATAATTTTAAAGAAGACTATACTTCATATTTTGATAAAATTTAGCACTTATTTACAAATAAAATAATTATAGTTTAATGGCTTGTACACTCATCAGTTCCATATACAATCTTTTAACCTTTAATATGTTTATTTCTCCAGAATTTTCCTAGTGCAGCAGTGCTTTCTTTTCTTTGTATTACATGTGGGGCCTAAAGAAGAGCAGAATGAATATGACCTCTAAAGAAGAACATTTTCTCAGGATAGAATTTCTTTCAAGACATTATATTGGGATGAAGCTTACAGTTCATAAAGTGAAGGGGAGCAATTTTCCAATATGCATTTTATCCTGTTGGGAAACACAGGAACGTATCCAAGTGGTAAGAACCAACCTGCATTCTCCCTTCTCAGGGAAAGGGTATCAGCTGGGTAGACAATATTTTTCCTATGTTCTACTTCCACCCTTCAAATCAGCTCTGTTGTAGACATTCTTCCATGATATGATCTTTTACATGCTGACATAAAAGTATATTTTTCTGCCCAAAGTCGATGTAAAAGTTAGACTAATTCCAACTTTTTGTTTTCTGGATTCATGGGGATGTAACTGACCATTGCCTAATTTTTGTGTGGAGAATACAAAAAAAAACCTTAGCACAAAGTAACAAAGTATTACATTATATGTATAATTGCAAATTTATTGTAATTTCAGTTCAGAGATAATATAGCAACTAGAGTAAGGAAGGCTGAATGAAATCCCTATTAGTTGCCTTCAGATCTCCTTTCTTAGGAATTTTCATATGGGACTTGAATTGGAATAATCATTAAATAAGGGAATGTTTTTGTAAAGAAGAAGGAAAACAAAGTTAAATGAAAATATATAACTCAAAATTTCCTAGTAGATTTATTGCAATAATATTGCCAGTAACCAGTATTTACACAATCAAGTTAAATCAAAATTTCAACATAAGATATCAACAGTCAAATCTCAGCACTTTATAATTACAAATTTATAATTTGAAATTAGGCTCCTAAATTAATAGGAATGCTCTGGATTTATATTTTCATGGCTTTCTCTTAGAACATTTCTGGTTCTTGTTGAATAGAATAGAAAGAAAAAGAAAAGAAAGAAAGAATAGAAAAGAAAAGAAAAGAAAGTCAGATAGAAGGAAAGACACACACATTTGCAGGTTGTATCAGGCTATTAATGATAGTCTAAAATGTACTGCTAATACTCTTATATAAATCATGTAATTAATGGAGTGCCAACATTCCAGGAAAATGTTGCCACATACTATTGTAAGGAGATTATCAGTATCTGAAAGGTTTTAAAAATGTCTTCTTGAGCCAGAGAAACTTCAAAGACAGACTGAATAGCTAAATATATACTCTTTTGGAATGAGACTCTGCTCTTCTTGATTTAAGCCACATGTAAGGTTGAGCTGCCAAATGTTCCATAAGTCAGAAAGATACCACCCAGAATACAAGGTATATCTAGCTCCCTTCTACTCTCCCAAATACTTTTATAATTGTAAGTGTCTCCAAGAGGATGAATATCACATTTGAACCAGATTGTTAGTATGGCCTCTTTTTTACTTGGTTACCATAGCTATTAGCCATGCTTTACTTAACCACTATTTGTTGAATAAGTTAGAAGTGGCTGAATTCATATATCTTGTGAAGCCATGAAGCTGATCTCTAAATTTACCTACTATATTACTTAATGCATAAGGGAAATGGGAAACAACAATGGAACCAAGTCTTGTTATCTTGGGGTACCTTTGGAAATGTCAACCTCAGTGTATTCCAAAACTCACAATTCTTAATCTTATTAAGAAGATTGATTTATTCCAACCAAGATAAGGGTAGAACTGTTACAATCTTCTGGTAATTTATTGAGAGGTTGGAGCATATTGATTGGATGGATTTACGAATAGCCCTTTCCAATAGCCCATGACAAAGGTGCAGAAACTGTTGTGGGATTCTGAACATTCCAATTTTGGGTTCCAATGGGTAGTGGGAATCAAAATGTAGATATTGATCTGTGTGATGGTGATGGTTGATTTATGTAAACTTCAGTGTAATAGTTTCTGTCTTTCTTAATATGTACTGCACAGTCCAAGAAGGACAGGCTATTTTCCTTAGCATCTTCCCGAGTGAATGTAATGTGTGTGTTCACAGAGATGTGTTTGGTGAAGGCTTTCAATTCCTGATCTTTAATGTTGTTGATCCAAGTATCATCCACATCCACATGAGTGAGTGGAATTCCTGTGAAGGAGTTTAGGGTTTGGATTCTACTTCTTCCATGTAGCGATTGGCCATAATGGGGGACACAGGTGAACCCACAATGCATCAATATACAAAGTAATCTTCATTATATGTAAAAGAGGTAATTGTCAAGCAAAGGTTCTGCAAGATACTTATATGGTTTGGGCCGATGTTGGTTCTTATGTACTGTCTTGTAGCAGTCATTACTTCACTATCATGACAGCTTCAGTTGTTGGAATGCTGATGAAGAGTGAAGTCACATCATAAGAAACCATAGACTCATCTGGATCCAGTTTAGTTTCAAAACCTTGCTGACAAAATCCTGGGAATTGTTGAAATGATGGGTAATGTTGCTGACCAGAAGAGCTAATAAGGTGATTAGATATGCAATGTTGTAAGTAATGATCAGATGATTGCAAGAAATATAAACCCTTTCATCCTCTACCATTCAATCAGAACTGAAGAAGCTTCTTGGATAAGAAGTTACATGTCTTCAGGGAGAAACAAAGTCCAGTTGCCTTTTGAAAAAGCAAAATTGCTTTAATCAACTAATACCCTGCATGTAATAAATGCAAAGAAGATGGTGTTTTACTTTGGCCTACACACACCTTTAAAATTTTTTTGTCCCCTATCTTTTCTTTTCATTGTCACCTAAAACAGGGGTCACCCCAGGGGCCACTAAATTAATAATTTTAAATCCTGTCGATCACTAATATAATCTGCCTAATGACCGACTGGGTGGGTATGACTAGGTGATCATGTGATGGGTGGGTGTGGCCAACTTGATGTAACTCACATTGAGGAGCATTTCACCAGCCTCTACTTGTCCCTCCCCTCCCAGCCACTCTTCACTTGCCTGCCTGGGTTCCTTAGGGCTCCAACAGGAAGCAGTTGTTGGCGCTAAGCACCCACTATGAGAAAGAGTTGGCAAAACAACTGGCTCAGTTCAAATTGGATCTGAACGAGAAGGAGGCACAGCAAAAGCACCTCACTGAAGACTACGAGCATAGGCTTTCCAAGCAGAAAGAAGACTTGCTGGAGTACAAGGCCAGATGCTGGTGCCTGGAGGCTCAGTGGACTGAACCAGTTCTTGGCCATCAGCCAGTTCTTGGCCATGATGAAGTCCCACTGGAATGAAGCCCTCCAGCTCTTCACCACCAGTGGCCCTTCCCTCCAGCCTTTCACCATCAGTGGCCCTTCTCTCCAAAACCCTGCACCAGGAGACTGAAGCAGACCCCATGTTGGAATTTCTGCCCTCTTGCCACTTGCACAAAAAGACCCCAAAGGGGGAGGCTCTCTGCAGAAACACAAATGTTCATTGCACATAACTGGCCCAGTGATGGTAGTTTGAGGACCCCTGATTTAGTGCAATATAAAAAATGCAAATAATTTTTCTGCGGAGCACCAAAATTTTCTCATGAACCACCAGTATTCCACAGGCCACCAGTTGGTGACTGCTGGCCTAGAATGTTTCTGTACTGGTATCACTGCTTCAGTTTTGCCATATACCTCACCACCCTTTTATTTTTGAGTGTGAGTTTCACGTGTCCCTCATGAACAAAATGCACATAAATGGTTCCCTTTCCTAAATATACTTTCTTCAGTTCCCATATCCAAACTTGCAGCATGTCCAGGCTTTTCCTCATTTTTGTTTCAGAGATATAGATAATAATAAGAGTTGGAAGGGACCTTATAGGTTCAGTTTTCAGTAACCTCAAGGCAGATTCACAGCAAAGCTGGAAGACCCATATTAGTTATAATCAAGCTTTATTCAATAATAATAACAATAACAACAACAATAATAATCATAATAATAATAATAAAAAAGGAAGTGTGAATTTATGGTGTTCCTGTATTTTCCTCTTTTGTTACAGTATACTACAGCTATCTGGTTTCCTAATGTCCTAAGAAGCAATCCCTGGATGTAATTGTCCATCTGAGGGTTCAGTTCCAAGTGGGAAAAAAGACAATGGATTCATGGAAGTTGCTTGGAAAGAAGGTTTATTGTTGAACAGAATCACATGCCTTGGAGATCTTGGGCAGGAAAAAAAGGAAGAAGTTCTAAGAGTGCCTGGGCTTTGAACTGAAGCACAGAAAGAATATTCTGATTGGTTGCTGTCAGAGGGCATAAATAGCTTTGTAGGTTGTCTGTGTGCTAAGTTTGGTTGAAAGTTGGTGGGTGGTGCAATGAAGGGCAATTAAATGGCTCTGCCTAAAGGAAGTTGTTTTTCCATTGTATTACTTTGTTAAGCCCCTGTCACGTGGCACCAATGGATGGAAAGAGGATGTAAAATGGAGAGAAACACTTGCCATCCGTTCGTTAACGCGATGCTTCCGTTCTGTACTCACTGCATCCGTTTTGCATACTCTCTATCCATCCAGCATCTGTCTACTGACATTTCATCCGCTCAAAAAGTTTTGAGGTGCACAAAACTTTTAGAGCGGAAAATGTATCCAACATGTTTGTTAGGCATCCGCTATGCATACGGGAACATCCATTAGATGTCCGTCGTCATCTGTTATGCGTCCGCTATATCCGCTAGGCATCCGCTGTGCATCCGCGCAACTTGCATCCACTCCGGCGGAAAACGGACACAGGGAGGAAGCAAAACGGATGTGGAACGGACACGCAGTGTGAGTAGCACGGACGGAGAAAGGATGAAAGCGGATGCAGCTTGCATACAAAGCATTAAAATGGAAAAAACGTTCGGAGAGGGGATGTATCTCGGATATTTAGGATGTCTGCAGGATGCCTAGAGGATGCAAAAGGACACCTAGCGGAAAACCTATATTTCCTATAAAAAGGGGGAAAATCACCTAGATCTCACTTTCAACCCAGCAGCCCTGCTGTGCAGACCTCTGCAGCCTTCATCTGGCTCTTGCTCTTCCACAGCATCCAGTCATCTCCACCATGGATCATCACACACTCATTTTGGTAGCCACCATCATTCTACAACAGTGCAAAGCCATCTACAGGCTCTTTCACCAGTTCTACGCGAAGAAAAGGAGGCGGCCAAGAAGTGTCTGGGTCCGAAGATGGATCGGGAGAAGAGCAGAGTACGGACTGTACAACAAGCTGAGGGTGGAGCTGAGGAACGAAGACCCTCGTGCATTCAGAACTTCATGAGGATGCCTCCAGCCATGTTTGACGAAGTTGTGGAGCGGCTGAGACCCAGGTTGACCAAGGCAAACACCAACTTCTGGCCCAGCCTGGACCCTGGGCTGAAGGTGGCACTGACTCTGTGCCACCTGGCCTCTCAGACCACGTACAGGAGCATGCAGTATGCCTGGAGGGTGCCACACAACACCATCAACATTGTGATCAGAGAAGTGGTGCAGGTCATCATCGAAGAATACCTGGAGGAGCTCCTCCAGTGCCCCTCCACTGAAGAAGACTGGAAGAAAGTTGCAGAGCAGTGGTATCAGAAGTGGAACTTCCCCCACACTGTTGGAGCCATAGATGGGAAGCACGTGGCCTGCACGTGGCCAACTCAGGGTCCACTTATCACAACTACAAGGGCTTCTTCAGCATCATCCTCTTCGCATTGGTCGATGCTGACTACAAGTTCATGTACATCGATGCTTCAGGCAACGGGTCAGATTCAGATGCCCAGGTATAAAATGCCAGTGACCTCAAGGAGGGGCTGGAATGCAACCTCATCATGGGCTTCCCAGATCCAGACCCCCTGCCCAACGACACACAAGAAGTGTCCGACTTCATCATGGGGGATGATTCTCCCGCAGAACCTACTTCATGAAGCCCTACACTTCCAGATGCCTCACCCGTGAAGAGAGGATCTTCAACTACAGGTTGTCCAGGGCAAGGCGGGTGGTGGAGAACGCCTTTGGCATCCTGGCCAACAGGTTCCAGGTACTTGTCACCACCATGCAGCATTGCCTACAGACCGTGAGGAGGATCGTGGAAGCTTGCTGCATCCTGCACAATCTCATGCGCACCCGCTACCCAGTGTTGCAGAACAGGCTTGTGGACCACCAACAAGGCAATGGGGACATGGAGCCTGGGGAACGGAGGCAAGGGCGAAACCTGATAGATACTGCGGATGTGCAAGGCCCCATCAGAGCTTCACGTGAAGGGAAGAAGCAGCGCAACCTCCTGAAACACTGGTGCAACTCCCCATGTGGAGCAGTGGAGTGGCAAGACAGGATGATAGATGCTTAATGGATGCTTCCTTCAGCCTGTCTCATCACACTGATGAGATTGTGCCATCCATGTTGAGTGGCCCTACAATGAATAGGGCATTTAATAAAGAGTTGTGTTTATGTTCAAATGTGTGGATCAATGATTACATTGTTATTGATAATAAAGGGCCAAAGGTGTTGCACCTGGGAGGGTGGACCATACAGTCCCACTATGCTTGCACTGGAGGTTTATATATCCCACAGCTATTACCCATCCCACGGGTATCCCTGCCCATCCCACTGCTATCTTAACCCATCCCACAAGCATGCAAAGGCTTAAACCATTTCTAAAAGTTTCCACCAAGACTTTATTTACTAAAATAAATGAAGCAAGTGTGCGAAGAAAAGATAATCTTTATTAATAAAAAGCTGTAAAAGCAAAATGACCCAAGTGTCCCAAGCAAAGATAAAGTCAACAGGTAAGTCACCCAGTCTCTGGCACTCTTCTCAGTCACTCTGAGGCGTGCCTATAGTCTCAGGGGTGAACGGTCCATGTGCTGTGGAGGTGGCTGCTGCTGGAGTGCTGGTCTGAGGTGCCATTGGGGTGCCTGGCCCCGAGAGGACAACAGGGGATGGTGTGGGGAGGAAGCTCTCAGAGAATTGGCTCAGTCCTGTGATGTTGAGAGCCCCTTCCTCCATGACATGGGGTGTCAGCCCCATTACCGATGACAGATGTTCTGAGGCCCGGCTTGGCTGTGGGTGGAGGAAGGAGGAGTGTAGTGGGGATGTCTGGTCTGCAGCTGAGCGAGGTGAGGTGTGGGTGGCATCTGTGGCATGGTTGGCATCTGTGGCATGGGAGGCATCTATGGCGCAGGTGGCATCGGTGGCATCGGTGGCATCAGTGGCATTGGTGGCACCGGTGGCATACGATGTACCTTTGCCTGGACTGGGAAGGGCTGCCTGTTCTTCTGGAGCTCCTGGTAGCCGTAGCCTTTGTAGGTGAGGAGCTGTGGAAAGTCTTGGAAGGGCAGTGACATCACCTGGGGTGGAGGAGCAGGGCTGGACTGGGTGGGAACAGGTTCAGCTGGGTCTGGAGGGTGGTGAAGAAGACCGGTGATCCTGTCCTTTATCACCTGGTACTGTGTTTTCTGACATGTTCTTGAGGGTCTGGTTGACGTAGGTGAGGAAGGGCTTGCAGTTGGAGGAAGGGACGTCGGTGTACCAGCTGAGAGAGGAGATCTCCGCTGCTTCTGATGGTGTCCCTGATCTCCAGCAGGACAGTGTGGCTCTGCCCCTCCGGTCTGGCTCTCTGCCTGCTTTCTGTGGAGGTGGAGCTGGGGGTGGATGTGGGTTGGTCTCTGGTGGAAGTGCCCTATCCTTGCTCCCACTGCATCAGAGGTTCCTCCACGCGCTCCGCCATGGGGAGTGCAGCTCTCGGGGGGGTCTCCATCGTGGCATGCTCCACAGATACCTGCCTGGACACAGGAGCTGACTCTTGGCTAGAAGAGGACTGGCTCCCTGCAGGCTGCCTGAGAGACAGGGTTGTCAGAAGGGCTGCTCCTCGGTGCCGGACCTCACCCTCCAAGAAGCTGCACTTGGCCATCATGTAGGACTCTCGGTCTGTCAGCTTGACCGTGGCCTGGCCAGATTTCTTGAGGTGCAGCTTCCTGTATCAGGTGTGCATGTGCTTCCACCAGCCAAGGAGCACCTCTGAAGTGTAGCCCAGGCTCTCTGCCTTCTCTCTCCAAGCAGCCTGCTTCCTTTTGGTGTCTCGATAGAGCCTGTGTCCCTTCTGCCAAAGATACCCGTTCTCCCTCAACCATTCCAGCACCTCATCCTCATGTTCCTCTTCGATGGAGTATTGCCTCCTCTCCTGTCCTCATTCTTGCATATGCCTCTTCCTCCCTTGGCAGGGCCATCTGGGCCATCATCAGAGGGGCTTCGAGGTTGTAGGGGCTTCTCCACCACACCACCACCACCAGCAGCAGCAACAACACTAGCAGCAAAAGCAGGACCAGCAGCACCACCAGCAGCAGCAGGACCAGGATCAGCAGCAGCAGAGTAAGCACCAGCAGAAGCACCAGCAGGACCAGGAGCACCAGCAGGACCAGGAGCAGCGCCAGCAGAGTAAGCACCAGCAGAAGCACCAGCACCAGGAGCAGCACCAGCAGAAACTCCAGCACCAGAAGAGTCAGCTTGAGCAGCAGAAGCCCCAGCAGAAGCAGAGTCAGGGCCAAGGGGTGGGAGGGTGGCCCTGTCCTTCTTGCCAAGGCTGGCAGCAGAGGCTTTCTCTTCTTCCCCATGGCTTTCTCTTCTTCCCCATGGTTGTTGGCTGGCTGGTTGGCTGGCTGGCTGGAGCTGTGTCTGGCAGCAGGTCTTTCCTCTGAATGGTGACCTGCTTGCGAGCTGCTTCTCTTTATATCCGCAGGGCTGACGCAATGCATCCTCCCCGCATGCGCAGTGAACGCTTTGTATCCACTAGGCATCCGCTAGTCTTCCACTCTGCATCCGCTTCATCCACTTGGCATCCACTCTGTATCCATTCCTTCCGTTGCGCGTCCACTTCCCTGTGCTCCCCCGGAAGCCCTGCAGATGTTGCATTCTGCTTCCATCTGCTTCCATCCGCTAGGCTTCCATGGAGCATCCATTTTCCATCCTGGCTACATCCTCCCCCGTCCGTTCATTTCTGTTGTTGTCCGCTCTGCTTATGCAAATTCGGGGCACTTTTGAGAGCAGATAACAAAGGATGGAACATTTTCTTGTCTGCTGTGTCCTTTTTACATACGCTTTGTATCCTTCGGCCTATGTGACAGGCCCTTTACATAGAATTGTCTGGCCCAGGCCATAATGGCCCATTAATAAAGGTGGGGAAAGGCTGAGTTTTTGCCTCTCTTTTAGGGAAAATATTCTGCCCTTTTAATTTTTCCTAGCATATTTCATTTTTCTAGGAGAGGGATGGTTTTAACTTCCGACATATTCTTATGCCTCTGAAACCTGAACCACAAATGTAGGAGTGGAAATTAACCTCAAATCTAAGATCTTCATTTGATCACTCATTTTTTTCACATGACATCTTATGTCATTGAAATTATTTTTCTTTATTAAAAAATCCTGTTGAAATTAACAATGCAATAAATGGGAATAGGTAAAGATATGTAATATTCTGAGATATGTACTGTGATATTTTGTATTGATTGTTTTGACTGAATGAAATGCATCAAATAAAGAAGTAAGTAGCTCCTTTGCCCTTCACTGAAAAGGCTTTGTTGGCCTCCCCATTTCAGAGCTGGCCAGGCTATCTGGAAGAATAAGAAACAGGGGCAGGGAGACAGGAACTGTCACATTATTCACGAAAACAACACCCTTATAAAACAGCCTATTGGAATGAATCTGGGTTGGTATGCACTATTGACATGAAAACCAAGATAAATTCTAATGGTTTCTGACTACAGTGAAAATATTTCACACAATAAGCCCAGAGTCTTAAAATTATTAATTTCAAAGATGTGACTATAAGAAAATTAATTAGAGATTATAAAATAAAGAAGAGACAAATTAGAGAATAGGCCCAGTCCCACTGCACTTACGGATGCAAAGAGGATATAAAATGTTAAAAAAAAGCTTGCCATCTGTTGGAAAATGCTATGCATCCGTTGTGTACTCATTGCATGCGTGTTTCATACACTCTATCCCTTGAGCATCCGTCCACTGCGATTTCATCCATGCAAGAAGTTTTGAGCTGCACAAAACTTTGTGAATGGATGAACTTTCCACCATGTACAATGTAAATCCGTGCACAATGTGACATACGAGCAACAAACGTTCTATGTCCGTTATCATCCATTAAATGTCCACTGTATCCTCCCTGCATCCTCTGGGCATCCTCGCAACTCACATCCGCTGCAGCTGAAAATGGAAAGAGGGAGGAAAGAAAAGGTACATGGAATGTCGATACATCGTTAATAGCACGGAAATAGAAAGGATGCGCAGTGAATGGTTTGCATCCGATATACATCCGCGCGGCATCCCCTTTCTTTCCTTTAGGCGTACGTGATGCATCCGCTATGTGTCCGCTTTGCAATTATCCCCCCATAACCCCTTTGGAGTTGTCATCCCCTTCCATCCGCTTTCATTCGCTAGGCTTCCGATTAACATCCATTTAACATCCCCGCTACATACTACCCACGTCCGTTCTTTTCCGTTCTTTTCCATTCTGTTTATGCAAATTTTCACCACTTTTTGGAGCGGATGACAACGGATGGAGCCACCCCTGAAATTTTGCTCATCTGCTGTGTCCTTTATGCATATGTTTTGCGTCCGTCAGCCAGTGGGACCGGGCCTTAAGCATCATAAAACCACACAGTTTATAATAACTTAAATGTGAAATATGTTTTTTATCAAGCGTACTAGCCAAATGCCTGTCATTCTGGTGACAGAGTGTGCATATCTGCATTGTATGAAGTGAGGATTTACATTTTGCAGATATATCTAAGAAGAGCAGTGTGTTTCCATTTCCCCTCTGAGCAGGGAAATAATGTACACCTACATGCACATAGCCACAGGAACTCATTCTTAATGAAGACCAGTTTAGGGAATGAAAACATTTTACTTTCTTTTAATTATTAAATTGTCTTATTAAAACAAAGAAACCCAAAACACACCTTGATCTTGTTTTTTTAAAAAAATCTGTATTTTATCTTTGCTTTTGAAGGAAAAAAAGGCTTTTTCTGACTTTAATCTATACAGTTTCACATTATTTGTAAGATGTTCATACTTCTGAACAAAAATTATTAACCTGTATGGGGACATGCTGGCACTGCCTCCCATTGCTATAGTAGTTCATATCCTTGATTACATTGTTCTTCAATTTATACATTTTATAATTGTCTCCTACAGAAAAACTATTTTAGAATAATTTCCTACTAATATTTTCAGCAAGGATTATTGGTATAATCAAAGAAGTATATATTACAGTTTATTACAATTCCTTTTATCATGCATGCTTTAATACTGTAATTCCTTTATCACTAAACTACTGCTATATGATATAATTATTGTTAACCACCTGATGTTCTGTATTTCTGTTTATCTTTCCATAGTTAGAACTGATACATTCCAACAGTCATTGGAATTGTGCCCATAAATCTTGTCAGCGTATAAGAGTTCATGAATTGGAGTAGACATGGTAACAGGTTAGCCAATGGGAACTGTTTGGTGACTAAGAAACAACAGCTGTTGTTAGCAATGTTAGATGGCTCAGAGCCTGGGTGTGGCCTAGGGAAAAATTGGTCTGGATAAATACAGAGCTTCTATAGTTTCTGCGATTATGACTTTTGGATTCTGAGTTCTGCTGCATGGGTATTGTATGCATGCATCATAATGTAAAAGAAATTTCTTCTATAAATGAATCCTGCTGAATTATTTACTTGTGTACTGGTTGGATTGCTGCAAACTCTGATAGGTTATGGGCCCAGACCATGTTAAATACACAGTAAATCTGAACTGTAATTAAGCTGAGGGATAGCTTGTGTTAAAAGAAAAAGAAAACAAAGTTGAGAAGGCTTGCAGGATGGCTGTTGAGTTCAAGAAGAGCTCTCTGCCTCGATTGGGACAGAAAAATTACATTGTTTGGGCTGCAAAAATTGAATGCTTCCTGAAGGCTAAGGAGCTCTGGGATATTGTTATTAATCCACCCCCGGCACCATTATCAGCAGCAGATCAGATGAAGTGTGATAAGGCACTGGCCTACATCATCTTAAGTTTAGAATATAGGTTTAGAAGAATTATTGAATGTAGCTGATTTAAAGATTGCGAATGAGGCTTGGCTGAAATTGAGAAGTGTGCATGTGAATGCATCAGCATGCAAGATTGTGAATTATTGAGACAATTGTGCAGAGCCAGGGTGCAGCCACAAGTGAGTGTGGAGCAGTACTTGTTGCACATGCAGACTTTATTTATTGAGTTGGAACAGCATGGAATGCAGATTCCATAAGGTGCTGTTGATGTTAAATAGTCTTTTTCAAAAAATAATTTTTATTAAACAATTTTTCTTATATACAACAACATTTCCATTCATTACAATGCATTTGTAACAGTATACATACTTTTACATAAATCTTAAAGCCCATGTCCCACTGCACCAATGGATGCAAAGAGGATGTAAAATGGAAAAAAAAGCTTGCCCTCCATTGGAAAACGCGATGCATCCGTTGTGTACTCACTGCATACGTGTTTCATACACTCTATCCCTTGAGCATCCGTCCACTGTGATTTCACCCGCGCAAGAAGTTTTGAGCTGCACAAAACTTTTTGAGCGGATGAACTTTCTGTCACGTATGATGTACATCCGCGACACATATGGGCAACAAACGTTCTATGTCCATTGTCATCCGTTAAATGTCCGTTGTATCCTCTTAGCATCCTCTGGACATCCTCGCAACTCACATCCGCTGCAGCTGAAAAAAGAAAGAGGAAAGAAGTGAAAGGTACACAGAACGTCCACACAGCGTTAGTAGCACGGAAATAGAAAGGATGTAAGCAGATGCAGCTCGAATATAAAGCATTAAAACGGACAAAACATTTGTATATGGGATGTATCTCAGATATTTAGGATATCTGGAGTATGCCGAGAGTATGTGGAAGGACACCTAGCGGAAAACCGATATTTCGTATAAAAATGGGGAGGAAATCACCTGGATCTCAGTATGAGTCCAGTAGCCATGGTGTACAGACCTCTTCACCCTTGGTCTTGCTCTTCCACATCATCTATTGATCTCCACCATGGATCATAACACAGTCCTTATGGTAGCTGCGATCATTCAACACCAGAACCAAGCCCTGTTCAGACTGTTTCACCTTTACTACGCAAGGAGAAGAAGGAGACGTCCAAGAGCTGTATGGGTCTGACAATGGATCGGGAGAAGAGTGGAATTTAGAATGTATGACAAGCTGATGGTGGAGCTGAGGAATAAAGACCCTCGTGCATTCCAGCACTTCATGAGGATGCCACCAGCCATGTTTTACGAACTTGTAGAGCGTCTGAAACCCAGGTTGACCAAGCCAAGCACCAACTTCCATCCCAACCTGGACCCTGGACTGAAGGTGGCACTGACTCTGCGCCACCTGGCCTCTGGAACCACATACAGAAACATGCAGTGTGCCTGGAGGGTGCCACACAACAGCATCAGCAAAGTGGTCAGAGAAGTGGTGCAGGCCATCATTGAAGAATACCTGGAGGAGCTCCTCCAGTGTTCCACCACTGAAGAAGGCTGGAGGAAAGTTACAGAACAGTGGTATCAGAGGTGGAACTTTCCCCACACCATTGGAGCCATAGATGGGAACCACATAGCCTGCAAACCTTCAGCGAACTCAGGGTCCTCTTATCACAACTACAAGGGCTTCTTCAGTATCATCCTCTTTGCCATGGTCGATGCTGACTACAAGTTCATGTACATCGATGCTTCAGGCAACGGGTCAGCTTCAGATAGCCAGGTATACAATGCTAGTGACCTCAAGGATGGGCTGGAATGCAACCTCATGATGGGTTTTACACATCCAGACCCCCTACCCAATGACACACAAGATATGCCCTACTTCATCGTGGGTGATGACGCCTTCTCCCTCAGAACCTACCTCATGAAGCCATACAGTTCAAGATACCTCACCCGTGAAGAGAGGATCTTCAACTACAGGCTGTCCAGGGCAAGACAGGTGATGGAGAATGCCTTTGGCATCCTGGCCAACAGGTTCCAGGTACTTCTCACGACCATGCCACATCACCCAGGGACTGTGAGGAGGATCGTGGAAGCTTGCTGCATCCTGCACAATCTCATGCGCACCCGCTACCCAGTGTTGCAGAACAGGCTTGTGGACCACCAACAAGGCAAGGGGGACATGGAGCCTGGTGAATGGAGGCAAGGGCAAAACCTGATAAACACTCTGGATATACAAGGCCCCAACAGAGCTTCACATGAAGCGAAGAAGCAGCGCAACCTTCTGAAACATTGGTGCAACTCCCCAGCTGGAGCAGTGGAGTGGCAAGACAGGATGATAGATGGTTAATGGATGCTTCCTTGAGCCTGTCTCATCACACTGATGAGATTGTGCCATGTATGTTGAGTGGCCCTACAATGAATAGGGCATTAATCAAGAGCTTTGTTTATTTTGAAATGTATTGATGAATGAATAAATTGTTATTGATAAAAAGGGCCATATGTGTGGCAGCTGGGAGGGTGGACCATACAGTCCCACTATACTTGCACTGGAGGTATATCTATCCCACAGCTATCCTTACCTATCACACAACTATCCTTACCCATCCTCCAACTATCCTTATCCATCCCACAGCTATCCTTACCTATCCCACAACTATCCTTACCCATCCTCCAACTATCCTTATCCATCCCACAGCTATCCTTACCTATCCCACAGCTATTCTTACCCATCCCACAACTATCCTTACCTATCCCACAACTATCCTTACCCATCCCACAACTATCCTTACCTATCCCACAAGCATGCAAAGGATTAACCCTTTTTTCAAAGTTTTCACCAACACTTTATTAAGTAAATAAAATGAACCACGTGTGTGAAGCAAAGATAACCTTTATTAATAACTGTCTTAAGTAAACTGTATGACTTTATTAAAAAAGCAAAATGAACCAAGTAAAGTGTATTTAAGCAAAGATAAAGTGAACAGGTAACAACTCAGTCTCTGGCACTATTCTCAGTCACTCTGAGGCATGTCCATGGTCTCAGCTGTCAAGTGGCCAGGGACTGTGTAGGTGGCTGTGGCTGGAGTGCTGGTCTGAGGCGCCATTGGAGTGCTTGGCCCCGAGAGTACAACAGGGGATGGTGTGTTCAGAAAGCTCTCAGAGAGCTGACTCAGTCCCATGATGTTGAGAGGCCCCTCATCAAGGACCTGGGATGGTAGGCCCAAGACTGATTGTCCGTTGAGGGGCTTGGCTGTGGGGTGGAGGAAGGAGGAGTGTAGTGGGGCTGTCTGGTCTGCAGCGGGGTGAGGTGAGGCGTCTGTGGCATGCGATGAACCTGGGCCTGGACTGGGAAGGGCTGCCTCTGATGTGGGAAGTCCTGGTACTCATAGCCTTGGTAGATGAGGGGCTGTTGAAATCCATGGAAGGGCTGTGACATTGCCTGGGGTGGAGGAGCAGACCTGGACTGGGTAGGAGCAGGTTCAGCTGGGCCTGGAGAGTTGTGCAGAAGTGCTGTGATCTTCTGCTTCATCACCTGGTACTGGGCCTCGGGCAGGTCCATGATGGTCTGGCTCACATACATGATTAAGGGCTTGCAGTTCGAGGATGGTATGTCACTGTGGACTAGCTGAGAGAGAAGATCTGTGCTGGTTTTGATTGTGTCCCTGATCTCCAGCAGGACAGTGTGGCTCTGGCCCTCCAGTCTGCCTCTCTGCCTGCTTTCTGTGGAGGTGGAGCTGGGTGTGGGTGTGGGTTGGTCTCTGGTGGCTGCTGCTTCTTCCTCCATTTGTGACAGGGGATCCTCCACGTCCTTTGGCATGGGGAGTGCAGCTGTCGGGGGGGTCTCTGCCATGGAGCCCTCTGAAACACCTGCCTGGACAGGGCAGCTGGCTCCTGGCTGGAAGAGGACTGGCTGTCTATGGGCTGTCTGAGGGAGGGGGTTGTCAGAGGGGCTGCTCCTCGGTGGCAGACCTCACCCTCCAGGAAGCTGCACTTGGCCATGACATACATCTCCCGGTCAGTGAGCTTGACAGCAGCCTGCCCGGATTTCTTGAGGTGTAGCTTGCCATACCAGATGTGCATGTGCTTCCACCATCCAAGGAGTAGGTCTGAAGTGTAGCCCAGGCTCTCTGCCTTGTCTCTCCAAGCTGCCTGTTTTTTCTTGGTGTCGCGATAGAGTCTGTAGCCCTTTCTCCACAGGTATTCGTTCTCCCTCAGCCATTCCAGCACCTCCTCCTCATGCTTCTCAGAAAGGGTGTACTGTTTCCACTCTCCCTTCTCCTTCCCTTGCCTCTTCCTCCCTCTGGCAGGGACTTCAGCAGCAGGGCCTTCAGGGGCTTGAGCAGCAGGGCTTTGATGGCCTTGGGGCTGGGCCACCACAGCAGCAGCAGCACCACAACCACCACCACCACCACCAGCACCAGCAGGAGAAACACCAGCAGCACCAGCAGGAGAAGCACCAGCAGCACCAGCAGCACCACCAGCAGCAGAAGCACCAGGAGCTTTAGAGTCAGTGCCAGGGGGTGGGATGGTGGTTCTGTCCTTCTTGCCAGGGCTGGCAGGAGTAGGCACAGGCTTCCTCTTCTTCCCCTACTGACGAACCATGGTGTTATTCGAAGATGTTTGTGGCAGCACGTCTTTCCTCTGAATGCTGACTGCTTGTGAGCTGCATCCTTTTATATCCGCGGAGCTGACACAATTCATACTCCCCACATGCGCAGTGAACGCTTTGCATCTGCTATGCATCCGCTATGCATCTGCTACGCATCCACTATGCATCATATAGGCGTCCGTGATGCATCCATGTCATCCACTACGCATCCGCTCCTTCTGCTATGCATCCGCTTCGCAATTCTCTCCCAGAAGCCCTTCGGATGTGTCATCCGCTTCCATCCGCTGTCATCTGCTAGGCTTCCTACGAACATCCATTTAACATCCTTGCTACATACTACCCCCGTCCGTTCCTTTCCGTTCTGTTTATGCAAATTTGGGGCACTTTTTGGAGCGGATAACAATGGATGGAGCCACCCTCGAAATTTTGCTCGTCCACTGTGTCCTTTTTGCTTACATTTTGCATCCATCGGCCAGTGGGACCTAGTCTTAACTATCTATACAGAATACATACTTTTACATAAATTTTAACTATCTATGCACTTGTCTATATTGCTTAATCTGTCTTTGTCCACTATATCTTTTACCTTATTATCTTATTATCTTCTTCTCTATTCAACTCTGTATCTATTATTTAGCCAATCATATATTACATTCCACATCAAATAATAATCCATTTGCCCTCTTTCCTTATCTCCATGGTCAAGTTATCCATCTCGACACACTCGAGTATGTGTTTTTCTTATCACATATGCTTCTGGTGGCATACTATCATTTTTCCAATTCTGTGCATAAGTTATTCTTGCTGCTGTTAATAAAGATAACATTAAATACTCTTCATTATCATATTTTCCCATTATTATACCTAAAAAAACCTCTCCGGTCTTAATTCAATTTGCTATTTAATTATTTCTTCTATCCATTTTTTGTCCTTATCCAATATTTTCTTGCATGTCCACCACACATGGTAATATGTTCCTTGCTTTTGTTTGCATTTCCAACATTTGGACGATCTGTTTGAGAACATTTTTGCTAATCTAGCAGGTGGCAAGTGCCACCTGTAGAACATTTTGCACAAAATTTCTCTATATGATGCTGACATTGTCAATTTATAATTCTTTCCCCACATTTTTGCCCATTTCTCCATTGTCATCATGTAGCCCCAAAAATTTGCCCAAACAATCATTGTTTCTTTAACCCTTTCCTCTTCCATCTTTTTTAAAAATAAACTTTATTAATCTTTTATAACTTGAAAAACAAATGAAAAGTGTACATATCTTGATATTAACAGTTTGTGGCATTCATCTTATACTAGTATTTTGTGCATTATTTACAAATATATACAATTTATACAGAATTTAAGAATTTAATCTATATGTTGCTTATCATTAATCTTCCCAACTTCCACCTATCTTAGCTCAATCCAGTCATAACATTTTCCCCAAATCCTATGATACTCATACTCCTCTTTCTCTTGCAACATCAGGGTTAATTTATCCATCTCAGCGCAAGTCATTATTTTTTTTTGGATAATCAATTCATTTGGTGGTACATTTTTTTGCTTCCAATACTGAGCATAGGCAATTCCAGCTGCTGTTAAGATATGTAACACTATATATTTTATATTTCTCCTATATGGTTTTCAAAATGGCTGTGCACATGGATACTGCAGCTAACTACTCCCTATTTCAGAGTATGGTGGTATGATTCTGTGTGTGTTTTAGATCCTTTCCTTGACTGAATCCTGTGGGGCAAAGAGCATCTATAGTCAGCAAGCTTTGTTATAAATTGGACTGAAATGTGAAAAGGCTATTATAGACGATTTTATACATTCTCATAATATACCAAAGGAAACAGCTAGGTCCCTGGGGGAGCCACGGATCACTAACCCTGTAGGAAGGAGGAAGAGGAAGAGAAAGAAGAACAGGAAGAGGAAGAGAGGATGCTGTGCTGGGATTTTCTTTAGGCTAAGTTTCCACACAAGCCTTCAATTCTAAGTATATTTCTTACCAATGCAAGATCTCTGATTAACAAAATGGACGAACGAAGACTACAGATTGCAAAGACTACATACATTAAGAACTGCGGTGTTTTTCTGTGTTCACAGAAACTTGGCTTCATTCACTCATTCCAGATGCAGCTGTTGAGCTAGAAGGCTACATAGCTCACCAGCAGGACAGGAGTAGAGATTCTGGCAAGATCAATGGGGGAGGTTTAAGCCTTCATGTGAACAAAAGCTGGTATATCAATACAAAGACTGTAGACAGCTACTGCTCCATGGATCTGAAGTACATGACTCTTAAATGTAGACCCCTACATCTTCCATGGGAATTCACCATAGTTTTGATTACTGCAGTCTATATCCCACCTGATGCCAATACTACCATAGCTTTGGGATTCTTGTATAACATTGTTAGCAATCAGCAGAATAAATGCTGTGCATATCATAGCAGGGGACTTTAATCAAGCTGATTTAAAAGAAGTGCTCCCTAAATTCTATCAGCATGTGCTATTAGAGGAGCAAACATATTGGATAAAGTATATACCAACATCAAACATGGCTATAAGGTTATACAATTACCACATTCGGGACAATCAGACCATATGTCACTGCTTTTAGCACCAGTGTACATCCCTCTTAGGAGACGGGCTCTGCCTATAATAAAGACAGTGAAATCTTGGCCAGAAAATGCTTCCCAAGAACTTCAGGATTGTTTTGAGAACACAAATTGGGACATCTTTTACCTAGAGGTGCACACTGCAACTGTTCTGTGCTATATCAAACATTGCACAGATACTATCACGGTGGATAAATGTATTAGGATCTATCCCAACCAGAAACCCTGGATGACCAAGGAAGTCCAGTACCTCTTGTGTGACAGGACCAAGGCCTTTAGGTCCAGTGATGGGGCAAGATACAATGTTGCCAGAGTTAATCTAAAGAAAGATAATTGGAAGGCCAAGACTGATTATAAGAGGAAGATTGAGTATAATTTTTATAGCAATAACATGAGGCAGATGTGGCAAGGGATTCAACAAATTACAAACTGTCAACTGACCAATATAATCCCTGCTGAAGGGATGCTTTATTGGCAGAAAAACTTAATCATTTCTTTGCTCGCTTTGAAGTGGAGACATCAGAGACAGATAAAATACAACTACCAGCCAATTGTAGCCCCCATCTCATTGTGGAGGAACAGGAGGTGAGGAACATTCTGAGGGCTGTGGACCCTAGAAAGGCTGCTGGTCCTGGCAGTATGTCTGGCCAAGTACTTAAAGACTGTGCTGATCAGTTGGCTGGAGTCTTTACCAGGATCTTCAATCGGTCTTTATCCCAGTCCACTATTCCATCTTGTTTGAAGGCTTCCACCATTGTTCCGCTACCAAAGAAATTCCTATCAATAACCTCAACAATTACAGATCAGTGGCACTCATTCTTATCATCGTGAAGTGCTTTGAGAAATTGGCCTGCCAGCACATCATTTTTGGTCTTTTGCATACATTTGATAAACACCAGTTTGCATACAGAAAAAATAGATCTACAGAGGATGCTACAGCCATCACTTTTCACACTGCTCTGACTCATCTAGAACAGTGGGGGGGGGGGGCAATGTGAGGATGTTTTTTGTGGATTTTAGTTCTGCATTTAACACAATTCTTCCACATAGACTAGTGTCTAAACTTCTGGACCATGGGCTTTCTAATTCAATCTGCCTTTGGATTATGGATTACCTGTCTGGACACTCATAGAGGGTCAGATTAGGTAATCATACCTCTTCTGCTCTTATTCTTAACATTGGTATACCACAGGGTTGCATGTTGAGTCCTTTATTCTATAATCTTTATGTACATGACTGCATTCTCACTCACGCTATAATACTATTGCTAAATTTGCAGATGATACAACAGTGGTGGGACTTATCTCTGGGGGGAAATGAGTCTGCCTACCAAGATGGACCAGTTGCTTTCGTGGTGAGGAGACCATAACTTGATCCTCAACACCAATAAGATCCAGGACTTTATAGTGGATTATAGAAGGAACAGATCAGACATCCAGCCCTTGCTTATCAATGGAGACCAGTGGAGCAAGTGGCCAGTTTTAAGTTTCTGGGTGTTACCCTAAAAGAGGATCTGACCCTGGGATGCCCACATTGCAGCTCTGGTCAAAAGGGGCCAGCAGAAATTATGCTACCTGAGATTTCTCAGAAAACAACTGAATGAAAAACTGCTAGTGACTTTCTACCACTACACCATAGAGAGCATTTTAACATACTGTACTTCTGTATGGTTTGCCAAATTCACAGTGGCAGATAGGAAAGCATTCTAGAGGGTTAATGTCATTGCCCAGAAGATCATTGGTTGCCCTCTCTCCTCTTTGGAAGAGCTTTATAGCTCCTGCTGCCTTTAACTTTTTTTAACAATTTGCCTTTCCAATTTTTATTCCAGTTCTTTGTTCTGTTTCTTAAGGGCCTGTCACATTGGCCGACGGATGCAAAACGTATGTAAAAAGGACACAGCGGACAAGAAAATGTTCCATCCGTTGTTATCTGCTCTCAAAAGTGCCCCAAATTTGCATAAGCAGAACAGACAACAACAGAAAGGAACGGACGGGGGGAGGATGTAGCCAGGATGGAAAGCAGATGCTCCACAGAAGCCTAGCGGATGGAAGCAGATGGAAGCAGATGGAAGCAGATGGCACATCTGCAGGGCTTCCGGGGGAGCACAGTGAAGCCGAAGCGCAGCGGAAAGAGCGGATACAGAGCGGATGCTGAGCGAATGAAGCGGATGCCTAGCGTATGCCTAGTGGATGCCTAGCAGATGCAGAGCGTTCACTGCACATGCGGGGAGTATGCATTGCGTCAGCCCCGTGGATACAAAGGGAAGCAGCTCGCAAGCAGGTCACCATTCAGTGGAAAGACCTGCTGCAAGACAAAGCTCCAGCCAGCCAGCCAGCCAGCCAGCCAACCAGCCAACAACCATGGAGAAGAAGAGAAAGCCTCTGCCATTTGCTGCCAGCCCAGGCAAGAGGGACAGAGCCACCATCCCACCCCCTGGCCCTGACTCTGCTTCTGCTGGGGCTTCTGCTGCTCGGGCTGACTCTTCTAGTGCTGGAGCTTCTGCTGGCGCTGCTCCTGGTGCTGGTTCTTCTGCTGGTGCTTACTCTGCTGGCGCTGCTCCTGGTGCTGGTGCTTCTGCTGGTGCTGGTGCTTCTGCTGGTGCTTACTCTGCTGGCGCTGCTCCTGGTCCTGCTGGTCCTGCTGGTGCTCCTGGTGCTCCTGGTCCTGCTGGTCCTGCTGGTCCTGCTGGTGCACATGGTCCTGCTGGTGTTGCTGGTGCACATGGTCCTGCTGGTGTTGCTGGTGTTTCTGGTGCTGCTGGTGCTGCTGGTGCTGCTGGTCCTGCCGGTCCTGCTGGTCCTGCTGGTCCTGCTTTTGCTGCTACTGTTCTTGTTGCTGCTGCTGCTGGTGGTGGTGTGGTGGAGCAGCCCCTACAACCTCAAAGCCCCACTGATGAGGGCCCAGATGGCCCTGCCAGAGGGAGGAAGAGGCATACACAAGAACGAGAGCGGGAGAGGAGGCAATACTCCATCGAAGAGGAACATGAGGATGAGGTGCTGGAATGGCTGAGGGAGAATGAGTATCTTTGGCGGAACGAACACAGGCTCTATCGAGACACCAAAAGGAAGCAGGCTGCTTGGAGAGAGAAGGCGGAGAGCCTGGGCTACACTTCAGGGGTGCTCCTTGGCTGGTGCAACCACATGCACACCTGGTAAGGGAAGCTGCACCTCAAGAAATGTGGCCAGGCCACGGTCAAGCTGACGGACTGAGAGACCTACGTGATGGCCAAGTGCAGTTTCTTGGAGGGTGAGATCCGCCACTGAGGAGCAGCCCTTCTGACAACCCTCTCTCTCAGGCAGATCGCAGAGAGCCAGTCCTCTTCTGGCCAAGAGTCAGCTCCTGTGTCCAGGCAGGTATCTGTGGAGCGTGCCACAATGGAGACCCCCCTGAAAGCTTCACTCCCCATGGCGGAGCATATGGAGGACCCTCTGATGCAGTGGGAGCAAGGATAGAGCACTTCCACCAGAGACCAACCCACATCCACCTCCAGCTCCACCTCCACAGAAAGCAGGCAGAGAGCCAGGCAGGAGGGGCAGAGCCACACTGTCCTGCTGGAGATCAGGGACACCATCAGAAGCAGCGGAGATCTCCTCTCTTAGCTGGTACACACCGACGTCCCATCCTCCAACCGCAAGCCCTTCCTCACCTACGTCAACCAGACCCTCATGGACATGTCCGAATCACAGTACCAGGTGATAAAGGACAGGATCACCGGTCTTCTTCACAACCCTCCAGACCCAGCTGGACCTGCTCCCACCCAGTCCAGGTCTGCTCCTCCACCCCAGGTGATGTCACTGCCCTTCCAAGGCTTTTCACAGGCCCTCACCTACCAAGGCTACGACTACCAGGAGCTCCAGCAGCACAGGCAACCCTTCCCAGTCCAGGCACAGGTACATCGGACACCACCGATACCACCGACGCCACCGATGCCAGCCATGCCATAGATGCCACCCTGCGCCACAGATGCCACCCACGCCTCACCTCGCTCAGCTGCAGACCAGACTTTCCCACTACACTCCTCCTTTCTCCTCCCCACAGCCAAGCCCAGCCTCAGAACATCTGTCATCGGTATTGGGGCTGACATCCCATGTCCTGGAGGAAGGGGCTCTCAACATCACAGGACTGAGTCAGCTCTCTGAGAGCTTCCTCCACACCCCGTCCCCTGTTGTCCTCTCGGGGCCAGGCACCACAATGGTGCCTCAACCCAGCACTCCAGCAGCAGCCACCTCCACAGCACATGGACCCTTCACCCCTGAGACTATGGGCACGCCTCAGAGTGACTGAGAATAGTGCCACAGACTGGGTGGCTACCTGTTGACTTTATCTTTGCTTGGGACACTTGGGTCATTTTTCTTTTACAGCTTGTTATTAATAAAGATTATCTTTGCTTCACACACTTGGTTCATTTATTTTATTAAATAAAGTCTTGGTGGAAACTTTTAGAAATGGTTTAAGCCTTTGCATGCTTGTGGGATGGGTAAGGATAGCAGTGGGATGGGCAGGGATACCTGTGTGATGGGTAATAGCTGTGGGATGGGCAGGGATACCTTTGGGATGGGTAAGGATAGCAGTGGGATAGATAAGCTTCCAGTGCAAGCATAGTGGTACTGTATGGTCTACCCTCCCAGGTGTCACACCTTTGGCCCTTTATTATCAGTAACAATGTAATCATTGATTCACACATTTCAACATAAACACAACTCTTTATTAAATGCCCTGTTCATTGTAGGGCCACTCAACATACATGGCCCAATCTCATCAGTGTGATGAGACAGGCTGAAGGAAGCATCTATTAAGCATCTACCATCCTGTCTTGCCACTCCGCTGCTCCAGCTGGGGAGTTGCACCAGTGTTTCAGGAGGTTGCGCTGCTTCTTCCCTTCACGTGAAGCTCTGTTGGGGCCTTGCACATCCTCAGTGTCTATCAGGTTTCGCCCTTGCCTCCATTGCCCAGGCTCCATGTCCCCATTGCCTTGTTGGTGGTCCACGAGCCTGTTCTGCAACACTGGGTAGCGGGTGCACATGAGATTGTGCAGGATGCAGCAAGCTTCCACGATTCTCCTCACGGTCTCTGGGTGATGCTGCATGGTGGTGAGAAGTACCTGGAACCAGTTGGTCAGGATGCCAAAGGCGTTCTCCACCCCCCCTTCTCCTGGACAGCCTGTAGTTGAAGATCCTCTCTTCATGGGTGAGCAGTTTGGAAGTGTAGGGCTTCATGAGGTAGGCTCTGAGGGAGAAGGCGTCATCCCCCACAATGAAGTAGGGCACATCTTGTTTGTTGTTGGGCAGGGGGTCTGGATTTGGGAAGCCCATGATGAGGTTGCGTTCCAGCCCCTCCTTGAGGTGACTGGCGTTGTATACCTGGGTATCTGAAGCTTACCCATTGCCTGAAGCATCGATGTACATGAACTTGTAGTCAGCATCGACCATGGCAAAGAGGACGATGCTGAAGAAGCCCTTGTAGTTGAAATAAGTGGACCCCGACTTGGCTGGAGCTTTGCAGGCCACATGCTTGCCATCTATGGCTCCAACGGTGTGGGGGAAGTTCCACTTCTGATACCACTTCTCTGCAACTTTCTTCCATCCTTCTTCAGTGGAGGGGCACTGGAGGAACTCCTCCAGGTATTCTTCGATGATGGCCTCCACCACTTCTCTGACCACAATGCTGATGGTGTTGTGTGGCACCCTCCAGCCATACTGCATGCTCCTGTACATGATCCCTGAGGCCAGGTGGCGCATGGTCAGTGCCACCTTGAGCCCAGGGTCCAGGCTGGGCCGGAAGTTGGTGCTCTGCTTGGTGAACCTGGGTCTCAGCCGCTGCACAACTTCGTCAAACATGGGTAGCGGCATCCTCATGAAGTTCTGGAATGCACAAGGGTCTTCGTTCCTCAGCTCCACCATCAGCTTGTTATACAGTCCGTACTCTGCTCTTCTGGCAATCCATCTTCAGATCCAGAAACATCTTGGCCGCCTCCTTTTCTTCGCATAGAACAGGTGAAAGAGCCTGTAGATGGCTTTGCACTGTTGTAGAATGATGGTGGCTACCAAAAGGAGTGTATGATGATCCATGGTGGAGATGACTGGATCCTGTGGAAGAGCTAGAGCCAGATGAAGGCTGCAGAGGTCTGCACAGCGGGGCTGCTGGGCTGAAAGTGAGATCCAGGTGAGTTACTCCCCCTTTTTATAGGAAATATAGGTTTTCAGCTCGTTGTCCTTTTGCATCCTCTAGACATCCTGCAGACATCCTAAATATCCGAGATACATCCCCTCTGTGAATGTTTTTTCCGTTTTAATGATTTGTATGTGAGCTGCATCTGCTTTCATCCTTTCTCCGTCCGTGCTACTAACGCTTTGTGTCTGTTCCGCATTCATTTCGCTTCCTCCCTGTGTCCGTTTTCCGCTGGAGCGGATTCAATTTGCGCGGATGTGCAGCGGATGCCTAGCGGATATAGCGGATGCATAACGGATGACGACGGATGTAGAACAGATGTTCCCCGTATGCGTTGCGGATGTAGAACGAACGTGTTGGATACATTTTCCGCTCAAAAAGTTTTGTGCAGCTCCAAACTTTTTGAGCGGATGAAATGTCAGTCGACGGATGCTGGACGGATAGAGAGTATGAAAAACGGACACAGCGAGTACAGAATGGATGCATCACGTTAACCAACGGATGGCAAGTGTTTCTTTCCGTTTTACATTCTCTTTCCATCTGTTGGTGCTGTGTGACAGGGGCTTTAGTCGGAATTTTTGTTATAATCTTTGTCTTTTTTATTTATTTTAAGACTTGCTACTTTTCCAAATTCTTCTATTTTCTGAATTGTATTCAATGGTCTTGATGAAACATGGGACACAGCAAAAGGCAGTGTGCTGATTCCATGCCTGGAGGAAAAGTTTAGTAACATATTATATGTGCCTGAAATGGAGCATAATTTACTGTGTGTCCCTAGTCTGGACCAAAAAGGGGTTTACTTTGAGACCACATTTGTAAATGGGAAATGTCTCATTGAAAAGAATGGAAGTGTATGTGCACAGGGCATACAACAGGATAACCTTTATGTGTTGCAGGGAAAAAAGTGTGCCCAAACATTTAGAAATGTACCCAAACATTTGAAAATGTGGCACAACATGATTCATGTGTTCATCTTTTGCATAGAAAGCTTGGCTCTGCCAGCTTCAGAGTTTTGCAAAAGATGCAACGGTTCGGAGAAGGGTTAAACTTAAAACAGTGTAAGTCATACTTGGACTGTGCAGTATGTAAATCATCAAAGTCCAAGACATTCCCAGTAAACAAAAGTAGCACAAGGCAAACAACAAGAGCTCTTGAGCTGGTACATGCAGATTTGGTTGGGCCAGTGCAAGCCAGTTTGGGAGAAACAAAGTGTGCGCTGGTCATTGTAGATGATTACAGTAGGTTTGGTTTCTACTAATTACTAAAGAGTAAAATAGAGGTGCTACATAAATTTAAGCAATGGGTAAGCTTCATGGAAAAGAGATATAAACAACAGATATGTCAGCTGCCAACTGACAGAGGTCAGCAAGTTTTCAAAAGTGGTTAAGACAGTTAGGAATAAAACACAGATGCATTAATAAGCAGCTGAGCTTGGTGTAGCTGAAAAGCAGAATGGAGTCTTACAAACCATGAAGGATTCACTGCTGGAGGATTCTGGTCTGAGCAGATCACATAGGTGTGAAGCCATGTTGACTGCTAATTATTTTATCAATAGGATGTAGAGTTTATCTATTAATAATACTCCATATGCAGTATTATATGGGAAAAAGCCATCTCTGTCACATTTAAAGGTGTTTTGAAGCAATGCATAGGTTTATATTTCAAAAGCAACCAGGAGAAAAGATCAACCAAAGGCTAAAATGCCCCAGTTTACAGGCTATGAGTGTTCTGTATGGAACTTGGTAAGTTCCAAGTACTTCATTCTGATTGGCCGAAAAGGCCACTTACGGATTGGTTCGCTAGGAACCAATCTGGGAAGCCGCCAAACGGCGGGAATAATTAAATAACTGTCATTGGCCACAAGCCGGCAGACTAGCCGCTATATAAAGGGCTGCCGCGGCTTGGGCTATGTTCTGTTTCTTTACCTAGCAGTTTGAAATAAAGAGTTGTTGTTTGGAACCCAGTCTCACGTGCTTCTTTCTGGATGGAACACAGGCGACGAAGGTGGGATTGTCGTAGAAGCAGAGACTGAAGCACGCGGTGATCTGAACCGAGTGAAAAGATATAGCTGGTAACAATGCATCACCCGCACCCTTCAATCCAGATGTAGAGGTTTGGGAATCATATATTGATCACTTTCTTATGTTCTCAGAAAGCAATGAGATGGAAGAAATCTCAGATCAAAGGAAGAAGGCTGTCTTCCTTACACACTGCGGACAGGCCGTATTCAAAATGGCGAAGGCGCTGGCGAAACCCAGAGATGTCAAGCAGATGACCTGGTCCGACCTGAACCGAATGCTCTGAACACACTATGCACCAGTGGTCTCCAATCTAATCAAAAGGCACGAATTTTACAAAAGGGACCAGAAGGAGGATGAAACCATAGCTGATTTTGTGGCAGCCTTGAGACACATTGGAGGAGCATGTGAGTTTCAAAACATGGACAAGGCTATGAGAGACCACATAGTCCTTGGCCTGAAAGACTCTATCCTTCAAAACAAACTACTCAACAGGGCGAACATAACCGTGGCCAAGGCCATTGCTGAGACAACCGCCGCCAAAGCAGCGAAAAAATCAGCAGCCACCATGCGGAAAATGAATGCAGTTCCAGACCTGCCGACCCAAACCAGGGAGAAGAAGGCAGACGGAGGAAAGAAACAGCCCATAGCGACAACCCACCACAAGGACGTCGAAACCCAGAGTGACACCAAAGATGATGATGAAGATGTCCATAGATTCTATTCAGATAGAAAATGGCATGAAAAGAGGAAGAATCGGCGGGAATTTCAATGTGTGGGCTACGGAGGCAATCACATGCAGTCTGAATGCAGGTTCCTCGACGCAATATGCCGGGCTTGTAATAAAAGGGGGCACATCGAAAAGGTCTGCCGCAACAAAAAGAGCTATAGTCCAAAAAGACGTGGCAGACCCCTCCCCCCTCCAGACACAATGACAGACAAGCTGGCAACTGATGGAACTGCAATAAAAGAACCGGTGACAGAGAAGAAACGCATCAGACAGTCACCATCGATAATGCCAGGGCAGAAAGCAGAAAGAAGGTTCGGATAGAGGTGAGCATTGAGGGGAGACCCTGCGAGATGGAGGTCGACTCAGGGTTGTTCTGATCGATGGTATCCTGGAATACCATCTGGCACCTAATTCCGAACATCAAGCAGAAAGAACTAAAGAAACAAAAACTTGTGCTAAAAGACTATCAGGGAAATCGAATCCCAGTAGTTGGCCTTGGACATTCTTTAGTTGAATTTAAACAACACACCAAAGTCTTGCCTCTGACTATCGTTGACCGTGACTGCCCTAGTCTGCTAGGAATAGAATGGTTCGCGCCTCTGGGAATCAGGATGACCGGGATCAACCGCATTGCTGCTACCAACTGGGAGGAGAACCTACTCCACAAATTCCAAGATGTATTCGATGGGACTCTAGGCAAGTACCAGGGGACCCCAAGTTCATTTAGCCTAGACCTGAAAATAGCCCCCATTCGTTTAAAGGCCAGACGCATTCCATTCGCGCTTAAACCAAAAATTGATGAACAGCTGAATAAGTTGATAGCACAAGGGGTTTTAGAACCAATCGACCACGCCATGTGGGAAACCCCTATCATCACACCGGTAAAGCCAGATGGGTCAGTGCGCATCTGTGGGGACTATAAGGTAACCCTGAACCATGCGCTCCAACAAAGCACATAGCCAGTGCCAGTAGTGCAACATTTATTGCACTCGCTAGGGGGAGGAAAAATATTTGCAAAACTCGACCTAGCACAAGCTTATCAGCAGCTAACTGTTGATCCAATAACAGCAGAGGCACAAATGATAGTAACGCATAGAGGGGCATTCAAATGTAACCGCTTCCAATTTGGTGTTAGCGTTGCCCCAGGCATTTTCCAAAGCCTCATGGAACTAAATGGAATGGAACTAAATGGAATCAAAGGTGTCGTCCCATACTTCGACAATGTACTGGTCTCAGCAAAAAATGCCAGCCAGCTAGAGACCAGGTTAAAAGAAGTCTTAACTCGCTTTAGAAAATCAGGCCTAAAAATTTTTCCTTAAGAAGGAAAAATGTGAACTGGCCACTAACCAGGTCGAATTTTTGGGCTATTTAATTGATGAGCAAGGCATTCACCCAACCAAAAAGAAGGTGAAGGCTATCAAAGATGCTCCCAGACTAAAAAACAAAACCGATCTCCAGGCATTCCTAGGCCTCATAAATTTTTACAATGTGTTTCTACCCCATAAGGTAACAATAGCAGAACCCCTACATTGACTGCTAGATAAAAAAAACTGCTTGGCCATGGGGCCACCGGAACAGAGAGCCTTCCAAGGTATTAAGGACTTATTAACGTCAGACACTGTTCTTATACAGTTTAGCAACACCCTGCCTCTAACGGTCACCTGCGATGCTTCACCTTTTGGGGTCGGCGCCATCCTGAGTCACCAGCTTCCAGACGGCAGAGAGGCAGTGGTCACCTTTTACTCAAAGACACTCTCCAAGGTGGAACGCAATTACAGCCAACTTGATCGCGAAGCCCTGGAAATTGTCGCCGGGGTCAAATGATTCCATGAGTACCTTTACAGTAGACCTTTTTCTATTGTAACTGACAACAAGTCTCTCCTTGGAATCCTAGTGGGAAACAAACCAACCCTGAACATTCTGTCTCTTAGAAGAATAACGTGGTCTGAATTCCTCGCTGCCTACTCCTACACGCTACTCCACAGACCTGGCAAAGCCATCTCGCACACTGATGCCCTGAGCCGTTCCCCGTTGCCCATCACAGAAGACAATCCAACTACTTCCACATTCCAACTTGAGACCTGCCCAGAGCTACCGCTGACTGCAGCCAATGTCACGAGAGCCACAGCCAAAGACCCTTTGACAGCGCGAATACTGAACTGGGTAGGTAAAGGCTGGCAGGAGGAAAATAAAAAAACTGAGACTTTTAAACCTTTCCGTACCAGACAGACCGAGCTGTCTATTGAAAAGGGGTGCATCTTATGGGGTGACAGGGTGGTAATCCCAAGCAGCCTACAACAAACCGTCCTAGGCATGTTGCATGAGGGTCACCCGGGCATAGTTAAGATGAAAGCCCTGGCCAGGAGTTATGTCTGGTGGCCAGGGCTGGACAAAGACATTGAACGCTGGGTTGCAACATGCCACATCTGTCAGAAAGCGAGTCCTACCCCCCCCACAGGCACCAATACAGGACTGGGAAACTCCCCAGGGTCCATGGTCTAGGGTGCACATTGACTTCTCTGGGCCAACAAAGGGGAACTTCTTTTTGATTGTGATCGATGCATATTCGAACTGGTTGGAAGTCATCCTCATGGCTTCCACAACCACCGAGGCTGTCATGAAACAACTTGACAAACTGTTTGCAACGCATGGGCTACCAAATGTACTGGTTTCGGACAACAGGCCTCAGTTTACCGCCTTTCAGTTCGAACAATACCTGACTGCCCAGGGTATCCGTCACGCCTTAACTGCACCGGCCTATCCGGCTGCGAATGGCAGGGCTGAACGCATGGTTAGGTATACTAAGGAGGGCCGAGAGAATGGACAAGGGAGACATGCAGGACAAACTCAACTGACTCCTAACCTTTCAACATATTACCCCTAGTAGCACAACAAATGAAAGCCCGGCTGAACTGTTAATGGGTAGGAAACTACGGTCCTACCTGGACAGGTTACACCCCACCTACACATGGGACAAGCCCCCCGACTCCTCCAGCAAATACCGTACCTTCGAAATCGGTGACCTAGTCTATGCCAAGAACCTTACCGGAGACCCTCTATGACTGCCAGCGACCATCACACAAGTCACAGGCCCCTGGTCCTGCTGACTAACACTAGACGATGGGAGGGAATGGAAGCGGCACATAGACCAGCTTCGTTCCCACAACCTCAAAAGAAAAAACGCCGCAGAAGCAAAAATAATAAATTCTGATGAAAAAACAACCAAAGAGGGGGGGAAGTACAAATAAATAAAAAAGGGAGAAACAAACCTCCCATAACAAGACAACAAACTCTGCAAAATGACAATCTAACCAAACAAAAAGAGCACTCACGGTTAGATGAACCCCAAGAAAGACGTCCGGGAGCAGCAGAGCGAAGTGAGGCTTTCCTGGAAGGTGGCATCCAGGCCAGCTCAACCAACCCAGCCAAATGGAGTGGCGGAGCCATCTCAACCGGCCCGAGAGACTCAGGCGGGAGTGGCATGGCTGACACACCCTTCCAGGAGGTTCCATGGAGGAGGTCGAGAGAAGCAGCAATCCCATCCGAACCACTTGAAAACCAAAACAAGACTGAGCCATGCAGGTCAACTAGAACTAGGAAAAGCCCCACCTACCTGCACGACTACGTCACCCATGTTGGACTGAACTAAAGGGGGAGGGGTGTTCTGTATAGAACTTAGTAGGTTCCAAGTACTTCATTCTGACTGGCTGAAAAGGCCACTTACAGATTGGTTCACTAGGAACCAATCCGGGAAGCCACCAAATGGTGTGAAAAATTAAATAACTGTCATTGGCCACAAGCCAGCAGGCTAGCTGCTATATAAAGGACTGCCACGGCTTGGGCTATGTTCCGTTTCTTTACCTAGCGGTTTGAAATAAAGAGTTGTTGTTTGGAACCCAGTTTCACATGCTTCTTTCTGGGTGGAACAATGAGCTTGTCTCAAAGAGCTACCACTTTAGCAATGGCAGCAAAAGAATAGTGATTTCAAGTTTTGCTTAGCTTTGCAGAGCAAAATTGAAACAGAATTGATGCCAATTTTTGGAATGATCCACTTAGTGATGGTGACCCGCTTAGTGATGGTAACTCATTTAGTGATGGTGTCAGTGTTCAGGAAGGAGAAATGAAAAAGAACTAGAAAAGGAATCAGGAGAAGATGATTACTTGGATATGAAGCAAGAGACACAAGAGCAGTCAATGCCACACAGGTCAGAGCAACGGAACAAAGTGATTCCACCTGACAGGTATTTTGCTAGTGAAGTAAATGTGTGTAATGCATGGTATGAGCCAAGGAAGAATTGGTATTACCCAAAATTGAACAAGTAAAGAGGAAAGAAACCATGAACAAAAAATGAAATCCATGGGGGAACATGAAGTGTTCACATCTATGACTTTGCCACAAGGTTGCAGAACTGTAGGATGTAAATGGGTATACAAAAATGAAATACTACTCAACAATGAGGTACAATATAAAGCAAGATTAGTGGCACAAGGTTTTTCACAGGGGAATAATGGGCACTATGATGAGGTATTCATACCAACAATGAAAGCGGCTCAAGAACCCCAAATTTATACACAGGGTTAAGGTTTTTACTTTCATACCCTGGTTCTTGAACCATGTAAATTTCTTCCTCTAATTCTGCATTGAGAAATGTTGTAGCTATATCAAAATGCCAAATTTTATGGTCATGTGCTAGCGTTGGCAGCGGCACATGACCATAAAATTTGGCATTTTGATATAGCTACAACATTTCTCAATGCAGAATTAGAGGAAGAAATTTACATGGTTCAAGAACCAGGGTATGAAAGTAAAAACCTTAACCCTGTGTATAAATTTAAGCCATTTCTGGGCTGAAGTAGTCAGCCAGGAATTGGAATATCTGTTTAGATACAGCATTGAAGGGTCTTGGGTTCAAGAATTGTAAGGCTAATGGTTACATATGTACTGGAAGGTGGGCATTGTCAATTGTTAGCATTTGTGGATGATCTTTATTTCATTGCAAAGGATTTGTCACAGAAAAAAGGATTTGCTAATCAATTAGAGGAAAAAAATTGAAATAAAGATTTGAGTGAAATTCCAAATTATCATAGTGTAGAGATATAAAAAACTGAGAAAGATTATGTTTTCAGTCAAAGAAGAAAAATTGAACAGCTGTTGGCGAGATACAACATGAAGCATTGTAATTCTGCTCCAATACTTATGAACGCAGATTTTCATAACGGTTTGAGTGAGGACAAAAATAATCAAGCCATTGAGTAGAGTGCACCATGGGAAGAATATTATTTATCTCAGCCACTCTATGGACAGCTCAGCAGATGAGGCAACAAATACAGAAGTTTCAAAGAAACAATAGAAGTTTATTCCGTCACAGCTGAAATACCAACATGAAGCAGCAAACAATCACAAATAAAGACAGCACATTTTATTTCCTCTGGTAACTGCTGCCCCATTCCTCATATCTGGCAACCAAGCCCCACCAAGGAAACCCACATCCCATACTTTGCCAAAGCCCCACACCTGAAATATGCCCATCACCAGTTCGTGTCTAAAGGAGTGCCTCTTATCATCCTCCACCAGTCCACATGAACAGCTGCTTGTCGCTCATTTGCATCAGATCCCCTGCACAACAGGATCTTTTCAGCTGTAGCTCGACCAGCTGGGCATTGCATCATAGTCACTGTCCACTGATGCAAATTGCGAGTGCCCACAAATGCTGAGATGTATGATGCAGGCTGGAAAGTCCATAATGGCTTGTAAATTGTGGCTGGTGAGTTCATGGCAGGCACATATGGTGCAGGTAGTGGTGTCGAGTTTTGGCCTGAGCTGAGCATGACAATTTGGTTTTATGTCTATTCCAATCATGAAGGGAGGAGTGTCAATGTGTAAGAGTTTATGAATTAGAATAGACATGGTAACAGGTCAGTCAATGGGAACTGTTTGGTGACTAAGAAACAACACCTGTTGTAAGCAATGTCAGATGGTTTGGAGCTTGGGTGTGGTTTAAGGAAAAACTGCTCTATATAAATATAGAGCTTCTATAGCTTCTGCAATTATGACTTCTGGATTCTGAGTTTTAGTTCTGACTTCTGCATGGCTATTGTATACATGCATCATACTGTATATTATTGTACATAAAGAAGTTTCTTCGATAAATGAATTCTGCTGAATTATTTACTTGAGTGCTGGCTGGATTGCTGTAAACTCTGTTAAATCTCTATCTCTTCATATTTGTAATGAAGAGTACACTATGAAAAGTCAAACTCTTAAAATGTAAATTACTAGATCTTACATATAGAAGCCAAATTTGATGAAGTTACATGGCTTCACATTCTTGTAATTTATTGATGGATTAAATTGTGAAATTTCCCAAACCTTAACAGTCAAGCTTATGGAAATGTTCTGCCTGATATTGGTGCAGAATGGATGTTAACATATATATTTGACAAAGCAAAAGCCAAATCATTTTTTTTTCAAAAATGTTTGTACTTTTTAATTTTTTTAATTTATTTGTTAAAATGTATAAGATAACAAGTATAGGTATGAACATAAACATGAACAAAGGAAGTAAATGCAGATAAATGGGGACAGTAGGACAGGGGTGGTAAATACGATGGTAAATACGCTTATGCACGTCCATTTAAAAACCTTTTAAGAATGGGATCAGGTCTATGGTAGAAAAAATGAGATTAAAGCTGTGAGGGTTTGAGACTGTAACAATGGAGTCGGGTAGAGCATTCCAGGCATTGATCACTCTGTTGCTGAAGTAATATTTTCTGCAATGATTTTGCAGTGGTTTACCTTGAGTTTGTATTGATTTTTTGCCCAGGTATTATTGTGGTTGAAGCTGAAGAAGACACTGACAGGCAAGACATTGTAATAGACAATTTTGTGTACTATGCTTAGACCACAGGTGGTGCAGTTCCAGATTTTCCAAGCCCAAAATTTCAAGCCTGGAGGCATAGGAAATTATGTTGTGAGTAGAGGAGTAGAGTACTCTTCTCAAGAAATACCTCTGAACCAGTTCAATCATGTTAATGTCCAATATACAGTGTGGGTTCCAGGCGGATGAGTTGTATTCAATAATTAGTCTGGCAATGGTTTTCCCTAGTTAGCACTTCAATGTTACTGGAGAAGAAGCTTCATGGGATGACCTGGGGCATGGCACAAAGGCAAAACAATGAGATAATCAATAAGAGTCCCTTTATTAACTCCAACTTTGCCCCCCAATGTCCAGGTTACCTTCTGGCTGGAGAAAAACTCTCCCAGGAACAGCCTTTGACTGCGGAGAATTAAGTACAAAACATGGTCAACACAAACTGTAATTTTAAGTCCAATCAAACCAAACTGAGGTAATTAGTTTGGCATGGCAGGAGCAAGAATTCCAGCCATTAAGGCATGGCAAAACTCACATGGTTGGCAAGACACCAGGAACACAGATAAACAGTGACAACACAGGATGGCTAATGAAGGGAATCAGGGTCCTTTCCTCCCTCCATAAGCCACACAATCCACATTACTCTCTTCTCCATTCCTCTCTGCATGCCCTAGGATAAAGAAGGGGTGGGCCTGGGTCTTCCTCTGAACTCCCTCTCCCTTGTTCTATTTCCCCCCTGCTCTGCCCATCAGGACTTTGCCCTTCTCCAGCCTCCTCCACAGCCAATGGAGCCACACTTCCATACCCTGTCAGCTGTTTGGCTTCCTCCTCAGATTCAGACTCTGTCAGGGGCATGGCACTTTGCAAAATAAGGTTAATAACTCTTAATGCCTTTTTGACAATGCTGTTACAGTGAGCTCTGGGGCTTAGATTGGTTGAGATGAGTACTCCTCGATCCTTGACAGAGTGAGGGTCATCTACAAGATTGTTTCTGTCCAACTTGTATTTGGTTTTCTGATTTTTATTGCCATTTGTTAGTTGAAATTTGGAGTTGCCAATTATGTGACCATTCTGACACATAGTCAAGGTCGCTTTGTAGGGCAGCGGCATTATCAGTGGTGTTAATATTTTTACGTTATCAGCAAAGAGGATGCAGCTGCTTTTAATATGATTCATAAGTCATTGATGTAAAGCAGAAAGAGCGTGGGTCCTAAAATACTGCCTTGGGGGAGACCAATGTTAACGTGTTGGTTTAATAGGGCCCTCCCTATTTTGACTATTTGTTGCCTCTGTGACAGGAATGTGGCTATCCACTTGTGCAGGGATCTGGAGATGCTCTAACAGCTTAGTTTCAACAGTAGTTTGTCCTGCACCACTGAATCAAAGGCTTTTCAGAAGTCCATGTAAATTGCTTTACCCTGGTCCAGATGTGTGGTTTAATGTTTCTGCAGTGAAGGAGTTGCAGATTATAGAACAAATTTTTCATGAAATCAAACCGCTTGTTAGAGCGTGATGGATTGATTTATAATTGATTCCATGACTTTACAGGTGACACATCACAGTGAGATTGGTCTGTAATTTTCTACTAGACTAGGAGACTAGGTTCTCCCTTTTTAAAAATAGATATGACCATGGCTAACGACCATAAATTGGGCAAGGAGCTGGTTCTGAAAGACACCTCATAGATTGTTCATAGAGATTTAGCTAGGGCAGTGGCAAGCTTTTTCAAAAAGTAGGCACATAATCCATCAGGGCCAATAGATAGAGATGCCTTGAGGTTATGTAGTGCCATTTCAACAATTTGTTGTGGTATTACTAGGAAATGGGGGGCAGTAGCCATTGCTGTTGACAAAGACTGAAGTACATATTAAAGAGGTTGGCCTTAACAACTTCATCTTTACAGTCTTCCCTGTTAGGCCCTTTTAGGGATGGGATAGTTTTTGAGTTTTCAAGTCTTATGTTGGGCATTTACAAAATTATAGAAATTATTTAGGGACAGTTCATAGACAATGGTCTCAGGAAGAGCAAGCTCCTGTGTAACATTTATCTTTTTTAGACCTAGGGACTTATTTATCCTGTTCAATTCCTGTGAAAAGAGAATTTTCCTACACTGGTAAAGTTATGAATAATCAAACCATTATTTTGTTCATTCATGTTTGATTTTTTTTTTCATAGATTGAATAGTAGCTTCATTTATTTGCCAATCATAATTACAACTATCAAAATAAAATGTTTACCTTGGGATCTTGCCAAGAATGGGGTCACTTCCAAACTAATAATAACATATCCTTAGCTGTTGTTCCTTAAGGCTAGGTCTCACTGGCCTATGGATGCAAAACGTATGCAGAAAGGACACAGCGGACGAGCAAAATTTGGGGGGTGGCTCCATCCATTTTCATCCACTCCAAAAAATGGCGAAAATTTACATAAACAGAACAGAAAAGAATGGACGTGGGTAGTGTGTAGCGGGATGTGTTAAACGGATGTTCATCGGAAGCCTAGTGGATAAAAGCAGATGGAAGCGGATGACACCTCCAAAGGGGTTCCAGGGAGAATTTCAAAGCGGATGCACAGCAGAAGGGGCGGATGCATAGCGGATGAAGCGGATGCATCACGGACGCCTATAGGAAACAAAGGGGATGCCGCACGGATGTATATTGGATGCAAAGCGTTCACTGTGCATGTGGGGGGTATGAATTGTGTCCGCTCCATGGATATAAAAGGATGCAGCATGCACGCAATCAGCATACAGGGGAAAGACGTGCTGCCAGATACATCTTGCAGGACACCATGGTTCGTCAGTCAGGCAAGAAGAGGAAGTCTGTGCCTACTTGTTCAAGCCCTGGCAAGGAGAAGAAGTGCAGAACCAACATCCCACCCCCTGGCAGTGACTCTGAAGCTGCTGCTGCTGCTGCTGCTGCTGCTGTGGTGGACCAGCCCCAAGCCCCTCAAGCCCCTCAAAGCCCTGCTGCTGAAGGCCCTGCTGCACAAGCTCCTGAAGGCCCTGCTGCTGAAGCCCCTGAAGGCTCCGAACAATCTCCAGAAGGCCCTGATGCTGAAGCCCCTGCTGAAGCCCCTGCCAGAGAGAGGAAGAGGCAAGGGAAGGAGAAGGGAGAGAGGAAACAGTACACCGTTTCTGAGGAGCATGAGGATGAGGTGCTGGAATAGCTGAGGGAGAATGGGTACCTGTGGAGAAAGGGCCACAGGCTGTATCGGGACACCAAGAAGTAAGCAGCTTGGAGAGACAAGGCAGAGAGCCTGGGGTACACTGCAGAAGTTCTCCTTGGTGGTGGAAGCATATGCCCACCTGGTATGGCAAGCTACACCTCAAGAAATCTGGGCAGGCCACTGTCAGGCTCACTGACCAGGAGATATAAGTCATGGCCAAGTACAGTTTCCTGGAGGGTGAGATCCACCACCAAGAAGCAGCCCCTCTGAGACCCCTCTCCCTCAGACAGTCCACAGACAGCCAGTCCTCTTCCAGCCAGGAGCCAGCTACCCTGTCCAGGCAGGTGTCTTCAGAGGGCCCCACAGCAGAGACCCCCTCGACAGCTGCACTCCCCATGCCAGCGAACTTGGAGGATCCCGTGGAGGATGACGCCCTGCTGTCACAAATGGAGGAAGAAGCAGCAGCCACCAGAGGCCAACCCATCCCCACCCCCAGCTCCACAGGACGCAGGCAGAGAGGCAGACTGGAGGACCAGGACCACAGTGTGCTGTTGGAGATCAGGGACACAATGAAGACCAGCACAGAACTTCTCTCTCTGCTGGTTGACTTGGACAGAGCATCCTCAGCCCGGAAGCCCTTCATCAACTACGTGAGCCAGACCCTGAGGGACCTGCCCGAGGCCCAGTACCAGGTGATGAAGCAGAAGATAACAGCACTTCTGCACAACCCTCCAGGCCCAGCTGAACCTGCTCCGACCCAGTCCAGGTCTGCTCCTCCAACCCAGGTGACGTCACATCCCTTCCACGGCTTTCAACAGCCCCTCACCTACCAAGGCTACGACTACCAGGACTTCCCACAGCACAAGCAGAACTTCCCAGTCCAGGCCCAGGTTCATTGGACGCCACAGACCCCACTCCTCACCAAGCTGCAGACCAGACAGCCCCACTACATGCCTCCCAACCCTTCCTTCACCCCACAGACAAGCCCATCAATGGACTGTCATCTGTATTGGGCCTGACATCTCAAGTCCTTGATGAAGGGCCTCTCAACCTCACAGGACTGAGTCAGCTCTTGGATAGCTTCCTGAACACACCATTACTTGTTGTAACCTCGGGGCCAAGCACCCCAATGACGCCTCAGACCAGCACTCAAGCCACAGCTACAGCCACAGTCACTGCCCACTTCACAGCTGAGACCATGGACATGACTCAGAGTGACTCAGAATAGTCTCAGAGACTGAGTTGTTTACTTGTTTAATAAAGTTTATCTTTGCTTAAGATACTTAATACAGTTTACTTGGTTCATTTTGCTTATTTAATAAAGTCATAAAGTTTACCTAAGAAAGTTAATAAAGTTTATCTTTGCTTAAGACACTTAGTTTACTTGGTTCATTTTGTTTACTTAATAAAGTGTTGGTGAAAACTTTGAAAAAATGGTTAAGCCTTTGCATGCTTGTGGGATAGATAAGGATAGTTGTGGGATAGATAAACCTCCAGTGCAACCATAGTGGGACTGTATGGTCCACCATCCCAGCGATCCAAATGATTTTCTCCCCCTTTTTATAGAAAATATCGGTTGTCCACTAGGTGTCCTTCTACATACTCTAGACATACTGCAGACATCCTAAATATACGAGATACATTCCAGATACAAACATTTTGTCCATCTATTTCTGTGCTACTAATGCTGTGTAGACCTTCCATGTACCTTTTGTTTTCCTCCCTCTTTCCATTTTCAGCTGCAGTGGATGTGAGTTGAAGGGATGGCCAGAGGATGCGGAGAGGATACAGTGGACGTTTAACGGATGATAATGGACATAGAACGTTTGTTGCCCGCATATGTCTCAGATTTACATCGTATGTGGTGGAAAGTTCATCCGTTCACAAAGTTTTGTGCAGCTCAAAACTTCTTGCGCGGATGAAATCGTAGTGGATGGATGCTCGACGGATAGAGCGTATGGAACACGTATGCAGTGAGTACACAACGGATGCATAGCGTTTTCCAACGGATGGCAAGCTTTTTTTTAATGTTTTACATCCTCTTTGCATCCATAAGTGCAGTGGGACTGGGCCTTTATGTGCAAGTAGGAAAAAACACTTGGACTGTTGGGGTTTAGTCTGGCCATATGTGATTGCAGTTCAAGAACATGGGAAGAAAAATGCAGTTCCTTCTTTGTCCAGATTTCAAATCTGCTAGTGAGCTTTTATATCCAAAGGTAGGTTGGAAGCATCCAGACATCTTTTGGAAAGCTATACTTTCTCTGCATGATGTCAGTCAAGCATGTAACAAAATCCTTTTAACCCAGAGGATTTCTGACATTTTATCACTATGCTAAAAAAAAAATACTTTATTTATATAAAAAAAGTAAATAGCAATAACTGTAAATTGAATAAAGTCTATGAACTTTTCATATTACTAGAAAATGTCTAGACTGTTGTGTGCACCAAACTGCTTCTTTCATTATTATATTGCTTCCTTCATTTGGATATTGATATGAATTTATGTTGCATTTATATACTGTAAATAACACATGTCTGGAAAGTTTACAGAGGATTAAAACATCTTACTAGCACTGTATTACTTGTACAATATTCCTTTTCTAAAATGTTCAGATAATACCCACTAACCTGATGATTTTAAATTGCATATTTTAAATCAACAAAAGTATTTTTTTCCATGGCAAGTGAAGGGAATTAAAAAATAACTTAAATAGTTTGATGGAATATATTGAAAGTTCATGAATAATCAATGTGTGCATTTTGAAAAATAATATCCTAGTTACTGACTTTTCAAAAATAGTTCAATTGATATCAAAATGAAAGAAACATGATGTTTTTTTGAGTGTGCATTATCAATACTTCTATCACTATTTATATCCTAGTGAGCGCATGTTTTTATAACAGTTTGAAACCCTTGCATGTTTCCTTAAGTATAAAAGAGTTCCAGTTTTTTAACCCAGATTTAATTTAAAAAATGGATTTTTAAAAATAATTATGAGTTTAAGATAGTCTTTACTCAGTGGGATATTTACCTTATTATTCATTACAGTGATGTTTTATAAAGTATAGTTATTTTATTAATATGAAGATGTTTATTTAATTGTGTTTTTATTGAAGATAAATAAGTATGCAGGTTTTTTCCTGCATATTGAAGATCAGGCTTCTGTGAACTATATGTGGACAATAGATATGATTTATTTGTTGGTTTATTTGTTCTAACTGAAGTCTAAAAAAAAGAAAGTGGGAAATAGAATACAATAACAATGTTGATAAAAAAGATATATGCTTAAGAGTAACATTCACTGTTTTATTATAATGAACATTGGTATCCTTCAGTCTCAAAAGACTATGGTATCGTACTCTGAAAAGAGGTCCTAAACAGCATCTAGTGTAGCTAAAAAAGCCAATTCAAGAGTGGCAATCTCTTCCACACTTAGAACAGATACTGTCTGTCCCTTTTCCAGCCTCCAGATGTTGCTGGTTCCAGGATTGCCTCTTTGCCTCAGCCTTCCGAACAAGTATCTCTTTGAATTGGAGAAGGCCATGCTGCGTCTTTAGTCTCCAAGATGAATGATCAGAGGTCAAAGTTGCCCAGCTGTTAATGTCCATTCCCAAGGCCTTTAGATCCCACTTACAGATATCCTTATATCGCAGCTGTAGTCTCTCTCTAGGGCACTTTCCCTGCACTAATTCTCCATACAGGAGGTCTTTTGGAATCCTCCCATCAATCATCCTCACAACATGCCCAAGCCAGTGTAGACATCACTGTTTTAATAGTATATAGTATATATATAATAATTTAATAGTATATATGCTAGAAATTCCAACGCTTTTCAAGACGATGCTGTTTGGAACTTTGTCATGCCAGGTGATGCCAAGAATATGTTGGAGACAGTGCATATGACAAACTTACAAATCTCCAGAAACAAAAGACAGACATAATATGCCTCCAAGAAACTCATACTAAAAACAAAACAAAAACTATCTAGAACAAGCAAAATTAGGGAAATTATTTGTTTCATTGACAGACCAGGAAAAAAAAGGGATCGCGGTACACATTAAAGAAAAAATAAAAGCAAAACAAATCTATGCTGATGACAGTGGAAGAATATTAATGATAGAAATCAAAATCCAAAAACATTTTTTTTTACTAGTAACAATCTATGCCCCAAACAAAAATTAAAAAAAAATTCTATTGTAAAGTTCATGGAAAAAATAATAGAATCAGGACAGGAAAACATTTGTTTGGTTGGGGACTTTAATGCAGTGGTGAATCTTGATAGGGATTATAAAAGTAACAAAAGAAAAAAAAGAAAAAGAGGAAAATATTACCGAAACCTTTTTTTGATCTGGCCCATGAGTTAAACATGAGAGATAGTTGGAGAGAGTTAAACAGGGAAGAAAATGGATATACATTCAATTCAAACCCACATCAATCACTGTCCAGAATAGATATGATTTGGATGAATAAAGAATTGGAAAATGAGGTAAAAACATAGAAATAATGGTCAATACCTTGGCAGATCATAACCCCCAACAATTAATTTGGAAAGGTTAAAATAAAAAAACCCAGAAGATGGAGATTAGATATTCAGATAGTATATAAAAAAAAAAAGAATACACACAATTTGTTAAAAGGGAAATGGAATTCTTCCTTAGAGAAAACAATAATGGATAAACAACCCTACAAAATCTATGGGACATGATAAAAGCCTACACAAGAGGAGTAACTATGGCCTACATAACCAGAAGAAATAAAGAAATAGGAAAAAACAAAATGAATTACAAGAATTAAAAAGAATAGAAAAAGCTCTACAAAGAGAAACCAAAAAAATGATAAAAATAAAAAGGAAAGAGATTTGATTAAACACAAATTAAATTTATTATACCAGGTGGAATATGCAAAAAGAATAAAATCAATTAGGCAGAACTTTTTTGAACAAGCAAACAAACCAGGAAGATGACTGGCTTACAAATTAAAGAAGGAAAGGGAAAAGAAATTAATATAAACATTGCAAGATGACAAGGGAATCCCTAAAGCCAAATTGAGGGAAAGAAAAGGATTATACAAAATTACTATAAAAACTTACACAGTAAGAATAAAATAGAGAGGGAGAAGATAAAACAGTACCTAGAGAAAAAATTGCCATTAATTTCAGAAGAGAAGAGAGAATTATTAAACAAAGAATGAAAATGATAAATCATAAACAGAAAAATAACAATATACCAGGACTAGACGGGATCCCAGGGAATTTTTATAAGATCATGTATGAAACAATGGAACCATTGATGCTAGAGATATATAACAAAACACAAGAAGCAAAATTACCAAAATCATGGGCAGAATCATATATAATTTTGACACCAAAAGAAGATACTGATCATTCTCAAATTCAAATTATAGGCCAATCTCCTTGTTAGATACTGATGATAAAATATTGATGACAATAATTGGCAGATAGAATTAAAAAATGTTGAATGAAATAATATATGTAGATCAAAATGGTTTTCTTCCTAAAAGACAAATTAGAAATAATATTAGGTCAGTAATGGATGTACTGGAATATTATAAAGCGCATTTAGATAAATCAGCAGTGTTGATTTTTCTGGATGTGCAGAAAGCCTTTGACAATTTAAATTGAGAGTTTTTCCTGCAAGAAATAATAGAGATGAAATGTGGACCAAAATTCAAAAAGATGGTAGTGGGAATCTATTCTAGCCAGAAAGCAAATGTAATGGTTAATGGTGATTTTACCGAAATATTCAATATAGAGAAAGGGGTGAGATAGGGATATCCATGTCACCTTTGATCTTTATTCTCACAATAGAAATCTTATTAACACAAATTCAGAAGAATGAAGAAATAACAGGAGCTAAAATAAGGAAGGAAGAATACAAAACACAAGCGTTCACGGATGATATGGTATTCTTCATAGAAAATCCAAATGAGATTGGGAAAATCCAATTGGATTTTCCAATCTAATCATTAAAAGAAATAGAAGATTATGGCACGGTAGCAGGACTCAAGATTAACAAAAATAAAACTAAAATGTTAAGTCAAAAACCTGATAGAACATCAAAAAAGAGAATTAGAAAAGGAAATAGAATTGCAAATTGTGAATAAGATTAAATATTTAGGTATTTGGTTGACATCAAGATGTTCATCATTAAAAGAAGATAATTATGATAAACTAATCAATCAAACAAAAAAAGATTTAGAAATATGGGGTAAATTACAGCTATCTCTAGTAGGGAAAATTGCAACAATAAAAACGAACCTGCTACCAAGGTGGTTATACCTATTCCAGACAGTCCCTATAAAATTTTAAAAAAAAATTGGGGGGGGGGAATTGAATAAGGTGGTGATTAAATTTACATGGGAGGGACAAAAAACCATGCATAAGGTTAAAACTAATGCAAGAGAATAGATACAGAGGTGGCTTTGGACTTCCAGACTGAGAATTATACCAACATGAAGTAGCACTAATTTGGATCAAAGAATGGATTGTCCTAAGCAATAAGAGGCTATTAACTCTTGAAGGATATGATCTACAAATTGGCTGGCATGCTGTTATGTGGGAGAAGAGAAATAAGACAAGTTCACACTTCCTAAATCATCAAATTAGAGAGGCGGTATTAGGGATTTGGAGCAAAATTAGGAAAAAAACATTATATTAAAATATCAGACTGGGTTTCCACTATGATTTACCCAAATACTTTGGACATAAAGAAAATGATTAGATATAGCCAATCATTAGATGACCAAGGGACCTTGAAGACAAACCAAAAAATGAAAGAGGAAGGGATAATAACAGATTGATGGCCTTATCTACAGCTGCAAACAAAATACAAAAAAGATTTAGAAGAATTTTATATAGATAGAATATCACAACCAAGAGATAAAATATTATTAGGACCAGAGAAAAAATTTATAACTAAAATGTACAACTATCTTTTAAAAATCAACAGAGAAGAGGAAGTGGTGAAACCAACAATGATAGCCTGGATGAAAAATTTTAGAGATAGTATACAGCTTGAAGATTGGGAAATCTTATGGATGAAAAATTATAAATTAATATTGGCAGCCTCATATAAAGAAAATTTGTACAAAATGTTTTATCATTGGCATCTAGCACCAGCGAGATTGGCCAAAATCCACCCAAATTTCAAACCGGAATGTTGGAAATGCAAAACAAACCAAACAAACCCAGGTACCTTCTTTCACATTTGGTGGACTTGCCCAAAAGCAAGAAATTTTGGAATAATATAAAGATCTGGTTACAGGAAATAAAATAATAAATAAATGAATATAGTATTGTAACTACTGTTAATATATGTATTATTAAGCATTCAATATCCTTTGTATATTCACCTTTAGTTATCCCTAGTAGAAATTTTTCAGGTTTGGGTACTATCTTTGAGACTGTTATTTTATTTGGTTTGTCAATTGCTTACAAGATAATAGGTATAAGTAAGACATAGTTATGAATACATGGATACATATAAGAAAAATAAAAGAAACAATAGGACAAGGAAAGTAGGCACATTGGTGCACTTATGCACGCCCCCTACAGACCTCTTAGGAAAGGGGTGAGGTCAATAGCAGACAGTCTAAGGTTAAAGTGTTTGGGGAACACTTTAGTCAGGTAGAGTATTCCAGACATTGATCACTCTGTTGCTATATGATTTCAGCTATATGCTCAAAACTGGAAATTAGATAGTAGTCCTACATATGATATGATCATAAAAAAGTAATGAACTGCACAGAAATGAGCAAACTTATATTGGAATTGCAGGAGAGGGAAGAAAAAGAATAGTATATGGTATAGTGGGAAAAATGGTATGTCTGGTTAGAAAAGAAAGATGATACCACAAATAACTGCAAAAAAATGTACATAGAATTTGTTTTTAAAGGTGAAAATTCAATAAAATTTATATTAAAAAAAGAGAGGAAGAAAGGTGTTTAACTTTCTCTCCTGCTGTGTGTAATGGGTCCAAGACTTGCTACAGTACAAGAGTGTACTCAAGACACATGCTGTATAGACCCGAATCTTTGTATGTTCCATCAGCTTCTTATTAAGCCATACTCTCTTTGTAAGTCTGGAAAATGTTGGTGGCTGCTTTACCAATACGTCTATTCAGCTTGGTATCTAAAGAAGTGCGTCAGAGATAATTGAATACAAAGTCATGGTGACTTCCAATTCTTGTGAAGAGATTGTAATACAGGGAGGTGAATCCACATCCTGACCCATGACATGTTCTGACCCATGACATTCACTGTTTGATTATAGTATTTAAAAAAGAAAAGGAGAAATTAAACTGAGTTCATTGCATTCATTTTATTTGCAGGTTGACAAGCTTTCCCCTAGTTCTAGTTCAGTTGCCTTGCTCTAGACTTCTTCAACCTTTGATGTACAATGCAATGCTAGTAACCTATAGTTCTCTTGACAATTGTTGCTTCCAAAGTCAGCATTAGTCTAATAATAGTCTCTATAGTTCTGGGGGGATTGTGCTAACTGTTTTCTATATTTCTTAACATTAGAAGGAAAACAGACAGATCAAACAGATAATCAGAGTTGGAAGATACCTTGTAGGTCATCAAGTCCAACCCCCCCCCCCCGCCCAAGCGGGAGACTCTACACCATTTCTGACAAATGGCAATCCAATCTCTTCTTGAAAGTCTCCAGTTATGGTGCTTCCACAACTTCTGAGAGTTCCACAACTTCCATTGGTTGATTGTTCTCACCGTCAGAAAATTTCTCCTTATTTCCAGGTTAAATCTCTCCTTGTTCAGTTTCCATCCATTATTCCTTGTCTAGCTTACAGGCACTTTAGAAAATAGCTTGACCCCTTCCTTCCTGTGGCAGCCCCTCAAATATTGGAACATTGCTATCATGTCTCCCCGGTCCTTCTCTTTACTATACTAGCCAAGCCCAGTTCCAGCAACTGTTCATTGTATGTTTTAGCCTCCAGTCTCCTAATCATCCTGGTTGCTCTTCTCTGGACTTTTTCTAGAGTCTCAACATCTTTTTTATAATATGGTGAACAAAACTGGATGCACTACTGTTAGGAATATAAGTTACCTAACAGGTATTTGGGTTGGAAATATATAAACCAGGATAGACATTTTAATACTGTATCTTTAAGAAAATGCAAAACTGTAATTGGGGGGGTTTCTCAAATGGCCATAAGATGGAGCCAGAAACTTGGGTTGTCTTAATCTCAGAAGAAGTCTCAGTGACTCTCTTTTTCCTTCTGTTGGAGAATATTGCCGTACCTTCTAATTGACTGCTATTCCTGGATTTGATGTAAGTCTGATACTGAACTGTTTTTGACACTGGAATTTGTTACTGGATTATCCCTGGACTAAGAACTAACTGATCTTACTTGTGAATGACTTTGGACTGCTTATTTTGAACTTTGCTTAAACTTTCTGGAAGTAAAAACCTACATTTACTATATAGTGTATCTGTGTACTGTGTGTGTATTATTCAAACACTTCTCTCAAATATGTCTCCCTGTATGTGCTCATTCTCCTCATGGGGAATTAACTCAACAAGTACTCAAGTGTGATCTTACTAAGGATTTATAGATTCATATTAATACTTCCCTTGATCTTGACTGTATCCCTCTGTTAATACAATTTAGGATTGAATTAGCTTTTTTGGCTGCTGCTGCACATTGCTGGCTCATATTTAGCTGGTTGTCCAATAAGACTCCAAGTTCCCTCTCACAGCTACTGCTATTGAGCCTGCTTTCACCCAGTCTATATGTGTACTTTTGGTTTTTCTTGCCTAAGTGTAGGATTCTACTTTTCTCTACATTGAATTTCATTTTGTTAGATACGGCCCAGTGTTCTAGTCTGTCAAGATCCAGATGGTGTTAGTTTTTCCTGCCAGCTTAGTATCATCTGCAAATTTGGTACGTTCCCCTTCTATTCCCTCATCTAATTCGTTAATGAAGATATTGAAGAGTACAGGGCCTAAGACAGAACTTAGTGGCACCCCACTGCTTACTTCCCTCCATGTAGATTTAGATCCACTAAGGACTACTTGTTGAGTACAGTTTGCCAGCCAGTTGCAAGTCCATCTAGTGGTGGTGCTATCTATTTCACTTTTTTCTCCCTTACTAAGAAGTAGGTTGTGGTCTGCTTTGTCGAATGCTTTGCTGAAATCTAAATATATTATGTCCACTGTATTTCTATTTTAATACATACTGTATGTTTTATATCTTCTAGTTTTTCATAATTTTCTCTAGATTCTGATATACATCATCTTCTGTGCTTTTAATTGACTTTATCTCATTCTCCTTATGCTGGTCTTTGACTGTAATAGTTACATGTATTTTGCAGCCAGTAGTCAGCTAGACTTAGAGAATAGAGTTGCTCAAGATCACTTTATACTTAATTTCATTGCTGAAAAGGAATTCCCACTAGATTCTCTGAAAAAAATAAGCAACCTTTTTTCCTTATATTTAATTTAATTATTCTTACATGATGCCTTTTGAAATGTAATCAATAAACCAGCTTTTTAATAAATAGTTTATGTCACTGATGATGGGATTTTGGACATAATGATATACTAGTACCCTAATAGAAGAATGCAACAAAACCATAAATTTTGTAGGGAGACTGGACAGCATAGGGCTATGTATCTGTATTGTTTTGAAGGCTGCAGAAATTTCTGAAAAGTTTATCATATATGTGCTGTGTATTTTCATACTGATGCTATTATACATCTTGGTACAAATGATCTATCCCAGAAGGAAGTACTTTCTGTTCAGAAAGACTTCCAGAGCTACAACCTACAGCCCATATTACTAAGATGAACTTAGTAATATGAGCTGTAGGTTTATCTTTTCAGAGGTTCTACCAGTATACAAGAAATAAAAAGGGAAAGGACAGCGTGTAACAGAGTTTAATGTGTGGCTAAAGGAGTGGTTTAAAAGAGAAGGTTTTGGTTTTATTAGTAATGATGTCTGCAGCTGGTCCAATGAAAAACTGTACAAAAGAGATGATTTGCATCCATCAAAGAAAGGGACTGAGTTACTTGCCATTAAACAGATTTCCTGGATAAACATTTAAACTGAACAGTGGAGACAGAGAATTAATGGATTCAGAACATTTCTGTCCCCAGCAACCTAAAACTAATAAGGATACCAGTGCATGCAAAATAGAAGTTTGTGCAGGTAGATTACCAACCTTGATGCCAACCAAAACCAAGCATTTAATAGTGAGTGCCATACCATGTGCACTAATCAAACAAGTGGCAAGAAAGTAGGACCAGGCATGCACAACACAGGTTATGGAGACAGTAAACACATAAAAATCTCAAGAGCCGATATACAAATGCACAAAGTCTGGGGAACAAACAGGGTGAACTTGAACTATGAATGCATGAAAGTAAATATGATATCGCTGGAATAATAGAAACTTAGTGGGATGAAACCCATGACTAGAACATACTGGTATGAATACAAACTATTAAAAAAAAAACAGGCCCCATAAAAGAGGAGGTGGAGTTGCACTGTATGTAAAGGACCACTATATTGCTATAGAAATGCATGAAACCAAAGATGAAAACCTCCTAGAATGCATATGGGTCAATATAAAAGAAAAAAAGAATGACATAAGTGTACATTATAGGCCACCCAACCAAACAGAAAATACAGATGTCCTTTTTGCCAGCCAACTAACAAACATATGCAGGAAACACACAACAGTAGTAATGGGAGACTTCAATTATCCTGATATCAATTGGAAAATTAATTCTGCACCAAGTGAGAAATCAAATAAGTTCCTAACCAATTTAGCTGACAACTTGATTGTCCAAAAGGTAGAGGGTGAAACTAGAGGGACAGTCATACTGGACTTAATTCTTACAAACAGAGAAGAAATGATAGAGGGAGTTGAAACTGCAGGAACCTTGGCTGAGAGTGAATATGTCATACTAGAATTCAACATAACACAAACACAAGCAATAGAACATAATGACACCAGAGTCTTGGATTTTAAAAGAGCTGATTTCAATAAACTCAGAGAGACCTTGGGAAAGATTCCATGGATGAAAATCTTAAAGGGGAAAACAACTCAGGAATCTTGGGAAACTCTAAAAAGTATGATCATAGAAGCCCAGACCAGCACAATACCACTGAGAAAGAAAAACAAGAAATCCAAGAAGAAACCAGTATGGCTGCACAAAGATGTCTCTGGCAGACTGAAAGAAAAAAGGACAAGTACAAAAAATGGAAAGAAGGACATATAACTAAGGCAAAATATCAACAGACAGCCAGAATTTGCAAAGATGAAATCAGGATAGCAAAGGCTCAGAACGAACAAAGACTTGCAACAAAAGTCAAACATAATTAAAAAAAAGTTTCTTCCAACAGATAAATAACAAGAAAAAAAATCAAGGAAATAGTTGGTCTGCTACAGAGAGAAGATGGCAATGAATAACAGGCAACAGAGAGAAAGCAGAACTGCTTAACTCATTCTTTGCATCCATCTTCATGCAAAAAGAAACTATAGCTCAACCCACCAAAAACATAACTGTAAAAGACAGAACAGAAATAAAACTTAAAATAAGCAAAAAAAAAAAAAAGTAAGAGAACACCTGTCTGATTTTGATGAAAAAAAATCACCGAGGCCTGATGGATTAAATCCCAGAGTTTAAAGGAGCTGGCAGAGGTCACCTCAGAACCACTGCATCATATCTTTCAAAAATCTTGGAGCACTGGAGAACTACTAGATGACTGGAAAAGAGCTGATGTGGTTTCCATCTTCAAAAAAGGAAAAAAAAAACAGACCCAGGAAACTATAGACCAATCAGCCTAACATCAATACCCAGGAAGATATTGGAAAAGATAATTAAAAAACAGATCTGCCAACATCTAGAAACAACTAAAGTAATAACTAGGAGTCAGCATGGGATTGTTAAAAACAGATCATGTCAAACCAATCTTATTTCATTCTTCAACATAGTGACTAAAGCCCATGTCACACTGCACCAACGGATGGAAAGAGGATGTAAAATGAAGAGAAACACTTGCCATCTGTTGGTTAATGCGATTCATCCGTTCTATATTCACTGCCTCCGTTTTTTATCCTCTCTATCCGTCCAGAATCCGAAGACTGAGGTTCCATCCGCTCAAAAGGTTTTGAGCTGCTCAAAACTTTTTGATTGGAAAATGTATCCAACGTATCCGTTCTGCATCCGCAACGCATACGGGGAACATCCGTTCTACATCCGTCATCATCCGTTACGCATTCGCTATATCCGCTAGGCACCCGCTGCGCATCCACGCAACTCAAATCTGCTCCAGCGGAAAACGGACACAGGGAGGAAGCGAAATGGACGCGGAACAAACGTGCAGCATTAGTAGCACGGACGGAGAAAGGATGAAAGTGGATGCAGCTCACAAAGAAAGCATTTAAAATGGAAAAAACGTTTGCAGAGGGGACGTATCTCAGATATTTAGGATGTCTGCAGGATGCCTAGAGGATGCAAAAGGACACCTAGTGGAAACCTATATTGCCTATAAAAAGGGGGAGGAACTCACCTGGATCTCACTTTCAGTCCAGCAGCCCCTCTGTGCAGACCTCTGCAGCCTTCATTTGGCTCTTGCTCTTCCACAGCATCCAGTCATCTCCACTATGGATCGTAACACACTCCTTTTGGTAGCCACCATCGTTCTGCAACAGTGCGAAGCCATCTACAGGCTCTTTCAACTGCTCTACGTGAAGAAAAGTAGGCAGCCAAGAAGTGTCTGGGTCCGAAGATGGATCGGGAGAAGAGCAGAGTACGGGCTGTACAACAAGCTGATGGTGGAGCTGAGGAACAAAGACCCTCGTGCATTCCAGAACTTCATGAGGATGCCTCCAGCCATGTTTGATGAAGTTGTGGAGCGGCTGAGACCCAGATTGACCAAGGCAAACACCAACTTCCAGCCCAGCCTGGACCCTGGGCTGAAGGTGGCACTGACTCTGCGCCACCTGGACTCAGGGACCACCTACAGGAGCATGCAGTACGCCTGGAGGGTGCCACACAACACCATCAGCATTGTGGTCAGAGAAGTGGTGCAGGCCATCATCGAAGAATACCTGGAGGAGCTCCTCCAGTGCCCCTCCACTGAAGAAGGCTGGAAGAAAGTTGCAGAGCAGTGGTATCAGAAGTGGAACTTCCCGCACACCGTTGGAGCCATAGATGGGAAGCATGTGGCCTGCAAAGTTCCAGCCAACTCGGGGTCCACTTATTTCAACTACAAGGGCTTCTTCAGCATCATCATCTTCGCCATGGTCGATGCTGACTACAAGTTCATGTACATCGATGCTTCAGGCAATGGGTCAGCTTCAGATGCCCAGGAATACAATGCCACTGACCTCAAGGAGGGGCTGGAACGCAACCTCATCATGGGCTTCCCAGATCCAGACCCCCTGCCCAATGACACGCAAGATATGCCATACTTCATCATGGGGGATGATGCCTTCTCCCTCAGAACCTATCCCTACACTTCCAGACTGCTCACCCATGAAGAGAGGATCTTCAACTACAGGCTGTCCAGGGCAAGGCGGGTGGTGGAGAACGCCTTTGGCATCCTGGCCAACAGATTCCTGGTACTTGTCACCACCATGCAGCATCACCCAGAGACCGTGAGGAGAATCGTGGAAGCTTGCTGCATCCTGCACAATCTCATGCGCACCCGCTACCCAGTCTTACAGAACAGGCTCGTGGACCTCCAACAAGACAATGGGGACATGGAGCCTGGGGAATGGAGGCAAGGGCGAAACCTGATAGACACTCAGGATGTACAAGGCCCCAACAGAGCCTCACGTGAAGGGAAGAATCAGCGCAACCTCCTGAAACACTGGTGCAACTCCCCAGCTGGAGCAGCGGAGTGGCAAGACAGGATGGTAGATGCTTAATAGATGCTTCCTTCAGCCTGTCTCATCACACTGATGAGATTGGGCCATGTATGTTGAATGGCCCTACAATGAACAGGGCATTTAATAAAGAGTTGTGTTTATGTTGAAATGTGTGAATCAATGATTACATTGTTACTGATAATAAAGGGCCAAAGGTGTGACACCTGGGAGGGTGGACCATATAGTACCATTATGCTTGCACTGGAAGCTTATCTATCCCACTGCTATCCTTACCCATCCCAAAGGTATCCCTGCCCATCCCACAGCTATTACCCATTCCAAAGGTATCCCTGCCCATCCCACTGCTATCCTTACCCATCCCACAAGCATGCAAAGGCTTAAGCCATTTCTAAAAGTTTCCACCAAGACTTTATTTAATAAAATAAATGAACCAAGTGTGTGAAGCAAAGATAATCTTTATTAATAACAAGCTGTAAAAGCAAAATGACCCAAGTGTCCCAAGCAAAGATAAAGTCAACAGGTAGCCACCCAGTCTCTCTTCTTGGTCATTCGGAGGCATGCACAGTCTCAGGAGTGAAGGGTCCAGGTGCTGTGGAGGTGGCTGCTGCTGGAGTGCTGGTCTGAAGCGCCACTGGGGTGCCTGGCCCCGAGAGAACAACAGGGGACGGTGTGTTGAGGAAGCTCTCAGACAGCTGTCTCAGCACCATGATGTTGAGAGCCCCTTCCTCCAGGACATGTGGTGTCAGTCCCAATACCGATGACAGATGTACTGAGGCTTGGCTGTGGGGTGGAGGAAGGGGCAGTGTAGTGGGGCTGTCTGGTTTGCAGCTGGGTGAGGACTGGCGTCGGTGGCATCTGTGGCGTGGCTGGCATCGGTGGCGTGGGTAGCACCGGTGGCATCAGTGGCACCGGTGGCATCCGATGTACCTGTGCCTGGACTGGAAAGGGTTGCTGCCTGTGGTGCTGGACCTCCTGGTAGCCATAGCCTTCATAGGGGAGGGCCTGTGAAAAGCCTTGGAAGGGCAGTGACATCACCTGGGGTGGAGGAGCAGGCCTGGATTGGGTGGGAGCAGGTTCATCTTGGTCTGGAGGGTTGTGAAGAAGATCGGTGATCCTCTCCTTCACCATCTGGTACTGGGGTTCCGACATGTTCATGAGGGTCTGGTTGACATAGGTGAGGAAGGGCTTGCGGTTGGAGAATGGGGCATCGGTGTGTACCAGCTGAGAGAGGAGATCTACGGTGCTCCTGATGGTGTCTCTTATCTCCAGCAGGACAGTGTGGCTCTGCCCCTCTGGTCTGCCCCTCTGCCTTTCTGTGGAGGTGGAGCTGGGGGTGGATGTGGGTTGGGCTGTGTTGGAAGTGCCGTCTCCTTTCTCCCACTGCATCAGGGGGTCCTCCATGCACTCCGCCACGGGTAGTACAGCTGTCAGGTGGGGTCTCCATCGTGGCACGCTGCACAGATACCTGCCTGGACACAGGAGCTGACTCTTGGCCAGAAGAGGACTGGCTCTCTGTGATCTGCCTGAGAGAGAGGGTTGTCAGAAGGGCTGCTCCTCAGTGGCGGATCTCACCCTCCAAGAACCTGCACTTGGCCCTCACGTAGGTCTCTCTGTCCGTGAGCTTGACCGCAGCCTGGCCAAATTTCTTGAGGTGTAGCTTCCAGTTCCAGGTGTGCATGTGCTTCCACCAGCCGAGGAGCACCTCTGAAGTGTAGCCCAGGCTCTCCGCCTTCTCTCTCCAAGCAGCCTGCTTCCTTTTGGTGTCTCGATAGAGCCTGTGTCCCTTCTGCCATAGATACTCATTCTCCCTCAACCTCTTCCTCATGTTCCTCTTCTATATTGTATTGCCCCCTCTCCCGTTCATGCGTCTGCCTCTTCCTCCCTTTGGTAGGGCCATATGGGCCCTCATCAGAGGGGCTTATAGGTTGTAGGGGCTGCTCGTCCACACTACCACCACCACCAGCAGCAACAACAACAGTAGCAGCAAAAGCAGGACCAGCAGGACCAGTAGGACCAGCAGGACCAGCAGCAGCAGAACCAGCAGCACCAGCAGTGCCAGCAGGACCAGCAGCACCAGCAGGACCAGGAGCAGGACCAGGAGCACCAGCAGGACCAGCAGGACCAAGAGCACCAGCAGGACCAGAAGCATGAGCAGGACCAGGACCAGGAGCACGAGCAGGACTAGCAGGATCAGGAGCGCCAGCAGAGTAAGCACCATCAGAAGCACCACCACCAGAAGCAGCATCAGCAGAGTAAGCACCAGCAGAAGCACCACAAACAGAAGCAGCATCAGCAGAAGCACCACCTCCAGAAGCAGCATCAGCAGAAGCCCCAGCACCAGAAGATCGAGCCCGGGCAGCAGAAGCCCCAGGCAGAAGCAGAGTCAGGGCCAGGAGGTGGGAGGGTGGCCCTGTCCCTCTTGCCTGGGCTGGCAGCAGATGGCAGAGGCTTCCGTTTCTTCCCTATGGTTGTTGGGTTTCTGGCTGGCTGGCTGGCTGGCTGGCTGGCTGGCAAGCTGTATCTGGAAGCAGGTCTTTCCTCTGAATGGTGACCTGCTTGGGAGCTGCTTCCCTTTATATCTGCGGGGCTGACGCAATGCATCCTCCCCGCATGCGCAGTGAACGCTAGGCATCCGCTAAGCATCCGCTAGTCTTCCGCTAGGCATCCGCTAGTCTTCCGCTCTGCATCCACTTCATCTGCTCGGCATCCGCTCTGCATCCGCTCTTTCCGTTCCGCGTCCATTTTGCTGTGCTCCCCCGGAAGCCTTGCGGATGTGCTATCCGCTCCCATCCGCTTCCATCCAATAGGCTTCCATGGAGCATCCGCTTTCCATCTGCCCTATGTCTTCCCCCCGTCCATTCCTTTCCGTGTTGTCCGCTCTGGTTATGCAAATTCGGGGCACTTTTGAGAGCGGATAACAACGGATGAAACATTTTTCTCATCCACTGTGTCCTTTTTACAAACGTTTTGCCTCCGTCGGCCAGTGTGACAGAGCCTTAAATTAATAGACCAGCAAAATACTGTGGACATAATATATTTAGATTTCAGCAAGGCATTTGACAACGCATACCACAACCTACTTCTTTGTAAGCTAGAAAAAAATGAAATAGATAGCAGCACCACTATAGGGACTCACAACTGGTTGGCAAATCGTACTCACCTGAATAATAGATTCACATGGATTAATCAAAGCAGCAGTCCTGTATAGAAGAATAATTACTGATAATGAATGCATATTTCATTTCAATTTTTAACATTTCAAAATTTTAACATTTAACAGGAACTGTTTGCTAAATCAAACCTTCCCCATGTAATGCAATAAAAATATTCCTTTTTTATTAAATTATAAAGTATTATAAAATACAAAAATATGAAGAGCAGTGAGGGGGGAGGGGAAAGGAGGAAGAGAAGTGATGAAAGATGGTGGGGGGGAGAAGCATTGACTTCCGATTCTTTCTGTTACAGTAAAATAAGGCATTAACATCAAATCACAACTTTTTGCTTTTCCATAATCATATAAACAATACCATTCCTATAAAGATCTATCACTGTAATCTGTAAAACTCAAAGTCGGAGTTTCATTCTTTTCCACATCAAGCATGAAGTTCAGAAGCTCGATGTGAAACACAAATACTTTCTTTCATCAAAGTAGTCAGTTTTGCCATTTCAGTCAACACCATCAGCTTCTGCAACCATTCCTCCATGGCAGGAATTAAAGTGTCCTTCTATTTTTATGCATACAATAGTCTTGTTGCTGTCAACATACATAGTAGCAAAGTTCTATTTTTTTTCCCTCTGGTTCTTTTTCCATTAAACCCAAAAGGAAAAGTTCTGGTTTCATTTTTATCTCCATTTTCAAAATTTTCTGTATTAAAATATGAATCATACTCTAGAATTTTTTTTCTTTATCATATGTCCACTATAGATGATAAAATGTTCCTTCTTTTAAATCCTTCGTTCACATATTTTCCCATTGTTCAAGCATCAGATTATATCCAAAATTCTTTGCCCACTGAATCATACAATGTTTTACATGTTAATTTTCCAAATTCAATTTCAGTAACATTTTATAGATCTTAGCAATAATATATTCATTGCCACATAATGAAATTTCCATTTGACTTTCATTTTTAACAATAACACTTAACAATAACACTTTTTATCCAGTTTAAACCCTCTCTTTCAGTTGCTGATAAGTAAACCAATGGCAAATGTAACCTTCTGATTCAAGTTCTTCCAAAGGGGCAGCTTTATAGAGAGCCTTGTTTTATATTTATTCCAAATTTTAAGTATGACACATCTAACAAAATGGTTATTAAAATTGACATTAACTTTACTTTTATCATACCACAAATAGCCATGCCATCCAAATCTTAGTTCATGGACTTCTAATTCGACTAACCTCTTATTCTTTTGTCCAGGACAGGCAGCATGCATCAAAATACAATTTCAGGGAGAAGGCGGAGCTACGTCTCGGTGCTACAGCTGCGATCTCGGGGCTCTGAGATCTCAGCTGATATTTTTGCCTCTGGTCGGTTCTAA
>BLBF01000019.1:16162263-16216427 GCA_015471245.1 Laticauda colubrina | reverse complement strand
AGGCCCATTTTATAGCCTGCAAAAGACTTCCATCTGTGAAAAAGCTTGCAAAGCTGTTCATGAAACATACTTATAAACTACATGTAGTCCCTCGTAGAGTAATATCAGACGGAGGGGTACAAATTACCACAAAATTTTTGAGGAAATTTCTGAAATTCATTGGTTCCCCTCAAGGGTTATCCTAAGCTTTCCATCCTGCTTTTAACTGAGCAGTGGAGAGGGCTAACACCGTGACTGAACAATACATTAGATGCCATTTAAATTATCAACAAGAAAATTGGGCTGAGTTTATACCTTTTGCAGAGGTTGCTTACAATAATGCATTACATAGTAGCACGGGACTGACTCCATTCCAAATCAACATTGGAATGGATTTTGTCCCAATGCCAGAATTACCTAGACAACCTCCCTCATCCATGTCCCTAACAGAATGGATGAACTCATTAAAGAAAGGGTGGGAAGATGTAAAAAAGCTTTGAATAAAGCTGCAAAAATTATAAAAAACAGGCAGATAAATGTAGATCCCTTCAACCACCTTTTAAAGTGGGGGACAAAGTATATTTGTCAACCAAGTATCTTAGGTTGAAACTGCCCAGTAAGAAGCTGGGTTCAAAATTCTTAGGTCCATTTTCAATTTCAAAAATAATCAAACTGTTTACTCTCCAATTAAGTCTTCTTCGACTATTGCGGAAAATTCATCCGGTGTTCCATTGTAGTTTATTAAAAGCAGCTACTGCACCAATGATAAGACCACTGCCATTTGCTCCCCCTAAACTGTTAACAGTAGAGGGGGAAACACATTATGAGATTCAAACAATTCTTGATTTTAGATTACACCATGACTGATTGCAATATTTGGTCTTATGGAAAGGATACCCCTTCTCAGATGCTAGTTGGGTAAAGGGTTGGGATGTTCATGCTGAACAATTGGTTAACCAATTCCATGAGAATTTTCCCCACAAACCGAAGGGTCTTCATGGAGAGGGGAGAGGGGGTTAAGGACAATGTATCAACCCCTGTATGTGGTTTTTTTTTTCTTCAGGGGGAGGAGTTTTCAAGGGGGGAGGCCTGTCAGCTTTGAAATTCAGCTGCCACATTTTTTTTAAACGAGAGTTGGAGGAGTTGAAAAGTTCACGGTTATTCTGTATGTCATATTAAGAAATTCCAGTGGCAGTTAATTGGTTCTCGTGATTTATGAAGTGTAGAAGTGGGAGGAGAGAAGGGAGGAGAGAAGGTGGATTCTGTGTAACATGTGAAACCTTTGACATGCCAGATCTGTTCTTAAATAAATCAATTGGAGAGAAAATATCTCAGAGTGATTGATATGGATATTTTCTGGATGCCTTACATTAGCTAGAATAGCATAAACTTAATGCTTTGTCTCTTTGGCCTGCTAGGTAGATTCTGAAAAAACCAATTTTGGAGCAGAACTTGCTTCCTGCAGTCCCTTTGCAGACTTCTGTGCATTTTGCATTTGTTGTGGTTGTAGCAGTATGTTCTTCCTCCCTGCCACGCTCACTGCTACAATAAGTGTGTTTTAAAGTCTATGATCTTGGGTGTAAAGCTGTGTTGTGGCCTATGCTGCCACATTCCATGCATTTTACACTGACCTTGCAATTGTTGGCAATGTGAGGGACTGATGAACAGCACTTGAAGCAAAAGTTATTGCTTTCAGGAAAGCTTTGCAGTTTTCCATGGACTTTTCCCTGAAGGCTCTGATTTTAGGAGAGGATAAGGTAGGGCTGGGATTCAAATTTCTTAACAACCGTTCTGTGGGCATGGCTTAATTTGTGGGTGAGGCTTGGTGGTCATGTGACTGGCTGAGTGTGGCTTGGTGGTCATGTAACTGGCTGGGAGTGGCCAACTCAACATCATTCATATCAAGGGGCACTTCTCCTTGTCTGATCTCCGTGACTGTGGGAATGATGTCATAAGTGTGAAAAAATGGTCATAAGTCACTTTTTTCAGTGCCATTGTAACTTTGGTCACTAAATGAATTGTTGTAAGTCAAGGATTATCTGTACAAAAATACAAAAAGCTTCTTTGCTTGTAAAAAGCTGCCCTACATATCAATAATTAGATTAAAAATATGTACAAGCCGTGTTGAGGTAATTCCCTGTTAGGAGAATGAGCACATACAGGGAGAAGTATTGAGAGTAATGTTTGAATAACACACACACAGCACACAGATACACTGTACAGTAAATGTAGGTTTTTACTTCCAATAAACATTTAAGCCCAGTCCAAGATAAGCAGTCCAAGTCATTCACAGGTAAAGCAATCAGTTTTCAGTTTAGGGATAATCCAAATAACAAAGTCCAGTATCAAAAACAGTTCAGTAACAGACTTACATCAACTATCAGTAACAGTCATTAGGAGTAATGGCAACTCTCTCCAACAGAAGAAACAAATACTCACTGAGACTAAACAACCCTGGTTTCTGGCTCCATCTTATGGCCATTTGAGAAACCACACCCAATTACAGTTTTTGCATTTTCTAAAAGACATAGTATTTAAATGTTTACCCTAGTTTATATATTTCCAGCCCAAATAACTATTTGGTGTTACATTCCTAACAAGTCGGAGTTACAAGTTAGGCAGGGAGCCAGAGTATCTTGAAGGATTAAAATAGTTAAAATGCAATTATAACTATCTGCAGCCAACTCTTGCTCATAAAGTGAAACCCTTTAGCAGAGAGATCATTTAAGCTCTCCAGAAAGAGCACACCCAGGAGAAGCAATCCTTAGATCCATTTGCAATATTTAAAGACACCAGCTGGTCTCACTCACCTCACAAGATGTCCTAAGGAAATCATTCAGATTTAAGGAAAAATCACATCCCCCCCCAGAAAGGCAGTACAAAAGTTTGTGCCAAGTTTGCAATCCTGCCTTTTGGAAGTACACCCCAAAAGGACAGTGCCAGATATGCTCTCGCCCTTCTTGTCCTCTTCCTCCTCTTCTTTGTATTGGGTTGCCCCTCTAGCATAATCATCCAGCTATAAAACTGGTATCATCAGTATATTTAAGGTTCTTGATGATTCTCTCCATTTTTCATTCCAGTTTTTACTTCTTGGCTGCAGCACTTTTGTCATATATTTGATATACAAGTTAAATATAGTATAGTATCTAATAGTATCTAATCTTCTGTTCTGTTCCTTCAATAAGCAGCTGCAGTGATGTGGTAAACTATTTTTAGAGGATATCTAGAAGTTATTGTAGTCGACACTTTTAAAAGCCTTAATATATCAATAAAGCAAACTTATAAGGGTTTTTTTAATAACTTTCTTGCCTTTCTCATTATCTACTCTCTTCTGTTACCTTTTCATAACAGATCACTGTATAATGAAAATGAATGACAGAAGTGATGAAACTCTGTTTACTTTACAGAAGGGCCTGTTGATTAGGACAGCATTTTGGAGATTCATCATTTTCCTAAAGGCACACTTGATATCTAGCATTGTTTTTGGCACAAAATTCCTTCATTCAAGTTTTCAAAAGATTGTTTAAGCTCGTTTGCAATCTATTTAGCTGCTTTTATTGTTCCACCTTTAAACATTTTAAATGAATAATATTAATTCATCTATGCTAGCAGTGTAAACCTAGAACAGTGGGGTATAAATATTCAATGACACAAAACTTATTTCCAAATAGTGAACATTATAAAACAATATTGATGATGTGCTACTGTAAATTATCACACACTCTGATTGGCTTCTATAATATGATTTACCACTTCTACATAAAAATAGTACTTTTTAAAATTTGCTTTGGCATTTTATGCCTTCATTTTTTGATCATTACTTTCTGTAAATGCCTCTGGAAATTTCCAAGACACAACTTGCATTCTTTAAATAATAAGAAATAAATAGCCATTTCCTGAAATATATCTGAAGTGTTACCTCTCTTCCTTTTTAAAAAAGTAATGTTGAAAAATGCTAATAAGATCTAAGTGACTTTGTCAGAGAAAAACACAAGCAAAATATCACCACGAATTATCAATGCCTCAATACTAGATTATTAGTTCCTAGGATAACAAATCATCCCTCTATCTAGACTAATTCTGCTGGATGCACTCCCATTGATTCAATTGTGGCTGATGCAATAATCAAAGACTACAATACAAACAAACAAGTAAATAAAGGAGAAGGATGAGAATAAAAAAAGTTTGCAATTTTATGATGCTGAACTAATCAAGCAAATATATTTCCTAAGTTTAGATTTAGACAATTTTTAATGACCAAAATAGTTATTTTTGATTTCTACAGTACTGTGTTGGTTATTTTTCTAAAAACTCTGGTGCATTTATGTCCATTGCAGGACAGAAAAGCAACTGTAGGCAATTGTTACTTTTTTGATACCTTGTACTTCACTGAAGAACTCCAGGGGCACAAGGAATGATTTATCCTGCTATTGTTGTCTATGGATTTTGCAAAATAAACTTGAGAGAAAAAATGGCCAGATATTACAGAGAGGACTACCATTGAGGCTCTCGCAGGAAAGGCAAGCATCTGAGACAGCATGTCCCAGAACTGTGCCGGGGGCGGAGAGTTTAAGCCCATGTCACACTGCCCAACGGATGCAAAAAGGACACAGCGGACGAGCAAAATGTTCCATCCGTTGTTATCCACTCTCAAAAGGGGCAAAAATTTGCATAACCGGAGCGGATAACACGGACGTGGGGAGGACGCAGGGCAGATGCAAAGCGGATGCGGAACAGAAGCCCAGCGGATGGAAGCGGATGGGAGCGGATGGCACATCCGCTAGGCTTCTGGGGGACCTCAGCAAAGCGGACGCGGAACGGATGAAGCGGATGCACAGCGGATGCACAGCGGAAGCCTAATGGATGCCTGGCGTTAATTGCGCATGTGGGGAGGATGCATTGCGTCAGCCCCGCAGATATAACGGAAGCAGCTCGGAAGCAGGTCGCCATTCAGAGGAAAGACCTGCTGCCGGACGGATTGGCTGCCTTGCCTGCCCTGCCTGCATGTTTGCCTGCAAGCCTTGCTGCCAGCCTCCCTGCTAGCCTTGCTGCCAGCCTGCCTGCAAGCCTTCCTGCAAGCCTTGCTGCCAGCCTCCCTGCCAGCCTTGCAGCCAGCCTGCCTGCAAGCCTTGCTGCCAGCCAGTCTGCCTGCCAGCCTTGCTGCCTGCCTTCCTACCAGCCTTGGTTCATGTCTGCCTGCCAGCCTTGCTGCCTGCCTGCCTGCCAGCCTTGGTGCCTGCCACCCTGCCAGCCTTGGTGCCTGCCTGCCTGCCAGCCTTCCTGCCAGCCTTCCTGCCAGCCTCCCTGCCAGCCTTCCTGCCAGCCTTGGTTCCTGCCAGCCTCCCTGCCAGCCAGCAACCCCACAACCATGCGGAAGCACAGCGAGCCTCAGCCATCTGCTGCCAGCCCTGGCAAGAGGGACAGGGCTACCATCCCACCCCCTGGCCCTCACTCTAGTTCTGCTGGGGCTTCTGCAGCACGGGCTTGCTCTTCTGGGGCTGGGGATCTGCTGCTTCTGCTTCTGGAGGAGCTGATGACAAGGACTCCAGCACCAGCCACCTCCACAGCACCTGGACCCTTCACCCCTGAGACTGAGCGACCAAGAGGAGTGCCAGAGACTCATTTTTGTCTTATAGCTTCTTGTTAATAAAGTCTATTTTTGATTCACACACTTGCTTCATTTCTTTTTTTTTAATAAAGTCTTGCTGGAAACTTTTAGAAATGGTTTAAGCCTTTACATGCTTGTGGGATGGGTTAAGATAGCTGTGGGATGGGTTGAGATAGCTGTGGGGTGGGCAGCGATACCTGTGGGATGAGTAATAGCTGTGGGATAGATAAACCTCCAGTGCAAGCATAGTGGGACTGTATGGTCTATCCTCCCAGGTACCACACCTACGGCCCTTTATTATCAATAATAATGTAATAATTATCCACACATGTCAACACAAATACAACTCTTTATTAAATGCCCTGTTCATTGTAGGCCAACCAAACATACATGGCCCAATCTCATCTGTGTGATGAGACAGGCTGAAGGAAGCATCCATTAAGCATCTACCATCCTGTCTTGCCACTCCACTGCTCCAGCTGGGGAGTTGCACTATTGTCTCAGGAGGTTGCGCTGCTTCTTTGCTTCATGTGAGGCTCTGTTGGGGCCTTGCACATCCTCAGTGTCGATCAGGTTTCACCCTGGCCTCCATTCCCCAGGCTCCATATCCCCATTGCCTTGCTGGAGGTCCATGAGCCTGTTCTGCAACACTGGGTAGTAGGTGCGCATGAGATTGTGCAGGATGCAGCAAGCTTCCATGATCCTCCTCACGGTCTCTGGGCAATGCTGCATGGTGGTGAGAAGTACCTGGAACCTTTTGGCCAGGATGCCAAAGGCGTTCTCCACCACCCGTCTTGCCCTGGACAGCCTGTAGTTGAAGATCCTCTCTTCACGGGTGAGGAGTCTGGAAGTGTAGGGCTTCATGAGGTAGGTTGTGAGGGAGAAGGCGTCATCCCCCACAATGAAGTAGGGCACATCTTGTGTGTCGTTGGGCAGGGGCTGGATCTGGGAAGCCCACGATGAGGTTGCCTTCCAGCTCCTCCTTGAGGTGACTGGCATTGTATACCTGGGCATCTGAAGATGAGCCGTTGCCTGAAGCATCAATGTACATGAACTTGTTGTCAGCATTGACCATGGTGAAGAGGATGATGCTGAAGAAGCCCTTGGAGTTGAAATAAGTGGACCCCGACTTGGCTGGAGCTTTGCAGGCCATCTATGGCTCCAATGGTGTGTGATAAGTTCCACCTCTGATACCACTGCTCTGCAACTTTCTTCCATCCTTCTTCAGTGGAGGGGTACTGGAGGAGCTCCTACTTGTATTCTTCGATGATGGCCTGCACCACTTCTCTGACCACAATGCTGATGGTGTTGGATGGCACCCTCCAGCCATACTGCATGCTCCTGTAGGAGGTCACTGAGGCCAGGTGGCGCAGAGTGAGTGCCACCTTGAACCCAGGTTCCAGGCTGGGCCAGAAGCTGGTGTTTGCCTTGGCCAACCTGGGTGTCAGCCGCTGCACAACTTCATCAAACATGGCTGGCGGCATCCTCATGAAGATCTGGAACGCCTGAGTGTCTTCGTTCCTGAGCTCCACCATCAGCTTGTTGTACAGTCCATCCTCTGCTCTTCTGGTGAACTGTCTTTGGATCCAGACTCTTTTTGGGTGGCCCCAAAAGCCAAAAAACCCCAAAACTTTAAGCTTAAGGGCCTGTCACATAGGCCGACGGATGCAAAAAGTATGTAAAAAGGATTTTCATCCATTGTTATCTGCTCTCAAAAGTGCCCCAAATTTGCATAAACAGAGCGGACAACAACGGAAAGGAAGGGACAGGGAGAGGATGTAGCCAGGATGTAAAGCGGATGGTCCATGGAAGCCTAGCGGATGGAAGCAGATGGAGGTGGATGGCACATCCACAGGGCTTCCGAGGGAGAACAGCGAAGCGGATGCACAGCGGAAGGAGCAGATGCCGAGCAGATGCCGAGCGGATGATGTGGATGCATCACGGATGCTTAGTGGATGCCTAGCGGATGCCGAGTGGATGCTAAGCATTCACTGCACATGCGGGGAGGGTGCATTGCGTCTGCCCTGTGGATATCAAAGGATGCACCTTGCAAGCAGGTCAATATTTGGAGGAAAGACCTGCTGCCAGACACATCTCCAGCCAACAACCATGGGGAAGAAGAGGAAGCCTGTGCCATCTTCTGCCAGCCCTGGCAAGAAGGACAGGGCCACCATCCCACCCCCTGGCCCTGACTCTTCTTCTGCTGGGGCTTCTGCTGCTCGGGCTGACTCTGCTGGTGCTGGGGCTTCTGCTGGTGCTGCTCCTGGTGCTGGGGCTTCTGCTGGGGCTTATTCTGCTTGTGCTGCTTCTGGTGCTGGTGCTTCTGCTGGTGCTTACTCTGTTGGTGCTGCTCCTGGTCATGCTGGTGCTCCTGATGCTGCTGGTCCTACTGATGCTGCTGGTGCTGTTGATGCTGCTGATGCTGCTGGTGCTGCTGGTGCTGCTGGTGCTGCTGGTGCTGCTGGTGCTGCTGGTGCTGCGGGTCCTGCTGGTGCTGCTGGTCCTGCTTTTGCTGCTACTGTTATTGTTGCTGCTGCTGGTGGTGGTGGTGTGGTGGAGCAGCCCCTAGAACCTCAAAGCCCCTCTGATGAGGGCCCAGAAGGCCCTGCCTGAGGGAAAAAGAGGCATATGTGAGAACAGGAGAGGAGGCAATACTCCATCAAAGAGGAACATGAGGACGAGGTGCTCGAATGGCTGAGGGAGAACGAGTATCTATAGTGGAAGGGACACAGGCTCTATCGAGACTCCAAGAGGAAGCAAGCTGCTTGGAGAGAGAAGGCGGAAGCCTGGGCTACACTTTGGAGGTCTTCCTCGGGTGGTGGAAGCACATGCACACCTGGTACGGGAAGCTGCACCTCAAGAAGTCTGGCCAGGCCGCGGTCAAGCTCACCAACCGGGAGACCTACGTGATGGCCAAGTGCAGCTTCTTGGAGGGTGAGATCCACCACTGAGGAGCAGCTCCTCTGTCTACCCTCTCTCTCAGGCAGCCCACAGAGAGCCAGTCCTCTTCTGGCCAAGAGTCAGCTCCTGTGTCCAGGCAGGTATCTGTGGAGTGTCCCATGATGGAGACCCCCCCGACAGCTGCAATCCCCATGGCGGAGCACGTGGAGGATCCCCTGACACAATGGGAGCAAGGAGAGGTCACTTCCACCAGAGACCAACCCACACCCACACCCAGCTCCACCTCCACGGAAAGCAGGCAGAGAGCCAGACCGGAGGGACAGAGCCACATTGTCCTGTTGGAGATCAGGGACATCATCAAAAGCAGTGTAGATCTCCTCTGTCAATGGGTACACACTGACATACCATCCTCAAAACGCAAGCCCTTCCTCACTTACGTCAACCAGACCCTCATGGACATGTCCGAATCACAGTACGAGGTGATAAAGGAGAGGATCACCGGTCTTCTGCAGAACCCTCCAGGCCCAGCTGAACCTGCTCCGACCCAGTCCAGGTCTGCTCCTCCACCCCAGTTGATATCACAGCCCTTCCAAGGCTTTCCACAGGCCCTCACTTCCCAAGGCTATGGCTCCCAGGAATTCCAGCAGCACAGGCAGGCCTTCCCAGTCCAGGCACAGGTTCATTGCCTGCCACAGGTGCCACCGATACCACCGATACCACCGATGCCACAGGTGCCACCCATGCCACAGATGCCACCCACGCCACACCTCACTCACCTGCAGACCAGACAGCCCCACTACACTCCTCCTTCCTCCACCCCACAGCCAAGCCCGGCCTCAGAACATCTGTCATCGGTATTGGGGCTGACACCCCATGTCATGGAAGAAGGGGCTCTCAACATCACAGGACTGAGCCAGCTCTTAGAGCTTCCTCCACACACCATCCCCTGTTGTCCTCTTGGGGCCAGGCACCCCAATGGCACCTCAAACCATCACTCCAGCAGCAGCCACCTCCACAGCACCTGGACCCTTCACCCCTGAGACTATGGGCACGCCTCAGAGTGACTGAGAAGAGTGCCAGAGACTAGGTTGCTACCTGTTGACTTTATCTTTGCTTGGGACATTTTACTTGGGTCATTTTGCCTTTACAGTTTGTTATTAATAAAGTTTATCTTTGCTTCACACACTTGGTTCATTTATTTTAGTAAATAAAGTCTTGGTGGAACTTAGAAATGGTTTAAGCCTTTGCATGCTTGTGGGATGGGTAAGGATAGCAGTGGGATGGGCAGGGATATCTGTGGGATGGGCAGGGATACCTGTGGGATGGGCAGGGATACCTGTGGGATTGGTAATAGCTGTGGGATGGATAAGGATAGCAATGGGATGGGCAGGGATACCTGTGGGATGGGTAACAGCTGTGAAATGGGTAAGGATAGCAGTGAGATAGATAAACCTTCAATGCAAGCATAGTGGGACTGTATGGTCCACCATCCCAGGTGCCACACCTATGGCCCTTTATTATCAATAACAATTTAATCATTCATCCACACATTTCAACATAACACAACTCTTTATTAAATGCCCTGTTCATTGTAGGGCCACTCAACATACATGGCACAATCTCATCAGTGTGATGAGACAGGCTGAAGGAAGCATCTATTAAGCATCTACCATCCTGTCTTGCCACTCCACTGCTCCAGCTGGGGAGTTGCACCAGTGTTTCAGGGGTTGCGCTGCTTCTTCCCTTGACACGAGGCTCTGATGGGGCCTTGCACATCCACAGTATCTATCAGGTTTCGCCCTGGCCTCCATTCACCAGGCTCCATGTCCCCATTTCCTTGTTGGTGGTCCACAAGCCTGTTCTGCAAGCCTGTTCCGCTACTGGGTAGCGGGTGCACATGAGATTTTGCAGAATGCAGCAAGTTTCCATGAGGTTCCTCACTGTCTCTGGGCGATGCTGCATGGTGGTGAGAAGTACCTGGAACCTGTTGGCCAGGATACCAAAGGTGTTCTCCACCACCCGCCTTGCCCTGGACAGCCTGTAGTTGAAGATCCTCTCTTCACGGGTGAGGCATCTGGAAGTGTAGGGCTTCATGAGGTAGGTTCTGTTGGAGAAGGCATCATCCCCCATGATGAAGTAGGGCACATCTTGTGTGTCGTTGGGCAGGGCGTCTGGATCTGGGAAGCCCATGATGAGGTTGCATTCCAGCCCCTCCTTGAGGTGACTGGCGTTGCATACCTGGGCATCTGAAGATGAGCCGTTACCTGAAGCATCGATGAACATGAAACTTGTCATCAGCATCAACCATGGGAAAGAGGATGATGCTGAAGAAGAACGGATGTTCCCCGTATGCGTAGCGGATGTAGAACGGACACATTGGATACATTTTCCACTCAAAAAGTTTTGTGCAGCTCAAAACTTTTTGAGCGGATGAAATGTCAGTCGACGGATGCTGGATGGGTACAGAGTATGAAAAACGGACGCAGTGAGTACAGAACGGATGCATTGCGTTAACCAACGGATGGCAAGTGTTTCTCTCCCTTTTACATCCTCTTTCCATCCATTGGTGCTGTGTGACGGGGGCTTTAGACTGTCTACTATTGACCTCACCCCCTTTCTAAGAGGCCTGTAGGGGGCATACATAAGCACACCAATTGTGCCTACTGTCCCTGTCGTATTGTTTTTTTTAATTTTTCCTATCGGTATCTATCTCATGTATTCAAAACTATGTTCGTTCTTATACCTGTATCTTGTAAGCGATTGACAAATCAAATACATAAATAAATAAAAAACTTCTTTTCTTTTGTCTGTTCTAGCTTGCTTGTATCTGATCTGAACTTGCTGATCTTATTTCCCAGTCCAATTTTCTATTTTTGTGGTGCACTGTTTGGTTTTTTCTTTTTTGTTGATTTTGCATCCCAGGTATTCAGTTATAACTGCAGCTGTACATTAGCTGTTTTGTTTCTTTCAGTGAGTTGATGCATATGCTTGATATTGCAGTATCTGCATCTTTTAATGCTTGTGCTATTTTTTTGGAACAAGCTTCAATGCAGGCAGCCGTATTCTGATGTTTTTATGCTGTTCTAGATGCTTAGCTGTTCTTTTACTTTTTCAATTAGACAGTTTTATTCTTCCTGAGACAAAGGAGAGGGTGCCTGGTTTTCAAATGAAAGTGGTTTTATATCTCTGCTGGATTCCTCTACTGCTGCCAATTGCTGGTTTGCCTCTAAGTTCTGAGTTACTTCCAGCAAGACTTTGGTTTCTTTCCCTGGTTAAACTTTTGTAGTTCTTACAATTCTGCTTCTGTGAATACTTTATTATAAATTGATTTTGATCTCCAAGCTCTATTCCCATGATGGCCATCCTACGGCACACGTGCCAGAGGTGGCATGCATAATCCTCTCTCTGGACAAATGAGACATCACCCAAGTTCAACTCTGCTGCGCATGCACATGTACCTCCCATCAGCCAGTTGGTCTTCAGATCTCTTCCGCGCATGCTCTGGAAATGGGGCACATGCATGAAGGGTGGGGTCCATGCCTGAGGGATGCATGCACATATGTGGAGGTAGGGCACATATTCGGGGGACATGCATGCATGCATGGGGATGGGGCACATGCATGTGGGACATGTTTAAATTATATTTTGGCAATGCATGCGCCTGCGCTTTGGGCACTCAATGCTGAAAAGGTTAGCCATCACTGCTCTATTCTGTTATTTCTGATTCTGGATATTGTTTTTTCCAGAACTGGTGCATTCATTTCAAAAATCCTCTTTGTTAAGCCTGGGTTCCCCAACCAGGGTTAGGTAGACAAGCTAAACAGAATGTGCAGCGTTAGTCAGATAGGCACACAGATAAATGAGTGAGCTAAGCTTGTATGTTTATTAACATACAGTAAAAATAACAGATACGCTTGTGCTATCAAGAATATATTTTATTCCAGTATAAGTTTATAGCATAGTCAAAAACAGTCCAATATTCATTTACCATGTAGTCAGTCCATTCAGGGATATTCAGTTAGCAAAGTCCATGTAGAATATCCTATTGTCAGTTCACATAAATCAGTCCGTTGTTGTCTCTCCCGTTCGAGCAATGCAGTCTTGCTTCCAAGCAGTAATCAGGGATCATCAAAGCCAGAGAGAGAGCGAGCAAGCTGTAGCCTTGCTACTTTTATATGGTTTTCATAACCACACCCACAGTTGCTATTTTACAGTTAAAGCTGCATACACTAACTATGATTTATAGTTAGTATTTCACCTAAAACAGTTAGGGTGAACAATGTTATCCCTAACATTCTCCCCATTTAGGTTACAATAATAACTATGAAACATTTACAACTTTAAATTATATTTTTCGCAACTTTCTTTAAACTTAGTTGCTCCTTGAGCTTTTGTAAATTGGTCTGCTATGTTTTCCTCTGACATGCAGTATTCCAATCTTATCAGTTCATTTTTCACTGCTTCTCTTACATTCAAATATCTTAGGTCAGTATGTTTTGATCTAGTTTTTACAGCAATACTAGTAGCTAACTTTATAGCTGATTGGTTATCTTCATATACCATAATGGGATCTTTTATTGTTATTCCCATGTCCAACAGCAACTGTTTGTAGAAAATCAAATCAGTGCATAATAATGACAGACATGAAAATTCAGCCTCCATTGTAGATAAGCTAATATGCTGTTGTCTGATTGACCTCCATCCTATCAGTGTCTTACCAAATAATATAGCCATACCAGATGTTGATTTTCTAGTGTTTATATCAGTTGCAAAACTTGCATCTGCATAAGCACTAAGACTCAAATCACCCTTTGGCTCTATATATAATGCATGGTTTATAGTTCCCTTCAGATATCTCAATATTTGTTTTAAAGATTTCCAATGATATTCTTTTGGATCTGAATTAAAACGTGCCAGCTGATTTACACTATAAGCAATATCTGGCCTTGACCAATTGCTTATATATGATAAGCTACCAATCAAAGATTGATATGTGGACTTATCAAATTTGGGACTTTGATCATTAACTTGGCAAACTTCTTGACTCATTGGAGTCTTTGCCGGTTTACAAAGTTCCATCTTATAATTTTTAAGTAATTGGCTTAAAAATTTTATCTTCTTGAGATATTTTAAAACCATGATTTGTTTTATTTATTGTCAATCCTAGATATCTTTTTATTTCACCTAAATGCTTTATTTTTAACTTCTTGGCTAATAATGATATTATCTCATTAGCCTCATTATTAGTTTTAGTTATTAAAGCAATATCATCAGTGAATAACAATAATAATGACACCGTTCCATTATTTTCTCTTTTAAATACACACGGATCTGCTAAACCAGATTTAAAACCTATATTGTTTAACTCTTTCACAATATATTGGTTCCACTCAAACCCAGATTGTTTTAATCCATAAAGACTCTTTTTGAGTTTCCAACAATCATTGCTATTTATATTATTTTGTTTTATGCCAATTGGTTTTCTTAAATATATAGTGTGCTGCAATGGTGCATGTAGATAAGCAGTTTCTACATCTAAATGATTAATAATATAGTTTTTCTTAGCTGCCCACACTAATGCTGCTCTTAGAGATGTAGCCTTAAGGCTTGGCGCGAAAACTTCATCGTAATCAGATGCAGTTTGATTAAATCCTTGAGCTACTAACCTAGCTTTATGGGTAACAGTCCCATCATTTCCAGTTTTTACTTTAAATATCCATTTGCACCCAATGGATTTTTCTCCTGGAGGTAATTTGGCATCTTCATACACTTTCATTATTTTTAATGAATTTAGTTCTTTTTCCATTGCCTTTTGCCAATTCTCCTGATCCTTAGCAGGATACATCCTAAGTTCTTCTACACTAGTTGGAACTTTAGTTACTTGGCAAACTATACTTGCTTGATACCTATCAGGTGGTCTAGTTATACGTGTAGTACGTCTAGGTATAATAGGACTTGCAGGTGGACTTTCCTCTACTAATTGTTCTTGATCATGTAACTCTTCCTGATCAACTATTTCCTCTTTTTCTGGTCCTATTTGCTCTTCATGGATTTCTTCTTTAATTGGACTCTTTTTACAGATAATCTCATCTTTATGACTTTTGTAGGGTTCAATAAATATTTCATTGTTTGAATCTTGCTCTAATCTATTCCATCCTACATGTTCTAGGAATTTTGCACTAGCACTGGTGTAAACTCTAGATGTACCTGGTTCCCAGAATCTATAGGATCGATGATTAGAGGTGTAACCTACAAAAATCAATCTTTTTGCTCTATGCTGTCCTTTGTATCTAAGTTGTATGGGGATATGCACCCATGCTGGTGCTCCAAATGTGTGCATGTAACTTAAATCAGGTTTTGTACCATGCCACAGTGTGAATGGTAATTCACCTGTTGTTGAATTAACAACATAATTTAATATATGATTACCACACATTATTGCTTCTCCCCATAAATTGTCAGGTAATCCTGAATCAGACATCATAGTTTGTGCCATTGATTGTAATGTTTGGCCTCTTCTTTCTATAAAGGCATTATGTTGTGGCCTATATGGTGCAGACATTTTATGTTGAATCCCCAATTGTTTTATTCTGTTTTTAAATTTATTATTTGTGAATTCTGTGCCATTATCAGTGATGAGAGTTACCAGTTTTCTTTTTGTTTTTCTCTCAGCGAATTTTAGCCAATTAAATATATTTTGATATGTTTCAGTTTTGCTCTTCATTAAATAGCAAAACCCATATCTAGAATAGTGATCCATTATACTAAGTATATAGCGAGCTCCTCCTACACTTGGTTTTTTCGGACCTATTAAATCAGCAAATACTACTTCTAAAGGCTCTTTAGTAGTAAATCCATCAACTCTATTAGCTGGTATGACCCTGCTCTTATTTTGATTACATGCATTACATTGCAAATACTTATCACAAGGTTTCAAACTTATTCCCTTAGACAGTTCAACAGTTTTCTTAAGCATTTTAAAATTTAAATGCCCTAGCCTTCGATGTAACAAGTGAATACATTCATCATGAGGTTTCTGGTTTTCATAAATTGTGTTAGCCACCCTTAAACCATCATTATTTAACACATATAAGCCATCTCTTAAAGATGCAGTAATTTTCTTATCATCTTTTGTAATTAAGCAGTTATCTCCCTTAAATGTAACTACATATCCTAGTTTAACCAAAATTCTAACTGAAATTAAATTAAACTTAAGTTGTGGTACATATAACATTTTTACATTCTCTTTTATAAAAGAACAATATGCTATACCTTCACCTTTAGCTTTCAGTTTCCAGCCATTGGCTAACGATATCTGCTGTTTACTCTGGGTCATTTTTATAAACTTTTTGTTATCATTTGTTATACAATGGGATGCCCTACTGTCAACCACCCATAAATTATTTCTTACAGCTCCGTTCGTATACATGGCTAACTCTAAATGTTTATTTATCTTTTGATGATTTGTAGTATTCTGGCCAGCGTTCTGGCTCTTTGCCTTTTTACAAAATCTTGCCAAATGTCCTCTTCCTCCACAATTAAAGCACCTTTTAATTGCGTATGCAGTAGGAGATTTATTATCTTCTTTTTGAGGTTGCTCCCTCCTTAATTCATCTCTTTCATGCCTTCTTCTGGCCTCTTCAATCAATCTGCCAGTTATATCAGTTAAAGTTAAATTTTCCTTTGGCAAAATTTCAAGTGAAGTTACGTAGTTATCATAACTTTCATCAAGGGAAGATAGAATTATATAAATTTGATGTTGTTCAGAGAATATAAGCTGTTTTTCGTGTAATTCCTGAAAAATGCTTTGCATAGTTTTTAAATGACTCTGCATATCACCATTTGTTTGGAGATGCGTCCTGAAAAGCTTCCGTGTTAGATTTATGTGTGAACCAACCTTATCTCGGACATAAATCCTCTTCAGCTTCTGCCAACAGCCAAAAATCGTTTTCTCTCCGTGGATATAAACAAGCTGTTGATCAGTTAAGGTTAACGCAATTATGCAAATGGCTTGTTGATTTTTATGCTTAAATTCTTCTATCTTTAGTCTGTCTTCCTCATCCTCTGGATCCCATTCTTCTACGTTTGGTGGATTTTCAATTATGTTCCACAGACCTTCTCCTCGTAGAAGTAGACTACATTTTGTAGACCATGATACATAGTTTGTTCCATCCAGCTTGGATATAAGAGACAAACTTTGTAAATTGACTTGTGCCATGTTTTCTTATATGGATATAAAAATATAATTAATAAAACACAGCTGTCTGTTTACTGTAATGTATAACAATACAAACTCTCACCTTTTACATAAATCTGTTTAACCTAGTTAAACTGACTTTGCAGCCTCTGGGCCCATAACCAGTGTTAAGCCTGGGTTCCCCAACCAGGGTTAGGTAGACAAGCTAAACAGAATGTGCAGCGTTAGTCAGATAGGCACACAGATAAATGAGTGAGCTAAGCTTGTATGTTTATTAACATACAGTAAAAATAACAGATACGCTTGTGCTATCAAGAATATATTTTATTCCAGTATAAGTTTATAGCATAGTCAAAAACAGTCCAATATTCATTTACCATGTAGTCAGTCCATTCAGGGATATTCAGTTAGCAAAGTCCATGTAGAATATCCTATTGTCAGTTCTCATAAATCAGTCCGTTGTTGTCTCTCCCGTTCGAGCAATGCAGTCTTGCTTCCAAGCAGTAATCAGGGATCATCAAAGCCAGAGAGAGAGCGAGCAAGTTGTAGCCTTGCTACTTTTATATGGTTTTCATAACCACACCCACAGTTGCTATTTTACAGTTAAAGCTGCATACACTAACTATGATTTATAGTTAGTATTTCACCTAAAACAGTTAGGGTGAACAATGTTATCCCTAACACTCTTCTTGTAAGACTTGATCTGTGATAACAGATGATGAAGATGATAATGAAGAGAATGATTATATCCCTTTCATTCATTAAACATGAAACTCAATCAACTGAATGTTTAAAAATGTATCACAAATACAATTGACTGGTGTTAATGGTTGATATGGGTTGCTGCCAGCATTCTAGGTATCAACAAAGTATCTTCTTAAAATATATGATGTTCCGAATAGCACAGTTTTTTGTTGTTCCACTGGTGTTATTGCAAGAAGCTGCAATTTCTTGATGTATTTTGTAAAATTCCTGGATATGCTACCAAGTGCCTTGATGACAATGAGTATCACACGTTTCATACATAACCATGTAGTTTCGATGGCCAGGTTGCCATATTTTGTGATTTTTTTCCAGTTCTCTTTTTCCAGACTCTGGTGACTCCTGGTACAGCGATATCAATAAATTGTATGCTTTTGCCCATGACAACTGTAATATCTGGTGTTGTTGTAGTTAGCTGGCAGCAGGAATGGATGGTGGAGGAGAGTGAGGACTCAGATGAGGGGCCAGGACCATTGGGAAGTGACTGCTGTCTTCAGGGATTGTGGGGACTGGCAGCAGTAATGAGGAGGTTCCCGAGGAGCCTGTGTGTGTGCTTGCAGGATTGATTATAGGAGAGAACAGTTACAGCAGCACAGATGACTCAGGAGTAAGGCTGTAAGATAATGTGAGGTATCCGTCAAGAGGATAAAAGCCAGGTTTGTTGAAGTGTTCTTTGCTGACAGCAAAGATGCTTTGAGACTCAGCCTCATGGACATCGTAGTTATTATTTGAAAACTCTTGGAAATTAGTTCTTATCTCTGGGTTTTTGCCAGCCTTGATAAACAACTTGGGAAGGCTCTTTCTTATCAGAGCTAATTAGTTGGAAGCAGCCTTTTATCTGTGAAGAAACAGAATTTGTTGATTAAAATTTAAAAGGTGGGGGCTTTGTCTGGTGTTTGCACTTTTGGAACCAAGTTGAGTCAGCACAGTTTTCCATGATGAAACCTTTTTTTTTTCCTATGAGATGGATCAGTTTCAAGCAGAGAATACTCTGTTGCAACAAAAGCTAGCCTTGTTATCTAATCAGGTAGGTCAGCTCCAGGCTCTCACTGCTCCACCTCCACCCCTCAAAGAAAATGCCTGGTTGCTGTATCATATAAATTTGACAGCAACCAGGCTATGTTTCCAGCATTTTTTGAACGACATCTTCCGGGATCTCCTTGATCAGCTTGTGGTGGTTTACCTCAATGACATTTTGATTTACTCTAAATTGAGGGATAGCCACCTGCACCACTTGCACCTGGTTCTACAATGGCTCAGGGAAAGCCACTTGTGTGCCAAGTTGGAGAAGTATCAGTTCTTCCAGTCCACCATCAAGTTCCTGGGACACTGCATCTCTCAAGAAGGCATTTCCATGGAGCCGAGTAAGGTTGAGTTGTTGCTTAGTTGGAAACCTCCCTGGTGAGTGAAGGATGTCCAAAGACTCTTCAGGTTTGCCACCTGTTATTGGACCTTGATCCCCAGCTTCGCTTCCCTGACCGCACCTCTCACTCGACTCCTCCAGGAAAAAGGTTCCATTCCAGTGGGGTGATTCATGAATAGCAGGCATTCCAGGCTTTGAAGCAGGCCTTCATGACAGAGCCGATCTTGAAGCATGCCGATCCACACTGTCTGTTTATGGTGGAAGTGGATGCATTAGATGTGGCGGTCGGTGCAGTGTTCCTCCAGGCTCAAGCTTCTGGTGGTACCCTTTTCCCTTGCACTTATTTTTTCAGGAAGCTCAATCCTGCTGAGCATAACTATACCATCTAGGAGAAGGATTTACTCGCCATTAAGACGGCGTTTGAAGCCTGGAGACACCATGTGGAGGGAATTGCCATCAAGTAGAAGTCCGGACTGACCATAAGAATTTGGAACATTTAAAGACTGCCTGGAAATTAAATCAGCACCAGATCCAGTGGTCCCTTTTCTTTGCCTGCTTTAATTTTCATGTCACCTACGTTCCAAGTGGTTGTAACCAACAGGCAGATGCACTCTCCCAGAAGCTTGAGTACCTGCATCTAGAGGATCAACTCCCACTCTGGACAGTGCTGCCTGTAGTATCGTTTTCTGCTGTGCAGAAGCCAGTGGATTTACAGGCACAGATTCAGGAGGTGCAGTGACACAATGCTTGGGTAGATCAGCGAAGGCAAGAAGTGGGACCCAACTCACTATGGTCATTCAAGGAGGGCATCTTGCACTACCACAACAAACTCTACATCCCAGTAGGGCTGCTTCAGGGACTTACCTTGTCCCAGCAGGGCTGCTCCAGGGACTTATCTTGTCACAGTGTCTCAACAACCCTGTGGTGGGACATTTCAGCCTGTTCAAGATGTTGCACCTCATGCCTCGGACTTTTTGGTGGCCCCAACTATGACACAACATGCAGTCCTATGTCATGTGTTGCATGCAATGCCGGCAGGCTAAGTCAGTGACAGGGCCTCCCTGGGACTGCTTCAGCGTTTGTCCACACCGGAGAGACCTTGGGGTGCCCTGTCGACGTATTTCTTGACAGATCTCCTTTCCTCATTGGGATTCACCATGGTGTTCATGGTGGTTGACATGTTGACTAAAATGGCACACTTCATTCCATGTCGAGGCTTACCCATGGCTTGCGCCATGGCCCACATGTTTATGCAGCACATCTTCTGGCTACATATTCTCCCAGATAGGGTGGTGTTGGACTGAGGGATGCAGTTTACCACCCAATTCTGGAAAGGGCTGATGACAGCTTTGGACGTTAAGATCTGTTTGTTGTCTTCTCACCATCCAGAAACCGATGGCGGAATAGAGAAAGTGATTGGAATCTTGTAGCAGTACCTGCACTGTTTTGTCAATCAGCAACAGAATAATTGGGTGGACTACTTAACAGTCGCAGTTTTTGTTCAATAACTCTCAGTATACCTCCACGCAAACCACCCCGTTCCTTGCCAATGTGGGTTACCATCCTTGGTTCTTCCCCTTGATGCCACTTGACTTGCCAGTTCTGGAAGTGAAGCATTTCTTGTTGGAGTTACAGGCCATTCACCAATTGGTGCAACGGTATTTGGAGAAGGCTAAAGAAGACTATAAGTGAGTCATGGACTGATCTCGGGGATCGACAACACCATTGCCTGTGGGGGATTGGGTCTGGTTGTCTACTCGGCATCTTCCATTAGACTGGCTAGTGAGCAAGCTTGACTATTGGTACTTTGGCCTGTTCCCTATAAGGGTGGTGATCAGCCCAGTCGCCTATCATCTGAAGTTGCCTTACTTGCTATGGGTCCATCCAGTTTTCCATTGCTCCCTTCTGGTTTGAGAATGGCCGATCTGTCCACTTTGCCAACCTGGCCCTTCCCCACCAGCACCAAGTGATGGAGACAGTTTGTCGGAGTATGGGGTCGCCTCTTGGTGGTTGAAAGGGCGATTTCAGTACCTGATTGAATGGAAAGGGTACGGACCGGAGGCGTTCACTTAGGAGGATGCAACTTCAGTCCATGCTCCAGATTTGGTGGATGCATTTCACACACAATTCCTGCCTCAACTGCATCTGGACCATCAGACTCGGGGGAAGGGCCTTGCAATGAGGCATAGTGTTGTGGTTAGCCTACAGCAGGTGTGGACGGTGGAGGAGAGCGAGGACTCAGATGAGGGGTCAGGACCATTAGGGAGCTGACTGCTGCCTTCAGAGATTGTTGGGGCTGGCAGCAGTGATGAGGAGGTTCCCAAGGAGCCTATGCCAAGTGCGCATGTGTGCAGAATTGATCATAGGAGAGAGCAGTTACAGCAGCACAGGTGACTCCGGAGTAAGGCTGCAAGGTAATGGCCCATCCCTCAAGAGAATAAAAGTCAGGTTTGTAGAAGCATTCTTTGCAGATGGCAAAGACGCTTTGAGACTCAGCTTCATGGACAGCATAGTTATTATTTGAAAACTCCTGGAAATTAGTTCTTATCTCTGGGTTTTTGGTAGCCTTCATAAACAACTTGGCAAGGCTCTTTCTTATCAGAGCTAATTAGTTGGAAGCAGCCTTTTATCTGTGAAGAAACAGAATTTGTTAATTAAACTTTAAAAGGTGGGGGCTGCTGCCTTTGTCTGGTGTTTGCACTTTTGGAACCAGGTTGGGTCAGAATAGGTGTGTTGTGTTCCAAATGGAGATCCCTCTGTATTGACAACTCCCACAAGATCTTCACCATCTCATTTTCAACAAATTTATCCATTTATGTTCCCATGACTTTTCAGATACAGTTAAGGTGTATTTTTACATATTGACCAGGGGATTAATTTAGCAAGTTGATCATGTCTAGCTTTGTAGCCAGTTTGCGTGATTTTGCTGCACTCGCATATTAAATGTGAAACAGTTTCAACTTTGTCATTGCAAAGTCAGCAGTCTGGATTGTCAGTGGATTTTTATATCTTTGCTTTCATGGCATTAAGGCCCAGTCCCACTGAACTTACGGATGCAAAGAGGATGTAAAACATTAAAAAAAAAAGCTTGCCATCCATTGGAAAATGCTATGCATCCATTGTGTACTCACTGCATACGTGTTTCTATCGTATCTATCCGTCGAGCATCCATCCATTGCGATTTCATCTGCGCAAGAAGTTTTGAGCTGCACAAAACTTTGTGAACAGATGAACTTTCCGCTGCGTACGATGTACATCCGTGACATATATGGGCAACAAATGTTCTATGTCCATTATCATCTGTTAAACATCTGCTGTATCCTCTCTGCATCCTCTGGCCATCCCCTCAACTCACATCCGCTGCAGCTGAAAATGGAAAGAGGGAGGAAACAAAAGGTACGGAACGTCTACACAGCGTTAGTAGCACAGAAATAGAAAGGATGTAAGCATATGCATCTCGTATATAAAGTATTAAAAATGGACAAAATATTTGTATCTGGGATGTATCTCGTATATTTAGGATGTCTGCAGTATGTCTAGAGTATGTAGAAGGACACCTAGCGGACAACTGATATTTTCTATAAAAAGGGGGAGAAAATCATCTGGATCACTGGGATGGTGGACCATACAGTCCCACTATGGTTACACTGAAGGTTTATCTATCCCACAACTATCCTTATCTATCCCACAAGCATGCAAAGGCTTAATCATTTTTTCAAAGTTTTCACCAACACTTTATTAAGTAAACAAAATGAACCAAGTAAACTAAGTGTCTTAAGCATAGATAAACTTTATTAACTTTCTTAGTGAGTTTCTTCTGCGAACTTTCTTCTGCGTGCATGCTGCATCCTTTTATATCTGCAGAGTGGACGAAATTCATACCTGCCACAAGCGCAGTGAATGCTTTGCATCCAATATATATCCGCACGGCATCCCCTTTGTTTCCTATTGGCGTCCATGATGCATCCGCTTCATCCACTATACATCCACTCCTTCCGCTATGTGTCCACTTCGAAATTCTCCCCAGAACCCCTTCGGATGTATCATCCGCTTCCATCTGCTTTCATCCGCTAAGCTTCCGATGAACATCCATTTAACATCCCCGCTACACACTACACATGTCTGTTCTTTTCCGTTCTGTTTATGCAAATTTTTGCCACTTTTTGGAGCGGATGAACATGGATGGAGCCACCTCCGAAATTTTGCTTGTCCGCTGTGTCCTTTCTGCATATGTTTTGCGTCCATCGGCCAGTGGGACCTAGCCTTTAGTTTGTAGTGCTTGTTCTTGAGCAGCAAGTATTAAACCTTCCATTTCTTTCCTGATGGATCCTCTCTTTAGCTGTACCCATGTCAAGTTGTCATCACATTTTCCTTCAATGTTTTTCAAGGGCTGTCCATGCAAAGCTTTGGTTCTCCATCCATTTAATCTGTCATCCAGCTGCTTATTCTTATATTTCTGCCTTCATTTCTATTGTTTTTATCATATTCTCCATTTTCACAGCTCACAGCAATTTTTCTGTACTTTGGTTCACAAAATAATTCAAACTTCATTTTTCTTCCTCTATACTTTGATGGATTTGCAATAGCCTTCTGCCCCCTATTCTTTTTGACAGGTTTAACCTGGTGATGTCACTTTGTGGATGTAAAGCGTGGTACATATTCAAAAAGTTCATGCATTTTCCAGTTGAAGTTTTCTCATTCAGCCACAGTCCAGTTGATGATTCCAGCTGGGTAGCGTATCACTTGAACTGCCCATGTATTAATGGCTTTAATTATGTTTCCAGCATTCAGCTATGATTTTAGCATTTTGCAGACCCTCCTGATGAATTCCTTTTGCATTGACTATTTGACTTTTCCATTCAAGATATTATCTGCTTCCAATATGCCTAAGTATTTGTAACTGTCATCCTTTGCTAATGCTTTCATGATGCTTCCATTGCTGAGTACTATTCCTCCTAATTTTTCCAATTTTCCTTACTGCGTGGATAGTATCGCATATTTTTCAAGTCCAAAGTTCATTCTGATGTCATTGTTGAATACTCAAACTGTGTTATTACTACTACTACTACTACTACTACTACTACTATTGTTGTTGTTGTTATCATTATTATTTCCTTCAAACTTATATTGATTACTGGCAACTGCCTGAAAAAGTCCCTGCATTTTTGGCAGGTTTCAGTGCTGGTTTGCCATTACTTCCTGCGTAGAACTAAGAGAGAATGACTGGCTCAAAATCATCCATCCGGCTTTGTACCTAAAGGGCCTGTCAAATTGGCCGACGGATGCAATATGTTTGTAAAAAGGACACATCAGACGAGAAAATGTTCCATCCGTTGTTATCCGCTTTCAAAAGTGCCCTGAATTTGCATAAAGAGAACGAACAACAGCGGAAAGGGACGGACGGGGGGGAGGATGCAGCCAGGATGGAAAGTGGATGTTCCATGGAGGCCTAGCAGATGGAAGCAGATGGCAGCAGATGGCACATCTGCAGAGCTTCCGGGGTAGCACAGCGAAGCAGACGTGCAGCGGAAAGAACGGATGCAGAGTGGATGCCGAGCGGATGAAACGGATGCAGAGCGGAAGCCTAGCGGATGCCTAGCAGATGCCTAGCGGATGCAGAGCATTCATTGCGCATGCGGGGAGGATGCATTGCATCAGCCCCATGGATATAAAAGGAAGCAGCTCGCAAGCAGGTCACCATTCAGAGGAAAGACCTGCTGCCAGACAAAGCTCCAGCCAACAACCATGGGGAAGAAGAGGAAGCCTGTGCCATCTTCTGCCAGACCTGGCAAGAAGGACAGGGCCACCATCCCACCCCCTGGCCCTGACTCTGCTTCTGCTGGGGCTTATGCTGCTCGGGCTGACTCTGCTGGTGCTGCTCCTAGTGCTGGGGCTTCTGCTGGTGCTTACTCTGCTGGCGCTGCTCCTGATCCTGCTGGTGCTGCTGGTGCTCCTGATGCTCCTGGTCCTGCTGATGCCGCTGGTGCTCCTGGTCCTGGTGGTCCTGCTGGTGCTGCTGGCTCTGCTGGTGCTTACTCTGCTGCTGATGATCCTGGTCCTGCTGCTGCTGCTGGTGCTGCTAGTGCTGCTGGTGCTGCTGGTGCTGCTGGTCCTGCTGGTCCTGCTTTTGCTGCTACTGTTGTTGTTGCTGCTGCTGGTGGTGGTGGTGTGCAGGAGCAGCCCCTACAACCTCGAAGCCCCTCTGATGAGTCCCAGATGGCCCTGCCAGAGGGAGGAAGAGGCATATGCGAGAACGAGAATGGGAGAGGAGGCAATACTCCATCAAAAAGAAACATGAGGATGAGGTGCTGGAATGCTTGAGGGAGAACGAGTATCTTTGGCAGAAGGGACACAGGCTCTATCGAGACACCAAAAGGAAGCAGGCGGCTTGGAGAGAGAAGGCGGAGAGCCTGGGCTACACTTTGGAGGTGCTCCTCGGGTGGTGAAAGCACATGCACACCTGGTACGGGAAGCTGCACCTCAAGAAATCTGGCCATGCCACGGTCAAATTGACGGACCTAGAGACCTACATGATGGCCAAGTGCAGCTTCTTGGAGGGTGAGATCCGCCACCGAGGAGCAGCCTCTCTGACAACCCTCTCTCTCAGGCAGCCCGCAGAGATCCAGTTCTCTTCTGGCCAAGAGTCAGCTCCTGTGTCTAGGCAGGTATCTGTGGAGTGTCCCACGATGGAGAACCCCCCGACAGCTGCACTCCCTGTGGCGGAACGCGTGGAGGACCCCCTGATGCAGTTGGAGCAAGGAGAGGACACTTCCACCAGAGACCAACCCACATCCACCCCAGCTCCAGCTCCACAGAAAGCAGGCAGAGAGGCAGACCAGAGGGGCAGAGCCACACTGTCCTGCTGGAGATCAGGGACACCATCAGAAGGAGCAGAGATCTCCTCTCTCAGTTGGTACACACCGATGTCCCATCCTCCAACCGCAAGCACTTCCTCACCTAGGTCAACCAGACCCTCATGAACATGTCAGAAAACACAATACCAGGTGATAAAGGACAGGATCACCAGTCTTCTTCACAACCCTCCAGACCCAGCTCAACCTATTCCCACCCAATCCAGCCCTGCTCCTCCACCCCAGGTGATGTCACAGCCCTTCCAAGGCTTTCCACAGCCCTTCACCTACCAAGGCTATGGCTACCAGGAGCTCCATCAGCACAGACAGCCCTTCCCAGTCCAGGCACAGGTACATCGAATGCCACTGGTGCCACGATGCCACTGATGCCACCGATGCCACCCACACCACCGATGCCACCCATGCCACAGATGCCATCCATGCCACAGATGCCACCCATGCCACAGATACCACCCACACCTCACCTCACTCAGCTGCAGACCAAACATCCCCACTACACTGCTCCTTCCTCCACCCCACAGCCAAGCCCGGGCTGAGAACATCTGTCATCGGTATTGGAGCTGACACCCCATGTCATGGAGAAAAGGGCTCTCAACATCACAGGACTGAGCCAGCTCTCTGAGAGCTTCCTCCACACACCGTCCCCTGTTGTCCTCTCGGGACCAAGCACCCCAATGACGCCTCAGACCAGCACTCCAGCAGCAGCCACCTCCACAGCACCTGGACCCTTCACCCCTGAGACAGGGTATGCCTCAGAGTGACTAAGAAGAGTGCCAGAGACTGGGTGGCTACCTGTTGACTTTATCTTTGCTTGGGACACTTGGGTCATTTTTCTTTTGCAGCTTGTTATTAATAAAGATAATCTTTGCTTCACACACTTGCTTCATTTATTTTATTAAATAAAGTCTTGGTGGAAACTTTTAGAAATGGTTTAAGCCTTTGCATGCTTGTGGGATGTGTTAAGATAGCAGTGGGATGGGCAGGAATACCTGTGGAATGGGTAATAGCTGTGGGATGGGCAGGGATACCTGCTGGATGGGCAGGGATACCTTTGGGATGAGTAATAGCTGTGGGATGGGCAGGGATACCTTTGGGATGGGTAATAGCTGTGGGATGGGCAGGGATACCTTTGGGATGGGTAATAGCTGTGGGATAGATAAACCTACAGTGCAAGCATAGTGGGACTGTATGGTCCACCCTCCCAGATGCCACACCTTTGGTCCTTTATTATCAATAACAATGTAATCATTTATCCACACATTTCAACATAAACACAACTCTTTATTAAATGCCCTATTCATTGTAGGGCCACTCAACATCCATGGCCCAATCTCATCAGTGTGATGAGACAGGCTGAAGGAAGCATCCATTAAGCATCTATCATCCTGTCTTGTCACTCCACTGGTCCAGCTGTGGAGTTGCACCAGTGTTTCAGTAATGCTTCTTCCCTTCACGTGAAGCTCTGTTGGGGCCTTGCACACCCACAGTGTCTATCAGGTTTTGTCCTTGCCTCCATTCCCCAGGCTCCATGTCCCCATTGTCCTGTTGACGGTCCACAAGCCTGTTCTGCAACACTAAGTAGCTGGTGCGCATGAGATTGTGGAGGATGCAGCAAGCTTCCACGATCCTCCTCACGGTCTGTGGGCGATGCTGCATGGTGGTGAGAAGTACCAGGAACCTGTTTGCCAGGATGCCAAAGGCGTTCTCCACCACCCGCCTTGCCCTGGACAGCCTGTAGTTGAAGATCCTCTCTTCATGGGTGAGGCATCTGGAGGTGTATGGCTTCATGAGGTAGGTTCTGAGGGAGAAGGCATCATCCCCCATGATGAAGTAGGGCACATCTTGTGTGTCATTGGGCAGCGGGTCTGGATCTGGGAAGCCCACCATGAGGTTGCGTTCCAGCCCCTCCTTGAGGTGACTGGTGTTGTATACCTGGGCATCTGAACATGACCCATTGCCTGAAGCATCGATGTACATGAACTTGTAGTCAGCATCGACCATGGCGAAGAGGATGATGCTGAAGAAGCCCTTGTAGTTGTGATAAGTGGACCCCTACTTGACTGGAGCTTTGCAGGCCACGTGCTTCCCATCTATGTCTCCAACGGTGTGGGGGAAGTTCCACTTCTGATATCACTGCTCTGCAACTTTCTTCCAGCCTTCTTCAGTGGAGGGGCACTGGAGGAGCTCCTCCAGGTATTCTTCAATGATGGCCTGCACCACTTCTCTTACCACAATGCTGATGGTGTTGTGTGGCACCCTCCAGGCATACTGCATGCTCCTGTACGTGGTCCCTGAGGCCAGGTGGAGCAGAGTCTGTGCCACCTTGAGCCCAGGGTCCAGGCTGGGCTGGAAGGTGATGCTCTGCTTGGTCAACCTGGGTCTCAGCCTCTCCAAAACTTCGTCAAACATGGCTGGTGGCATCCTCATGAAGTTCTGGAGTGCACGAGGGTCTTCGTTCCTCAGCTCCACCATCAGCTTGTTATACAGTCCATACTCGGCTCTTCTGGCAATCCATCTTCGGACCCAGACACTTCTTGGCCGCCTCCTTTTCTTCGCGTAGAACAGGTGAAAAAGCCTGTAGATGGCTTCGCACTGTTGTAGGATGATGGTGGCTACCAAAAGGAGTGTGTGATGATCCATGGTGGAGATGACTGGATGCTGTGGAAGAGCAAGAGCCAGATGAAGGCAGAAGAGGTCTGCACAGCAGGGCTACTGGACTGAAAGTGAGATCCAGGTGATTTCTCCCCCTTTTTATAGGAAATATAGGTTTTCTGCTCGGTGTCCTTTTGCATCCTCTAGGCATCCTGCAGACATCCTACATATCCGAGATACGTCCCCTCTGCGAACGTTTTTTCTGTTTTAATGCTTTGTATGCATCCGCTTTCATCCTTTCTCCGTCTGTGCTACTAACGCTGCGTGTCCGTTCCACGTCCGCTTCGCTTCCTCCCCGTGTCCATTTTCCACTGGAGCAGATGCGAGTTGCGCGGATGTCCAGCAGATGCCTAGTGGATATAGCGGACGCATAACGGATGACGACGGATTTAGAACGGATGTTCCCCATGTGCGTTGCGGATGCAGAACAGACGCGTTGGATACATTTTCTGCTCAAAAAGTTTTGTGCAGCTCAAAACTTTTTGAGCGGATTAAATGTCAGTCGACGGATGCTGGACGGATAGAGAGTATGAAAAGTCGACACATTGAGTACAGAACGGATGCATCGCGTTAACCAATGGATGGCAAGTGTTTCTCTCCCTTTTACATCCTCTTTCCATCCGTTGGTGCTGTGTGACAGGGGCTTAAGATCGGACTAGAATTTGTAGTCTCCTGGTTTCTAGCCTGATTCCTTAACCACTATACCAAACTCGCTTCTCATATAAATAATTCAAACCTCAAAATAGAATAAGTATATTCTATTTCTAGTATAGAATAAGCATTAGAAAATCCAATAATTTTTAATAGCCATAGTATCTTCCTGTTTGTCATCATATCAAGGAAAAACCTTTTATTCTTGTTGTTAGTTGCAAAGTCATGTTTGTTCCTTTGCGACCCTATGGACAATGTTCCTCCAAGCCTTCCTGTCCTCTACATTCTTCAGGAGTCTATTTAAGCTCACACCTACTGCTTCAGTGACTCCATCCATCCACCTCATTCTCTATTGTCCCCTTCTTCTATTGCCCTCAATCTTATCCAGCATTAGGCTCTTCTCCAGTGAGTCCTTCCTTTTCACTAGATGGCTGAAGTATGTGAGTTTCATCTTCAGGATCTGGCCTTCTAAAGAGCAGTCAGGGTTGATTTCCTCAAGGACTGACCAGTTTGATCACTTGAAGTCCAAGGGACTTGCAGGAGTCTTCTCTAGCACCATAATTCAAAGGCCTCAATTCTTTGGTGCTCAGTCTTTCTTATAATCCAACTTTCACAGCCATTCATTGCAGCTGTGAAAACCATAGCCTTAATTATAAACACTTTTTATTGGCAGGGTGATTTCTTTTCTTTTTAGTATGCTTTCTAGATTTGCCATAGCTTTCCTTCCCAAGAACAAGCGTCTTTTATTTTATTGCCTTCAATCCCCATCTGTGGTGATCTTGGAGTCCAAGAAAATAAAACCTGTCACTACCTCCATTTCTTCCCCATCTTTTTGCCAGGAATTGAGAGGGCTGGATGCCATAATCTTAATTTTCTTAATGTTGAGTTTCAAGCCAACTTTTGCACTCCTTCTTCATCTGCATCATGAGGCTCTTTAGTTCCTCTTAAAGCCCATGTCACACTGCACCAACGGATGCAAAGAGGATGTAAAATGGACAAAATTTTTTGCCATTCATTGGAAAACGTGATGCATCTGTTGTACGTCTTTCATACGCTCAATCCGTGAAACATCCGTCTACTGCTATTTCATCTCCTCAAAAAGTTTTGAGCTGCACAAAACTTTTTGAGTGGATGAACTTTCCACTGCGTACGATATACATCCACGACACATACGGGCAACAAACGTTCCCAGACATCGCCTGGGGTGGAGGAGCAGACCTGGACTGGGTAGGAGCAGGTTCAGCTGGGCCTGGAGGGTGGTGCAGAAGAGCTGTGATCCTCTCCTTCATCACCTGGTACTGGGCCTCGGGCATGTCCATAAGGGTCTGGCTCACATACGTGATGAAGGGCTTGTGGTTAGAGGATGGTATGTCGAAGTGGACCAGCTGGGAGAGGAGATCTGTGCTGGCTTTGATTGTGTCCCTGATCTCCAAGAGGACAGTGTGGCTCTGTCCCTCTGGTCTGCCTCTCTGCCTGCTTTCTGTGGAGGTGGAGCTGGGTGTGGGTGTGGGTTGGTCTCTGGTGGCTGCTTCTTCTTGCTCCATCTGAGACAGGGGATCCTCCTCCTGGCTCGAAGAGGAGTGGCTGTCTGTGGGCTGTCTGAGAGAGAGGGTTGAGAGAGGGGCTGCTCCTCGGTGGCAGATCTCACCCTCCAGGAAGCTGCACCTGACCATGACATAGGTCTCCCGGTCAGTGAGCTTGACAGTGGCCTGCCCGGTTTTCTTCAGGTGCAGCTTGCCATACCAGGTGTGCATGTGCTTCCACCACCCAAGGAGTACATCTGAAGTGTAGCCCAGGCTCTCTGCCTTCTCTCTCCACGCTTCCTGCTTCCGCTTGGTGTCGCGATAGAGCCTGTGGCCCTTCCTCCACAGGTACTTGTTCTCCCTCAGCCATTCCAGCACCTCCTCCTCATCGTCTTCGGAAATGGAGTACTGTTTCCTCTCCCCCTTCTCCTTGCCTTGCCTCTTCCTCCCTCTGGCAGGTGTTCAGGGCCTTCAGCAGCAGGGCTTGGAGGACCTTGGGGCTGGTCCATCACAGCAGCAGCAGCAGGAGAAGCAGCAGCAGCCGCAGGAAAAACACCAGCAGCAGCAGGAGAAGCACCAGCAGCACCAGCAGCACCAATAGCACCAACAGCACCAGCAGGAGAAGCACCAGCAGCACCAGCAGCACCAGCAGGAGAAGCACCACCAGCAGGAGAAGCAGGAGAAGCACCAGCAGCACCAGCAGCAACATCAGGAGAAGCACCAGCAACACCAGGAGCATCAGGAGCACCAGAAGCAGCAGCAGCAGCAGCAGCTTCAGAGTCAATGCCGGGGGTGGGGTGGTGGTTCTGTCCTTCTTGCCAGGGCTGGCAGGAGTAGGCACTGGCTTCCTCTTCTTCCCCATGGTGTTCTCTCAAGATGTCTCTGGCAGCAACTCTTTCCTCTGAATGCTGACTGCTTGCGAGCTGCCTCCTTTTATATCCACGGAGCTCACACAATTTATCCTCCCTACATGCGCAGTGACCGATTTGCATCTGCTACGCATTCGCTATGCATCCTATAGGCATCCGTGATGCATCCGCGTCATCCGCTATTCATCCGCTATGCATCCACTCCTTCCGCTACGCGTCCACTTTGCTGTTCTCCCCCAGAATCCCTGCAGATGTGTCATCCGCTTCCATCCACTTCCATCCGCTAGGCTTCCTACAAACATCCGTTTTACATCCCCGCTACATCCTCCCCACATCCGTTCCTTTCCGTTGTTGTCCTCTCTGTTTATGCAAATTTGTGGCACTTTTGAGAGCGGATAACAACGGATGGAAAATTTGCTCGTCCGCTGTGTCCTTTTTACATACGTTTTGCATCCATTGGCCAGTGTGACCTAGCCTTAACTTTCTGCCATTAGAGTGACAGTATCTGCATATCTGAGGTTGTTGATATTTCTCCCAGCAATCTTAATTCCAACCTTTGATTCATCTACCCCTGCCTTTCTCATGACATACTCTGCATGTAAGTTAAATTGGCAAGGTGACAGTATATAGCCTTGGCAGACTTCTTTCCGAATTTTGAACCATCCAAAATAATTATGCATTACAGAGTGATTATTAGCTTGCATGCTGCTTTAGAAACAATAGTTAATTCTAATCACTAGCTGCAAACAGGGTTACCACCATATAACACCAGTAGATTTCATGACTACCATCAGATTTTAATTAAAAAATTGTCTCTGCTGTAAATTTTAATATGTTTCAATATTAAAATAGAAAGCATACATTAGAAAATAAAACAATTTTCTAAAAATTGACAGTTTACAGCAAACAACCACTTTTTGTATGATTGCAAAAAACAAACAAAAAACAACCAACCAAACAAAACAAAAAACAGTAAAAATAAATCTGGGTTGCAAAATTCTGGATGACAGAGGTGAACAAAAAAATTTAAGAAGAAAAAAAAGACCTTTGCAGTAGGTCATCCAGTAGTAGCCTATATTTTTGGAGCCTCAAACTGATGATCCTAACTAAAAAAGTTGCAATTCTGTATTTGCTTATTTGAAAGTAAGATCCAGTCTTAAACTTATAATACTTCCTTCTGAACAGACATGTTTGTTGGAAATTGATGAAAATTAATTAGCACTTAGGACACAGACCCAAGGACATGGACATATTAAAAGATTCTTCTAAAAGCTTCAGAATTTGTATGGATATGACATACATTTTCATTTCGAGAGAAGTAGTTAAAGAGGGGAAAAATAGGGGCGATGTCTATCCATTTTAAAAGCATTTATTTTTCTTTTGTCTTACCATTGTTACAAAGATAATAACTCCCAGATGGTTATTTTGTTTTCCACAATGCTTCTACAAAATAGTCTATTACAAGTTTAGCATGCTGACACTAAAATAACATTTCTCTTTTTTAAAAGGCAAAGATTTCATATCACTTCATCATTTTCATATGCCTAAAGGTGGATGGACACACACACACACACAATCATAAAATTACTGGTTCTTAGTGACATTAGTTTTTTATTAATATGTAAATAAAGTTTTTACCATTAAATACACATATACAAATCACTCGATTCCTCTTTAGGGTAAGCACTATTATGTAAAGCATGGAAAGAGGGTAAAAAGTAGTAAGCCAAAATGTATAAAAAGGAAATAGTGCATTCCATAGCCTAGTTTAGCAACTGTATTTCATTCCTTAATCAGAAGCAAAATGATCACTAAAGCCCATGTCCCACTGCACCAATGGATGCAAAGAGGATGTAAAATGGACAAAAGAGCTTGCCGTCGATTGGAAAATGCAATGCATCCGTTGTGTAATCATTGCATACGTGTTTCATAAGCTCTATCTGTTGAGCATCCGTCAACTGAGATTTCATCTGCGCAAGAAGTTTTGAGCTGCACAAAACTTTTTGAGCGGATGAACTTTCCGCCGCGTACGATGTACATCCACGACATATACGGGCAACAAATGTTCTATGTCCCTTATCATCCATTAAACGTCCGCTGTATCCTCTTGGCATCCTCTGGCCATCCACGCAACTCACATCCGCTCCAGCTGAAAAGGAAAAGAGGGAGGAAATGAAAGATACACAGAACGTCCACACAGCGTTAGTAGCACGGAAATAGAAAGGATGTAAGTGGATGCATCTTGTATATAAAGCATTAAAATGGACAAAACGTTTGTATATGGGATGTATCTTGGATATTTAGGATGTCTGCAGTATGCCTAGAGTATGTGGAAGGACGCTTAGCGGACAACCGATATTTCCTATAAAAAGGGGGAGGAAATCACCTGGATCTTAGTATGAGTCCAGCAGCTGTGGTGTACAGACCTCTTCACCCTTGGTCTTGGTCTTCCACATCATCCATTGTTCCCCCCCATGGATCATCACACAGTCCTTAGGTTAGCTGTCATCATTCAACATCAGAACCAAGCCCTGTTCAGACTGTTTCACCTTTTCAACACAAGGAGAAGAAGGAGACGTTCAAGAGCTGTGTGGGTCTGACAACTGATCGGGACAAGAGTGGAGTTTGGACTGTATGACAAGCTGATGGTCGAGCTGAGGAATGAAGACACTTGTGCATTCCAGCATTTCATGAGGATGCCACCAGCCATGTTTGATGAAATTGTAGAGCGTCTGAGACCCAGGTTGACCAAGCAGAGCACCAACTTCCATCCCAGTCTGGACCCTGGACTGAAGGTGGCACTGACTCTGCGGCACCTGGCCTCTGGAACCACATACAGAACCATGCAGTAGGCCTGGAGGGTGCCACACAACACCATCAGCAAAGTGGTCAGAGAAGTGGTGCAGGCCATCATCGAAGAATACGTGGAGGAGTTCCTTCAGTGCCCCACCACTGAAGAAGGCTGGAGGAAAGTTGCAGAACAGTGGTATCAGAGGTGGAACTTTCTCCACATCGTTGAAGCCATAGATGGCAAGCACGTGGCCTGCAAAGCTCCAGCCAACTCAGGGTCCTCTTATTACAACTACAAGGGGTTCTTCAGTATCATCCTCTTTGCCATGGTTGATGCTGACTACAAATTCATGTACATCGATCTTCAGGCAACGGGTCAGCTTCAGATAGCCAGGTAAACAACGCCAGTGACCTCAAGGAGGGGCTGGAATGCAACCTCATCATGGGTTTTCCAGATCCAGACCCCCTGCCCAACGACACGCAAGATGTGCCCTACTTCATCGTAGGTGATGAAGCCTTCTCCCTCAGAACCTACCTCATGAATCCCTACACTTCCAGATACCTCACCCGTGAAGAGAGGATCTTCAACTACAGGCTGTCCAGGGCAAGACGGGTGATGGAGAATGCCTTTGGCATCCTGGCCAACAGGTTCCAGGTACTTCCCACCACCATGCAGCTTCACCCAGGGACTGTGAGGAGCATTGTGGAAGCTTGCTGCATCCTGCACAATCTCATGCGCACCCACTACCAAGTGCTGCAGAACAGGCTTATGGACCGCCAACAAGGGAATGGGGACATGGAGCCTGGTGAATGGAGGCAAGGATGAAACCTGATAGACACTGTGGATGTACAAGGCCCCAACAGAGCTTCATGTGAAGGGAAGAAGCAGCGCAACCTACTGAGACACTGGTGCAACTCCCCAGCTGGAGCAGTGGAGTGGCAAGACAGATTGATAGGTGGTTAATGGATGCTTCCTTGAGCCTGTCTCATCACACTGATGAGATTGTGCCATGTATATTGAGTGGCCCTACAATGAATAGGGCATTAATAAAGAGCTTTGTTTATTTTGAAATGTGTTGATGAATGATTAAATTGTTATTGATAATAAAGGGCCATATGTGTGGCAGCTGGGAGGGTGGACCATACAGTCCCACAATGTTTGCACTGGAGGTTTATCTATCCCACAGCTATCCTTACCTATCCCACAACTATCCTTACCCATCCCACAAGTATGCAAAGGATTAACCATTTTTTCAAAGTTTTCACCAACACTTTATTCAGTAAAAAAAATGAACCCAGTGTGTGAAGCAAAGATAACCTTTATTAATAACTGTCTTAAGTAAACTGTATGACTTTATTAAAAAAGCAAAATGAACCAGGTAAAGTGTCCCAAGCAAAGATAAATTGAACAGGTAAAAACTCAGTGTCTGGCACTATTCTCAGTCACTCTGAGGCATGTCCATGGTCTCAGCTGTCAAGCAGCCAGGGACTGTGGAGGTGCTGTGGCTGGAGTGTTGGTCTGAGGCACCATTGGGGTGCTTGGCCCCGAGAGTACAACAGGGGATGGTGTATTCAGGAAGCTCTCAGAGTGCTGTCTCAGTCCTGTGAGGTTGAGAGCCCTTCATGAAGGACCTGGGATGTCAAGCACAAGACTGATGACAGATTGTCTGTTGACGGACTTGGCTGTGGGGTGGAGGAAGGAGGAGTGTAGTGGGGCTGTCTGGTCTGCAGCTGGGTGAGGTGAGGCATCTGTAGCATGTGATGAATCTGGGCCTGGACTCGGAAGGGCTGACTCTGCTGTGGGAAGTCCTGGTACTCGTAGCCTTGGTTGGTGAGGGGCTGTTGAAAGCTGTGGAAGGGCTGTGACATCACCCTGGGTGGAGGAGCAGACCTGGACTGGGTCGGAGCAGGTTCAGCTGGGCCTGAAGGGTTGTGCAGAAGTGCTGTTATCTTCTCCTTCATCACCTAGTACTGGGCCTCGGGCAGGTCCATGAAGGTCTGGCTCACGTACATGATGAAGAGCTTGCAGTTCGAGGATGGTATGTCGCTGTGGACCAGCTGAGAGAGAAGATCAGCTGGTTTTGATTGTGTGTCTGATCCCCAACAGGACAGTGTGGCTCTGGCCTCCAGTCTGCCTCTCTGCCTGCTTTCTGTGGAGGTGGAGCTGAGGGTGGGGGTGGGTTGGTCTCTGGTGGCTGCCGCTTCTTCCTCCATTTGTGACAGGGGATCCTTCACGTCCTCTGGCATGGGGAGTGCAGCTGTTGGGGGGGGGTCTCTGCCGTGGGGCCCTCCAAAGACACCTGCTTGGACACGGTAGCTGTCTCCTGGCTGGAAGAGGACTGGCTGTCTGTGGGCTGTCTGAGGGAGAGGGTTGTCAGAGTGGCTGCTCCTGGGTGGCGGACCTCACCCTCCAGGAATCTGCACTTGGCCATGACGTACATCTCCCGGCCAGTCAGCAGCCTGCCCAGATTTCTTCAGGTGTAGCTTGCCATACCAGGTGTGCATGTGCTTCCACCATCCCAGGAGTAGTTCTGAAGTGTAGCCCAGGTGCTCTGCCTTGTCTCTCCAAGCTGCCTCCTTCCTCTTGGTGTCGCGATAGTCTGTGGCCCTTTCTCCACAGGTACTTGTTCTCCCTCAGCCATTCCAGCACCTCCTCCTCATGGTCCTCGGAAAGGGTGTACTGTTTCCTCTCTCCCTTCTCCTTCCCTTGCCTCTTCCTCCCTCTGGCAGGGGCTTGAGCAGCAGGGCTTTGAGGGCCTTGGGGCTGGTCCACCACAGCAGCAGCTGTAGCAGTAGCAGTAGCTGCAGCACCAGCAGTAGCAGCAGCAGCAGCAGGAGAAGCACCAGCAGCAGTACCAGCAGCAGGAGAAGCACCAGCAGCAGCAACACCAGCAGCAACACCAGCACCAGCACCAGCACCAGCAGCACCAGCAACACCAGCAGCAACACCAGCAGCTTCAGAGTCAGTGCCAGGGGGTGGGATGGTGGTTCTGTCTTTCTTGCCAGGGCTGGCAGGAGTAGGCACAGGCTTTCTCTTCTTCCCTGACTGACGAACCATGGTGTTATTCGAAGATGTCTGTGGCAGCACGTCTTTCCTTTGAATGCTGACTGCTTGCAAGCTGCATCCTTTTATGTCTGTGGAGCTGATGCAATTCATACTCCCCGCATGTGCAGTGAACACTTTGCAACTGCTATGGATCCGCTATGCATCCGCTATGCATCTTATAGGCATCCGTGATGCATCCGCGTCATCCGCCTCATCCGCTACGCATCCGCTCCTTCCGCTATGCGTCTGCTTCACAATTCTCCCCCAGAAGCCCTTCAGATGTGTCATCTGCTTCCATCCCCTGTCATCTGCTAGGCTTCCTACGAACATCTGTTTAACATCCTCGCTACGTATTACCCCCGTCTGTTCCTTTCCGTTCTTTTCCGTTCTGTTTATGCAAATTTTTCCACTTTTGTGAGTGGATGACAATGGATGGAGCCACCCCCAAAATTTTTCTTGTCCGCTGTGTCCTTTTTGCATACGTTTTGCATCCGTTGGCCAGTGGGACACCTATCTTTCTTTTCTTTGAGGCAGCTATCTTTCTTTTCTTTGAAAAACACAAGGTTGCCAACCTCAACTTAGCCAGTTCAATGAAGCCCCATTACATTTTTGTCTATGAATGGGTGGAGTTTCTCCAACTTCCTAGCTGTCTTTGAATATAGTTTTGGCTTTGGCAGTTTAGCCCCAGGCACAATCTTAATCACACAGTCTGTGGGGTGGGGTGGAAGTGTGTTGGAATCCTCACCAACTGCCTTAGCCAGATTGCGATGTTCCTTGGGAATCAGTGGTTCTAAAGCCCCTGTCACACTGCACCAACGGATGGAAAGAGGATGTAAAACAGAGAAAAACACTTGCCATCCATTGGTTAACGCGTTGCTTCCGTTCTGTACTCACTGCCTCCGTTTTGCTTCCTCTCTATCCGTCCAGCATCCATCTATTGACATTTCATCCACTCAGAAGGTTTTGAGCTGCTCAAAACTTTTGAGCGGAAAATGTTTCCAATGCATCCGTTCTGCATCCTCTAGGCATACGGGGGACATCCGTTCTGCATCCATTATGCATCTGCTATATCTGCTAGGCATCCGCTGCGCATCCACGCAACTCAAATCCGTTCCAGCAGTAAACGGATGCAGGGAGGAAGCGGAATGGACACGCAGCGTTAGTAGCACAGACAGAGAAAGGATGCAGCTACGCATCCGCGTCATCCGCTACGCATCCGCTCTGCATCCGCTCTGCATCCTCTACGCATCCTCTATGCATCCTCTATGCATCCGCTCTGCATCCACTTCCATCCGCTAGGCTTCCATTCTGCATCCGCTTTCCATTCGCTCTGTGTCCTCCTCCCGTGTTATCCGCTCTGCTTATGCAAATTTTTGCCCCTTTTGAGAGCGGATAACAACGGCTGGATCCAATCATCCAATCCAACCATGACTTTCTTGGTTTTCTCTTTTTTACTCTAAATATTCACTTCCCCCCCCCTTTTATTTTGCAATTTGAGCTTCATTCATTCTCTGTATAAGACCAAATGACCTCTGAGAATTTTTTTTCATAGTGATTAGTTGCTTTTATGTTTGCATTTGCATTCAGACTCATTCAGTATTTTCCTTATCTCTTTTACTTATTTCTTCTATTTTAATTACATTCTCAAGGTAATCCTTGAGTTATCATCATAATGGAACCTACCTATTAAGGTCAGGAGGGCATTAAGTAAATTGCCTCACTTAACAAGCCCCTATACCTGCTGCCTCCAAGATATTTATTAAATGAATGCATGGGTTTTAAATGAAATATGGCATGCCTCAGGAGTGGGGGAGACACAAGGCACAATCCCTCCAGCCTCCCTAAGCCTTCCCCACTCCCTGAGATACCCCATGCTCCTGACTCTTGAAATCAATGGTGAAACTCAAATAATTTAACAACCGGTTCTCTGCTTTAATGATGAGTAGGCATGTCTCAGTGGTCAGGTGACTGGGTGGGCATGGCCAACTTGACATCACTCACCTCAAGGAGTACCTCGTCTCGCTCAGCCTCTCCTCACCCCTCCCTTCCCAGCCACTCCTTGCCTCACCCAGCCTCTCCTCATCCCTCCCCTTGCAGCCATTCCTCACCTTGCCCAGTTGCTTGCCTCACTGTCAGGTAGTCTGGTCATCTGCTCACTTGGCCTCGTGGCTGCCCATTCACCCTGCCTCCTGGCCATCTGCTCACCCATTCTCCTGGCCTCCCTGCACCCTTCTGTTTGAGGACTTGCTCTCAATAATCACCTAAGCCAGATGCAGGCCAGAAAGGCAACCTCGATGAGGTGCAGGAACTAGCAACTCCAGGAACACCTGTGGGGGGAAGAGAAAGGGAGGGAAGAAGGGCCACCCCTAGCTTAGCTGCCATGCCCACCAGCAAGCTTCTGAAGAGGCTGCATGGGTGCAGCACAAGCAGCAGCTCAAGGATCAGCAGCTCAAGCACAGGGACAAGGCATCAGCTCTTCATTGCAGAAACTCCAATGATGCCTCTTTAGGGCAGAACCATCCTAGGTGCTTTATCACTTGCTTGGAGGGGGGCAGTGGGGCAGTTAGAAGAGTGCCAAGATGCTGAAATGGCCTCAGAAGAGGTTGCATGTGGCAAGAAATGGCTGGGAAGGAAGGGACGAGGGCTGTTATTCAGCTGGTTCGCTGAAGTCCACAAAAAATTAGCTACCGGTTCTGATGAACCAGCACAAACCAGGTAAATCCCACCACTGCTTGGAATCCTTACATCCCCATCTTTCAAAGATCTCCACAGCTCAAAAAGTTTGTGTCTGGAAGAAAGATAGGCTGGTCTACATGGCAGAATTCCAGAAGGAGCTGCTTTTTTTCTGAAATGCTGATTGCTAGTCTTTCCTCCCCCAACATTAGCAGTGTATCACAGCTAACACTGGGTGAGGGAAGGCTATCATTAGCAAGAAGTTGTCGTAGTTTCTGTCCATGTCTAGTTGTTAGATTTTTCTTCCCCAGCATTAGATGCCAAACATTAATATGCTAATCCTTGGCAAGGGAAGGTCAAGGCTAAGATGAAAGACTTCCTCCTTGTTAGTTGCTACCCTTCCCTCACCCAGCATTAGCACATTAGCATATGGCTACTAATGCTGGGGAAGGGAAGCAACTAGCATGGAGCAATTATCTTGGTTTTCCTTTTTTCACTGACAAGGATGCATCATCACATGATTGGCAACATTTTATCCTTTTTTAAAGAATATTTTCTCATCTTTAGAATCCAAGCCATTTATACTTCCTTAGTCCTGCATCCCAGACTCACATAAAAGCATTCATACCCAGCTACAAATGAAGTAACCCAACTGGACTCTACAAAATGCCACACCACATCCTCACCCGCTCCTCCAAATCCTGGCATTTAAAGCCCCTGTCACACTGCACCAATGGATGCAAAGAGGAAGTAAAACGGACAAAAAACCTTGCCATCCATTCAAAAACGTGATGTACTCACTGCCTCTGTTTTGCTTCCTCTCTATCCGTCCAGCATCCGTTTATGGACGTTTCATCCGCTCAAAAAGTTTTAGGCTGCTTAAAACTTTTGTGTGGAAAATGTATCCAGTTTGTCCGATCTGCATCCACTACGCATCTGCTATGCATCTGCTACGCATTCGCTATATCCGCTAGGCATCCGCTGCGAATCCGCGCAACTCGCATCCACCCGGACGCAGGGAGGAAGTGGAACGGACGCGGAACGGATGCAGAACGGATGCAGAATGGATGCAGAATGGATGCAGAATGGAAACAAAGCGTTTAAAATGGAAAAAACGTTCGCAGTGGGGACCTATCTCGGATATTAAGGATGTCTAGAGGATGCCTAGAGGATGCCTAGAGGATGCCTAGAGGATGCCTAGAGGATGCAAAGGGACACCTATAATGCCTATAAAAAGGGGAGCAACTCATCTGCATCGAACTTTCAGACCAGCAGCCCAGCAGTGCAGACCTCTGCAGCCTTCATCTGACTCTTGCTCTTCCACAGCATCCAGTCATGTCCACCATGGATTGCGACAAAATCCTTTCAGCAGCCAACATCCTTCTGCAACACTGCGAAACCATCTACAGTCTCTGTGAACAGTACTATGGGAAGAAAAGGAGGCACCCAAAAAAAGTCTGGCTCCAAAGATGGTTTGCCAGAAGAGTGCATTACGTACTTTACGACAAGCTGATGGTGCAGCTCAGGAGCGAAGACCCTCGGGCGTTCCAGAACTTCATGAGGATGCCATGGCTGGATGCCAGCCATGTTTGACGAAGTTGTGCAGCACCTGACAACCAGGTTGAGCAAGACAAACACCAACTTCCCGCCCAGCCTGGAACCTGGGCTCAAGGGAGCACTCACTCTGTGCCACCTGGCCTCAGGGACCACCTACAGGAGCATGCAGTAGGGCTGGAGGGTGCCACCCAGCACCGTCAGCTTTGTTGTCAGAGAAATGGTGAAGGCCATCATTGAAGAATACAAGGAAGAGTTCCTCCAGTGCCCCTCCACTGAAGAAGGATGGAAGAAAGTTGCAGAGCAGTGGTATCAGAGGTGGAACTTCCCACACAACATTGGAGCCATCGATGGCAAGCATGTGGCCTGCAAAGCTCCAGCCAAGTCGGGGTCCACTTATCAGAACTACAAGGGTTTCTTCAGCATCATCCTCTTTGCCATTGTCGATGCTGACTAAAAGTTCATGTACATCGATGTTTCAGGCAACGGCTCATCTTCAGATGCCCAGGTATACAATGACAGTCACCTCAAGGAGGGGCTGGAAAGAAACCTCATGGTGGGCTTCCCAGATCCAGACCCGCTGCCCAACGAGACACAAGATGTGCCCTACTTCATCGTGGGGGATGACGCCTTCTCCTTTACAACCTACCTCATGAAGCCCTACAACTCCAGATGCCTCACCTGTGAAGAGAGGATCTTCAACTACAGGCTGTCCAGGGCAAGGCGGGTGGTGGAGAACACCTTTGGCATCCTGGCCAACAGGTTCCTGGTACTTCTCACCACCATGCAGCATCGCCCAGAGACTGTGAGGAGGATCGTGGAAGCTTGCTGCATCCTGCACAATCTCATGCGCACCCGCTACCCAGTGTTGCAGAACAGGCTCGTGGACCTCCAACAAGGCAATGGGGACATGGAGCCTGGGGAATAGAGGCAAGGGCAAAACCTGATCGACACAGAGGATGTGCAACAGAGCCTCACGTGAGGCGAAGAAGCAGCACAACCTCCTGAAACACTGGTGCAACTCCCCAGCTGGAGCTGGACAGGATGGTAGATGCTTAATGGATGATTCCTTCAGCCTGTCTCATCACACGGATAAGATTGGGGCATGTATGTTTGGTTGGCCTACAATGAACAGGGTGTTTAATAAAGAGTTGTGTTTATGTTGACATGCGTGGATAATTATTACATTATTATTGATAATAAAGGGCCGTAGGGGTGGCACCTGGGAGGGTGGACCATACAGTCCCACTATGCTTGCACTGGAGGTTTATCTATCCCACAGCTATTACCCATCCCATAGGTATCCCTGCCCATCCCACAGGTATCCCTCCCCATCCCACTGCTATCTTAACCCATCCCACAAGCATGCAAAGGCTAAACCATTTCCAAAAGTTTCCACCCAGACTTTATAGAAAAAAATTAATGAAGCTAGTGTGTGAAACAAAGATAAACTTTATTAATAACAAGCTGTAAAATAAACATGACCCAAGTCAAGTGTCCAAATAAAGTCCACAAATATCAATGCAGCCAGTCTCTGGCACTCCTCTTGGTTACTCAGAGGTGTGTGCCCAGGCTAAGATTTTAGGGAGCAGGTGCTCTGGAGGTGAGTGCTGCTGCAGTGCTGGTCTGAGGTGTTATTGGAGTGCCTAGCTCCGAGAGGACAACAGGGGACGGTGTGTTGAGGAAGGTGTCGGACAGCTGGCTCAGCCCCGTGATGCTGAGAGGTCCTTCCTCCATGCCATGGGGTGTCAGCCCCAGTACTGAGGACAGATGTACTGAGGCCGGGCTTGGCTGTGGGATGGAGGAAGGAGCAGTGTAGTGGGGCTGCCTGCTCTGCAGCGGGGTGAGGACTGTCGAGGTTGGCATCAGTGGCATCATTGGAACCGGTGGCAGCGGTGTCGCCCAATAACTCTGAGCCTGCATCTGTAAGGGCTGCTATCTGTGCTGCTGGACCTCCGGGTAGCTGTAGCCCTGGTAGGTGAGGGGGTGTGGGAAGCCTTGGAATGGGAGGGACATCACCTGGGGTGGAGGAGCAGACCTGGACTGGGTGGGAGCAGGTGCCTCTGGGTCTGGAGGGTTGTTAAGCGGCATGGTGAACCTCTCCTTCACCACCTGGTAATGGGGATCTGCCATCTCCTTGAGGGTCTGGTTGACATAATTGAGGAAGGGCTTGCAGTTGGAGGAGGAGGATTCGATGGGGACCAGCTCAGAGAGGAGACCTATGCTGGTGGTGTCCCTGATCTATACCAGGACCTTGTGGCTCTGCCCCTCCTGCGGTCCGGCTCTCTGCCTTTCTGTGGTGGCAGAGGTGTGGGTGGATGCGGCTTCGGCAGTGGTGGACTCGATGTCTCCTTTCTCCCACCGCACCAGGGAGTCCTCATCACTCTCCACCACGCTTTCAACACCTGCCTGGGAGTTCTCCGCCATGGCACGCTCCACAGATACCTGCATGGAGACAGGGATTGACTCTCGGCCGCCAGAGGACTGGCTCTCAGCAGGCTGCCGGAGAGAGAACGTAGAGATTTGGGCTCCTGGTGCTCCTCAGTGGCGGACCTCACCCTCCAGGAAGCTGCACTTGGCCATGACATAATTCTCTCTGTCCGTCAGCTTAACCCTGGCCTGGCCAGATTTTTTGCATTGCAGCTTCCTGTACCAGGTGTGCATGTGCTTCCACCAGCCAAGGAGCACCTCTGAAGTGTAGCCCAGACTCTCTGCCCTCTCTCTCCAAGCAGCCTGCTTCCTCTTGGTGTCCCTGTACAGCCGGTGTCCCTTCCGCCACAGATAGTCATTCTCTCTCAGCCACTCCAGCACCTCATCCTCGTGCGCTTCCTCGATGTAATAGTGCCTCCTCTCCCGTTGTTGCATATGCCTCTTCCTCCCTTTGGCAGGACCAGATGGGCCCTCATCAGAGGGGGTTCCAGGTTGTAGGGGCTGCTCCTCCACACCAACATCATCATCATCATCATCATCATCAGCAGCAGCAGCAGCAGCAGCATTATCACCAGCAGGATCATAATCAGCAGCAGCAGCAGCAGCAGCAGCATAATCACCAGCAGGATCATAAGCAGCAGCAGCAGCAGCAGGATCATCATCAGCAGCAGCAGCAGGATCAGCAGCAGCAGCAGCAGCAGCAAGACCAGGATGAGCAGCAGCAGAGTAAGCACCAGCAGCAGGGTCAGCAAGACCAGGAGCACGAGCAGAACGAGCAGGACCGGCAGGACCAGCAGGACCAGGAGCAGCTTCAGCAGAGTACACAGCAGAAGCACCACTGCCAGGAGAAGCTACAGCAGAAGCTCCAGCAACAGAAGAGTGAGCCCAAGCAACAGAAGCCCCAGCAGAAGCAGAGTCAGGGACATGGGGCGGGAGGGTGGCCCTGTCCCTCTTTCCAGGGATGGCGGCAGGTTGCTGAGACTTTCGCTTCTTCCCCATGGTTGTGGGGTTGCTGGCTGGCAGGGAGGCTGGCAGGAAGGCTGGCAGGCACCAAGGCTGGCAGGAAGGCTGGCACCAAGGCTGGCAGGAAGGCTGGCAGGAAGCCTGTTAGGAAGGCTGGCAGGAAGGCTGGCAGGAAGGCAGGCACCAAGGCTGGCAGACAGCCTGGCTGGCAGGGAGGCTGGAAGGCAGGCTGGCAGCAAGGCTGGCAGGGAGGCTGGAAGGCAAGCTGGCAGCAAGGCTGGCAGGGAGGCTGCCCAGGAGGCTGGGAGGCAGGCTTGGAGGCAGGCTTGGAGGCAGGCTGGCAGCAAGGCTTGCAGGCAGACATGCAGGCAAGGAACTCGAAGTGTCCAGCAGCAGGTCTTTCCTCGGAATGCTGGCCACGTGCGAGCTGCTTCCCTTTATATCCAGGGGGCTTGCGCAATGCATCCCCCCCGCATGCGCAATTAACGCCAGGCATCCATTAGGCTTACGCTGTGCATCCGCTAGGCTTCCACTGTGCATCCATTTCATCCGCTGTGCATCCGCTCTGCATCCGCTTTTTCCATTCCATGTCCACTTTGCTGAGGCCCCCCGGAAGCCTAGCGGACGCGCCATCCACTTCCTTCCGCTGTGCTTCCGTTCCGCATCCACTTTGCATCCGCCCTGCGTCCTCCCTGCATCCGTGTTGTCCGCTCCAATTATGCAAATTTTCGCCCCTTTTGAGCGCGGATACAACGGATGTAACATTTTTCTCTTCCATTGTGTCCTTTTTGCATCTGTTGGGCAGTGTGACACGGCCTTAAACTACAGGGCTCTAAAAATCAAATGTCTGACGGTTGTATTGACACCGCCCAATCAGTTTTGAATGATGAATGCCAATTCTGCTCATTCATCAATTACTATGTTGTGAATGCATTTTTTCCAGATTAGTCCTAACAATGCTGTACATGGAACTTATTCTAGACCAGGAGTGTCAAACTCAAGATGCATGGGATGCTTAGATCTGGTCCTGGAAATGGCAAAGAACCAGCCCACGGTACCTCAGCCCAGCCCAGGTGTACTGGAGACTGATCTACAATCTGCTGGCAGCTGGCAGCATACTGGAGGCAGCTCTGGATAGCCTGCGCCACCATCTGGGGTCCTCCATGTGGTCTGAGAGGGATGGCAAAGCTCCTCTGGAGGACAAGAGTTTGGCCTACTCCTTGGTTTTGCCTTTCTCCACTGGAGACAATGGATTTGACAGTGAGAGCAATCAACCAATGGAACATCTTGCCTGGTGACAAATAATATGAAACCACTTTCATATGAACTCTCAATTCTAAAAAGAAAATAGCTTTGAATAAGGTTGTTTCAGAAATAACCAGTAGTTTTTGCAAGGGTAATTTATGAAAGCTTTTAGATGCTACTCTAGTGTTGAACTTCAAGTCAAGAGTGAAAATACTAACTAAAATGTTTAACATTCTCACTTGATATAAGGTCTTGCCTCTCCAATCTTCCCAAAAAAGCAGGACTCTGGAAACTGCAGTTGTTTCAAAAGCTGCTTTTACTGAAAGGTTTGTAATAACAAGAGATCTTGGCGAAAATTGAAGCTTCTCACTTAAAATCAGCTATTTTAAGGCCCTGTCACACTGCCCAACGGATGCAAAACATTAGGAAAAAGGACACAACGGACGAGCAAAATGTTCCATCCATTGTTATCCGCTCTCAAAAGGGGCAAAAATTTGCATAACCGGAGCGGATAACACAGAAAGGAACGGACGCGGGGAGGACGCAGAGCTGATGGAAAGCGGATGTGGAACGGAAGCCCAGCAGATGGAAGCGGATGGGAGCGGATGGCACATCCGCTAGGCTTCCGGGGGACCTCAGCAAAGCGGACGTGGAACAGATACAGCGGATGCACAATGGATGAAGCGGATGCAGAGCGGAAGCCTAGCGGATGCACAGCGGAAGCCGAACGGGTGCTGAGCGTTAATTGCGCATGCAGGGGGGATGCATTGCGTAAGCCCCGCGGATATAAAGGGAAGCAGCTCCCAAGCAGGTCACCATTCAGAGGAAAGACCTGCTGCCGGATACATCGAGTCCTTGCCTGCCCTGCCTGTAAGCCTGCCTGCAAGCCTTGCTGCAAGTCTTGCTGCCAGCTTTCCTTCCAGCCTGCCTCCAAGCCTGCCTGCCTCCCAGCCTCCTGGCCAGCCTCCCTGCCAGCCTTGCTCCCTGCCTGCCTGCCAGCCTTGCTGCCAGCCTGCCTCCCTGCCAGCCAGTCTGCCTGCCAGCCTTGGTGCCTGCCTGCCTGCCTGCCTTTCTGCCAGCCTTCCTGCCAGGCTTGCTGCCAGCCTTCCTGCCAGCCTTGGTGCCTGACTGCCTGCAAGCCTTTGTGCCTACCTGTCTGCCAGCCTTCCTGCCAGCCTTCCTGCCAGCCTTCCTGCCAGCCTTGGTGCCTGCCTGCCTCCCTGCCAGCCAGCAACCCCACAACCATGGGGAAGAAGTGAAAGCCTCAGCAACCTGCCACCATCCCTGGCAAGAGGGACAGCACCACACTCCCGCCCCCTGTCCCTGACACTGCTTCTGCTGGGGCTTCTGCTGCTTGGGCTCGCTCTTCTGGTGCTGGAGCTTCTGCTGAAGCTGCTCCTGGCGGCGGTGCTTCTGCTGGTGCTTACTCTGCTGAAGCTGCTCCTGGCGGTGGTGCTTCTGCCGGTGCTTACTCTGCTGAAGCTGCTCCTGGTCCTGCTGGTCCTGCTCGTGCTCCTGGACTTGCTTGTACTGCTCATACTGCTCGTGCTCCTGGTCTTGCTCATCCTGCTCATCCTGCTTGTGCTCCTGGTCCTGCTCATGCTCCTGGTCTTTTTGGCTCTGCTGGTGCTTACTCTGCTGCTGCTGATCCTGGTCCTGCTGGTGCAGCTGGTGCTGCTGCTGATCCTGCTGGTGCTGCTGCTGATGATGATGATGATGCTGCTGATGATCCTGCTGCTGCTGCTGCTGCTGATGATGATGATGATGATTATGATCCTGCTGGTGATGCTGCTGCTGCTGCTGCTGCTGATGACCCTGCTGCTTCTGCTGCTGCTGCTGGTGGTGTGGAGGGGGAGCCACTACTACCTGGGAGCCCCTCTGATGAGGGCCCATCTGGTCCTGCCAAAGGGAGGAAGAGGCATATGCGACAACAGGAGAGGAGGCAATACTCCATTGAGGAGGAACACGAGGATGAGGTGCTGGAGTGGCTGAAAGAGAATGACTATCTGTGGTGGAAGGGACACCGGCTGTACAGGGACATCAAGCGGAAGCATGCTGCTTCGAGAGAGAAGGCGGAGAGTATGGGCTACACTTTGGAGGTGCTCCTCGGTTGGTGGAAGCACATGCACACCTGGTACGGGAAGCTGCACCTGAAGAAATCTGGCCAGGCCATGGTTAAGCTGATGGACAGAGAGACCTACGTCATGGCCAGGTGCAGCTTCCTGGAGGGTGAGATCCACCACCGAGGAGCTACCCTCTCTGTCTACCCTCTGTCTACCCTCTCTCTCCGGCAGCCTGCTGAGAGCCAGTCCCCTTCCGGCCGAGAGTCAGTTCCTGTCTCCAGGCAGGTTTCTGTGGAGCATGCCACGGTGGAGAACATGCGGACAGCTGTTGTAACCGTGGTGGAGCGCGTGGAGGACTCCCTGATGTGGTGGAAGAAAGGAGACGGCGTGTCCACCACAGCCATACCTGCATCCACCCCCAGCTCCACCTCCACAGAAAGGCAGAGAGCCAGACAGCAGAAGGGGCAGAGCCACACTGTCCTGCTGGAGATCAGGGACACCATCCGGACTTGCATAGATCTCCTCTCTCAGCTGGTCCACACCGACTCCTCATCCTCCAACCGCAAGCCCTTCCTCACCTATGTCAACCAGAACCTCAGGGACATGGCAGAACCCCAGTACCAGGTGGTGAAGGACTGGATCACCGAGCTGCTTCACAACCCTCCAGATCCAGAGGAACCTGCTCCCACCCAGTCCAGGTCTGATCCTCCACCCCAGGTGATGTCCCTCCCATTCCAAGGCTTCCTACAGCCCCTCACCTACCAGGGCTACAGCTACCAGGAGGTCCAGCAACACAGGCAGCAGCCCTTCCCAGTCCAGGCACAGAGTCATTGGGCAACACCGTTGCCACCGGTTTCACTGATGGCACCAATGCCAGCCACGCCAATGATGCCACCGACGACAGCATTGCCACCCACGCTAGTCCTCACCCAGCTGCAGACCAGAAAGCCCCACTACACTGCTCCTTCCTCCACCCCACAACCAAGTCCGGCCTCAGTACATCTGTCGTCGATACTGGGGCTGACACCCCAAGGCATGGAGGAAGGAGCTCTCAACATCACGGGTCTGAGCCAGCTGTCCGAGAGCTTTCTCAACACACTGTCACCTGTTGTCCTCTCAGAGCCAGGCACCCCAGTGGTGCTTCAGACCAGCACTCCAGCAGCACCCACCTCCACAGCACCCCTGAGACTGGGCACACCTCCGAGTGACCAAGAGGAGTGCCAGAGACCGGCTGGCTGGTTACCTGTGGACTTTATTTGGACACTTGACTTGGGTCATATTTCTTTTACAGCTTGTTGTTCAATAAAGTCTATCTTTGATTCACACACTTGCTTCATTTCTTTTTTTTAATAAAGTCTTGGTGGAAACTTTTAGAAATGGTTTAAGCCTTTGCATGCTTGTGGGATGGGTTAGGATAGCAGTGGGCAGGGATACCTGTGGAATGAGCAGGGATACCTTTGGGATGGGTAATAGCTGTGGGATAGATAAACCTCCAGCGCAAGCATAGTGGGACTGTATGGTCCACCTCCCAGGTGCCACACCTATGGCCCTTTATTATCAATAATAATGTAACAATCATCCACATATGTCAAAAGAAACACAACTCTTTATTAAATGCCCTGATCATTGTAGGGCCACCCAACATACATGGCCCAATCTCATCAGTGTGATGAGACAGGCGGAAGGAAGCATCCATTAATCATCTATCATCCTATCTTGCCACTCCACTGCTCCAGCTGGGGAGTTGCACCAGTGTTTCAGGTGATTGCGCTGCTTCTTCCCTTCATGTGAAGCTCTATTGGGGCCTTGCACATCCTCAGTGTTGATCAGGTTTTTCCCTTGCCTCCATTCCCCAGGCTCCATGTCCCCATTGTCTTATTGGAGGTCCACGAGCCTGTTCTGCAAGACTGGGTAGCGGGTGCGCATGAGATTGTGCAGGATGCAGCAAGCTTCCATGATCCTCCTCACGGTCTGTGGGCGATGCTGCATGGTGGCGAGAAGTACCTGGAACCTGTTGGCCAGGATGCCAAAGGCGTTCTCCACCACCCGTCTTGTCCTGGACAGCCTGTAGTTGAAGATCCTCTCTTCACGGGTGAGGAGTTTGGAGGTGCATGGCTTCATGAGGTAGGTTCTGAGGGAGAAGGCATCATCCCCCATGATGAAGTAGGGCACATCTTGCATGTCGTTGGGCAGGGGGTCTGGATCTGGGAAGCCCACGATGAGGTTGCATTCCAGCCTCTCCTTGAGGTCACTGCCATTGTATACCTGGGCATCTGAACATGACCCGTTGCCTGAAGCATCGATGTACATGAACTTGTAGTCAGCATCAACCATGGCGAAGAGGACAATGTTGAAGAAGCCTTTGTATTTGAAATAAGTGGACCCCGACTTGGCTGGCGCTTTGCAGGCCACGTGCTTGCCATCTATGGCTCCAACGGTGTGTGGGAAGTTCCACCTCTGATACCCCTGCTCTGCAACTTTCTTCCATCCTTCTTCAGTGGAGGGGCACTGGAGGAGCTCCTCCTTGTATTCTTCGATGATGGCCGGCACCACTTCTCTGACTACAATGTTGATGGTGTTGTGTGGCACCCTCTGGCCGTATTGCATGCTCCTGTAGGTGGTTCCTGAGGCCAGGTGACACAGAGTGAGTGCTTCCAGGCTGGGCCGGAAGTTGGTGCTCTACTTGGTCAACCTGGGTGTCAGCCACTGTACAACTTCATCAAACATGGCTGGAGGCATCCTCATGAAGTTCTGGAATGCACGAGTGTCTTCGTTCCTGAGCTCCACCATCAGCTTGTTGTACAGTCCGTGCTCTGCTCTTCTCCCAATCCATCTTCGGACCCATACGCTTCTTGGCCGCCTCTTTTTCTTCCCGTAGTAGAGTTCACAGAGCCTGTAGAGGGCTTTGCACTGTTGCAGAACTATGGTGGCTGCCAAAAGGACTGTTTTACGATCCACGGTTGACATGACTGGATGCTGTGGAAGAGCAAGAGTCAGATGAAGGCTGCAGAGGTCTGCACAGCTGGGCTTCTGGGCTGAAAGTTAGATCCAGGTGAGTTCCTTCCTCTTTTTCAAGGCAATATAGGTTTTCCACTAGGTGTCCTTTTGCATCCTCTAGGCATCCTCTAAACAAACTTAATATCCGAGATAGGTCCTCTCTGCGAAGGTTTTTCCATTTTAAATGCTTTGTTTCCATTCTGCATCTGCTAGGCATCCATTCTGCATCCGTTCTGCGTCCGTTCCGCTTCCTCCCTGCGTCCAAGCAGATGCGAGTTGTGCGGATGCGCAGTGGATGTCTAGCGGATATAGCGGATGCGTAACGGATGCAGAACGGATTTCTAGCGGATGCCTAGCGGATGCAGAACGGACGCATTGGATACATTTTCCGCTCAAAAGTTTTGAGCAGTTCAAAACTTTCTGAGCAGATGAAACATCCATAAACGGATGCTGGACAGATAGAGAGGAAGCAAAATGGAGGCAGTGAGTACAGAATGGATACATCACGTTAACCAATGGATGGCAAGCTTTTTTGTCCATTTTACATCCTCTTTCCATCCGTTGGTGCAATGTGACAGGGGCTTTAAGCAATGCTAATCAAACCCTTCCCACATTACTTCATTATAGGGAAACAGAAACAGAAACTTCACATAGAGATCACTCCATTCCTCCCCGCTTCCTCCTACCAAAATGCCAGGGTACCTGGAGAAATATCTGGGACCTGACATTTGAAAGCTTTTTTTTCCCCATCACAGAGTGCATTTTTAAATTTTAAAAAAGTGATTAATACAAAGTGAATGAATAATTTAAATAAATCTGCAGAGCCTTTAGTTGTGGGATCTCACTTTGTGCCTAGCCATAAGCAGGGTAATCCTGTGAAGCAGTTCACAGTAAGATCAAAGAGGATATACCATTTCTTTGTTATTCCTTATCTTCCTTTTATACTTTATTAATGCCTTTGATATCAGAAAAATATGTAGGAAGAAATGATGGCTAACAGCCAAGTGCTTAAGACCTGGTGTATTACCATGATGCTACTACAGCTGTGCCAGTAGGACTGGTTGCTGAGTTTTCTTGTTAGGATTTAATAAGAAAAAGATGTTTTGGAAGGGAAAGTGTAAGTATGTAATATGGCTATTAGCACATTCACCACACAGCTCCAGGCAATTCTCAGATTTCAAGACAATAGCAGCCAGCTTGGAACAAATGTTCTACAAAGCTGAGGCTTTTGTTCCTTTTTATTTGACATTCTCACAGTAGAAGACTATTGCAGAGAATGTCTCATCTCCCTTAAGGAAATTTTTGGGTCAAAACATATGATGTTGTTATGTGGCTGGTTTTACATTGCCTGGATATATACATGAGAAAAACATAGATTGTTCTATTTTAGTTCAATATGCATGGAAAACTTTGAATTTGAAATTGATGCTGAATGAGATCATCAGCAGGAGATATGATCTTACTGGTTTAGCATCTTGTTTCTTGTTTTTAAGGAGAGCTCCTTTTTTGAAAAGTGAAAAGTCCTCAAGCTCAACAGAAGGTTAGCAAGTTTATTTTGCTTCCCATTTCTTCCCTCCTTCCCACCATTTCTCTTTCTCTCTCATCCCAGAAATAAGTACCACCAGATTGCATTATTTTGCCATTAAATTTCAGCTCTGTTAAGCTCAGAACATTATGTACATACATACATACATACATACATACATACATACATACATACATACATACGTATATATATGTTTTCTTAAGTTTTTGTGGGTATTTATATGAATGGTATTCAGTTTTGTTTGGGTATTTTCCCATGTCATTATAGTGTGCTTTTAAAGTTGTAGCAACGTTTCGGCAGAATCTCATCTGCCATCATGAGGCTTGTGTATTATGTTCGTCTGAGTCAGGCTTTCACTGTGAAAGCCTGACTCACAGACAAACACACTACACAAGCCTGATGATGGCAGATGAGATTCTGTCGACTTTTCGATGAAGTCTCATTCATCTTCAGGCTTGTTTCTTCGGCTCTAAGTAATGTGAGCTTGCAGCTGCTTCTTCCTTTTAACTGCTAGTGGGTGTGTGGCTTGATTGGGTGGGGGGTTGATGTGTTCTGATTGGGTGGGGGGTGTTCTCATTGGTTGGGAGTTTGGCTGTGTTCTGATTGGTAGGGGGTGTGTTCTGTTCAGGTGGGGGCTTGGTTGTGCTCAAGTTAGTCTTAGTTGCTGGGGGATTTGAGCTGGTGAGCTGTGATCCTGTTGTTTGGCTTCGCGTTCATGGTCGTGCCACATCTTCATGGTGGGTGTCAGTTCGCTACATGTATGGATCGGAGGAGTTTGAAGCAGGTAGTGATGCAGCTGTGATACGGCTTCTGGTGCGTGGTCGTGGCTCATCTTCTGTGTGGGTGTGAGTCTCTTTTCTATGTGGAAGTGTGGTGGTAGCATCTTGTGTGGCCCTCATGTGTGTGGGTCTGGTGTCATTCTTCATGTTAGGTCCTCGTTTATTAATGAGGGCAGGTTTCCAAATGGCTGGTAGGCAGGAGGTATCATCTTGTTTATTCATACTATGTGGGCGTTTTTCTATCTCTATGGCTTCTCTGATTATTCTGTTGTTGAAGTGTTTGGTTTTGGCGATAGTTCTGATATTTTTAAAGTCAATCTCATGTCCTGTGGCTTTGAAGTGTTGGACAAGAAAAGAGGTCAGTTCTTCTTTTTTGATTGAGTTCTTGTGTTCCTCACTGCATGCACTTATTCTCTGTTAGTTTGTCCGATGTATGTGGTGGGGCAGGCAGTGCAAGGGATTCTGTATACTCCTTGGTTTTCTAATTCGGTTTTGGCCTTAGGGTTTTTTAGAATGGTGGATATTTTTCTGTTTGTGCAGAATGCTGTTTTAATGTTGTGTTTTTGGAGAATCTTGCTGATTTTGTCTGTAGTGTCTTTTATATATGGGAGGAGGGCTTTGCCATTCTTATTCTTCTATTGGTCTGTCCAATGCATGTGGCCGGGCATGATGTACAGGGAATTTCGTATATGCCTTGGTTT
>BLBF01000019.1:16135989-16161863 GCA_015471245.1 Laticauda colubrina | reverse complement strand
TCAGGTCTTTTTTCAATCTCTATGGCTTCTCTGATGATTCTGTGGCTGGGGTTTTCTATAGTTGCTAGGGTTTTAGTGCCATGGTACTGAATGGCACTAAATGGCACTAAATGGTCAAACCATTAGGATTATATTCCAGTGTTAGAAAGGAAATTGCTTTAAATCATGTGATGGGCAGCAAGTAAATTCATTCAATGAATTCCAGTCAGTAATTATACCATAGGAATAGGGGACTAGATTCAAGTGGAATTAAAAGCCCTGGATAGGAAGAGCAGAAAAATAATGTTTTAAGAGTTAGCAGCCGAAATTCAAGTCCAGAAAACCCACAGATGACTGACTCAGCAGGATTCATTAATTACCTTTTATATAAAATAAGTAAACGTACAATACCAGTAGTTTCTTCCAAAATAGAAAGTGTGGTGTAGGGTAAGTGGAACCTGTTGATGTTTAACTGTGAAGAGGAACCAATGTTAGTCAGAGAGTAGTGAGGGACATATTTTGAGGTGACACAGTTTGAAGGAACTGGAAGGGAGGAGTTAAGAAAAATAAAGCAGTTTGTGCAGAGAACTCACATGTTAGGAGTATTATTACAAAATACGACATGGTGTCAGAAGTTCTGTATCATGGTAACAGAACGAGATCAACCCAAAAGAGGAAAATGAGTGGCAGTGGGGATGAGCAGAATGAGGAAGGAATTAGCAGAATGGCTAGCACACCCAGCGCTACTTTTAACATCCAACCACCGGAGCCCTTTGATTTTTCCAAATCAAATGAGTGGACAAAATGAATACGATGATTTGAGAGATTTAGGCAAGCAAGCAATCTCGCTGTAAGCTCTGAAGAAAATCAGGTGAACACTTTGATTTATTGTGTGGGAGATGAAGCAGATGATGTTCTGCATGGCCTGAAACTCAGTGAAGCTGATCAGTGTCAGTATACTAAAGTAAAAGATGGCTTTCAGTCATTCTTTGTAGTAAAAAAGAACATTGTGTATGAGCATGCAAGATTTAATATGCGCAAACAAGAAACAAATGAGACAGTTGATGCATTTGTCAGAATTAGCAGAACACTGTAACTATGGAGCACTACATGACAAGCTCATCAGAGACAGGATTGTAGTAGGCTTGGTCGATAGTAGACTATCAGAACACATGCAAATGGAAAAAGACCTAGACCTGGATGAAGTTATTAATATGGCAAGACAATCAAAGGAGATTAAAAAACAGCAAACCACATTGAGAAGTGACGCTAGTGCTGTAAACCTAAAGGATGTGAACTCTTTGGACAGACTGTATAAAGGCAGGCATCAGAAAGAAAAGCAAAAATTCAGCAGATCAAAGAATGATGGAGCTAAGCCTCAAAGCAGGCAGAACAAAAACACTAAAGACCCCCAGTGTCACAAATGCGGTAGCATGCTTCACCCTAGACAGGAATGTCCTGCTAAGGATGCTAAATGCCATACATGTGGGAAAAAAGGTCAAGCAAGGCGGTGCATGGCATTGAGGAAAAGGAGAGAAGCTTCTTTCTCAGCTCTGTGACATCACATGCTGATCCATGGACTTTGGAAATCAGAATGATGGATAAAAACACCACGTTCAAGTTGTATTCCGGAGCAGATGTCACTGTTGTTTCACAGAATAATTTCGCCAACATTTTTCACAACACACAGGTGCCGGTGCTGCAAAAAGCAGAGAGACCTCTACTGGGTCAAGGGAGAATTCCACTGGAAGTGATAGGATTTGCCAAACTACAGCTAAAGAAAGGAGCAAAACAAATTACAGAGAAGGTGTATGTGGTCAAAAACCTGAGTATGCCTTTGCTGGGACTGCCAGCTATTGTAGCTCTTGGTCTGTTGGTTCGTATGGACACTACTGACATGGAAAACCTGAAGTCAAGCTACCCTAAGTTGTGCAGCAGTCTAGAGGAGGTTCAACAACCTTATTGTATTAAGCTCAAACCCGATGCTGTGCCTTCCTCTTTGAAAACCCCAAGGAGGATTCCCCTACCATTGATAGGGAAAGTCAAAGATGAGCTTCAATGCATGGAAAACTTGGAAGTAATCATTCGTGTGGAAGAGCCTACAGATTGGTGCACAGGCATGGTAGTGGTGCCCAAGAAGGACAGCAAAAAGGTGTATTTGTGTGTGGACCTGACTGGCTTGAATAAGTATGTGTGTCGTGAAAAATTCATTTGACCATCAGTAGAACAGAGTCTTGGAATACTGGCTGATGCAAAAAATTTCAGTAAATTAGATGCCAACATGGGGTTTTGGCAGATACCCCTCAGTGAGGATACAGCAAAGTATACCACATTCATTACACCCTTTGGGCGGTTCCACTTTAACCATCTTCCACTTGGCATTGCCTCAGCACCTGAACATTTCCAATGTATGATGGCAGAAGTTACACAGGGGCTGGAAGGTATAGTTTGTCATATTGATGATCTACTGGTGTGGGGACGGGACCAAGAAGAGCATGACAATTGACTCCATGCAGTGCTTAAAAAACTGGAAAAGGCAGAAATCACTCTAAACATGGATAAATGTGAACTCTCCAGGAGTGAGGTGGTCTTTTTGGGTCACATCATCTCTGATGCAGGGATACGACCTGACCCAAGGAAAACAGAGGCTATCAGAGCTATTAAGGAGCCCTCTAGTATGAACAAACTGAGGAGTTTTCTTGGCATGGTAAACCAGCTGGGGAAGTTCATCCCTCAGTTGGCAGAAAAAGACAAGCCACTTTGTGATCTCCTTTCTAAGAAAAACTGCTGGGTTTGGGATGTGGAACAGGTCAGGGCATTTAAGACATTGAAAGATGCTTTGTCTTCCCCTCTAGTGCTGGCCATGTGTGATCTGAACAAAGTGACAAAAGTGTCAGCAGATGCATCGTCATATGGCTTGGGCACCGTTCTTCAAGAGTTGGGAGATAAATGGAAGCCTGTGGCTTACACGTTGCGTTCACTCACTCTAACTGAACAACACTATACACGGGTGAAAAAAGAAGGCCTGGCTCTAATCTGGGCATGTGAAAGATTTCGGGATTTCCTCCTAGGAAAGCATTTCTGCCTGGAGACTGACCACAAACCACTTGTCGGTTTGTTTGGAGACCAAGCACTAGATCTTCTACCCTTGAGAATTCAGCGATTCAGGATGAGGCTCATGCGTTACTCTTACTACATTGTGCATGTGCCCAGAAAGTCACTTTGGACAGCAGACACATTGTCATGTTCGCCTATGGACTCTCACATGTCCAAAGAAGAACTGGAGCTCATGGAAAGCACTAACATATATGTGAACGGTGTAGTAGACAACTTGCCTGTTAGCCACACATATATGGAAATCATAAAAGAGCAGTTGCAAGCTGATAGTATTTGCTCTCAAGTCATGAAATTGTGTTCAGATGGATGGCCAGTGCATGCAAAACAGGAACCTGCACTGAGAGGATACTGGCCAGAATGAGCTACACTCACTGTACAAGATGGATTACTACTGAAAGACATTAGGCTTGCGATCCCATCCACTCTGAGGAATGAGGTGTTGGAGAGGCTGCATGAAGGACACCAAGGGGTGGTGAAATACAAAGAACGTGCTCATCAGTCTATGTGGTGGCCAGGACTCAGTCAGCAGGTCAGTGAAATGATGCTCAAATGCAGGACATGTATTCAAGAGCATCAGAATCCTAAAGCAACACTCATGATATCTGAGTGCCCTGAAAGACAATGGCAAAAGTTAGGGACTGACATGTTTGTACTTGGAAGGGAAACATACTTAGTTGTGATAGACTATTTCTCCAGATATGTCAAGATTGCACTGCTATTGAACACTAAGTCAACTGATGTCATTGTCCATCTGAAGTCAATCTTTGCCCGGCATGGGATTCCAAAGGAGTTGATGTCAGACAATGGACCACAGTTTTCTGGCCAAGATTTCTCTTATTTTGCATCTACATATGATTTCAAATATGTTACCCCCAGTCCAAAGTTTCCACAAAATAACGGAGAAGCTGAATGTGCAGTTCAGACAGTGAAAAGTCTCTTGAAAAAGGCGAGCAACCCTTATCTGGCCCTGCTTGCCTACAGAGCTATCCTTCTCCAGAGTGTGTTCAGTCCTGCTCATCTGCTTATGGGGTGACGTCTTAGTACCAATGTGCCAACTCTTACCTCTCAGCTAGATCCAGCATTTTCAGATGTTGACCATTTTGTTCGTAAAGAGAGAGAAGAGGAAACTGAATACTAAATACTACAACAGAAGACATCATGCAAAACCTCTTAGTGATTTGATACCAGGAGAGCAAGTATGGGTCACTGATACCAAAGAATCTGGGATTGTGCTGCAGAATCACATGAGTCCAAGGTCATATCTGGTGGATGTAGCTAAAGGTGTGGTGAGACACAATCATCAGCACTTGATACCCTTACACACACATGCAAGTGAAGGATGAGCGGTGGAGCAGCAGGAGTTGCCAGAGACAAACAGTTAACAAGTTTCTACATCACCTGGGAAAATACTTAAAAACTTTGCTAGTGTGACAGCTACGTCAAGGACAAGATCTGGGCAAGCTATAGTTAAACCAGAGAGACTGAATCTGTGAACTGAGAAAGTGAAAAAGAGTTAATGTTGATGTGTAGTTCAGTAAGAAATCTGAGGTGCCGAATAGTTTAAACACAGTTAGGTGTATTGTATTAGTAAGTAGTTATATGATAACATTTTCTTCCCTACAAGATTTTGATAGGAACAGATCTTCAGCAAAAGAGGCAGAATAATCCTCTAAGGTCTGATGAGACAAAGATAGTCTACCCTTTGTTCACCAGAAAAGGGAGATGTGGTGTAGGGTAAATGAACCTATTGATATTTAACTGTGAAGAAGAACCAATGTTAGACAGAGAGTAGTGAGGGATATATTTTGAGGTGACACAGTATGAAGGAACTGGAAGGGAGGAGTTAAGAAAAATAAAGAAGTTTGTGTGCAGAGAACTCACGTGTTAGGAGTATTATTACAAAATATTACAGAAAGGTTACAAGCAAACACAAACAGAAACAGATATGTTACAGCTCCAGTTCAGGGCAGAACTCAGTTTCAGCAAGCGAGCAAGTTAGTTTCTCTTTCACTTTGGAGCTGAGCAGAGAACAGAGATAAAACATTCCCAGATTCCCTCTTTAAATTTCAGCCCACAATTCAGCTCTCATTGGCTGACCTTGCTACTAAGCTCTATTCCTGTTCATGAATATATTGTGACATAATGAATAATGAACCATGCCTTTCATTCATACTGAGATGATGACAGACTCTACTTACCAAGAAAATCAATAGGTGGATTGTTGCATTAGATGGTGATGAAGAAAAAAAGGGTATTAGAAGAATATCTGAAGGACAGTGAAAAAGATGCACTGAAGCTAGTACATAATGAAAGCTTAAGGCTAGGTCACATCAGTCAACAGATGCAAAACGTATGCAAAAAGGACACAGCGAATGAGCAAATTTTCCATCTGTTGTTATCCGCTCTCAAAAGTGCCCCAAATTTGCATAAACAGAGTGGACAACAATGGAAAGGAACGGACGGGGGGAGGACGTAGCGAGGATGTTAAGTGGATGCTCAACAGAAGCCTAGCGGATGGAAGCAGATAGAAGCGGATGGAAGCGGATGATACATCCGCAGGGCTTCCGGGGGAGAACACCGAAGCGGACGCGCAGTGGAAGGAGCAGATGCAGAGCGGATGCCTAGCAGATGACGCGGATGCATCACGGATGCCTAGCGGATGCCTAGCGGATGCAAAGCGTTCACTGCGCATGCAGGGAGGATGCATTGCGTCAGCCCCGCGGATATAAAAGGATGCAGCTCGGAAGCAGGTCACCATTCAGAGGAAAGACCTGCTGCCAGCCACATCTTCAGCCAACAACCATGGGGAAGAAGAGGAAGCCTGTGCCTACTCCTGCGAGCCCTGGCAAGAAGGACAGGACCACCATCCCACCCCCTGGGGTTGACTCTGCTTCTGCTCGGGCTTCTGCTGCTGGTGCTGACTCTGCTGGTGCTGGTGCTTCTGCTGGTGCTGCTCCTGGTGCTGGTGCTTCTGCTGGTGCTGACTCTGCTGGTGCTGCTACTGCTCCTGGTGCTGCTGCTGCTGCTGCTGCTGCTGGTGTGATGGACCAGCCCCTAGAACTTCAAAGTTGATGAGGGCCCAGAAGGCCCTGCCAGAGGGAGGAAGAGGCATTCACGAGAAAAGGGTGAGAGGAGACAGTACTCCATTGCAGAGGAACATGAGAAGGAGGTGCTCGAATGGCTGAGGGAGAACGAATACCTCTGGAGGAAGGGACACAGGCCCTATCGAGACACCAAAAGGAAGCAGGCGGGTTGGAGAGAGAAGGTGGAGAGCCTGGGCTACACTTTGGAGGTCCTCCTCGGGTGGTGGAAACACATGCACACCTGGTACGGAAAGCTGCACCTGAAGAAGTCTGGCCAGGCTGTGGTCAAGCTCACCAACCGGGAGACCTACATGATGGCCAAGTGCAGCTTCTTGGAGGATGAGATCCGCCACCGAGGAGCAGCCCCTCTGTCTACCCTCTCCCTCAGGCAGCACGCAGAGAGCCAGTCCTCTTCTGGCTCCTGTGTCCAGGCAGGTATCTTTGGAGCAACCCATGACGGAGACCCCCCTGACAGCTGCACCCCCCGTGGTGGAGCACATGGAGGACCCCCTGACACAGTTGGAGCAAGAAGAAACCGCTGCCACCAGAGACCAACCCACACCCACCCCCAGCTCCACCTCCACAGAAAGCAGGCAGAGAGCCAGACCGGAGGGACAGAACCACACTGTCCTCTTGGAGATCAGGGACACCATCAAGAGCAGCGTAGACCTCCTCTCTCAGCTGGTACAGTCCGACATACCATCCTCTAACAGAAAGCCCTTCCGCACCTACGTCAACCAGACCCTCAGGGAAATGCCCGAATCCCAGTACCAGGTGATCAAGGAGAGGATCACACATCTTCTGCACCACCCTCCAGGCCCAGCTGAACCTGTTCTGACTCAGTCCAAGTCTGCTCCTCCACCCCAGGTGCTGTCACAGCCCTTCCAAGGTTTCCACAGCCCCTCACCTACCAAGGCTATGGCTACCAGGAGCTCCAGCAGCACAGGCAGCCCTTCCCAGTCCAGGCACAGGTACATCGCACACCACAGGTGCCACCAATGGTACCGATACCACCGATGCCACAGTTGCCACCAATGCCACCCATGGCACAGATGCCACCGACTCCGCAGATGCCACAGATGCCACAGATGCCACCGACGCCTCACCTCGCTCACCTGCAGACCAGACAGCCCCACTACACTCCTCCTTCCTCCACCCCACAGCCAAGCCCGGCCTCAGAACATTTGTCATCGGTCTTAGGACTGACACCCCAAGTCATAGAGGAAGGGGCTCTCAACATCACGGGACTGAGCCAGCTCTCTGAGAACTTCCTCCACACACCATCCCCTGTTGTCCTCTCGGGGCCAGGCACCCCAATGGCGCCTCAGACCAGCACTCCAGGCACTGCCACCTCCACAGCCCCTGGACCCTTCACCCCTGAGACCATGGGCACGCCTCAGAGTGACTGAGAAGAGTGCCAGAGACTGGGTTGCTACCTGTTGATTTTATCTTTGCTTGGGACACTTTACTTGGGTCATTTTGCTTTTACAGTTTGTTATTAATAAAGGTTATCTTTGCTTCACACAATTGGTTCAGTTCTTTTAGTGAATAAAGTCTTGGTGGAAACTTTTAGAAATGGTTTAAGCCTTTGCATGCTTGTGGGATGGGTAAGGATAGCAGTGGGATGGGCAGGGATACCTGTGGGATGGGTAATAGCTGTGGGATGGGTAGGGATAGCAGTGGGATGGGCAGGGATACCTGTGGTATGGGTAATAGCTGTGGTATGGGTAAGGATAGCAGTGGGATAGATAAACCTCCAGTGCAAGCATAGTGGGACAGTATGGTCCACCCTCCCAGCTGCCACACCTATGGCCCTTTATTATCAATAACAATTTATTCATTGATCAACACATTTCAAAATAAACAAAGCTCTTTATTAATGCCCTATTCATTGTAGGGCCACTCAACATACATGGCACAATCTCATCAGTGTGATGAGACAGGCTCAGGAAGCATCCATTAAGCATCTACCATCCTGTCTTGCCACTCCACTGCTCCAGCTGGGGAGTTGCACCAGTGTTTCAGGAGGTTGCACTGCTTCTTCCCTTCACGTGAAGCTCTGTTGGGGCCTTGCACATCCTCAGTGTCTATCAGGTTTACTCCTTGCCTCCATTCCCCAGGCTCCATTCACCATTGCCTTGTTGGTGGTCCACGAGCCTGTTCTGCAACAATGGGTAGTGGGTGCGCATGAGATTGTGAAGGATGCAGCAAGCTTCCACAATCCTCCTCACGGTGTGTGGGAGATGCTGCATGGGGGTGAGAAGTACCTGGAACCTGTTGGCCAAGATGCCAAAGGCGTTCTCTACCACCCGTCTTGCCCTGGACAGCCTGTAGTTGAAGATCCTCTCTTCACGGGTGAGGCATCTGGAAGTGTAGGGCTTCATGAAGTAGATTGTGAGGGAGAAGGTGTCATCCCCCACGATGAAATAGGGCACATGTTGTGTGTCATTGGGCAGGGGGTCTGGATCTGGGAAGCCCATGATGAGGTTGTGTTCCAGCCCCTCCTGGAGGAGACTGGCATTGCATCCCTGGGCATCTGAAGATGAGCCCTTGCCTGAAGCATCGATGTACATGAACTTGTAGTCAGCATCGACCATGGCAAAGAGGATGATGCTGACGAAGCCCTTGTAGTTGTGATAAGTGGACCCTGTGTTGGCTGGAGGTTTGCAGGCCACGTGCTTCCCATCTATGGCTCCAACGGTGTAGGGGAAGTTCCACTTCTGATATCACTGCTCTGCAACTTTCTTCCAGCCTTCTTCAATGGAGGGGCACTGGAGGAGCTCCTCCAGGTATTCTTTGATGATGGCCTGCACCACTTCTCTGATCACAATGCTGATGGTGTTGTGTGGCACCCTCCAGGCATACTGCATGTGGTCCCGGAGGCCAGGTGGCACAGAGTCAGTGCCACCTTCAGTCCAGTGTCCAGGCTGGGATGGAAGTTGGTGCTTCCCTTGGTCAACCTGGGTCTCAACCGCTCCACAACTTCGTCAAACATAGCTGGTGGCATCCTCATGAAGTTCTGTAATGCACAAGTGTCTTCGTTCCTCAGCTCCACCATCAGCTTGTCATACAGTCCGTCCTCGGCTCTTCTCACGATCCATCTTCGGACCCACACACTTCTTGGCCACCTCCTTTTCTTCCTGCAGAAAAGGTGAAAGAGCCTGTAGAGGGCTTCGCACTGTTGTAGAACAATGGTGGCTACCAAAAGGAGTGTGTGATTTATCCATGGTGGAGATGACTGGATGCTGTGGAAGAGCAAGAGCAAGATGAAGGCTGAAGAGGTCTGCACGACAGGGCTGCTGGACTGAAAGTAAGATCCAGGTGATTTCCTCCCCCTTTTTATAGGAAATATAGGTTTTCTGCTAGGTGTCCTTCCGCATCCTCTAGACATCCTCCAGACATCCTAAATATCCGAGATACATCCCCCATACAAACATTTTTTCCATTTTAATGCTTTATATGTGAGCTGCATCTGCTTACATCCTTTCTACGTCCATGCAACTAACGCTGTGTGTCCGTTCCGCGTCCGTTTTGCTTCCTCCCTGTGTTCGTTTTCCATTGGATCGGATGTGATTTGCGCGGATGCGCAGTGGATGCCTAGCGGATATAGTGGATGTGTAATGGATGACAATGGATGTATAATGGATGTTCCCAGTATGCGTAGCGGATGTAGAACAGATGCGTTGGATACTTCATCTGCTCAAAAAGTTTTGTGCAGCTCAAAGATTTTTGAGCAGATGAAATCTCAGTAGACGGATGCTGGACGGATAGAGAGTATGAAAAACGTATGCAGTAAGTACAGAATGGATGCATCATGTTAACCAACGGATGGCAAGCGTTTTTCTCCGTTTTACATCCTCTTTCTATCCATTGGTGCAGTGTGACATGGGCTTTACTAAGTACTAAGTACTGGAGAAACCAAACTAACCTACAGGAAAAACCAAATGAAGAACAGAAAAGACACATGGGGAGGCAAATATATGGACAATACATGGTTATTTTTTAACAGCAACGCAGATAATAACAAAATCTGGCATTGTCCAGGAGCAGGAATGTTGAAGAAAGAGATGGGAGAGTTGTGGCAGTTCTGCTTGCATAGAACCAAGTTTTAAGAACAAATGCATAGAAACTCAGAATTGAGAGGACAGTAATAGAGAGAAAATGCTACCTCTGCAAAGAAGGTGAAGTGAATCAACTGATTAGCTGCTGTACAAAAATCACATAAACTACAAACAACAGTAGAAAAGTAGCATCAATGATACATTGGAAGATTTGCAAGAAATGCCATTTGTATGATAAATAAAACTGGTGTGACCATAAAATAGAAAGTCATAGAAAAAGAAGACGCTAATGTGCTATAGGATTTTAGAATTGAAAAACAGGCACCTACCACATAATACCACCATAGATTTAACAATTATCAATAAGAAATACAAAAAAGTCCTCAGGGTGGACATGGCAATAGCATGGCACAACAGAATAGAAGAGAAAGAATTGGATAAGTTATAAAATACAAAAAAAATGTCAAATAGAAATAGAACAATTGTGGCAAAAGAAAACAAAGTAAGCTTATAATAACTTATAACATTGTCAGAACATTGTCCAATGTTCAAAAGAAAGGTTAAAAATGTTGATTTCAGGAGCATCAACCCCATGTCTGGATACAGAGCCATGTCTTCAGGGCCTTGAAATAGGCTAATGGACCTAAATGAAGTCCTGTAAGATGATGTTCCACAGAGCAGGTCTAGGTGTCTTCCTAGGTCCTTGCCATATGATACTCTTTAGTGAATGAAACCTTTACCATGTTTCTCATGTTAGATTTGATAGAATGAGTGGACACAACTTGGGAGAAGTGGTCTCACAAATAACCTGATCTTCAACACATTGAGTTGGATCTGTAAGCATATTGGCAGCGAGTGCAGTTTTCAGACAGAGGTATAACATACACAGATCTAGCAGTACTCATACTGTAACTACCTACGTTACTGCATTTTGAACCAGCTGAAACTTTCAAACTCTCTCAAGGGTAGCCCATGAACAGTAAATTTACAGTAGTCCATCCAGGAGATAACTAAACATGAGTAACCATAAGCAGAGTCATCCAAGCTATCTATCCTTTTAATAAATAATAAATGTATTGAATCTTGGGCAGATGATAGCACAGGTCTTAATCTCCTTACTGAGACTCACTTTTCCACAAATTTATATAAACTATGCATAAAGTACAAGCAGTGCATGTTTCAGATGACCGTTAAAACATAAATTCAGAATCAGACATTACATTGAATTTATATTTTACTGACAAAGAAATAAAGGGAGATTAGAATAGATCTATTTCAAGCTATTTAGCTCTCATCAGCGAGCCATACCCTGCTGGGATTCAAACCTGGGCTACTTCATGTTAAAGATAAAAGTAAAGGTTGCCCTCACACATGTGTGCTAGTCATTTCTAGCTCTGGTGGTGGTGCTAATCTCCATTACAAAGCTGGAGAGCCAGCACTGACCAAAGATTCTTGGTCATGGGCCGGCATGACTTAATGCCAAAGATGCATGGAACACTCTTGTTGTGTATATGTAAATACCATAGTTGGGTTGACAATATATAAACTACAAATATATATGTTTGTAGCTTTAAGGTAAAATACTGTAATGTATTATGCTGTGTTCTGGTTGGTTAATTATGCTACAAGCTGCCACAAGGGGGAGCTATAGATCATGGTTTAATTCTCTCTTTTTCACTGATGATATCTCTTTATACTGATCCGAACTGATTACAGACCGATACTGACTAACTCTGTTTATTTTGATATTCTGTTGATATCAAAGTTTATCTGTTGTATTATGGTTTGATATTTGTCTGCTGTAAAAGATGTGAAACGGGTAAAAAGACTTTATAACTGAATATTTCTGGACTGTTAAAAATGTGTATGACATGGACTGTTTATTGGACTGTGCTATTGCTTCAAGTAAACATTAATACAACTTGTTCAACTATGTGGCTGTATATTTCTTCATAACTGTTCTCATAAATCGTTTTCCATGTGCATATCCTTTTTATACAATGGTTACTTCTGCACATATCCTAACAACTGTTACCTTCCCACCAAACTTGCATTTTTACATGCTTTCAAACTGCTAGATTGCCAGAAGCTGGGATAAGTAACGGGAGCTCACTGCATTACATGGTGCTAGGGATTCGAATCACCGAACTGCTGACCTTTCTGATTGACAAGCTCAATGTCTTAGCCACTGAGCCACTGCATCCCTTCATGTTAGGTAAATGTATAAACCTCTAAAATGCAAGTAGCCTGAGTTTGAATCCCAGAAAGGATATGGCTAGCAATGAGAGTTAAATAATTTGAAATAGATCTATACTATACTTTATTTCTTTTTCAGCAAAATATAAATTCAACACAAAACCAGTTTGTCATGAAAGCAACTGCCAGGCTCCTGGATTGGGGCTTAAAGGCGAAAGTGGAAGCAGTATGCTCCATCCTGTATTTGGATAGACCAGGTAGCCCTGACAGACTGGTTTCATTGGAAAAAAAACCACATAATCAGACATTATCTACCAACTTTTACATTTAAGTTGTGAAACTGCAAAGAAGAAAAAAAAGTTCAACAAACTTATATTGGATTTATAAAGTTATAAAAGATTTTACAAAATTTTAAAATGTTATCTCATATTATTACAAATCTAAAGCAAGGAATGGCAGACTTCCTTTCAGCAATTTTTAATATGCTGCTGATGGTTTTAAGTAAAAATCAGAGATCCACTTATTAGAACCAAATGCAAATGCAGAATTGGGGAGGTAGACATTTTACCAAAACTTCTTTTAAGCAAAAATCTCATTTAAGCTTAGCCATTTGTAATAAGTCCTGCAACCAGGAAGATATATCCTTTCACATAATGTTTTTTGGGCCAAGCATTCCAGCAACTAAATTTAATTTGAAAAATGTTTTTCTTTCTTGCTATGAAGTCATCATATAAAACCAGAAATACTTGAAGGTTTTTTTCTCCTAAACCTCCCAAGATCCACATGAAAATTACCCAGAATTTTCTTTGAATTACCAAAATATCTTTCACATTTTTTTGCCCTTAAAAAAATTGCCAAACAAGAATGCACTCTCACCCCCTCCCCCACTCTCACCAAGGTTGGAATAGAAGAGAATAACAGAATTGGAAGGGACCTTGGACATCTTCTAGTCCAACTTCCTGCTTGAACATGGCTGTTTTGTAGGGAAAATATATTTAATTTAATTTACATATACATTTAGCAAAAATTAAATATCAATAATTTAGATACTCTCACCACATGTTTAATAATTTCTTCTGCTGTATCAGAAATGACAGACTAAAAACAAGATCTTTAATGACTGCATTTGGGTCATTCTTTGTACCTTCCATTGTATCATAAACACCCCAGATACAGACTGATGGTTTAATTTACCACTCTCCTCAGAGACCTCAACAGGTTTTTGAGGGAGAGTATTTTAATCACAAGCATCCTCACAAGTCTATGGAGATTCTCAGTCATCCAGGTTATGGTTGTCTCAAAGGAGCTTTTTTCAGGAGGCAACTAGAGTTTCTTGGGGTTTTTTTGAAGATGTTTTGCTTCTCATTCAAGGAGCTTCTTCAGTTCTTACTGGACTTCCATTCCCCACCATTCAATCAGAACTGAAGAACCTTCTTGGATTAGAAGCAAAACATCTTCAAAGAAAAAACAAGGAAGTCAAGTTTTCTCCTTAAAAAGCACCTTTGGGACAAGCATCCCCACAGTTGAGATAACTCAAGTAAGTTATTTATATTAATCATACATAAGTATCTCACACTGCTTAAATGACACTTGACTAAACACTGTAATTCTCATAACATGAAACTGCCAATTTATTCTAGACAAAAAATGCAGTCAAACAAACAGGTACAGGAAGGGATGGGTAATTCTTTCCTCATTAAGGCCCTGTCACATTGCCCAACGGATGCAAAACGTTAGTAAAGAGGACACAACGGATGAGAAAAATGTTCTATCAGTTGTTATCCGCTCTCAAAAGAGGCAAAAAATTGCATAACCAGAGCGGATAACACGGAAAGGAACGGACACGGGGAGGATGCAGAGCGGATGGAAAGCCGATGAGGAATGGAAGCCCAGCAGATGGAAGCGGATGAGAGTGGATGGCACATCCGCTAGGCTTCTGAGGGACCTCAGCAAAGCGGACATGGAACGGAGGAAGTGGATGCAGAGTGGACACGGAACAGATGAAGCGGATGCACAGCGAATGCACAGCAGATGAAGCAGATGCAGAGCGGAAGCCAAGCGGATGCACAGCGGAAGCCGAATGGATGCCTGGCGTTAATTGCGCATGTGGGGGGGATGCATTGTGTAAGCCCCGCGGATATAAAGGGAAGCAGCTCGGAAGCAGGTACCATTCGGAGGAAAGACCTGATGCTGGACGCATTGAGTGCTTTGCCTGCCCTGCCTGCATGCCTGCCTGCAAGACTTGCTGCAAGCCTTCCTGCCAGCCTGCCTCCCAGCCTGCCTTCCAGCCTCCTGGCCAGCCTCTCTGCCGGCCTTGCTGTCTGCCTGCCTGCCAGCCTCCCTGCCAGCCTCCCTGCCAGCCAGTCTGCCTGCCAGCCTTGGTGCCTGCCTGCCTGCCAGCTAGCCTAGGTGCCTGCCTGCCAGCTAGCCTTCCTGCCAGCCTTCCTGCCAGCCTTGGTGCCTGGCTGCCTGCCAGCCTTCCTGCCAACCTTCCTGCCAACCTTCCTGCCAGCCTTGGTGCCTGCCAGCCTCCCTGCCAGCCTCCCTGCCAGCCAGCAACCCCACAACCATGGGGAAGAAGAGAAAGCAGCAACATGCCGCCATCCCTGGCAAGAGGGACAGGGCCACCCTCCCCCTGACTCTGCTTCTGCTGGGGCTTCTGCTGGGGCTTCTGCTGCTTCTGCTTCTGGAGGAGCTGATGATGATGCTTATGGCGGTGGTGCTTCTGCTCATGCTTACTCTGCTGATGCTGCTCCTGGCGGTGGTGCTTCTGCTCATGCTTACTTTGCTGATGCTGCTCCTGGCGGTGGTGCTTCTGCTGGTGCATACCCTGCTGAAGCTGCTCCTCGTCCTGCTGGTCCTGCTCATACTCCTGGACTTGCTTGTCCTGCTCGTGCTCCTGGTCTTGCTCGTCCTGCTCATCCTGCTCGTGCTCCTGGTCCTGCTCATGCTCCTGGTCTTGCTGGCGCTGCTGGTGCTTACTCTGCTGCTGATGATCCTAGTCCTGCTGGTCCTGCTGGTCCTGCTGCTGCTGCTGATGATGATGATGGTGATGATGATGATCCTCCTGGTGCTGCTGCTGCTGCTGTTCCTGATGATGATTATGATCCTGCTGGTGATGATGATGATGATGATGATGATGATGATGATGATGATGATCCTGCTGGTGCTGCTGCTGGTGGTGGTGTGGAGGAGCAGCCCCTACTACCTGGGAGCCCCTCTGATGAGGGCCCATCTGGTCCTGCCAAAGAGAGGAAGAGGCATATGCGGGGACGGGAGAGGAGGCAATACTCCATTGAGGAGGAACATGAGGATGAGGTGCTGGAGTGGCTGAGAGAGAATGACTATCTGTGGCGGAAGGGACACCGGCTCTACAGGGACACCAAAAGGAAGCAGGCTGCTTGGAGAGAGAAGACGGAGAGTCTGGGCTACACTTTGGAGATGCTCCTTGGCTGGTGGAAGCACATGCACACCTGGTACAGGAAGTTGCACCTGAAGAAATCTGGCCAGGCCACGGTTAAGCTGACGGACAGAGAGACCAACGTCATGGCCAGGTGCAGCTTCCTGGAGGGTGAGATCTGCCACTGAGGAGCACCAGCAGCCCCTCTCACTACCCTCTCTCTCCGGCAGCCTGTTGAGAGCCAGTCATCTTCTGTCTCCAGGCAGGTTTCTGTGGAGCGTGCCACAGCGGAGAACCCGCGGACAGCTGTTGTAACCGTGGTGGAGCACGTGGAGGACTCCCTGGTGTGGTGGGACAAAGGAGACGGCACGTCCACCATAGCCCTACCCACATCCACCTCCAGCTCCACCTCCACAGAAAGGCAGAGAGCCAGACCAGGCAGGAAGGCAGAACCACACTGTCCTGCTGGAGATCAGGGACACCATCCGGAGCAGCATTGATCTCCTCTCTCAGCTGGTCCACACCGACTCCTCATCCTCCAACTGCAAGCCCTTCCTCACCTATGTCAACCAGACCCTCATGGACATGGTGAACCCCAGTACCAGGTGGTGAAGGACCGGATCACTGAGCTGCTTCACAACCCTCCAGACCCAGAGGCACCTGCTCCCACCCAGTCCAGGTCTGCTCCTCCACCCCAGGTGATATCCCTCCCATTCCAAGGCTTTCCACAGGCCCTCACCTACCAGGGCTACGGCTACCAGGAGGTCCAGCAGCATAGGCAGCAGCCCTTCCCAGTCCAGGCACAGAGTCATCGAATGACACCGTTGCCACCGGTTCCACTGATGCCACCGATGCCACCCATGACACCGATGCCACCCATGACACTGATGCCACCCATGACACTGATGCCACCGATGCCACAGACGCCAAAGATGCCACCCACGCCACTGATGCCACCAATGCCAGTCCTCACCCAGCTGCAGACCAGACAGCCCCAGTACACTGCTCCTTCCTCCACCTTGACTTGGCTCAATTTTCTTTTACAGCTTGTTGTTAATAAAGTCTATCTTTGATTCACACACTTGCTTCATTTCTTTTTTTTAATAAAGTCTTGGTGGAAACTTTTAGAAATGGTTTAAGCCTTTGCATGCTTGTGGGAGGGGTTAAGAGAGCAGTGGGGTGGGCAGGGATACCTTTGGGATGGGTAATAGCTGTGGGATGGGCAGGGATACCTGTGGGATGGGTTAGGATATCTGTGGGATGGGTTAAGATAGCAGTGGGATGGGCAGGGATACCTGTGGAATGAGCAGGGATACCTTTGGGAGGGGTAATAGCTGTGGGATGGGCAGGGATACCTGTGGAATGAGCAGGGATACCTTTAGAAGGGCTAATAGCTGTGGGATAGATAAACCTCCAGTGCAAGCATCGTGGGACTGTATGGTCTACCCTCCCAGATGCCATACCTATGGCCCTTTATTATCAATAATAATGTAATAATCATCCACACATGTCAACATAAACACAACTCTTTATTAAACGCCCTGTTCATTGTAGGCCCACCCAACATACATGGCCCAATCTCATCAGTGTGATGAGACAGGCTGAAGGAAGCATCCATTAAGCATCTATCATCCTGTCTTGCCACTCCACCGCTCCAGCTGGGGAGTTGCACCAGTGTTTCAGGAGGTTGTGCTGCTTCTTCCCTTCACGTGAGGCTCTGTTGGGGCCTTGCACATCCTCAGTGTCTATCAGGTTTTGCCCTTGCCTCCATTCCCCAGGCTCCATGTCCCCATTGCCTTGTTGGAGGTCCATGAGCCTGTTCTGCAAGACTGGGTAGCGGGTGCGCATGAGATTGTGCAGGATGCAGCAAGCTTCCACAATCCTCCTCACAGTCTGTGGACGATGCTGCATGGTGGTAAGAAGTACCTGGAACCTGTTGGCCAGGATGCCAAAGGTGTTCTTCACCACCCGCCTAGCCCTGGACAGCCTGTAGTTGAAGATCCTCTCCATACAGGTGAGGAGTCTGGAGGTGTAGGGCTTCATGAGGTAGGTTCTGAGGGAGAAAGCGTCATCCCCCACGATGAAGTAGGGCACATCTTGCGTGTCGTTGGGCAGTGGGTCTGGATCTGGAAAGCCCACGATGAGGTTGCATTCCAGCTCCTCCTTGAGGTCACTGGCATTGTATACCTGGGCATCTGAAGATGAGCTGCTGCCTGAAGCATCGATGTACATGAACTTGTAGTCAGCATCGACCATGGTGAAGAGGATGATGCTGAAGAAGCCCTTGTAGTTGAAATAATTGGACCCCGACTTGGCTGGCGCTTTGCAGGCCACGTGCTTGCCATCTATGGCTCCAACAGTGTGGGGGAAGTTCCACTTCTGATACCACTGCTCTGCAAATTTCTTCCAGCCTTCTTCAGTGGTGGGGCACTGTAGGAGCTCCTCCATGTATTCTTCGATGATGGCCTGCACCACTTCTCTGAGCACAATGCTGATGGTGTTGTGTGGCACCCTCCAGCCATACTGCATGCTCCTGTAGGTGGTCCCTGAGGCCAGGTAGTGCAGAGTGAGTGCCACCTTGAGCCCAGGTTCCAGGCTGGGCCGGAAATTGGTGTTTGCCTTGGTCAACCTGGGTGTCAGCCGCTGCACAACTTTGTCAAACATGGCTGGAGGCATCCTCATGAAGTTCTGGAATGCACGAGTGTCTTCGTTCCTGAGCTCCACCATCAGCTTGTTGTACAGTCCATACTCTGTTCTTCTCCCGATCCATCTTTGTACCCAGACGCTCTTTGGCCGCCTCTTTTTCTTCCCTTAGTAGAGTTCACAGAGCCTGTAGATGCCTTCGCACTGTTGCAGAACGATGATGGCTGCCAAAAGGACTTTGTTACGATCCATGGTGGACATGACTGGATGCTGTGGAAGAGGAAAAGCCAGATTAAGGCTGCAGAGGTCTGCACAGCTGGTCTGCTGGTCTGAAAGTGAGATCCAGATGAGTTGCTCCCCCTTTTTATAGGCAGTATAGGTTTTCCACTATGTGTCTCTTTGCATCCTCTAGGCATCCTCTAGACATCCTTAATATCCGAGATAGGTCCCCTCTGCGAACGTTTTTTCCATTTTAAATGCTTTCTTTGCGAGCTGCATCCGCTTTCATCCTTTCTCCATCCGTTCTGCATCCATTCTGCATCCGTTCCGCTTCCTCCCTGCGTCCGTTTACCGCTGGAGCAGATCGAGTTGTGCGGATGCATAGCGGATGCATAGCGGATATAGCAGATTCGTAACGGATGCAGAACGGATGCCTTGCGGATGCCTTGCGGATGCCTTGCGGATGCCTTGCGGATGCCTAGCGGATGCAGAACGGACGCATTGGATACATTTTCTGCGCAAAAGTTTTGAGCAGCTCAAAACCCTCTGAGCAGATGAAACATCAATAGATGGATGCTGGACGGATAGAGAGGAAGCAAAACATATGCAGTGAGTACAAAACAGAAGCATCGCGTTAACCAACGGATGGCAAGTGTTTTTCTCCATTTTACATCCTCTTTCCATCCATTGGTGCTGTGTGACAGGGGCTTAAGATGAAAGTTATGACGATTACGTATCTTCACTGGAAGTCCTGACCAGAAATGAACTGACATTGACTGACATAACCAGACGATTGTTAGAAGAGTCAAGAAGAAGGCAGGAAAGAGACCAACTGAGAGAGAAACAATCACAAGAAGATGATTTGTTTTCAACTGCCTATACTGTTAAGAATGTTTTTCTTGTGGGGCTAGGGGACATATAGCTAGATTCTGTAAGAAGGGAAAATGACAGATGGGGAAGAGTTGGCGTCACGACGATACTGCATGCAATCTCGGAGGTTTGAGATTGCAGCCGATATCTTTGCCCCTGGATGGTCCAAAATGACCTAAACTGTCCCAAAGAGATGGTGATAGTGAAGAGCGTGTCCTGTAGTTCCCAGGGATATCGCAAAGTCCCTGGTTGATCCAGGAGAAGCCCTTTTGCCAGTGGCAGAGAGGCAGCCATCAAAGTTTCTGAAGTTGGGACAGCTCCGAAAAGAAGAGGTTGAAAGAAAAAGTGTGTCGGTTTGGTGAGAATTGTTCTTTTATTATTCTAAGACTTAAAAGGACCTTAAAGGACACTCTAAGGGGAAGAAAAGAATTTGTAAAAGTTTTGACAGAACTGAATAAGTGGCGGTTTTTAAACAGAAGTGTCAAAGTAAGACTTTTTTTCCCTTATGGCTGGACTTCTATTGTGATTTTTGCACTTGCTAACTGGACTGGTTTTTTCTCTCTTTATATCTATTTTTTCTTTTCTTTTTTGACTTTGTAATATTTTAGGTTAGAGGCTCCCTTTAGATATTTTTATATACTTGTTTTTTTATTCTTTTTAATTTTTATTACGTTTTGTCTGGGAAAGGAGGGGGAGAGTGAGAGTAAAGAAACTTTGTAACACTGCCAACTAGAGGCTTGAAAATATTTTAGATGAAGCTGAGAAAGTTGAGAAAGAAAGCTCTGAAATTCTTTTTCAAGGACATTGCTATGTGATAAGATAGATGGAAGAGCATGGGACAGTGTTATTGCAGGTGTTCTTCTGGATTTCTATCAACAATTGAAACTTGGCTTTGAAGCTTGGAGAGAGTTATGACAAGAGCCTTGGATAACTAAATAAAGTGCAGTGTGTCTTTTTTATTTTCTTAAGTTGTGCTACACCCCCTTACCAGCTGTACTGTTCATTTTTTCTTTTTAAAACCTATATTTTTGTAAGATTTCCATCTTTGCTTAATATTTTAAAGAGAACCTCAAAATTTTCTCTTTTTTTCCCTCTCTTCTTTGGAATTTTTTGTTTTTTCATCTATTCTTTTGGTCCACTTTTATAAAAAAATTTTTATTGAGAATTCTCAATTGGATTAAGGTGTTGAAGAACCTGAAGAATTATTTTTAATTTCTCAAAAAAATTTATTGCTCTTTTTAAACCTTTTTATTTTTCGCCTTCCTTTCTATTTAATTATTGATTGGATTAAGGTTAAGAAGAACCTGAAGAAATTTTTTCTCTTTTTCTTTTTATTATTATTGGGCTTTTCTCTCTACCATTTTAATTTTTCATTTTGGATTATAATTGGCTATTCCATAATTGGATTAGGGCTTAGAAGAACCTGAAGATCTTGAATTGTTTAAAATGAGTAGGAAGTTTATAGCTTCTGATTCCTCAACTTGTACTTCCACCTCCCCATCATCTGGAGGACAACGTGAAATTCCGACAATGTTAAAGCAAGACAAAAATCAAGAAAGAGTGACTCTACAAATGTTTATGCAAGGAATCCAAGACCTTAAAATAAAATCAGACACCATTGAAAAGAGAATAAAAAACATTGAGCAAAGAACAGAGAATACTGAACAAAGAACAGGGTAAACTGATGAAAAGGTGGAGAATATTCAACAAATGATTGTGAAGTATGATGAGAGATTCCAAAAAATTGAAAAAGAAGATAAATAAAGAGACAAGAATATTGGAGATATTGATAGCAGATTAACAGTGGTTGAATAAGATAAAAGTGGGATGCTGAAATGGGAGATGGACAGATCAGAATTCTGTCTCAGATTTCAAAACACAGAGGAAGAAAAAGGACAAAATCTAGCTGAGATAATGATAGAAATGTTGGCTGAAGCTTTGGAAATAAATAAGAAGAGAAGATGATGGATGGAGTAGATGAGGTATACTGAGTTTTTACAAGATATGCGATAAGAAATAACCTACCAAGAAAAGTTCATATCAGATTTACAAAAAAAGCCATTAAAACCCAAAAATTACAAGTGGTAAGAGAGAAAACATTGAAATACAAAGGCAAATACCTAGAAGAGTGAGAGAGATGAGAAGACAATACATATTTCTGACTAAAATGCTATTGAAAAAAGAGGTGAATTATAGATGGCTAATTCCAGAAAGGTTAATGTTTACATGGCAAGAACAGAGGCATAGAATTGACTCAATCGAGAAAGCAGAATTATTTTATGCAGAATTTTTTGGAAGGAGAGAGGAGGAGGCAGAAAAAGAGATTTCACTAATTGAATTCCAAGACGACCAAATAGAGACTGAAAAAGAAGAAGGTGCAGTAGGTGGATCGGTGGAGACTAAAGAACAACGTGAACCAAGATCTATGAGAGCTGCCAAACCTAATTATAAAGCATAATCATGGAAGAGAAAAAACTGATTACAATAAATATAAATGGACTTAATTCAGCTGTTAAAAGAAGCAAAATTTGTCACAAATTAGAGAAACTAAAATTTGATATAATTTGTCTACAAGAAGTACATATCAAAAAACAATGTGAACAATTGTTGATACAACCAAAATTAGGGAAAATATTTACTTCTTTGACTCAATATAAGAAAAGTAGAGTGGTTTTATATATTAAAGAGACCATCTTAGCAAAACTGATCTATACTGATGAAGACAGAAGAGTATTAATGGTGGAAATAATGGATAATAATATGAAAACACTCTTGATTGCAATTTATGCCCCGAATGATAAACAAGAAGAATTTTATAAAAAATTACATATGAAAATAATTGAATTGGACTATGTCAATATAGTTATGATGGGAGATTTCAATGGAATTGTAGACAATAAACTGGACTATATAACAACAACAACAACAACAACAACAACAACAACAACAACAACAACAAAGCAAAATTCTCCCCAAATCCTTTTTTAAAATGATAGATGAAATAAACTTAAAAGATATATGGAGAGAAAGAAATGTTAAAACCAAACAATACACTTTTTACTCAAATAGACATTTATCATGGTCCAGAATACATATGATTTAAACTTCAACAGAACTAATATCTAATATTCAAGAAACAAATATTGAAATAAGTACTTGGGCAGATCACAATCCAGTGACAATTAAATGGAAAGGACAAAAAAGAAGATTGAGATGGACGTTAAATAATACTATTCTAAAGGAGAAGGATTTTATACAGCAGATGGAGAAAGAATTGGCTTTTTTCTCTTGAGAAAATAAAAAAGAAGACACTTCAATCCAGAATGTATGGGACACAATGAAGGCATATGCTAGAGGCTTGATAACAGACTACACAAGGAAAAGGAATATCAGGAAAAGGCAAGCCACGGAAGCTTTAGAAGATGTGGATAAAAGACTTGAAAAAGAACAACAGAAAATACCACAGAAAAAAAACATTAAGCTAAAACTGGATACAATTAAACATAAAATGAGTTTAATAGAGAAAGAAGAATTAGCACAGAAAATTAGAAGTGCTGAACAGAATTATTTTGAGGATGCAAACAAACCAGGTAGATGGTTAGCATACAAACTGAGAAAGGAAAAAGAATCAAGGAAAATACCTCAGTTAATAGATGATCAAGGTCAAGTTTGCCACAGCAATAAAGAGAAGAAGAAAATCATTCGAGACTTTTATGGGAAATTATATGAGCAAGAGAATATTGATGAGGAAAGAGTTAAACAGTATTTACAGAATGCTAATTTACCTAAGATACCTAAAGAGATTGAAAAAATGTTAGAAAGCAATATAACCATGATGGAGTTAACCGAAGCACTTAAGAAACAAAATAATGGGAAGGCACCAGGCCCAGATGGACTTCCGGCAGAATTCTATAAAACATTACAAGAATCGCTGAACCTTCCATTGCTAACAAGAATTGCTGAACCTTCCATTGCTAGAAGTCATGAATGAAATTATGTTAAAGAAGAAGATACCTAAAACATGGTCAGAAGCCTACATTACACTTATTCCAAAAGAAGAGACTGATCCATTACAAATTAAGAATTATAGACCCATTTCTTTATTAAATGCAGATTATAAAATTTTCGCATCAATATTGGCAGAGACTCAAAAAATTCTGTTCATCCTGACCAAAATGGATTTCTGCCAAAGAGACAAATTAAAGATCATATGAGAGTAATATTGGACACTTTGGAATATAATGAGGCACACCCTGAAAAACAAATGGCTTTGATATTTTTAGATTCACAAAAGGCATTTGATAATGTGAACTGGAGTTTCATGTTATTATTATTGGAACAGATGAGCTTTGCCAGAAAATTTATTCAAGCAATACACGCCATATATAATAAGCAAAGGTAATGATAGAGGGAGAATAAACAGACTCTATCGATATAAGAAAAGGTACAAGATAAGATTGCCCACTATCACCTTTGCTATTTATACTAACTCTGGAAGTGTTAAATAGAAACATTAGAGATGAAAAGAGTACAAAAGGAATGAAAATTAAAAAGGAAGAATTTAAATTACAAGCTTTTGCGGATGACTTGGCCTTCATTTTAGAAGACCTCTAGAAACAGCACCAAAACTATTGGAAAAGATAGAGGCATACGGCAAGGTGGCCGGCTTGAAAATAAACAAAGATAAGACAAAGATTTTGACAAAGAATATGCTACTAAGACAAAAAGAAGAATTAGCAGATGTATTGAAAATTCAAGTTACGAATAAGATTAAGCATTTTGGGATACATTTGACAGCAAGATGTAGAACACTAAAAGAGGACAACTACACTAAACTTAAACAACAGATAGCACTAGATTTGACGAAATGAGAGAACCTACAATTGTCACTAATAGGGAGAATTTCTACAATCAAAATGAATATTTTATCCAGAATTTTATATTTGTTTCAAAAAATACAAGTTAGGCTTGGAAAGCACTACTTTGAAGATTTAAACAAAATTGTGTTGAAATATATATGGCAAGGTAAGAAAGCGAGAATAATGTTAAAACTTTTACAAGATGCTAGAATTAGAGGAGGATTTGGTCTGCCTAATTGGGAGTTGTACTACCAAGCTACAAACTTGACATGAGCTAAGGAATGGATAACATTAAGAAATACTAGATTGTTGAGATTAGAAGGACATGATCTGTTGTTGGGGTGGCATGCTTTTTTATGGTATAAGGGAACTAAAATACAGGGTTATTTTAGAAGACATCATATACGGGAATCTCTGTGGTTAAATTGGGAGAAGATTAAAAGACAATGTTATTTGAAAATTCCAGTCTGGTTATCGACTATTGAAGCATTTTCTTATCCTATAACATATAAGAAGGAACAAACAGTTAGATATGGGGAAATTTTGAATAAAAAGGGTGAACTTAAATCTATGCAAAAACTGGAGGAACAAGATATAAAGATGAATTGGCAAATACATTCAAGGTATGAAAAAGATTTTAAAACAGAAGGTTTCTAAAATAAATTGACTGATTTTAGATAAGATTTTGACAGGTACTGATGAAAAGATGATTAAAAAACTGTATGGATATTTATTAGAAATTAAACTAGAAGAAGAACAAGTTAAAGAAACTATGATTGCTTGGGGGAAGAATTTCAGATATGGGATTGATCTAGGGAAATGGCAAAAATTGTGGTCTCAAAATTATAAAATGACAATGTCAAGAGTATTTAAAGAAAATTTGTTTGAGATGTTTTACAGGTGGCATTTTCCCCTGACAGGAATAGCAAGAATATTCAAGAATAAATCCAAAAGATGTTGGAAATGTCATCAGATACCTGGCTCATATTACCATATGTGGTGGACTTGTGTGGATGCAAAAAAATATAAGACTAAAATCCACACGTGGTTGGAAAAAATGACTAAAAAGCATATAGATTTAAAACCAGAGGTATTTTTATTGGGAATTTTACCTGATACATACAGCAAAGATTTAAAATATTTGATTGTAAATGTATTAACAGCAGCTAGGATTGTATTTGCTAAAAATTGGAAAAATGAGAAAATACCACTGTAGGAGGAAATTATCAAGAAAATACTGGAATGTGCTGAAATGAGTAGATTGACATTTGAAATTAGAGAACAAGAGGATAAACAATTTTACAAAATTTGGGACCTTTTCTATCAATGGCTAGATAACAAAATAGAATAATATAATATGTAGAATTTTAGAAAATAATGAATATATAAAGATGTATTTTTTATTATTATTATTATTATTATTATTATTATTATTATTATTATTATT
>BLBF01000019.1:16089950-16135979 GCA_015471245.1 Laticauda colubrina | reverse complement strand
TTATTATTATTATTATTATTATTATTATTATTATTATTATTATTATTATTATTATTATTATTATTATTATATAATGTTTTTAGGATAGATTTGGGAGGACTATATGAATTGTTATAAAATAAACTAAGTAAAGTATAGCTATCTTGCAAAGTATGAATGAACAAGATTATAGTCAAATGATTGATTAATAATAATACTAGGATATTCAATTTTTGATTGATAATATGAGTTATTATGTAATGTAACTGTAATTGAGTCTATGAAATCAAAGCACAAAAAAATTATAAACCAACCGACACACTGTTTGTATATTTATGGAAGAAAGTTGGATGTTTTTATGATTTGTTTGTTTTTTGTTTGTTTTTCAAAATCAATAAAACTTAACAAAAAAAAAGAAGGGAAAATGACAGAATACTGTTTATCACCAGAAGATTAAGAAGAATGTTGATTTAGCTATGTCTAGCAATTCAACTGTAAACTATGATTTGTGGGTAGTTGATAGTGGAGCATCACAGTGCATTACTAGAAATAGAGAGAGGTTTGTAAAGATGTCCATGAGTAAGCAACATGTATCATTGGCAAATGGATGGAAGATGAAAGCATCTGGTGAAGGTACTGCATATTGTTCATGTATAAATGAGCATTTATCTATGTTATGTGTACCTAAAGGCCAGGTCAAATTGCCCGATGGATGCAAAATGTATGTAAAAAGGACACAGTGGACGAGCAAATTTTCCATCTGTTGTTATCCGTTCTCAAAAGTGCCCCAAATTTGCAAAAAGAGAGCAGAAATGAACGGACGGGGGGAGAATGTAGCGCAGATGTAAAACGGATGCTCAACGGAAGCCTAGCGGATGAAAGTGGATGGAAGCAGATGGCACATCCGCAGGACTTCCGGGGGAGCATAGCAAAGCAGACGCATAACGGAAATAGCGGATGCGTTGCGGATGAAGTGGATGCAGAGTGGATGCGTAGCAGATGCATAGCGGATGCGTAGCGGATACGTAGCGGATGCAGAGCGGATGCAGAGCAGATGACGCGGATGCATAGCAGATGCAGAGTGGATGCAGAGCAGATGACGCGGATGCGTAGTGGATGCAGAGCAGATGCAGAGTGGATCACTGCCCATGCGGGGAGGATGCATTGCGTCAGCCCCACGGATATAAAAGGAGGCAATTCGCAAGCAGGTCACCATTCAGAGGAAAGACCTACCGCCAGAGACATCTTCATCAGAGACCATGGGGAACAAGAGGAAGCCTGTGCCATCTTCTGCCAGCCCTGGCAAGAGGGATAGATCCACCATCCCACCCCCTGGTGCTGACTCTGCTGCTGCTGCTGCTTCTTCTACTGCTGGTGCTGCTCCTGCTGCTGCTGCTGGTGGTGGTGGTGGTGCTGATTCTCCTGCTGCTGCTGCTGGTGCTGCTTCTCCTGCTGCTTTTCCTGCTGTTTCTCCTGTTGCTGCTGTGGTGGACCAGCCCCAAAGCCCTGAAAGCCCTGATGCTGAAGGCCCTGCCAGAGGAAGGAAGAGGCAAGGCAAGGAGAAGGAAAAAGGAGAGAGGAAGCAGTACTCCATCCCAGAGGAGCATGAGGAGGAGGTGCTGGAGTGGCTGAGGGAGAACGAGTATATGTGGAGGAAGAGCCACAGGCTCTATTGAGACACCAAGCGAAAGCAGGCAGCTTGGAGACAGAAGGCGAAGAACCTGGGCTACACTGCTGATGTCCTCCTCGGGTGGTGGAAGCATATGCACACCTGGTACGGGAAGCTGCACCTGAAGAAGTCTGGCCAGGCCATGGTCAAGCTCACTGACCAGTAGACCTATGTCATGGCAAAGTGCAGCTTCCTGGAGGGTGAGGTCCACCACCGAGGAGCAGCCCCTCTGTCTACCCTCACTCTCAGGCAGCCCACAGACAGACAATCCTCTTCTGGCCAGGAGACAGCTACTGTGTCCAGGCAGGTGTCTTTGGAGGGCCCCAGGGCAGAGACCCCCCCCCAACAGCTGCACTCACCATGCCAGAGGACGTGGAAGATCCTCTCTCTCAAATGGAGCAAGAAGAAGCAGCAGCCAGAGACCAACCCACCCCCACCCCCAGCTCCACCTCCACAGAAAGCAGGCAGAGAGGCAGACCGGAGGGACAGAGCCACAGTGTCCTGCTGGAGATCAGGGACACCATCAAGACCAGCGCAGATCTCCTCTCTCAGCTGGTCCACTTTGAGATTCCATCCTCAAACTGCAAGCCCTTCCTCACGTACATGACCCAGACCCTCATGGACTTGCCCGAGCCCAGTACCAGTTGATGAAGGAGAGGATCACGGCGCTGCGGCACCACCCTCCAGGCACAGCTGAACCTGCTCCCACCCACTCCAGGTCTGCTCCTCCATCCCAGGTGATGACACAGCCCTTCCAAGGCTTTCAAAGCCCCTCTCCTACCAAAGCTACGGCTACCAGGACTTCCTTCAACAGAGGCAGCCCTTCCCAGTCCAGACACAGGTTCCTCGCATGCCACAGGTGCCACCAATGCCACCGATGCCACCGATGCCACCGATGCCACTGATGCGACCGATGTCACCAATGTCACCAATGCCAGTGATGCCACCGATGCCACCAATGTCACCAATGCCACCGACGCCACAGATACCAACAACACCACAGATACCACCGACACCACAGATGTTTCCTCACATGCCACAGATGCCTCACCTCGCCCAGCTGCACACCAGACATCCCCACTACACTCCTCCTTCCTCCACCCCACAGCCAAGCCTGTCCTCAGAACATCTGTCATCGGTCGTGTGCCTGACATCCCAGTCCTGCATGAAGGGCCTCTCAACCTCACTGGGCTGAGCCAGCTTTCTGAGAGTTTCCTGAACACACCATCTCCTGTTATCCTCTAGGGGCCAGGCACCCCAATGGCGCCTCAGACCAGGACTCCAGCCACTGCCAGCTCCACATAGCCCCTGGACACTTGACACCTGAAACCATGGACATGTCTCAGAGTGACTGAGAACATTGCCAGAGACTGAGTTGTTACCTGTTGACTTTATCATTGCTTGGGACACTTTTCTTGATTCCTTTTGCTTTTTAAATAAAGTCCTACACTTTACTTAACTGTTATTAATAAAGGTTATCTTTGCTTCACATACTTGGGTCATTTCCTTTACTTAATAAAGTCTTGGTGAACAGTTTTAGAAAATGGTTAAGCCTTTGCCTGCTTATGGGATGGGCAGGGATACCTGTGGGATGGGCAATAGATGTGGGATGGGTAATAGCTGTGGGATAGATAAGCCTCCACTGCAAGCATAGTGGGACTGTATGGTCCACCCTTCCAGGTGCCACACTTATGGCCCTTTATTATCAATAACAATTTAATCATTGATCCACACATTTCAACATGAACACAATTCTTGGTTAATGCCCTATTCATTGTAAGGCCACTCAACATAGAAGGCACAATCTCATCAGTGTTATGAGACAGGCTCAGGGAAACATCCATTAAGCATCTGCCATCCTGTCTTGCCACTCCACTACTCCAGCTGGGGAGTTGCACCAGTGTTTCAGGAAGGTTGCGCTGCTTCTTCCCTTCATGTGAAGCTCTGTTGGGGCCTGGTACATCCACAGTGTCTATCAGGTTTCATCCTTGCCTCCATTCACCAGGCTCCATGTCCCCATTCCCTTGCTGACAGTCCACAAGCCTGTTCTGCAACACTGGGTAGTGGGTCCGCATGAGATTGTGCAGGATGCAGCAAGCTTCCACAATGCTCTTCATGGTCCGTGAGCGATGCTGCATGGTGGTGAGAAGTACCTGGAACCTGTTGGCCAGGATGCCAAAAGTGTTCTCCACCACCTGTCTTGCCCTGGACAGCCTTCTTCAGTGTAGGGACACTGGAGGAGCTCCTCCTCGTATTCTTCGATGATGGCCTGCACCACTTCTGTGGCCACAATGCTGATGATGTTGTGTGGCACCCTCCAGGCATACTGCATATTTCTGTACGTGGTCCCGGAGGCCAGGTGGCGCAGAGTCAGTGCCATCTTCAGTCCAGGGTCCAGGCTGGGATGGAAATTGGTGCTCTGCTTGGTCAACCTTGGTCTCAGGTGCTCCACAACTTCGTCAAAAATAGCTGGCGGCATCCTCATGAAGTTCTGGAATGCACAAGTGTCTTCATTCCTCAGCTCTACCATCAGCTTATCATACAGTCCAAACTCCACTCTTCTCCCGATCCATCATCGGACCCAGACACTTCATGGCCGCCTCCTTTTCTTCCTGTAGAAAAGGTGAAAGAGCCTGAAGAGGGCTTGGTTCTGGTGTTGAATGATGCCGGCTACCAAAAGGAGCGTGCAATGATCCATGGTGGAGAAGAATGGATGCTGTTGAAGAGCAAGAGCAAGGCTGAAGAGGTCTGCACAGCAGGGCTACTGGACTGAAAGTGAGATCCAGCTGATTTCCTCCCCCTTTTTATAGGAAATGTCAGTTTTCCACTAGGTGTCCTTCCACATACTCCAGGCATCCTCCAGACATCCTAAATATCCGAGATGCATCCCCTATACGAACGTTTTTTCCATTTTAATGCTTTATATCCGAGCTGCATCTTCTTTCATCCTTTCTACGTCCGTGCTACCAGTGCTGTGTGTCCATTCCATATCATTTCACTTCCTCCCTGTGTCCGTTTTCCGCTGGAGCGGATTTGAGTTGCACGGATGTGCAGCGGATGCCTAGTGGATACAGGGGATATGTAACGGATGACAATGGACGTATAACGGATGTTCCCCGTATGCGTAGCGGATGTAGAACGGACGCGTTGGATACTTTTTCCGCTCATATATAATTATATGTTATACATGATGACCAGTTGCAGATGACTAACTCGGTTTATAACAATGTTAAGCCAAATGGTGAATGTATACATTTACTGCATGGATGTCTAGGTCACATGAACTTCAAAATGCTGAAACAAACTGTTACATTGTCAGAGGGAGTAAAATTGAAACCCTGTAGCAAGTACTTAAACTATAATGCCTGTAATCAGGAGAAAAGCAAAGTTACTCCAGCAAACAGACTGAATGGGTTTAAGACTAAAGAAACTTTAGAGGTTGTTTTGCCCAACATAATTGGTCCTAAGACCCCTGGTTTGGGAGGTGCTTGCAATGTTTTGAGTATAATGGACCATTCCTTATGGTATGGTTTCTGCTATCTTATGAAAAACAAAACAGAAATGTCTCAACATTTCTTTAACTAAAGGCCCTGTCACACTGCCCAACAGATGCAAAAAGTTAGTAAAAAGAGACACAACCGATGAGAAAAATGTTCCATCCATTGTTATCCGCTTTCAAAAGGGGCAAAAATTTGCATAACCAGAGTGGATAACACAGAAAGGAACGGACGCGGGGAGGACGCAGAGGGGATGGAAAGTTGATGCGGAATGAAAGCCCAGCAGATGGAAGCGGATGAGAGCGAATGGCATATCCGCAAGGCTTCCGGGGGACCTCAGCAAAGCGGACGCGGAACAGAAAGAGTGGATGCAGAGCGGACACCAAGCAGATGAAGCGGATGCACAGCGGATGAAATGGATGCAGAGCAGAAGCCTAACGGATGCCAAGAGTTAATTGCGCATGTGGGGGGATGCATTGCGTAAGCCCCGCGGATATAAAGGGAAGCAGTTCGGAAGCAGGTCACCATTCAGAGGAAAGACCTGCATCCAGACACATCGAGTGCCTTGCCAGCCTTGCCTGCCTGCATGCCTTTCTGCCAGCCTTGCTGCCAGCCTTCCTGCCAGCCTCCCTGCCAGCCTTGCTGTCTGCTTTCCTGCCAGCCTTGCTGCCAGCCTTCCTGCCAGCCTCCCTGCCAACCTTGCTGTCCGCCTGCCTGCCAGCCTTGCTGACAGGCTGCCTTCCACCTTCCCTGCCAGCCAGTCTGCCTTCCAGCCTTGGTGCCTGCCTGCCTGCCAGCCTTGGGGCATGCCTGCCTGCCAGGCTTCCTGCCAGCCTGCCTGGAAGCCTTGGTGCCTGATTGCCTGCCAGCCTTCCTGCCAGCCTTCCTGCCAGGCTTCCTGCCAGCCTTCCTGCCAGCCTTCCTGCCAGCCTTCCTGCCAGCCTTCCGGCCAGGTTTTCATTCATTCTGCATCCATTCTGCATCCGTTTTGCATCCGTTCTGCATCCATTCCATGTCCGTTCCGCTTCCTCCCTGCGTCCATTTACCGCTGGAGCGGATCAAGTTGCGTGGATGCAGAGTGGATGCCTAGCGGATATAGTGGATGCATAACGAATGCATAACGGATGCCTAGCGGATGCCTAGCGGATGCAGAATGGATGAATTGGATACATTTTCCGTGCAAAAGTTTTGAGCAGCTCAAAACCCTCTGAGCAGATGAAACGTCAATAGACGGATGCTGGACGGATAAAGAGGAAGCAAAACGTATGCAGTGAGTACAAAACGGAAGCATCACGTTAACCAACGGATTGCAAGTGTTTTTCTCCGTTTTACATCCTCTTTCCATCCGTTGGTGCAGTGTGACAGGGGCTTAAGATTTGTTGAAAGGAAAATGAGACATAGGGTAATTACCTTAGATACAGATAATGGGACTGAGTTTATTAACACTAGATTCCAAATTATGTTAAAATTGGCTGATGTCAAGCATAAGTGTTCTGCCCCTTAGAGGCCACAACATAATTTGTTTATAGAACAAAGGGGGCAATGTTAGAAGCCATGTCTCACACTATGTTATCCGATTCAGATTTGCCTGAAACTGTGGGGTGAAGCCATTATGTGCACCAACCATGTTTTAAATAATGTGGTGAACAAAACAACTGGTGAATTACCATTCACTCATTGGCATGGCAGAAAACCAAATTTAAGTTATCTACACACATTTGGAGCTCCAGCATGGGTGCATATTCCCTAACAAGTAAGACTGAAAGGGCAACATAGAGCTAGGAAATTATTCTTCGTAGGTTATGAGGCCAACCATAGATCGTTTAGATTCTCGCCTCCAGGCACAGCTAATGTTTACTGTAAGTGCTAGTGCTAAATTTCTTGAGCACATTGAGTGGCATGAAGTAGAACAGAAATCCAACAATGATGTGGTTATCGACACCCAAGGAATCCCTAATGATGAGATAGTTAAATCATCAATAGCCATTAAAAAGGAAGAACAGGCACAGGAGGAGGTAGAAGAACAGGAGCAGGTGGAACATGAGAGTCCACCAGTAAGCCCTGAGTTGCCTGGATGTTCAACCCATGTAACACGATCACCAGATAGATATCATGCTAGTATAGCATGCCAAGTAAATATAGTTTCTACTAACTGTAATGAACTGAAACTGTATCCTGCTAAGGTTCAGGCTGCTTGGCACGAAGCAATGGATAAGGAACTGGAATATTTAAAAAGACTGGAGGTATACGAAAATGTTAAGTTACCACCAGGTAAACATGCCATAGGATGTAAATGGATATATAAGCTGAAAACAGGTGTGGATAGGACTGCTACCCATAAAGTCAGGTTAGTAGCACAAGAGTTCAGACAGCAAAGGACTATGATATGATGTTTGTACCTAGTCTGAAGGCTACTACATTAAGGGCAGTATTAATGGTATTTGAAAATGTCAAGTTACCACCAGGCAAGCATGCCATAGGGTGTAAGTGGATTTATAAAATTAAGACAAGTATGAATGGGACTGTTACCCATAAAGCCAGGTTAGTAGCACAAGGGTTTGATCAGTCAGCCAATGACTACGATGAGGTATTTGCACCTAGTCTGAAAGCTACCATATTACGAGCAGCATTAGTGTGGGCAGCTAAGAAGAAATACACAATAAACCATTTAGATGTTGAGACAGCATATCTACATGCACTGTTGCACATGCTATAAATGTAAGGAAACCTTTGGGGATAAAAACTGATAACAAAACTGATTGCTGGAGATTAAAAAAGAGTCTTTATGGCTTGAAGCAATCTGGCTATGAATGGAACCAGTGCATAGTGAAGAAATTAACAAAGATAGGTTTTGTAGCTGGCATGGCTGATCCATGTTTATTCAAAAAGGAAAATAATGATGTAGTTTCATTGTTGCTATTGTTCACTGATGACATTGAAGCAGAATGGAAAATTACCAGAAAAGTATTCTCATAATTAGCAAAGGTTTCTTAGCAAATATTATGGAAGTTGCTTAATACAATATTATGTAAACCACAAAATTACTGAACCAAAGAACTAGACATGTTCCAGTAAACAAAGGTGGCATGGAAAATAACGGAGGGTGTAAGATAAGTGCGTATATACTGAATTGTGTAAAATGACTAATTAGATTCACTTCTCCTTTCTATAGTACATATGATATGGTATAGTTTGATAAGAGAAATGCCCCGGGCTGGGCTGAGGCTGTGAGATGTATAAAACTAATATCTCAGGAAGAGCTGGGGTTTCAGAATTTGCCATGCTAATGCTCTGAACCTTTTGTGCAAATAAACCTGTATTCTCCTACTCTTCGTGGTCTTTTGTCCTGATTTGGAAACAGGATCTGCTGCAACATTTATGGCAACCCAGATGGGACACGAGGAGCCCAGGCTCGCTGGAGGATCCACCCCAGGTGCCAGTGCTTCGGTGAGTTGAAGGGAACATCCCAGGTGCCATCGGTCCTTTGAATCCAAGGGACTTCCTGATACTGCTGTGTTCTGACAATGGCAGTTGATACCTCCAAGAACCACTGGTGAAGGGTTACGAGACCAGGACATTCTCCAGCTGTCTTCCTTCTCCTTCCAATGGAGAAGGAGCACACCTGCAGACAAGTATTGCACTTGGGAAGCAATCCCTCCCTGAAGGCAGAGATGGAGTAGAGGACTGATCACCCTCTCTTAAGCCCATGTCCCACTGCACCAACAGATGCAAAGAGGATGTAAAATGGACAAAAAAGCTTGCCATCCATTGGAAAACGTGATGCATCAGTTGTGTACTCACTGCATACGTGTTTCATATGCTCTATCCATCAAACATCTGTCTACTGCTCTTTCATCCGCTCAAAAAGTTTTGAGCTGCACGAAACTTTTTGAGCGGATGAACTTTCCGCCGCGTACGATGTACATCCGTGACACATCCTTGAGCCTGTCTCATAACACTGATGAGATTGTGCCGTGTATGTTGAGTGGCCCTACAATGAATAGGGCATTAATAAAGAGCTTTGTTTATTTTGAAATGTGTTGATCAATGAATAAATTGTTATTGATAATAAAAGGCCATATGTGTGGCAGCTGGGAGGGTGGACCATACAGTCCCATTATGCTTGCACTGGAGGTTTATCAATCCCACAGCTATCCTTACCTATCCCACAGCTATCCTTACCCATCCCACAACTATCCTTACCCATCTCACAGCTATTCTTACCCATCCCACAAGTATCCTTACCCATCCCACAGCTACCCTTACCCATCCCACAAGCATGCAAAGGCTTAACCCTTTTTTCAAAGTTTTCACCAAAACTTTAGTAAGTAAATAAAATGAACCATGTGTGTGAAGCAAAGATAACTTTTATTAATAACTATCTTAAGTAAACTGTATGACTTTATTAAAAAAGCAAAATGAACCAAGTAAAGTGTCTTTAAGCAAAGATAAAGTTAACAGGTAACAACTCAGTCTCTGGCACTATTCTCAGTCACTCTGAGGCATGTCCATGGTCTCAGCTGTCAAGCGGCTAGGGACTGTGGAGGTCGCTGTGGCTGGAATGCTGGTCTGAGGCGCCATTGGTGTGCTTGGCCCCAAGAGTACAACAGGAGATGGTGTGTGCAGGAAGCTCTCAGAGAGCTGACTCAGTCCTGTGAGGTTGAGAGGCCCTTCCTCAAGGACCTGGGATGTCAAGCACAGTACTGATGACAGATTTTCTTTTGAGGGGCTTGGCTGTTGGGTGCAGGAAGGAGGAGTGTAGTGGGGCTGTCTGGTTTGAAGCTGTGTGAGGTGAGGCGTCTGTGGTGTGCAATATACATGGGCCTGGACTCGGAAGTGCTGACTCTGCTGTGGGAAGTCCTGGTACTCGTAGCCTTGGTAGGTGATGCGCTGTTGAAAGCCGTGGAAGGGCTGTGACATCATCTGGGGTGGAGGAGTGGGTCCTGGAGTGGGTCGGAACAGGTTCAGCTGGGCCTGGATGTGATCTTCTCCTTCATCACCTGGTACTGGGTCTCGGGCAGGTCCATGGGGGTCTGGCTCACGTACGTGATGAAGGGCTTGCAGTTCGAGGATGGTATGTCGCTGTGGGCCAGCTGAGAGAGATCTGTGCTGGTTTTGATTGTGTCCCTGATCTCCAGCAGGACAGTATGGCTCTGGTCCTCCAGTCTGCCTCTCTGCCTGCTTTCTGTGGAGGTGGAACTGGGGGTGGGTGTGGGTTGATCTCTTGCTGCTGCTTCTTCTTGCTCCATTTGAGACAGAGGATCTTCCACGTCCTCTGGCATGTGGAGTGCAGCTCTCGGGGGGGGGGGTGTCTCTGCTGTGGGGCCCTCCAAAGACACCTGCCTGGACACAGTTGCTGTCTCCTGGCTGGAAGAGGAGTGGCTGTCTGTGGGCTGTCTGAGGGAGATGGTTGACAGAGAGGCTGCTCCTCGGAGGTGGACCTCACCCTCCAGGAAGCTGCACTTGGCCATGACATACATCTCCCGGTCAGTGAGCTTGACAGTGGCCTGGCCAGATTTCTTGAGGTGCAGCTTGCCATACCAGGTGTGCTTGTGCTTCCACCATCCCAGGAGTACATCTGAAGTGTAGCCTGGGCTCTCTGCATTGTCTCTCCATGCTGCCTGCTTTCTCTTGGTGTTGCGATAGAGTCTGTGGCCTTTTCTCCACAAGTACTCGTTCTCCCTCAGCCATTCCAGCACCTCCTCCTCATGGTCCTCGGAAATAAAGTACTGTTTCCTCTCTCCCTTCTCCTTGCCTTGCTTCTTCCTCCCTCTGGCAGGGGCTTCAGGGGCTTGAGCAGCAGGGCTTTGAGGACCTTGGGGCTGGTCCCCCACAGCAGCAGCACCACCACCAGTAGCACCACCAGCAGCAGCAGGAGAAGCACCAGCAGCAGCAGGAGAAGCACCACCAGCAGCAGCAGCAGCAGCAGGAGAAGCAGCAGCAACACCAGCAGCACCACCACCAGCAGCAGAAACATCAGCAGCTTCAGAGTCAGTGCCAGGGGGTGGGATGGTGGTTCTGTCCTTCTTGCCAGGGCTGGCAGGAGTAGGCACAGGCTTCTTCTTCTTCCCTGACTGACGAACCATGGTGTTCTTTCAACATGTATCTGGCAGCAGGTCTTTCCTCTGAATGGTGACTGCTTGCAAGCTGCATCCTTTTATATCCACGGAGCTGATACAATTCATCCTCCCTGCATGCGCAGTAAATGCTTTGCATCTGCTATGCATCCGCTACACATCCGCTATGCATCCTATAGGTGTCTGTGATGCATTCGCATCATCCGCTATGCATCCGCTCCTTCTGCTATGTGTCCGCTTCGCTATTCTCCCCCGGAAGCACTTTGGATGTGTCATCCGCTTCTATCCACTAGGCTTCCTATGAACATCCATTTACCATCCTCGCTACTTACTACCCCCGTCCATTCCTTTCTGTTGTTTTCCATTTTGTTTATGCAAATTTTCACCACTTTTGAGAGCGGATAATAACGGATGGAGCCACCCCCAAAATTTTGCTCATCCACTGTGTCCTTTTTAGCAAAGGTGGGAGGACTTGTCAGGAATGATTGAGGTGAGTGGCTACTGCGGTTCCCATTGATGACTGTGAGCGTCCAGCACCATGGGCAAGTAGGAGGCGAGTGGTGTCTGCAGTTCCCATCGGAGACCATGTGTACTCTGGTCCCTGGGTCAGATGTGAGTGTGTGGAAATCCCCAGTATTACCTAGAGAGGAAGGACACCATACCTTCCTCTCTAACCCCTCTTCCCAATTGTTTTGCCTGGGTGGCTCATGGAGGTGGAGAAAGTGTGCCCCTAACCCCATTGGAGTGTATGCTAAAACATTTTAAAGAGGCATATGAATCTCAGGATGATCTTAAGGTCTTAATCTCAGGATGGTCTTATGGTCTTAAGTGGAGCAGACATAAACTGCAGGTGTTATGTGAGGGAGAATGGCCAACATTTGGAGTTGGGTGGCCAGCCATAGGTACTTTAGACACCTCTATTGCAGTACAGGTTCACCAGTTAGTATTCCATCCTACGTTAGGACACTCAGACCAAGCTCCATACATAGATGTTTGGCTTGACCTATTAAACCACCTTCCACCATGGTTTAGAAAATTCTAAATATAATGGTGCAGGTTCCTAGTGTTATTAACTTTACCACTGACCAAACTAAAGAAGGCTCCTAGTGTTATTAACTTTACCACTGACCAAACATCCATCCGAGTGACGCCTAGCTGCCCAGAAGAACTACCACATCCACCCCATATGTACCCCATCTTGGATGAAGAAGGATGTCAGATGAGGGAGAATCCTCTGGGATTAATAGCCTGACTGGACCGGATATCTCCCCTCATGAGAAACCCTGGGGATCCACCAGATATGATAGATTGATTGGCCCAAGCCAAACTTTCACCCCAGATGGAAATCTAGCAGCACATGTTGAGGCTCACTTCCCATCCCAAGATCCTAAATGGAATCCTTGCCAGGATATGGACCTGTTCTGTCTCACCTTTCTTCTTTCCCAAAAGATGAAAGAGTACAAACTCACACAAACACAGGCAGGCAAGCTGGCTCGGATTTCACAGAGTTAATTCTTTGAAACTGATAATATCCTTGGCATTTCAACATGCTCTGCCTGCCAAGTCCGAATTGATAACAAATAAAAAGCTACTCACAAAAAATTACAAAGCAGTCCACAAAAATCATTCACGAAGCAAACCTGAAGTAAGATTAAACTTTGTCCCGTACAAAGTTCTAGCCGACAACACACCCACTTTTATCCCCTGTGGGGTGTGGCTCAATGACTCAGCTCACTCTCTGACCCTCCCACATCTCCTACGTTGCCTATGACGCTGCTTAGGATCAAGCCAACATTCTTCCTCTTGACTCCCTGTCAGAGGCTGCTCTGATATGCCTTCCTCCTGATTAATCTCAGGCTGTTCCTCTTGGTTGTCTGATGAAACCTGAGGCATTATCAGGGAGGAAGGCATTGCCAGAGAGGAATGTCCTGGGGAGGAAGGTATTCCCAGTTCCTCCTCCTCATCTTCCAAATCCTCTTCTCTGACAGCACAGGCTTGTGGAATCGGGGCCACAACACTATCCCTCACCGCAGGACCCTTCCCCCAATCTGTCAGTCAGGATGTGGTCGCAAGGGGAAATGGTCATGGAACATCCGTATAAGGTCCGGAGCATGGATCATGGAAGCATCCACCCAGGAAAGGGCCTCTGGCCCATCCCCTGCCTCTCGATCAAATACTGGAACCTCCCTTTCAGCCAGCGGGAATCCCTAATGCTGGCCACGTTGCTTTCTACTGTGTCCTCTTCACCGGGCACAAGTGGTGGATCATCAGCTGCGGGATGTCAGAGATCACATGAAGGGGTGTCAGGGACCAAAAGGGAACAGTTGAAGACTGGATGAATTTGCATGGAGCACGGTAGAGTCAGCTGATAGGCTACGGGGTTGATGATGCCTTGATGGGAAATGGGCCAATGAACCAATGGTCCAGCTTCTTTATTGGGCGGTCAACCTGAAGATGTTTTGTGGATAACCACACATAGTCTCCTACAGCCAGCAGAGGTGTTGCCAGTCGAGAGCGATCTGCGAATTGCTTGTAATCTTCCTTGGCCCGTATTAGTTGCTGCCAAACTAACTGCTGAATTGAGTGTAGTTCTGAAAGGAATTCCTGAGTCTCAGTAACAGGGGAATCTAATAGTGCCAACAGGAAGAACCGCAGATGGTACCCCACATTAGCACAAAATGGTATCATTTGGGTGGAGGTGTGCTGGGAGTTGTTGACTGCAAACTCCACCAGAGGGAGATAATCAACCCAGTTGTTCTGACGTTGGTTTACAAAACACTGCAAGTATTGCTCGAGAATGCCAACGACCTTCTCTGTCCCCCCATCAGTCTCTGGATGGTGTGCCAACAACAAGCACACCTTCACCTGTAATGTGGTCATCAGGCTTTTCCAAAATTGGGCTATAAATTGTACACCGTGGCCAAAAACTACCCTGTCTGGCAGACCATGGAGACAAAAAACATGCTGCAAGAACAAGCGGGCAGTTGTATGGGCCATTGGTAATTTATGACACAGAATGAAGTGGGACATTTTTGTCAACATGTTGACCATCACAAGCACAGTCATAAATCCTGAGAACAATGGTAAATGAGTCAAGAAGTCCATGGAAATTGCTCCCCATGGTCTTTCTGGAGTCGGCAGAGGTTGGAGGACACCAGGAGGCGCACCCATTGCGGCTTTCACTTGCCTGCATGGTACATAGGACGTGACATAGGCATGGACATCATGCCATACTCAAGGCCACCAAAAAGTCTGCATTACAAGATGGAGGGTTTTAAAAAACCCAAAATGGTCAGCTGCAGGGTTGTCATGACACTGAGTCATAATAAGGGCTCAAAGCAGCCCCGTGGGCACGTAAAAACAGCCCCGATGCTTGAGTAAGCCCTCCTCCAAAGTCCATGGGGATTCGGGTCCAATCTCCCCCATCCTCTGCTGCGACCAAGTGTCTAGGTGCTGCGCCTCTCGTACCTGAGTCTGCAAGTCCACTGGTTCCTGCACTGCTGCCAAGGATTCTGTTGGTAGCACCTGGAGGTGGAGGAAGGGGGTCCTGGGGGCAAAGATACTCGTGTTTGCGGGACAGGGCATCCGCCCTCTGATTGTGACCACTGGGGATATAGGTCACAGAAAAATTGAACTGGGCAAAAAACAATGACCACCGGATCTGCCACTGGTTCAATTTTCTCGCTGTTGACAAATGTTCTAAATTCTGATGGTTCGTCCGGACCTCCACCTTGTGTTGGGCCCCCTTGAGATGATGTCGCCAAGCCTCAAATGCAGCCTTGATAGCTAGCAATTCTTTTTCCTAGATGGTGTAATTGCGTTCGGAAGGAGTGAATTTCTGGGAATAATACATGCAGGGAAAAAGAGTGATGCTATCCACCGGGGCTTGCAACACCGCCCCAATAGCACATTGGACACATCCATCTCCACCACAAAAGGACGATGCAGATCAGGGTGCCTCAGGACAGGTTCTGTGACAAAAGCATTCTTGAGGGCCTCAAAAGCCTGTTGCTGTGGGGGGCCCCACTGGAACAGGACCTTCTTTTGAAGGAGCTGGGTTATTGGACCTGTCAGCTTGGCAAAACCCAGGATGAAGGTCTGGTAATAGTTAGCGAACCCCAATAGGCATTGAACGTCCTTCACGCCATGAGGGGGTTCCCAACTACATAAGGCCTCCACCTTATGCAGGTCCATGGCGATACCTTTGGGAGAGATGATGTGCCCCAGGAACTCAATGGAAGTCTGGAAGAAGAGACATTTCTCCAGCTTTGCATAAAGTTGGCACTCCCAAAGGCATTGCAAGACCAGACAAACATGTTGAAGGTGGCTGTCCCTGAACCCGAAATAGATCAGAATATATTCCAGGTACAGCACCACGAACCGATCTAACATATCCCAAAACACTTCATTCATCAGGTGCTGGAAGACTGTGGGGGCATTGGTCAACCCAAACGGCATCACAGTGTACTCAAAATGGCCGTATCAGGTGCCAAATGCTGTCTTCCATTTGTCCCCCTCCTGCATCTGCACCAGCTTATAGGCCCCTCGAAGCTCGAGCTTGGTGAAGATAGTGGCCTCCCTCAACCTCTCCAACAACTCCAGAATGAGCGGCAAAGGGGAGCTACTCTGCACCATGATGGCGTTTTAGTCGACAGTAATCACAGCACAAATGTAAGTCTCCCATTTTTTTTCTTGACAAAGAGGACTATGGCTGAGAGAGGAGACGATGATGGCCAGATGAACCCTCAAGCCAAGTTTTTGTCCAAAAAGTCCTGTAGTGTGGCCAGCTCAGGCTCAGACATGGAATAAAAATTTCCCTTTGGCAGTGGTACATTGGGCAGAAATCCACTGGGCAATCATAGGGCCGATGCTGGGGTAACCGGTCCACCTCCTGCTCACTGAACACATCCATGAAGTCCGTCAGTTCCGGGGGTATAGAGACGGCAGAGGTGGTGATGTCCTGGCCAGCACAGGTGTGGTAGAAGTGGTCCATGCACTACAGACTCGGAAAAATGGTGTTCCGTGACCATGCCACCTGAGGATCATGAATCCTAAGCCAAGCCATGCCGAGGACTAATGGGAAATGGAGGTCTGCAGTGACATAAAAGCGGATCACAAAAGCGGATAAAAGCTCATGTTCTCCAGTGACTAGGTGCAAAGGCTGGGTGGCGAATTTAATGGGTCCTGCAATAAGTTCCCACCCATCAATAGTCGTGATCCTCATCGGAGCTTCTACCCTAACCAAGGGGGCATCAAAATGGGCTGCAAAGGCCTGGTCCATAAAGTTAGTCATGGCCTCGGAGTCTACCAGCGCATTCGCTGGAATCCCTGCCGACTGGTTAACCAAGAAAACCCAAGTGTCCAAAATCAGATGCCGAGGGGGCCCAGAGTCAACCTCTGCTAATTCAGGCAGGTGTTTGATATGTACCCGGCCTAGGGTTTCCCTTGAGGTCAGGCCTGCCCCATTTCCCGACTGATCATGCCAAGATTCAGGCACAGACTTGAGTGTCCCACTTCACTTTAGAGGATAAGAAATAGTGAAATGTCCTGCCCGCCCCATACAAGCACAAACCCTCTTGGCATCTCTGCGTTTGCTCCTGGGCCATCAAGCGAGGTTTGACCGCTCCTAACTCCATTGGCTCCTCGGCCATTGCCATGACACATTGGGTGACCTGGGTGCTGTTAGCAGAGGGCACTGTGGAGTAGATGGATGCTCCTGGACAGTGTGATGGTTCTTTCACCGTTGGAGATGTGCGTCGATGTGCAAGCATCGCACCACCAGAGGGTCGAGGGTCGGGCCGGTTCCACTTGAACTAACTCATCTTGCAGGTCATCCGACAGGCCATCCTGGAAGGCGTCCATTAACGCTGCATCATTCCAGTTGGAGTCCAGGCACAAAAGTCAAAATTCAGGAATAAATTCTTGCAGAGGGCTGCTCCCTTGTTGAAGGTCCTTAAGTTGCCTGGCTGCCGTCTGCACTCATATGGGGTCTTCATACATGTGGCGCATGTGTTGCCCAAACCCCTGGTAATTAGTTAATAACGGGCTGTTCTGGAGCAACAAAGGTCTAGCCCATCTGGTGGCTGAGCCAGAAAGGAGGCTTATAACAAACCCCACCCGAGCCCGCACATCTGGGAAATCCTTTGGCCTCATAGCCATAAATAACTGGCACTGTCCCATGAAAGCCAGGAACATCTCAGGCTGCCCAGAAAATTTATCTGGCACAGCCACTGGGCATTTCCGATGAGGAGGGGGAGGAGGATCTGCATGAGCCTGCAACAAAGCAAGTTGGGCTGTTAATTGAACCACTTGCTGTTGTAGAGTTTGATTTTCATCTTGCGGCTGTCGTTGAAATTGCTGCTTCTGGTCCATCTTAGGTAAAAGATGGTTTAAGTCTGGTACAGGACAAAAATGTTCTTTCTCACCTTTTTTCTTTCCCAAAATATGAAAGAGTAAAAACTCACACAAACACAGGCAGGCAAGCTGGCTCGGACTTCACAGAGTTAATGCTTTGGAACTGATAATACCCTTGCCATTCCAACATGCTGTGCCTGCCAAGTCCGAATTGATAACAAGTAAAAAACTACTCAAAGAAAATTACAAAGCAGTCCACAAAATTCATTCACAAAGCAAACCTGAAGTAAGATTAAACTTATTAAACCAGACGACAACACACCCACTTTTATCCCCTGTGGGGTGTGGCTCAATGACTCACCTCACTCTCTCACCCTCCCACTCCTCCTACATTGCTGCTCACATTTTCCCTATGACGGTGCTTAGGATCAAGCCAACATTCTTCCTCTTGATTCCCTGTCAGAGGCTGCTCCGATATGCCTTCCTCCTGATTAATCTCAGGCTGTTTCTCTTGGTTGTCTGATGAAACCTGAGGCATTATCAGGGAGGAAGGCATTGCCAGAGAGGAATGTCCTGGGGAAGAAGGTATTCTCAGTTCCTCCTCCTCATCTTCCAAATCCTCTTCCTCCAACAGCACAGGTTCGGGAATCGGGGCCACAACATGGACCATATATGAGATTACCAGTCAGTGGTTGTGCGAGCTATTCAAATGGCAGGTAAGCCTTCAGTGAATATGTCAAAACCTTCCCTGGTGTTGCAGGAGCCCACAGAAAGCCCGAAAGCATTTTACGCCTGCCTTATTGATGCTTACCACATGTATACTCCCATAGATCCCACTGATCTGGCAAATGCCTGAATGTTGACAATGGCATTTATCTCACAGAGTGCCACAGGCTAGAGGGAGCATTGGGTAAGCCCATGAGCGAGCTGATGGAGGTGGCATGGAAAGTTTTTGTAAACAGGGAGAAGGAGGAAGAGAAGAAGAAGGATAAAAAAATGTAAAGAAAAGCTGAATTGATGGCGGCAGCTATGATGTGGGCCCCAAAAGATAGGGGAAGCAGCTGAGCAAGGGGCAACAGAACTGGGTTAAAACGTAACCAGTGTGCTATTTGGAAGAAGGAGGGACACTAGAAGGGTGAATGTCCAGAAAGGAACAAAGAAGAGAGGCTAGATGGAAGAAGAGGGAATTTCCAAGGAAGCCTCCAAGGACCCCCGATAGGAAGCTGGGGCGGGCAAGGTTACAGGAAAGGATGTGAAAGAACCCCTCTCATAGGCTTGGTAGAGGTAGAAGAATGGGACTGAAACCGACCGGGTTCAGATTGCCTCCCAAAACCTATGGTCCGACTAAATGTAGAAGGCACACCTATTGCCTTCCTAGTAGATACTGGATCCATAAGGTCAGTCTTAACCCAGCCCCTAACAGAGGCCTCCCTCCACACTATTAATATCCACAGGGCAACAGGAAGCATTTTACAGCATCCTTTTTTGGAGCCCCTCATTTGCACAACTAAAGGACAGACCATAACAATTTATGTATATGCCAGATTGTCCTATCTCACTCCAGGGGAGGGATTTGTTCTGCAAACTTCGAGATCAGATCTCCTTTGAAGAGGATGACACTGGGATATGGGAAGATAAAAGTATCATACCCAGAGAAGAAGAGTGGAGGCTCATAGTGGCCAGGGACAAGGGCCGGGGAGATGAGGATGAATGGAAACAATTCAATGTTCCACAGTTGTGGGCTGAGGATAACCGCCCAGGCTTTGCCAATCACGACCTTCCAATCATAGTGGAAGAGCTGTTGGTTACAGGCCACACAAAAGATAATTGCTGGAGAATTGTTACTCCTATTGCAAGACCTGGGATACAAGGCCTCTAAGAAAAAAAAACACAGTTGGTTCTAGAAAAGGTTCAATATTTGGGCTATGATATAGAACAAGGAAAATGTACCTTAGGTCACAAACAGAAAGAGGCTATATGTTAGCTCCCAACATCAAACAACAGGAGAGACTCGAGAGGATTTTTGGGAGCTGCAGGTTTTTGTCGTATCTGCATCCCTAATTTCAGCCTAATTGCCAAGCCCCTTTATTAAGCAACTAAAGCCCATGTCCCACTGCACCAACAGATGCAAAGAGGATGTAAAACAGACAAAAAAGCTTGCCATCCGTTGGAAAACGCGATGCATCCATTGTGTACTCACTGCACATGTATTTCATACGCTCTATCAATCGAGCATCTGTCCACTGTGATTTCATCCGCGCAAGAAGTTTTGAGTTGCACAAAACTTTTTGAGAAGATGAACTTTCCACTGCGTACGATGTACATCCGCGACACATATGGGCAACAAATGTTCTACATCCATTGTCATCCGTTACATGTCTGCTGTATCCTCTCCACATCTTCTGGACATCCCCTCAACTCACATCCGCTGGAGCTCAAAGCGGAAAGAGGGAGGAAGCGAAAGGTACATGGAACGTCCACACAGCATTAGTAGCATGGAAATAGAAAGGATGTAAGCGGATGCATCTCGTATATAAAGCATTAAAACGGACAAAACGTTTGTATATGGGACGTATCTGGGATATTTAGGATCTCTGGAGTATGCCTAGAGTATGTGGAAGGACACCGAGCAGAAAACTGACATTTCCTATAAAAAGGGGGAGGAAATCACCTGGATCTCAGTATGAGTCCAGCAGCCATGGTGTACAGACCTCTTCACCCTTGCTCTTGCTCTTCCACATCATCAATTGATCTCCACCATGGATCATCACATACTCCTTATGGTGGCTGCCATAATTCAACCCCAGAACCAAGCCCTGTTCAGACTCTTTCACCTTTTCTACACAAGGAGAAGAAGGAGACGTCCAAGAGTTATGTGGGTCCGATGATGGATCGTGAGAAGAGTGGAGTTTGGACATCTATGACAAGCTGATGGTGGAGCTGAGGAATGAAGACACTCGTGCATTCCAGCACTTCATGAGGATGCCGCCAGCCATGTTTAATGAAATTGTAGAGCATCTGAGACCCAGGTTGACCAAGCAGAGCACCAACTTCCATCCCAGCCTGGACCCTGGACTGAAGGTGGCACTGACTCTGCGGCACCTGGCCTCTGGAACCACATACAGAAACATGCAGTATGCCTGGAGGGTGCCACACAACACCATCAGCAATGTGGTCAGAGAAGTGGTGCAAGCAATCATTGAAGAATATGTGGAGGAGTTCCTTCAGTGCCCCACCACTGAAGAAGGCTGGAGGAAACTTGCAGAAACAATGGTATCAGAGGTGGAACTTTCCCCTCACTTTTGGAGCCATAGATGGGAAGCACGTGGCCTGCAAAGCTCCAGCCAACTCAGGATCCTCTTATCACAACTAGAAGGGCTTCTTCAGCATCATCCTCATTGCCATGGCTGATACTGACTACAAGTTCATGTACATCGATGCTTCAGGCAACGGGTCAGCTTCAGATAGGCAGGTATACAATGCCAGTGACCTTAAGGATGGACTGGAATGCAATCTCATCATGGGTTTTCCAGATCCAGACCCCCTACCCAATGACACACAAGATGTGCCCTACTTCATCATGGGTGATGACGCCCTTTCCCTCAGAACCTACCTCATGAAGCCCTACAGTTCCAGATACTTCACCCATGAAGAGAGGATCTTCAACTACAGGCTGTCCAGGGCAAGACGGGTGGTGGAGAATTCCTTTGGCATCCTGGCCAACAGGTTCCAGGTACTTCTCACCACCATGCAGCATCACCCAGGGACTGCGTGGAGCATCATGGAAGCTTGCTGCATCCTGCACAATCTCATGTGCACCCTCTACCCAGTGCTGCAGAACAGGCTTGTGGACCGTCAACAAGGGAATGAGGACATAGAGCCTGGTGAATGAAGGCAAGGACGAAACCTGATAGACACTGTGGATGTACAAGGCTCCAACAGAGCTTCACGTGAAGGGAAGAAGCAGTGTAACCTCCTGAGACAATGGTGCAACTCCCCAGCTGGAGCAGTGGAGTGGCAAGACAGGATGGTAGATGATTAATGAATTCTTCCTTGAGCCTGTCTCATAACACTGATGAGATTGGGCCATGTATGTTGAGTAGTCCTACAATGAATAGGGCATTAATAAAGAGCTTTGTTTATTTTGAAATGTGTTGATCAATGAATAAATTGTTATTGATAAAAAAGGGCCATATGTGTGGCAGCTGGGAGGGTGGACCATTCCCACTATACTTGCACTGGAGGTTTATCAATCCCACAACTATCCTTACCCATCCCACAACTATCCTTACCCATCCCACAACTATCCTTACCCATCCCACAAGCATGCAAAGGCTTAACCATTTTTTCAAAATTTTCACCAACACTTTACTAAGAAAAAAAAATGAACCAACTGTGTGAAGCAAAGATAACCTTTATTAACAACTGTCTTAAGTAAACTGTATGACTTGATTAAAAAAGCAAAATGAACCAAGTAAAGTGTCTTTAAGCAAAGATAAGGTGAACAGATAACAACTCAGTCTCTGGCACTATTCTCAGTCACTCTGAGGCATGTCCATGGTCTCAGCTGTCCGGCGACCAGGAATGGAATGCTGGTCTGAGGCGCCATTGGGGTGCCTGGCCCTGAGAGTACAACAGGGGATGGTGTGTTCAAGAAGCTGAATGCAATTCATCCTCCCCGTATGCGCAGTGAATGTTTTGCATCCACTATGGATCCGCTACGCATCCGCTATGCATCATATAGGCGTCCGTGATGCATCCATGTCATCCGCTACGCACCCACTTCTTCCGCTATGCATCCGCTTCGCTATTCTCCCCCAGAAGCCCTGAGGATGTGTCATCCGCTTCCATCCCCTTCCATCCGCTAGGCTTCCTACGAACATCCGCTTACCATCCTCGCTACGTACTACACCCATCCGTTCCTTTCCATTGTTGTCCATTCTGTTTATGCAAATTTGGGGCACTTTTGAGAGCAGATAACAACAGATGTAGCCACCCCCGAAACCCCCATTGGAAAGGTGAGACATAACATTTTTCTCCCGTACCTCACATGTAAACCATCTTTTGACCAAGATGGATCAACAGCAGCAGCAGCAGCAGCAATTTCACCAGCAGCTGCAGAATGAAAAGCAGGTTTTGCAACAGCAGGTGACCCAGCTGACTAATCAACTTGGTCTACTGCAGGCTCATGCTGCTCCTCCTGCCCCTCCTTGTCAGAAATGCCCAGTGGCTGTGCCGGATAAGTTTTCTGGGCAGCCTGAGAAGCCCCCGGCTTTCATGGGACAGTGCCAATTGTTGTGGCTCTGAGGCCAGAGGATTTCCCAGATGACCGGGCTCAGGTGGGTTTTGTAATAAGCCTCCTTTCGGGCTCAGCTGCCAGATGGGCCACTCCTTTATTACTGCAGAACATCCTGTTCTTAATGGATTGTCAGGGGTTTTGGCAACTTATGCGCCACATATATGAGGACCACATATGGGTGCAGATGGCAGCCAAACATCTGAAGGAACTTCACCAGGGGAAACGCCCCCTAGAAGAATTCATTTTGGAATTTTGGCTGATCTGTCTGGATTCTAATTGGAACGATGCAGCCTTGATGGACGTGTTTCAGGATGGCCTGTCAGAGGAGCGACAGGATGAGTTGGTTTGGGTGGAACTGGCCCTAACCCTCAACGCTCTGGTGGTGCAATGCTTGCGCATTGATGCCCAACTTCAACGGCGCAGGACCCGATGCACCATCCAGGAGCAGCCATCCACCTCTCTGCCACAGTGCAACCAGTGCCCCGGGTCACCCGAAGTATTGTGGCTATGACTGGAGAGTCAATGGAGTTGGGAGCAGTCTGACCTTGCCTGATGGCCCAAGAATGCACATGGAGACGTCAAGGAGGTTTGTGTTTATATTGTGGGGGGTCAGGACATTTTGCTCATTCCTCTCCTATTAAGAAAAGGGGGCCATGCGCGCCTGTGCCTGAATCTCAGCCTGGTCAGTCGGGAAATGGGGCAGGCCTGACCTTGGGGAAACCCTAGGTCGGGTGTGTACCAAACACTCACCTGAGGTAATGGAGGTGGACTCTGGGCCCCCTCGGCATCTGCTTCTGGACACTCAGGTTTTCTTGCCGACCCGGTCGAAAGGGATTCCCACAATTGTGCTGGCGGACTTGGGGGCCACGATGAACTTTTTGGACCGGCCCTTAATGGCCCATTTGGATGTCCCATTGGCTCCAGTGGACCCTGCAATGAGGGTTGAGACTATTGATGGGTGGAACTTCGTGCTGGACCTATTCAATTCACTATCCAGACATTGCGCCTGGTCATTGGTGACCATGAGGAAGCGATCCGCTTTTATATCGCCACGGATCTCCATCTCCCATTAGTCCTCAGCATGGCTTGGCTTCGGATTCATGATCCTCAGGTGGCATGGTCACGGAATGCCATTTCCGTTCCCAGTTTACAGTGCATGGACTATTTACGCCACACCTGTGCTGGCCAGGACATCACCACCTCCACCGTTTCCATACCTCCTGAACTGTCAGACTTCTCGGATGTGTTCAGTGAGAAGGAGGCAGACCGGTTACCCCTGCATAGGCCATATGATTGCCCGGTGGACCTTCTGCCCGATGTCCCTCTACCCAAAGGACGACTGTATTCCATATCTGAGCCCGAATTGGCCGCCCTCCGTGACTTTTTGGACAAGAACTTGGCCCGAGGGTTCATCCAGCCATCATCGTCCCCTCTCTCAGCTCCTGTTCTTTTCGTTAAGAAGAAGATGGGAGATTTACGCTTGTGCTGTGATTACTACCGGTTGAACGCCATCAAGGTGCGGAATAGTTACCCCTTGCCACTCATTCCAGAGTTGATGGAGCAGTTGCAGGAGGCCACTGTCTTCATCAAGCTCGATCTTCAAGGGGCCTACAACCTGGTGTGGACGCAAGAGGGGGAAGAATGGAAGATGGCATTTGACACCTGATATGGCCATTTTGAGGACACCGTGATGCCGTTTGGGTTGACCGATACCCCTGCAGTCTTCCAGCACCTGATAAACGATGTGTTTCAGGACATGTTAGATCAGTTCGTGGTGGTGTACCTGGATGATGTTTTGATTTATTCCAGGTTCAGGGACAGCCACCTTCAACACGTTCATCTAGTCTTGCAACATCTTCGGGAGCATCAACTCTATGCGAAGCTGGAGAAATGTCTCTTCTTCCAGACTTCCATAGAGCTCCTGGGGCACATCATCTCTTCCGAAGGTATCACCATGGACCCGTGTAAAGTGGAGGCCTTGTGTAGTTGGGAACCCCCTCGTCGTGTGAAGGACGTTCAACATATCTTAGGGTTCGCTAACAATTTCCAGACCTTTATCCTGGGTTTTGCCAAGCTGACAGGTCCCATAACCCAGCTCCTTCGAAAGAAGGTCCCGTTCCAGTGGGGGCCCCCACAGCAACAGGCTTTTGAGGCCCTCAAGAAGGCCTTCATCGCAGAACCTGTCTTGAGGCATCCTGATCCGCATCGTCATTTCATGGAGGAGACAGATGTGTCCAACGTGGCTATTGGGGCTGTGTTGTTGCAAGCCCCGGCGGATAGCGCACCTCTTTTTCCCTGCGCTTACTATTCCTGGAAGCTCACTCCTTCCGAGTGCAACTACACTATCTGGGAAAAAGAGTTGCTGGCTATCAAGGCTGCGTTTGAGACCTGGCAACATCACCTTGAGGGGGGCCGGCACAAGGTGGAGGTTCAGACGGACCATCGGAATTTGGAACACTTGTCCACGGTGAGGAAGTTGAAACAATGGCTGATCCATTGGTCGCTGTTTTTTGCCTGGTTCAACTTTTCTGTGACCTATATTCCCAGTGATCACAATCGGAGAGCAGATGCTCTGTCCTGCAAACCCAAGTACCTTTGCCCTGAGGACCCCCTTCCTCTGCAGACGGTGCTGACAGTGGAATCTTTGGCCATAGTCCAGGAACCGGTGGATTTGCGGACTCGGGTGCGAGAAGCACAGCACCTGGACAATGGGTCACAGCAGAGGATGGGGGAGATTGGACCTGACTCCCCATGGACTTTGGAGGAGGGCTTACTATGACATGGGGCTGGTTGTATGTACCCACGGGGCCACTTCGAGCCCTTATTATGACTCAGTGTCACGACAACCCTGCTGCCGGCCATTTTGGGTTTTTTAAGACCCTTCATCTTATCACGTGAACTTTTTGATGGCCGCGAGTCTGGCATGATGTCCACGCCTATGTCGCATCCTGTGTACCGTGCAGGCAAGTGAAAGCCACGATGGGTGCACCTCCTGGTCTTCTTCAACCTCTGCCGACTCTGGAAAGACCATGGGGAGCTATCATCTATGGTCTTCTTAACACATTTGCCCTCTTCGTCTGGATTTACAACTGTACTTGTGGTGGTCGACATGTTAACCAAAATGGCCCACTTTATCCCATGTTGTAAATTACCATCGGCCCGTACTACTGCCTGGTTCTTTTTGCAGCATGTGTTCCATCTTCATGGTCTGCCAGACAGGGTAGTTTTAGATTGCGGTGGCCAATTTACCGCTCAATTTTGGAAGAGCCTGATAACCGCGTTGTAGGTGCAGGTGTGTTTATCGTTGGTGCACCATCCGGAGACTGATGGTGGGACGGAGAAGGTGATTGGCATTCTCGCACAATATTTGCAGTGTTTTGTCAACCACCGACAGAACAATTGTGTGGCTTATCTCCCTCTGGCGGAGTTTGCCTTCAACAACTCCCAGCACACCTCCACCACAATGACACCTTTTTATGCGAATGTGGGCTTCGACCTGAGGTTTTTTCCATTGTCGCTCTTGGATTCCCTGGTTCCCGAGACGCAGGAATTCTTGTTGGAACTGCATTCTGTTCAACAATTGATTAAACAGAAATTATTAAGGGCTAAGGAGGATTATAAAATGTTAGCGGATTGCTCTCACCTCGCGACACCCACACTGGCTGTGAGAGACCGGGTGTGATTGTCCACGAAACATTTACAGGTCGACCACCCGATGAAGAAGCTGGACCATCGATTTCTCAGTCTCTTCCCTATCGAGGTGGTCATCAATCCCGTAGCTTATCGGCTCACCTTACCGCGCTCCATGCGCATTCATCCTGTCTTCCACTGTTCCCTTCTGGTTCCTGACACCCCTTCGTGTGCTGTCTGTTTTCCTGCTGCTGTGGTTCCTCCACCTGTAACCAACAATGATACTGCTGCTGACGACATGGTGGTCAGCATTCAGGATTTCTGCTGGCTGAAAGGACGGTTTCAATATTTCATTGAGAGGCTGGGGGATGAACCGGAGGCCCTTTCCTGGGTCGATCTTCCACGTCCCATGCCCCAGACCTTATACGGCGCTTCCATGCTCAGTTCCCTTTGAAACTGCGTCCTGATCGTCAGACTCAGGGGAAAGGCCCTGCGGTGGGGGATAGTGCTGTGGCTCTGAGGCTTGAGCCTGCATTGTTAGAGGAAGAAGACTCGGATGATGGGGAAGAGGAGGAATTGGGAATGCCTTCCTCCCCAAGACCTTCTTCTTCAGCAATGCCTTCCTCCCTGATTGTGCCTCAGGTGTTGGCAGATAACTGAGAGGGAAAGCCTGAGGCTAATCAGGAGAAGGAGGAGAGCATATCAGAGCAGCCTCTGACAGAGAATCAAGTAGATGAATGCTGGCTTGATGTTAGACAACGTCGCAGGAAAAAGTGTGAGTTGCAACGCAGGAAGCGGGGGCGAATCAGAGACTGAGCTGAGTGACTGACACACCCCACAGGGGATAAAAGTGGGTGTGTTTTCTCTGAGAGCTTCGTACGGGACAAAGTGTGAGTTTTTGCTGTGGAGTTTTGGTGTATTTCTGTTTCCTGAAAGCCTTAGTGATTTATGTTGCTATTACCTTCTAAGACTTGGCAGGCAGCATGTGTGATACTGCCAAGAACACTGCCTGCTTCAAAGAATGAACTCTATAACTACTGAATCTTCTTGCTTACCTGTATTTTTGTCAGAGTTGTGGTCTTTCCATCCTCATTGGAAAGGTGAGGCATAACACAGATGGTACCAGCTTCATACAGGGAGGGATTAGATGGGCAGGGCATGCAGTGATTACTTTAAATGAGGTTTGGGAAGCAGAACCTCTCCCTTCAGACACGAGTGCGCAGTTAGCTGAATTGCATGCATTAACTAGAGCTTTAGAACTGGCAAAAGGCAAATGTGTCAACATATATACAGACTCAAAATATGCTTTCTTTCCTCACGGTTCAAGTCCATGGTATCTTATATAAGGAAAGAGGACTTATCACTGCAGGAGGCACGGATATTAAGTATGCCCCCCAAATACTATGCCTCCTAGAAAGTGTATGGGCCCCACAGAAGGTTGAAGTCATTCACTGCAGAGGACATCAAAAAGTGGTCTCCGATATATAAAAAAGCAGTGATAAAGCAGATAGAATGGCACGAGAGGCGGCTCAAAGGGCTCCAACAATACAAGCACAATGCCTTACTGTATGGACACCACACAAACACCAACAACACATTATTCCCAGGAAGACATGAACCATATTGAAACACTTGAGACTCAACTGGAAGGAGGCTGGTGGATCCTACTGGACAATAGGTTTTTTTGTGCCAGGGCATATGGCTTGGGACATAGTACAGCAAGTACACAAGCAACTGCACTTAGGAAAAATTGCTTTAGCAAAGGTTTTGCAAAGGGAAGTTTATATTGACAAAATACACAGTGCTGCAGCAAACGTCTGTGCCAGGTGTGAAATTTGTGCAGCAAATAACCCTAGACAGAGGCCCAAACCACCACCAGGCCACGAACCAAGAAGTTACCCATTTGATTCTCTGATGATTGACTTCACAGATATGCCCTACTTTGGCACTACAATGCACTGCTAGTCATTATATGTACCTACACAGGATGGCCTGTATCCCTACCTGTACAAAGAAGGCTACTGAAGTTGCCAGAGCACTGCTCCACATCATAATCCCTAGATATGGCCTACCATCTAGAATTTCATCAGATAATGGTCCTGAGTTTATCCACAAGGCCACTCAGCAACTAGCTAAAATATTGGGTATCACTTGGAAGCTTCATTGTAGCTTCTGTGCCCCCTCTGGAGGCAGGGTTGAAAGAGTTAATAGAACTATTAAGGAAAAATTGGCCAAAATATGTCAGAAAACCCACCTTAAATGGCCAGATGTTTTGAGTTTGGCTCTGGTTGCTGTCAGATGTGCTTCTCAGAAAGGTATCTCATTTTCACCATTTGAGTTATTATATGGCTGGGTCCCCAATCTAGTTCATCTAAATATTCAAAATACTGTACAAATTTCTGATACAATTAGAATGCAACAAGTCCAAGCTCTTAATATGATAGTTCAGAGATTACAACAATATGTATTAACCTGTAAACCCCATGTTTTAGTGACGTCCCCACATAACATACATCCAGGACTGGAGGTCTGAGTTAAAGACTGGAAAAGGGAGATATTGAGCCCAAAGAGGAAAGGGCCATATACTGTTTTTATGTGTTCTCCCCTTGCTGCTAAGGTAGCTGAAATAAAACCATGGATTCTCTGGTCTCGAGTTAAGTTGGCTGCACCTACCCAGTGGAAAATTGAATCCCACCCAATTCATCCATTAAAGGTAACTCTCCGGAGGACTACATGGGATATCTCCCCTTCTGGTGACATTCCAGAAGCTGTCCCTCTACGAACGGGAGACGAAGAGAAACAGACCCCTGCAGGTGTTACCCCAGAAGCTAACACCCGATGCACAGGTCTCCCCTGGAAACTTAGATTTCAAGTCAAGCATACCTAAGGATTGGAATTCTTTAGAAAGGGGGGAATTGATGTTGGTGGGAGACATACCCCATTGCAATATGGAGGCTAATCAAAGGATGCGGGAGACCACATGCATCCGCAGAGGCCTTATGTCCTCTATCTGGATTGTAACCATCCTGTTAGTAATAAGTGTTGTCCTTAACTCCATGTACTTATATGAGATGCTAGTGGCTAAGAAAGGTAATACAAACAAAGAAATACCCCTCGATAAGGATGCAGTTGATGAGTGGTATTCACCATACCCCACTGAGCTGGAGGAATCCCAGGATCTGGAGGAGGACCCGGATAAGGGAAGAGAAACCAGGCCATGTGACATATGCTTTAGGGTACTACCCACAGGCAGGCATTTTACCTGTAGTATAACCAAGTTTCCATAGTTGCACTCATTGGAATGATAGCAGCAGGATGTGTTATTCTGCCATGTATTCTCCCCATCTTTGTACAAACAATCTCTAACAGTCTTTCTATGCTACTAAAAAAAAAAAAAAAGGCAGCAGCTTAGGCTATGGCTTTGTGGGAATATGAGAAGTTAAGCATAGTACAAGATATGTCTCCCATCTGTAAAACTCCACATTAATCTAAGGATTCAGGTGTAGTTTCAAAGGGGGGAATGAAGCAGAATGGAAAATTACCAGAAAAGTATTCTCATAATTAGCAAAAGTTTCTTAGAAAATATTATGGAAGTTGCTTAATACAATATTATGTAAACCACGAAATTACTGAACCAAAGAACTAGACATGTTCCAGTAAAGAAGGGTGGGTATGGAAAATAACGGAGGGTGTAAGACAAGTGCATATATATATTGAATTGTGTAAAATGACTAATTCGATTCACTTCTCCTTTCTATAGTACATATGATATGGTATAGCTTGATAAGAGAAACGCCCCGGGCTGGGCTGAGGCTGTGAGATGTATAAAAGTAACACCTCAGGAAGAGCCAGGGGTTCAGAATTTGCCATGATAATGCTCTGAACCTTTTGTGCAAATAAACCTGTATTCTCCTACCCTTCATGGTCTTGTGTCCTGATTTGGAAACAGGATCTGCTGCAACAACATCGCATTAATCACTAAAACTGAGCAAGAAGCTACTGGGATTATTTCTCTGTCAGAGAAGAAATTTAAAATCAAACATTAAGGTGAGATTAAACAGTATCTTGGTTTGAAAATAAAAAAAACTAAGGGAGGCTACAAAATCTCACAGGCAGATAAAATTAACCAGTTACTGAAGAACTTTAAAATGGAACTTTGTAAACTGGCTAAGACACTAATGAGCCAGGAGCTTAGCCACAGTGATGTGCAAACTCCTGTTTTTGATAAAGACATTTACCAATCATTAATTGGTAGTTTATCCTATCTTAAGGGCCTGTCACATAGGCCGACGGATGCAAAAATATGTAAAAATGACACAGCGGATGAGAAAATTTTCCATCCGTTGTTATCCGCTCTCAAAAGTGCCCCAAATTGCAATAAGCAGAGCAGACAACAACGGAAAGGAACGGATGGGGGGAGGATGTAGCCAGGATGTAAAGCGGATGCTCCACAGAAGCCTAGCAGATGGAAGTGGATGGAAACGGATGGCACATCCTCAGGGCTTCCGGAGGAGCACAATGATGAGGTCCAGATGGCCCTGCCAGAGGGAGGAAGAGGCATACACAAGAACGGGAGAGAAGGCAATACTCCATCGAAGAGGAACATGAGGATGAGGTGCTCGAATGGTTGAGGGAGAATGCGTATCTATGGCGGAAGGGACACAGGCTCTATCGAGACACCAAAAGGAAGCAGGCTGCTTGGAGAGAGAAGGTGGAGAACCTGGCCTACACTTCGGAGGTCCTCCTTAGGTGGTGGAAGCACATGCACACCTGGTAAGGGAAGCTGCACCTCAAGAAATCTGGCCAGGCCACGGTCAAGCTCACCGAACGGGAGACCTACGTGATGGCAAGTGCAGCTTCTTGGAGGGTGAGATCCGCCACCAAGGAGCAGCCCCTCTGACAACCCTCTCTCAGGCAGATCGCAGAGAGCCAGTCCTCTTCTGGCCAAGAGTCAGCTCCTGTGTCCAGGCAGGTATCTGTGTAGCGTCCCACGATGGAGAACCCCCCCCGACAGCTGCACTCCCCATGGTGGAGCGTGTGCAGTACCCCCTGAAGCAGTTCGAGCAAGGAGAGGGCACTTCCACCAGAGACCAACCCACATCCACCCCCACCTCCACCTCCACAGAAAGCAGGCAGAGAGCCAGACCAGAGGGGCAGAGCCACACTGTCCTCTTGGAGATCAGGGACACCATCAAAAGCAGCGTAGATCTCCTCTCTCAGCTGGTACACACCGACATACCATTCTCAAACCGCAAGCCCTTCCTCACCTATGTCAACCAGACCCTTATTGACATGTCCGAATCACAGTACCAGGTGATAAAGGACAGGATCTCCGGTCTTCTGCACAACCCTCCAGGCCCAGCTGAACCTGCTCCGACCCAGTCCAGATCTGCTCCTCCACCCCAGGTGATGTCACAGCCCTTCCACGGATTTCAACAGCCCTCACCTACCAAGCCTACCACTACCAGGACTTCCCAGAGCAGAGGCAGCCCTTCCCAGTCCAGACCCAGGTTCCTCGGATGCTACAAATGCCTCACCTGACCCAGCTGCAGACCAGACAGCCCCACTACACTCCTCCTTCTTCCACCCCACAGCCAAGGCCCTCAACAGAAAATCTGTCATCAGTACTGTGCCTGACAACCCAGGTCCTTGAGGAAGGGCCTCTCAACCTCACGGGACTGAGTCAGCTTTCTGAGAGAGGCTTTCCACAGGCCCTCACCTACCAAGGCTACGGCTACCAGGAGTTCCAGCAGCACAGGCAGCCCTTCCCAGTCCAGGCACAGGTTCATCATATGCCACCAGTGCCACCGATGCCACTGATGCCACCGATGCCACCGACGCCACCGATGCCACCGACGCCACAGATGCTACCCATGCCACAGATGCCACTGATGCCACAGATGCCACCCATGCCTCACCTCGCTCACCTGCAGACCAGACACCCCACTACACTCCTCCTTCCTCCACCCCACAGCCAAGCCCGGCCTCAGAACATCTGTCATCGGTCTTGGGACTGACACCCCATGTCCTGGAGGAAGGGGCTCTCAACATCACAGGATTGAGCCAGCTCTCTGAGAGCTTCCTCTACAAATCATCCCCTGTTGCCTGCATTCACCAGGCTCCATGTCCCTATTCCCTTGTTGGAGGTCCACGAGCCTGTTCTGCAAGACTGGGTAGCAGGTGCGCATGAGATTGTGCAGGATGCAGCACACACAGTTCCACACAGTCTCTGGGCAATGCTGCATGGTGGTGAGAACTACCAGGAACCTGTTGGCCAGGATGCCAAAGTCGTTCTCCACCACCCGCCTTGCCCTGGACACCCTGTAGTTGAAGATCCTCTCTTCACGAGTGAGGCATCTGGAAGTGTAGGGCTTCATGAGGTAGGTTCTGAGGGAGAAGGCGTTGTTAAGCCTGGGTTCCCCAACCAGGGTTAGGTAGACAAGCTAAACAGAATGTGCAGCGTTAGTCAGATAGGCACACAGACAAATGAGTGAGCTAAGCTTGTATGTTTATTAACATACAGCAAAAATAACAGATACGCTTGTGCTATCAAGAATATATTTTATTCCAGTATAAGTTCATGGCATAGTCAAATAACAGTCCAATATTCATTTACCATGTAGTCAGTCCATTCAGGGGTATTCATTTAGCAAAGTCCATGTAGAATATCTTATGTCAGTTCACATACAAAATCAGTCCTTTGTTGTCTCTCCCGTTCGAGCAATGCAGTCTTGATTCCAAGCAGTAATTAGGGATCATCAAAGCCAGAGAGAGAGAGAGCAAGCTGTAGACTTGCTACTTTTAAATGGTTTTCATAACCACTCCCACAATTGCTATTTCACAGTTAAAGCTGCATACACTAACTATGATTCATAGTTATTATATCACCTAAACCAGTTAGGGTAAACAATGTTATCCCTAACATTCTCCCCTTTTAGGTTACATAATAACTATGAATCATTTACATCTTTAGAAAATATTTTTCGCAACTTTCTTTAAACTTAGTAGCTCCTTGAGCTTTTGTAAATTGGTCTGCTATGTTTTCTTCTGATAAGCAGTATTCTAATTTTATTAATCCATTTTTCACTGATTCTCTTACATTCAAATATCTTAAGTCAGTTTGTTTTGATCTAGTTTTTACAGCAATACTAGTAGCTAACTTTATAGCTGCTTGGTTATCCTCATACACCATAATGGAATCTTTTACAGTTATACCCATGTCCAACAATAACTGTTTGTAGAACATTAAGTCAGTGCATAATAATGATAGACATGAAAATTCTGCTTCCATCGTGGATAAACTAATATGCTGTTGTCTGATTGACCTCCATCCTATTAGTGTCTTACCAAATAATATAGCCATCCTAGATGTTGATTTTCTAGTGTTTATATCAGTTGCAAAACTTGCATCTGCATAAGCACTAAGACTCAAATCACCCTTTGGTTCTATATATAATGCATGGTTTATTCTTCCCTTAAGATATCTCAATATTCTTTTTAAGGATTTCCAATGATATTCTTTTGGATCTGAATTAAAATGTGCCAGCTGATTTACACTATAAGCTATATCTGGCCTTGACCAATTGCTTATATATGATAAGCTACCAATCAAAGATTGATATATGGACTTATCAAATTTGGGACTTTGATCATTAGTTTGGCAAACTTCCTGACTCATTGGAGTCTTTGCCGGTTTACAAAGTTCCATCTTATAAGTTTTAATTAATTGGCAAATTTTATCTTCATGAGATATCTTAAAACCATTATTTGTTTTATTTATTGTCAATCCTAAATACCTTTTAATTTCACCTAAATGCTTTATTTTTATCTTTTTGGCTAATAATGATATAATCTCATTAGATTCATTATTAGTCTTAGTTATTAAAGCAATATCATCTGTAAATAATAACAATAATGACACCGTTCCATTATTTTCTCTTTTAAACACACACGGATCTGCTAAACCAGATTTAAAACCTATATTGTTTAACTCTTTCACAATATATTGGTTCCACTCAAACCCAGATTGTTTCAACCTGTAAAGACTCTTTTTGAGTTTCCAACAATCATCACTATTTACATGATTGTCTTTTATACCAATTGGTTTTCTTAAATATATAGTGTGCTGCAATGGTGCATGTAGATAAGCAGTTTCTACATCTAAATGGTTAATGACATAGTTTTTCTTAGCTGCCCACACCAATGCTGCTCTTAAAGATGCAGCTTTAAGGCTTGGTGCAAAAACTTCATCATAATCAGATGCAGTTTGATTAAATCCTTGAGCTACTAACCTAGATTTATGGGTAACAGTCCCATCATTTCCACTTTTTACTTTAAATATCCATTTGCACCCAATGGATTTTTCTCCTGGAGGTAATTTGGCATCTTCATACACTTTCATTACCTTTAATGAATTTAGTTCTTTTTCCATAGCCTTTTGCCAATTCTCCTGATCCTTAGCAGGATACATCCTAAGTTCATCTACACTAGTTGAACTTTAGTTACTTGGCAAACTATACTTGCTTGATACCTATCAGGTGGTCTAGTTACACGTGTAGGTATTATAGGACTTACAGGTGGACTTTCCTCTATTAATTGTTCTTGATAATGTAACTCTTCCTGATCAACTATTTCCTCTTGTTCTGGTCCTATTTGCTCTTCGTGGACTTCTTCTTTAATTGGACTCTTCTTATAGCTAATCTCATCTTTCGGCCTTTTGTAGGGTTCAGTAAATACTTCATTATTTAAATCTTGTTCTAATCTATTCCATCCTACATGTTCTAGGAATTTTGCACTAGCACTGGTGTAAACTCTAGATGTACCTGGTTCCCAGAATCTATAAGATCTATGATTAGATGTGTAACCTACAAAAATCAATCTTTTAGCTCTATGCTGTCTTTTGTATCTAAGTTGTGTAGGGATATGCACCCATGCTGGTGCTTCAAATGTGTGCATGTAACTTAAATCAGGTTTTGTACCATGCCACAGTGTGAATGGTAATTCACCTGTTGTTGAATTAACAACATTATTTAATATATGATTACCACACATTATTGCTTCTCCCCATAAATTGTCAGGTAATCCTGAATCAGACATCATAGTTCGTGCGATTGATTGTAATGTTTGGCCTCTTCTCTCTATAAAGGCATTATGTTGTGGCCTATATGGTGCAGACATTTTATGTTGAATACCTAACATTCTAAGTCTGTTTTTAAATTTATGATTTGTAAATTCTGTACCATTATCTGTGATGAGAGTTACTAATTTCCTTTTAGTTTTTCTTTCTGAGAATTTTAACCAATTAAATAGATTTTGATATGTTTCAGTTTTGCTCTTCATTAAATAGCAAAACCCATATCTAGAATAGTGGTCCATTATACTTAGCATGTGGCGAGCTCCTCCTACACTTGGTTTTTTCGGACCTATTAAATCAGCAAATACTACTTCTAAAGGCTCTTTAGTAGTAAATCCATCAACTCTATTAGCCGGTGTGACCCTGCTCTTATTTTGATTACAGGCATTACATTGCAAATACTTATTACAAGATTTCAAACTTATTCCCTTAGACAATTCAACAGTTTTCTTAAGCATTTTAAAATTTAAATGCCCTAGCCTTCGATGTAACAAGTGAATACATTCATCATGAGGTTTCTTATTTTCATAAATTGTGTTAGCCACCTTTAAACCATCATCATTTAACACATATAATCCATCTCTTAAAGATGCAGTTATTTTCTTATCTACTTTTTCAATGATGCAGTTATCTCCCTTAAATGTAACTACATATCGTAGTTTAACCAAAATTCTAACTGAAATTAAATTAAACTTAAGTTGTGGTACATATAACATTTTTACATTCTCTTTTATAAAAGAACAATATGCTATACCTTCACCTTTAGCTTTCAGTTTCCAGCCATTGGCTAACGATATCTGCTGTGTACTCTGGGACATTTTAATAAAAATTTTTTTATCATTTGTTATACAATGGGATGCCCCACTGTCAACCACCCATAAATTATTTTTTACAGCTCCGTTAGTATACATGGCTAACTCTAAATGTTTATTTATCTTTTGATGATTTTTGTTATTCTGGCCAGCGTTCTGGCGCTTTGCCTTTTTACAAAATCTTGCCAAATGTCCTCTTCCTCCACAATTAAAGCACCTTTTAATTGCGTATGCAGTAGGAGATTCATTATCTTCTTTTTGAGGTTGCTTCCTCCTTAATTCATCTCTTTCATGCCTTTTTCTGGCCTCTTCAATCAATCTGCCAGTTATATCAGTTAAAGTTAAATTGTCCTTTGGCAAAATTTCAAGTGAAGTTATGTAGTTATCATAACTTTCATCAAGGGAAGATAGAATTATATAAACTTGATGTTGTTCAGAGAAAATAAGTTCTTTCTCGTGTAATTCTTTAAGAATGCTTTGCATAGTTTTCAAATGACTCTGCATATCACCATTTGTTTGGAGATGTGTCCTGAAAAGCTTCCGTGTTAGATTTATGTGAGCACCAATATTATCTCGAACATAAATTCTCTTCAGCTTCTGCCAACACCCAAAAGCCGTTTTCTCTCCGTGGATATAAACAAGCTGTTGATCATTTAAGGTTAACCCAATTATGCAAATGGCTTGTTGATTTTTATGCTTAAATTCTTCTCTCTTTAGTCTGTCTTCCTCATCCTCTGGATCCCATTCTTCTACGTTTGGTGGATTTTCAATTATGTTCCACAGACCTTCTCTTCGTAGAAGTAGACTGCATTTTGTAGACCATGATACATAGTTTGTTCCATCCAGCTTGGATATAAGGGACAAACTTTGTTGATTGACTTGTGCCATGTTTTCTTATATGGATATAAAAATATAATTAATAAAACACAGCTGTCTGTTTACTGTAATGTATAACAACACAAACTCTCACTTTTTACATAAATCTGTTTTATCCTATTTAAACTGACTTTGCAGCCTCTGGGCCCATAACCAGTGTTAAGCCTGGGTTCCCCAACCAGGGTTAGGTAGACAAGCTAAACAGAATGTGCAGCGTTAGTCAGATAGGCACACAGATAAATGAGTGAGCTAAGCTTGTATGTTTATTAACATACAGCAAAAATAACAGATACGCTTGTGCTATCAAGAATATATTTTATTCCAGTATAAGTTCATGGCATAGTCAAATAACAGTCCAATATTCATTTACCATGTAGTCAGTCCATTCAGGGGTATTCATTTAGCAAAGTCCATGTAGAATATCCTATGTCAGTTCACATACAAAATCAGTCCTTTGTTGTCTCTCCCGTTCGAGCAATGCAGTCTTGATTCCAAGCAGTAATTAGGGATCATCAAAGCCAGAGAGAGAGAGAGCAAGCTGTAAACTTGCTACTTTTAAATGGTTTTCATAACCACTCCCACAATTGCTATTTCACAGTTAAAGCTGCATACACTAACTATGATTCATAGTTATTATTTCACCTAAACCAGTTAGGGTAAACAATGTTATCCCTAACAGGCGTCATCCCCCACGATGAAGTAGGGCACATCTTTTGTGTCATTGGGCAGGGGGTCTGGATCTGGGAAGCCCATGATGAGGTTGCATTCTAACCCATCCTTGAGATGACTGGCGTTGTATACCTGGACATCTGAAGATGAGCCGTTGCCTGAAGCATCGATGTACATGAACTTGTAGTCAGCATCGACCATGGCGAAGAGGATGATGCTGAAGAAGCCCTTGTAGTTGTGATAAGTGGACCCTGAGTTGGCAGGAGCTTTGCAGGCCATGTGCTTCCCATCTATGGCTCCAACAGTGTGGGGGAAGTTCCACTTCTGATACCACTGCTCTGCAACTTTCTTCCAGCCTTCTTCAGTGGAGGGGCACTGGAGGAGCTCCTCCATGTATTCTTCGATGATGTACAGCATGCTTCTGTATATGGTCCCATAGGCCAGGTGGCGCAGAGTCAGTGCCACCTTCAGTACAGAGTCCAGGTTGGGATGGAAGTAGGTGTTTGCCTTGGTCAACCTGGGTCTCAGCCACTCCACAACTTTGTCAAACATGGCTGGCGGCATCCTCATGAAATTCTGGAATGCAGGAGGGTCTTCGTTCCTCAGCTCCACCATCAGCTTTCTTTTCAGTCCATACTCGGCTCTTCTGGCGATTCATCTTCGGACCCAGACACTTCTTGGCCGCCTCCTTTTTTTCACGTAGAACAGGTGAAAGAGCCTTTAGATGGCTTTGCACTGTTGTAGAACAATGGTGGCTACCAAAAGGAGTGTGTGATGATCCATGGTGGAGATGACTGGATGCTGTGGAAGAGCAAGAGCAAGAGCAAGCCTGAAGAGGTCTGCACCGCAGGGCTGCTGGACTGAAAGTGAGATCCAGGTGATTTCCTCCCCCTTTTTATAGGAAATATAGGTTTTCCTCTCGGTGTCCCTTTGCATCCTCTATACATCCTGCAGACATCCTAAATATCCGAGATACCTCCCCTATACAAACGTTTTTTCCATTTTAATGCTTTATATGCGAGCTGCATCCACTTTCATCCTTTCTACATCTGTGCTACTAACGCTGCATGTCCGTTCTGTGTCCGTTTCGCTTCCTCCCTGTGTCCGTTTTTCGCTGGAGTGGATGCGAGTTGTGCGGATGTGCAGTGGATGCCTAGCGGATATAGCGGACGTGTAACGGATGATAACGGACATCTAATGGATGTTCCCCGTATGCGTAGCAGATGTATAATGGACACGTTGGCTACTTTTTCTGCTCAAAAAGTTTTGTGCAGCTCAAAACTTTTTGAGTGGATGAAATGTCAGTAGACAGATGCTGGACGGATAGAGAGTATGAAAAATGGAGGCAGTGAGTACAGAATGGATGCATCGCGTTAACCAATGGTTGGCAAGTGTTTTTCTCTGTTTTACATCCTCTTTTCATCCATTGGTGCTGTTTGACAGGGGCTTTAGTCATTGGTCTAGGCCAGACATAGCATATAGTGTCAACCAATTAGCCAGGTTTTTACACTTAGCCTATTGAAAGGCACTGGCAAGCTGCTTAGCGTGTGTTGAAATATCTTAAACAAACGATGCATTATGTATTATATTTGGAGACTAAGGATGAACTAAGTTTAACTGCATATGCCAATGAAAGTTTCACTACAGACGTACCTACATGTAAATCTACGTTAGGTACTGTAATGTTATTAGGAAAGGTGTTAATTGGATGGCGGTCTATTCAACAAAAACATATAAGCTTATCAACAATGGAGGCTGAATTCTCATGTTTGTCTCTGTTATGTAAGGACTTAGTATGTTATAAACAACTAATGATAGGCATGGGAAGTAACGTAAAGGAACCTATTGTTGTATATGAAGACAACCAATTAGTAATTCAGATGGCTTCCAATCTCGCTGTAAAGACAAGATTAAAACACACCAATCTATGATATCTGAATGTAAGACAATGTGTTCAAAATAAAATGATTAAACTGGAGTACTGCATGTCAGAGAATAACATTGCAGATCATTTTCCGAAAGCCCAAGGCACTGTAAAATATGAGGCTTGCTGTGAGGAATATGAACTTAAACTGTAAGGTTTTAGATATTGTCCTACCCAAAGGGGAGAATGTTAGGAATGATAGTCACCTAACAGTTGGGTTGGCATTATATAAACTAGGATAGACATTTCATACTGTTGTATCTTTAAGAGAATGTTGTAAATGTGATTGGCTGAGGTTCCTCCAATGGCCATAAGATGGAGCCAGAAACCTGGTTTGTTCTTTTTTGCATTTGCTTTCTTTTTGCCTTTTGCATTCTGCTTGAATTTCTGTGAGTCTTGCAACTATTCGCAACTCAGTTTACTGAACTTTGTTTATGATACTGGTAAAGAAAAGGACTTTGTTTTTGGATTATCCCTGATTATTATTATTTTTTTGTATAATTTTTTTATTGGTTTTAAGACAAACATAAACAAACAAAACATAAAAACATTAAGCCATCTTCCATATATATACATACAGTGTGTCTGTTGGTTTACAAATTGTTTTGTGCTACCATTTCGTAATCTTCAATTACAATTACATTATATATCCTCTCATACTTTTAAGCAAATATCAAGTACATTAATATCTTTATTAATCAATCATTGACTATACTTTTATTCATTCATGTTTTATAAAATAATCATATTTTATTTAGTTTATTTTATAACAATTCATATTATCCTCCCAGATCTATCCAAGAATCATATTGTAGATATAATTTTAAAAAAGAAAAAAAAGAAAATACATCTTTATATATTTATTATTTTCTAAAAATCTACATATTTCATTACTATGTTTTGTTATCTAACCATTGATAGAGTAGATCCCAAATTTTAAAAAATTGTTTAACATCTTGTTCTCTAATTTCAAATGTCAATCTACTCATTTCAGCACATTCCAAGATTTTCTTAATGATCTCCTCCTGTGATGGTATCTTCTCATTTTTCCAGTTTTTAGCAAATAGAATCCTAGCTGCTGTTAATACATTAATACATTGACAATCAGATATTTCAAATCTTTACTATATACTTCAGGCAAAATTCTCAATAAAAAAATCTCTGGTTTCAAGTCTCTATGCTTATTTGTCATTTTTTCCAGCCACATGTGGATTTTAGTCCAATATTTTTTAGCATCCAAACATGTCCACCACATATGGTAATATGAGCCAGGTGTCTGATGACATTTCCAACACTTTTCGGATTTATTCTTTAACATTCTTGCTATTCTTGTCGGGGGAAAGTGCCATCTGTAAAACATCTTATACAAATTTTCTTTATATGCTGTTGACATTGTCATTTTATAATTTTGAGATCACAATTTTTGCCATTTCTCTAAATCAATCCCATATCCAAAATTCTTCCCCCAAGCAATCATTGTTTCTTTAACTTGTTCTTCTTCTAATTTAATTTCTAATAAATATCCATATAATTTTTTAATCACCTTTTCATCAGCACCTGTCAAAATCTTATCTAAATCAGTCAATTTATCATAAAAACCTTCTGTTTTAAAATCTTTTTCATACCTTGATTGTATTTGTGCATATGAAAACCAATTCATTTTTGTACCTTGTTCCTCTAATTTTTGCATAGATTTAAGTTCACCCTTTTCATTCAGTATTTCACCATATCTAACTGTTTGTTCCTTTTTGTATATTATAGGATAAGAAAATGCTTCAATAGTCGATAACCAGACTGGAATTTTCAAATAACATTGTCTTTTAGTCTTCTCCCAGTTTAACCACAGAGACTCCCTTATATAATGTCTTCTGAAGTAACCCTGAGTTTTCGTTCCTTTATACCGTAAAAAAGCATGCCACCCCAACAACATATCATGTCCTTCTAACTTCAACAATCTAGTATTTCTTAATGTTATCCATTCCTTTACCCACATCAATTTCATAGCTTGATAGTACAACTCCCAATTAGGCAAGCCACATCCTCCTCTTATTCTAGCATCTTTCAAAAGTTTAAAACTTTATTCTTACCTTCTTACCTTGCCGTATATATTTCAACACGATTTTATTTAAATCTTCAAAATAATCTTTTCCAAGCCTAATTGGAATTGTTTGAAACAAATATAAAATTCTGGGTAATATATTCATCTTGATTATTGATATTCTCCCTATTAGTGACAGTTGTAAATTTTTCCATTTCACCAGATCTAGTGCGATCTGCTGCTTAAGTTTAATATGCTTATTTTCTTTTAGTGTATTGCATCTTGCTGTCAAATTTATCCCCAAGTATTTGATCTTATTCGTGACCTGGATTTTCAATAGGTCTCCTAATTCTTCATTTTGTCTTGATAACATGTTCTTTGTCAGAATCTTCATCTTATCTTTATTTATTTTCAAGCCAGCCACCTTTCCATATGTCTCTATCTTTTCTATCAATTTTGATGCTGTGTCCGGTGGATCTTCTAAGATGAAAATCAAGTCATCTGTGAATGCTTGCAATTTAAATTCTTCCTTTTTAATTCTCATCCCTTTTATATCCTTTTCTTCTCTAATATTTCTGTTTAACACTTCCAAGGTTCCACACAAAAAACAAGTGTGACATCCTTGTCTTGTTCCTTTTCTTATATCAATAGAGTCTGTCAATTCTCCTTCTATCATTACTTTTGCTGTTTGTTTATGATATATAACTTCTATTGCTTGAATAATTTTTTTAGTGAAGCCCATCTATTCCAGCAGTAACAACATAAATCGCCAGTTCACATTATCAAATGCCTTCTGTGCATCTAGAAATATCAAAGCCATTTGGTTTTCAGGATGAGCTTACAATATTCCAAAGCGTCCAAAATTACTTTCATATTGTCTTTAATTTGTCTCTTTGGAGAAATCCATTTTGATCTGAATGAATAAAACTGTTTAAATATTTTTAAGTCTTTCTGCCAATATTGAAGCAAAAATTTTATAGTTTGCATTTAGTAAAGAGATAGGTCTATAGTTCTTAGTATGTCGTGGATCGGCCTCCTCTTTTGGAATAAGTGTAATATAAGCTTCTAACCATGTTTTAGGTATCCTCTTCTTTAATATAACTTCATTCATAACTTCTAAGAGTGAAAGATTCAACAATTCTTGTAATGTTTTATAAAATTCTGCCGGAAGTCCATCTGGGCCTGGCGCCTTTCCATTATTTTGCTTCTTAAGTGCTTCAGTTAACTCCATCATTGTTATATTGTTTTCTAACATTGTTTCAATCTCTTTAGGTATCTGGGGTAGATTAGCATCCTGTAAATACTGTTTGACTCTTTCTTCATTAATATTCTTTTATGTGTATAATTTCTCATAATAGTCTCATATGATGTCCTTCTTTTCTCTGCTACCATAGCAAACTTGGCCTTGATCATTAGTTGTGAAATTTTCCTTGATTCTTTCTCTTTTCTCAATTTATATGCTAACCATCTTCCTGGTTTATTTGCATCTTCAAAATAATTCTGTTTAGCACCTCTAATTTTTTGGCTAGCTATTCTTTTTCCATTAAACCCATTGTATGTTTAATTATATCCATTTTTAACTTGGTATCCTTTTTCTCTGGCATTTTCTATATCTCTTTTTCAAGTCCTTTATACTCTCCCTCTAATGGCTTAGAGGCTAATCTTTTTGTGATATTTCTTTTCCTTGTTTTGTCTATTATCAAGCCTCTGACATATGCCTTCATTGTATCCCATACATTCTGGATTGATGTATCTTCTTTTTTGTTTTCTCGAAGGAAAAGGGCCAGTTCTTTCTCTATCCACTGTATAAAATCCTTTTCCTTTAAAATAGTATCATTTAACGTCCATCTAGATCTTCTTCTTTTCCCTTTCCAATTCATTCTTATTGGATTGTGTCTGCCCATGTACTTGTTTCAAAATTTACAACTTGAATATTAGTTAAAAATTCTGTTGACATCCATATCATATCTATTCTGGACCATGATAAATGTCTATTTGAATAGAAAGTGTATTGTTTAGTTTTAGCATTTCTTTCCCTCCATATATCTTTTAAATTTATTTCATCCACTATATTAAAAAAGGATTTAGGGAGAGTCTTTCTGTTTTGCTTTGTTGTTTTCTATGCTGTATAATCCAGTTTATTATCTACAATTCCATTGAAATCTCCCATCAAAACTGTATTGGCATCATCCAGTTCAACTATTTTCATGTGTAATTTTTTGTAAAATTCTTCTTGATTATCATTTGGGGCATAAATTGCAATCAGGAGTGTTTTTATATTATTGTCTATTATTTCCACCATCAGCATTCTTCCATCGTTATCAGTATATATCAATTTTGTTGGGATAATATCTTTAATATATAGGACCACTCCTCTTTTCTTGCATTGTGTCAAATAAGTAAATATTTTCCCTAATTTTGGCTGTCTCAGCAATTGTTCATGTTGCTTTTTAATATGTACTTCTTGTAGACAAATTATATCAAATTTTAATTAATTTTCCTTCTTTTAACAGCTGAATTAAGTCCATTTATGTTGATTGTAATTAATTTTTTTTCTTACATGGTTAAATTTTGTAGTTAGGTTTAACAGCTCTCATAGATCTTGGTTCTCATTGTTCTTTAGCCTCCTCCTTTCCACCTATTGCACCGTCTTTTCCAGTCATCATTTGGTAGTCCTCTTGGAATTCAATTAGTGAAATTTCTTTTTCTGCCTGTCTCCTCTTTAAAAATTTTTTGCATAAAATGTTTCAGCTTTCTCAATTGAGTCAATTCTACATCTCTGTTCTTGCCATGTGAACATTAAACTTTCTGGAACCAGCCATCTATAATTCACCTCTTTTTAAAGTAACAATTTGGTCAAAAATCGGTATTCTCTTCTCATCTCTCACACTCTTCTGGGCACTTGTTTCAAGACCACAATCTCCTTATCTTTATATTTCAATGTTTTCTCTCTTGCCACTTGCAATATTTGCGTTTTAATGGCTTTCTTTGTAAATCTGTTGTGAACTTCTCTTGGTAAACTATTTCACATTGCATATCTTGTAAAGACTTGATAAACCTTGTCTATTCCATCCATCATATTCTCTCAAGTTGTTTCCAAAGCTTCAGCCAGTATTTCTATCATTATCTCAGCTAGGTTTTGTCCTTTTTCTTCCTCTATGTTTTGAAATCTGAGATAAAATTCTGATCTATCCATCTCCCATCTCAGCATACCACTTTTATCTTGTTCAACCACAGTTAATCTGTTATCAATGTCTCCAATCTTCTTATCTCTTTGTTTACCTTCTTCTTCAATTTCTTGGAGCCTCTCATCATACTTCATCATCATTTGTTGGATGTTCTCCACTTTTTTATCAGTTTTCCCTGTTCTTTGTTCAATGTTCTCTATTCTCTTTTCAATATTCTCTGATCTTGTTTGAATATTTTGAATTCCTTGCATAATCATCTGCAGGGTCACTTTTTCTTGTTCTTTTTCTTGCTTTAACATTGTCTGTATTGAGAGTCGTCCTCCAGATGGTAGAGGAGGAAGCAGAAGTTGAAGAACCAGGAGCTGTTAACTTCCTACTCATTTTGAGAAATTCAAGATCTTTCAAATTCTTCTAGACCTTAATCCAGTTGTGAAATAACCAATTACAATTCCAAGTAAAAATAGTAGAAAAAAAGAAAAAAACTAATTGGTAATAATAATTAAAAAGGAAAAAGGAAAAAAAATATTCAGGCTCTTGTATACCTTAATCCAATTGATTATTTAGAGAACAATAAAAATTCAAAAGTAAAGAAAAAGAGCATAAGAACACTATAAACAGGCACGAAAAAAATGGAAAATTATAACATCCCAAAAAAGGCAAAAAGGTGAGGAAAAAGCCTTAAAAAAGGGGAAAGCAAAAGATTCTTCAGGTTCTTCAACACCTTAATCCAATTAAGAGATCTCAAATATAAAAAGATACATGAAAGTAAACCAAAAAGAAACCAATATGAAAGGTAGACAAGTTCCAGAAATCCAAAAATCCAAATAGCTATTACGAAATAATAATAATAATAATAATAATAATAATAATAATAATAATAATAA
>BLBF01000019.1:16056234-16089940 GCA_015471245.1 Laticauda colubrina | reverse complement strand
AATAATAATAATAATAATAATAATAATAATAATAATAATAATAATAATAAATAAACTGTTGAGGGGGGGTAGCACGGCTTAGAAAAAATGAAAAAAGGCATACTGCACTTTGTTTAATTATCGAAGTCTCTTATTATAGCTCTCTTCTCCAAAGGCTTATCACCTTTTCTTTTCCTAAGTTTCAACACCAGACTACAGCTGCTAATAGAAACCCAGAAGAGCACCTACAATAATACTCTCCCATGCTCTTCCCTCTATCTTATCAACCAGGCAATGTCCTTGAAACAAAGTCTCAGTTCTTTCTTAGCTTTGTCTGGTAAAAAAAAAAACACAAGATACTTCCAAGCCTCTAGTTGGCAGTGTTACAATTTTTTTTTAGCTTTCACTTTCCCCCCTCTTCTTTTCCAAGCAGAATAAAAAAGAAAAAAGGTATAACCACAAGGGAATATCTGGCTTAAAATATTATAGAATCAAAAAGGAGAAAAGAATAAATAACAAGAAAAAAAAAAAGAAATCAGTCCAGTTTCAATATATAAGATCATGTATAAAAAATCCAGCAATGAAAAAAAAAATATTACTTTGACATTCTTGTTTAAAATTGCCGCTTAATCACTTCTGTCAAAACTTTTAAAGATTCTTTCTTTTCTTTAGGGTGTCCTTTCAAATCTTAAAATATAAAAAAAGTTCTCACCAAACCGGCATACTCTCTTTCTGTTCTCTTCTGTTTCAGAGCTGTCCCAACTTCAGCAGCTTTAATGGCTGCCTCTTTGCCGCTGGCAAAAAGAGCTTCTCCTGGATCTACCAGGGACTTTGCGATATCCCTGGGATCATCAGAATGCGCTCTTTACATTTGGACCATCCAGGAGCAAAGATATCAGCAGCGATCTTGGACCTCCAAAATCTCATGCCATATCGTTGTGATGCCAACTCAGCTCTCTCCTGGATTGATTATTTTGAATACTAACTGCTTTAACCACATATGATTTGGACTATTTGTTGGACTTTGTCTATCCATTTACAGGAAGTAAAACTTACATTTTACTGTTCAGTGTATCTGTGTGCGGTTGTGTGTTATTCATCACCACTCTCACTATGATTCCCTGAGTGCACTCATTCTCCTAATGGGGAATACCTCAACACTGGGCTCCAAATATTTCAGCTACGGGTTCTCTGCCCAGTTGCTGAGTAGGTGTGGCCATGGAGGGCATGGCCTAGTTGGCCTTCTGCACCACAGCAGAGGGGAGCATTTTTGCCCTTCCTGGGCTCTGGAGGCTTTCCATGGGCTGCAAAGGCTGCTGGATTGGGGCTAAAAGGTAAAAGTGGAAGCTGTGTGCTCCATCCCATATTTAGGTAGATCAAGTTGCCCTGGCAGTTTATTTATATAATCTATGCATATTACAGATGACCATTAAAACATAAATTCAGAATCAGACTGTTAGGGATAACATTGTTCACCCTAACTGTTTTAGGTGAAATACTAACTATAAATCATAGTTAGTGTATGCAGCTTTAAATGTAAAATAGCAACTGTGGGTGTGGTTATGAAAACCATATAAAAGTAGCAAGGCTACAGCTTGCTCTCTCTCTCTCTGGCTTTGATGATCCCTGATTACTGCTTGGAAGCAAGACTGCATTGCTCGAACGGGAGAGACAACAACGGACTGATTTATGTGAACTGACAATAGGATATTCTACATGGACTTTGCTAACTGAATATCCCTGAATGGACTGACTATATGGTAACTGAATATTGGACTGTTTTTGACTATGCTATAAACTTATACTGGAATAAAATATATTCTTGATAGCACAAGCGTATCTGTTAGTTTTACTGTATGTTAATAAACATACAAGCTTAACTCACTCATTTATCTGTGTGCCTATCTGACTAACGCTGCACATTCTGTTTAGCTTGTTAAGGCTTAACACAGACATTACATTGAATTTATATTTTACTGACAAAGAAATAAAGGGAGATAAGTATAGATCTATTTCAAGCTATTTAGCTCTTGTCACCTAGCCATACCTTTCTGGGATTTGAACCTGGATTACTTCATATTAGGTAGATGTTTAATATCCAAGTAGCCTGAGTTCAAATCCCAGAAAGGGATTTTATTTGTTTGTTGGTACAATATAAATTAAGCACAAAAAATAGTTTGTCATGAAAGCACTGCCTGCAAAGATTTCTGGATTGGGGCTGAAAGGTGAAAACGGAAGCAGCATGCTCCATCCCATATTTGGATAGACTAGGTTGCCCTGATAGACCGGTTTCACCAGGAAAAAAAAACACTTAATCAGACATTACCTACCAAATTTTACATTTAAGTTGTGAAACTGCAAAGTAGAAAAAAAAGTTTTCCAACAAATTTATATTGGATTTTTTGCCCTCTCTGAGCCTCCATGCTGGCTCTGCACTTACCTTGCATCCAAAATGGATCACGTGGAGACTCCTGGGAGGGGAAGGGAGGGAGGGGCAGGGGCCAGCCCGGGGTAGGATTTGGCAGTTCTCCAAACCAGCCATAACGTTAGCTATGGGTTTTCTCAAACCTGGGCAAACCCGTAGCAGCCCATCCCTGGATACAGGCAAGCTGCATCATCTTTATTATGAAGATGTAATATAATTACATGGGATTCAATTAATGGGATGCAATTCCCATCTTTCATAGAATACATTTTAAAGATATGTGTTTCCATAAGAACAGTTAAATAGACATATCAGTGGTGGCTATTGCTTTAATCCCAGATAAAAAGTTTGAATCAGTATAGAAAAATTTCAATATAGAAAAAAATACATGCAATGGAAAATGAATTTTGCTCTTTCTATTTTTGTCCAGTGGATGGCACTCAAACATTAAATTGAGTTAGCAATTTTGCTATCAAAATTTATATTAAATTTTCAGCTTTGGATACAAGTTAACTCATAGTGGATGTTAACTATATTTCATCAGACATCAATAGTAAAAAAAATTGAGCTGAATGAATTGTAATGTCTAAACACTTCTTATATATATTTTTCAAGTACCACATTCTAGGAAAGATTTTAGAGTGCATTGAAAAAAGAGCAGAAAAATTTGGAGGTAGCTATCCATTCTTCCCAATAGAAAGCTATCACAATAAATAATGGTCCTGACTTTAAAATCTTTCTTTTGCAAGAACATAAAATAAGGATTCACTCAAGCCAAACTCTTATACATATATACTGTTTACTTAGAAGCAAGTTCTATTAGATTATGCTAGAATTAAATATATGCTAGACTGTAGCCTAAAGTATTAAAATTTAAGGTGCCACATACCACAGAGAAAGGAGAATTTATTATTACCACAATTACTTAATTGTGTTCCTGTACACATTTTGCAAAGATATATTTTCCAAACTGTTGCTTGTCATGTTAAATCCAGATTAGAAAGAAATTAAAAATATTGTGCCCAGAATTGGGTACAAAACATACAATCAACCTACTGTAATTAGTGTTCAATGAAACATAGATTTGCAGTTAGGTCTATCACTAATATAAACCAGATTCAAAAAAATCACTAAAAAAAGGGATTTCTAAATGATAACTATCACTAATAGAATGGAATACAGGAAGCCCTTGTCTGATGACCACAGCTGAATCCAAAGTTTTAACTGCTAAACAATAAAAAAGTCAGTGACTTTTGCTCCATTTTATGATCTTTCTGGCCACAGTTTTAAATGAATCACTGCAGTTGTAAATTTAGTAACACAGTTGTTAAATGAATCTGACTTCCCCATTGACTTTGCTTGTCAGAAGGTCACAAAAGATTATCACATGACACGGGATGCCGCAACCTCATAAATGTGAGTCAGTTGCCAAGCATCTGAATGTTGATCATGTGACCATGGGAATACTCCAACAGTCTTAAGTGTGAAAAAGGGTCACTTTTTTTCAGTGCTGTTGTAACTTTGAATGGTCGCTAAATGAGGCCTACTTGTAACTTTAACACACATCCACATCAATTGTTTTTTAAAAGCGTCTCAGTAATCTATCATTTTCTGATAGTGAAATTTGACAATATTTGTACTTGACCATGCATTCCTTTTTATTCTGATTTAAGCTCCCATTTACAGTTCAAATAAAGAAAGAGCCAAAACATTTTTGAAAAATGCAAACAAGCCACCATAAGGGCCTCAAATCATTATCATTATTCTCCCATTGAAATGAACTAAGGAGAGAAAAGGGGTGGTGGCATTAAAGCTCATCTGCCAAGGTCATTTTAACCATTTAGCTCAGAAAGCATAAGAAGTTATGCCAAGAGAAGAAAATATGTGAAGCTACATACAAAAGGAAGCTGTAAGATCAGGGGTGGGATTCTACCAGTTCTGTCCACTTCCGGTTGCTATGAAAAGCAGCAATCTGAAAGCATACATAGAACCAGTTTTATATCTGCTGCTGTTTTGGCCCTCCTGCCTGCTTGCCCGCCCACCCACCCAGGCTCTTACCTGACCTTTATTTCCTGTGTTTTCAACCGCAGCTGCTTTGCACTACACAGTTGCAGTTGGAAAAGCAGAAAAAAAGTGCTTTTGGAACTGCTGCGCACCCACGTACAGTGCTGCTCAGCTGTCCAGGCAGTAAAATGACGATGATATACATGCGCAAAATGTAAAACCACCGAACCAGTAGTTACACCAGTCAGATCTCACCCCTATGTAAGATGCCAAATTCCTCCAGCTACTCTTCAAAGGTCAAGGAAAATGTTAGGGATAACATTGTTTAAAGGAGTGGTTATGAAAACAATATAAAAGTAGCAAGTCTACAGCTTGCTCACTCTGGCTTTGATGATCACTGATTACTGCTTGGAATCAAGACTGCATTGCTCGAACGGGAGAGACAACAAAGGACTGATTTGTAAGTGAACTGACATAGGATATTCTACATGGACTTTACTAACTGAATATCCCTGAATTAACCTTAACTGATCAACAGCTTGTTTATATCCACGGAGAGAAAACGGCTTTTGGCTGTTGGCAGAAGCTGAAGAGGATTTATGTCCGAGATAAGGTTGGTTCACACATAAATCTAACACGGAAGCTTTTCAGGACGCATCTCCAAACAAATGGTGATATGCAGAGTCATTTAAAAACTATGCAAAGCATTTTTCAAGAATTAAATGAAAAAGAACTTATATTCCCTGAACAACATCAAATTTATATAATTCTATCTTCCCTTGATGAAAGTTATGATAACTACGTAACTTCACTTGAAATTTTGCCAAAGGAAAATTTAACTTTAACTGATATAACTGGCAGATTGATTGAAGAGGCCAGAAGAAGGCATGAAAGAGATGAATTAAGGAGGGAGCAACCTCAAAAAGAAGATAATAAACCTCCTACTGCATACGCAATTAAAAAGTGCTTTAATTGTGGAGGAAGAGGACATTTGACAAGATTTTGTAAAAAGGCAAAGCGCCAGAACGCTGGCCAGAATACTACAGATCATCAAAAGCTAAATAAACATTTAGAGTTAGCCATGTATACGAACGGAGCTGTAAAAAATAATTTATGGGTGGTTGACAGTGGGGCATCCCATTGTATAACAAATGATAACAAAAAGTTTATAAAAATGTCCCAGAGTAAACAGCAGATATCGTGAGCCAATGGCTGGAAACTGAAAGCTAAAGGTGAAGGTATAGCATATTGTTTTTTATAAAAGAGAATGTAAAAATGTTATATGTACCACAACTTAAGTTTAATTTAATTTCAGTTAGAATTTTGGTTAAACTAGGATATGTAGTTACATTTAAGGGAGATAACTGCTTAATTACAAAAGATGATAAGAGAATTACTGCATCTTTAAGAGATGGATTATATGTGTTAAATGATGATGGTTTAAAGGTGGCTAACACAATTTATGAAAACCAGAAACCTCATGATGAATGTATTCACTTGTTACATAGAAGGCTAGGGCATTTAAATTTTAAAATGCTTAAGAAAACTGTTGAATTGTCTAAGGGAATAAGTTTGAAACCTTGTGATAAGTATTTGCAATGTAATGCATGTAATCAAAATAAGAGCAGGGTCATACCAGCTAATAGATTTGATGGATTTACTACTAAAGAGCCTTTAGAAGTAGTATTTGCTGATTTAATAGGTCCGAAAAAACCAAGTGTAGGAGGAGCTCGTCATATACTAAGTATAATGGATCACTATTCTAGATATGGGTTTTGCTATTTAATGAAGAGCAAAACTGAAACATATCAAAATATATTTAATTGGCTAAAATTCGCTGAGAGAAAAACCAAAAGGAAATTAGTGACTCTCATCACTGATAATGGCACAGAATTCACAAATAACAAATTTAAAAACAGACTAAGACAATTGGGGATTCAACATAAAATGTCTGCACCATATAGGCCACAACATAATGCCTTTATAGAAAGAAGAGGCCAAACATTACAATCAATGGCACAAACTATGATGTCTGATTCAGGATTACCTGACAATTTATGGGGAGAAGCAATAATGTGTGGTAATCATATATTAAATAATGTTGTTAATTCAACAACAGGTGAATTACCATTCACACTGTGGCATGGTACAAAACCTGATTTAAGTTACATGCACACATTTGGAGCACCAGCATGGGTGCATATCCCTAAACAACTTAGATACAAAGGACAGCATAGAGCAAAAAGATTGATTTTTGTAGGTTACACCTCTAATCCTCGATCTTATAGATTCTGGGAAGCAGGTACATCTAGAGTTTACACCAGTGCTAGTGCAAAATTCCTAGAACATGTAGGATGGAATAGATTAGAGCAAGATTTAAATAATGAAATATTTATTGAACCCTACAAAAGACAGAAAGATGAGATTAACTATAAGAAGAGTCCAATTAAAGAAGAAGTCCACGAAGAGCAAATAGGACCAGAACAAGAGGAAATAGTTGATCAGGAAGAGTTACATGATCAAGAACAATTAGTAGAGGAAAGTCCACCAGTAAGTCCTATTATACCTAGACGTACTACACGTGTAACTAGACCACCTGATAGGTATCAAGCAAGTATAGTTTGCCAAGTAACAAAAGTTCCAACTAGTGTAGATGAACTTAGGATGTATCCTGCTAAGGATCAGGAGAATTGGCAAAAGGCAATGGAAAAAGAACTAAATTCATTAAAGGTAATGAAAGTGTATGAAGATGCCAAATTACCTCCAGGAGAAAAATCCATTGGGTGCAAATGGATATTTAAAGTAAAAACTGGAAATGATGGGACTGTTACCCATAAAGCTAGGTTAGTAGCTCAAGGATTTAATCAAACTGCATCTGATTACGATGAAGTTTTTGTGCCAAGCCTTAAAGCTACATCTCTAAGAGCAGCATTAGTGTGGGCAGCTAAGAAAAACTATATCGTTAATCATTTAGATGTAGAAACTGCTTATCTACATGCACCATTGCAGCACACTATATATTTAAGAAAACCAATTGGCATAAAAGAAAATAATGTAAATAGAAATGATTGTTGGAAACTCAAAAAGAGTCTTTATGGATTAAAACAATCTGGGTTTGAGTGGAACCAATATATTGTGAAAGAGTTAAACAATATAGGTTTTAAATCTGGTTTAGCAGATCCGTGTGTATTTAAAAGAGAAAATAATGGAACGGTGTCATTATTATTGTTATTCACTGATGATATTGCTTTAATAACTAAAACTAATAATGAGGCTAATGAGATAATATCATTATTAGCCAAGAAAATAAAAATAAAGCATCTAGGTGACATTAAAAGATATCTAGGATTGACAATAAATAAAACAAATCATGGTTTTAAAATATCTCAAGAAGATAAAATTTGCCAATTACTTAAAAATTATAAGATGGAACTTTGTAAACCGGCAAAGACTCCAATGAGTCAAGAAGTTTGCCAAATTAATGATCAAAGTCCCAAAGTTGATAAGTCTATATATCAATCTTTGATAGGTAGCTTATCATATATAAGCAATTGGTCAAGGCCAGATATAGCTTATAGTGTAAATCAGCTGGCACGTTTTAATTCAGATCCAAAAGAATATCATTGGAAATCTTTAAAACGAATATTGAGATATCTGAAGGGAACAATAAACCATGCATTATATATAGAGCCAAAGGGTGATTTGAGTCTTAGTGCTTATGCAGATGCAAGTTTTGCAACTGATATAAACACTAGAAAATCAACATCTGGTATGGCTATATTATTTGGTAAGACACTGATAGGATGGAGGTCAATCAGACAACAGCATATTAGCTTATCTACAATGGAAGCTGAATTTTCATGTCTGTCATTATTATGCACTGATTTGATTTTCTACAAACAGTTGTTGTTGGACATGGGAATAACAATAAAAGATTCCATTATGGTATATGAAGATAACCAATCAGCTATAAAGTTAGCTACTAGTATTGCTGTAAAAACTAGATCAAAACATACTGACCTAAGATATTTGAATGTAAGAGAAGCAGTGAAGAATGAATTGATAAAACTGGTATACTGCATGTCAGAGGAAAACATAGCAGACCAATTTACAAAAGCTCAAGGAGCAACTAAGTTTAAAGAAAGTTGCGAAAAATATAATTTAAAGTTGTAAATGTTTCATAGTTATTATTGTAACCTAAATGGGGAGAATGTTAGGGATAACATTGTTCACCCTAACTGGTTTAGGTGAAATAATAACTATGAATCATAGTTAGTGTATGCAGCTTTAACTGTAAAATAGCAACTGTGGGTGTGGTTATGAAAACCATATAAAAGTAGCAAGGCTACAGCTTGCTCCTCTCTCTCTGGCTTTGAAGATCCCTGATTACTGCTTGGAAGCAAGACTGCATTGCTCGAACGGGAGAGACAACAACGGACTGATTTATGTGAACTGACAATAGGATATTCTACATAGACTTTGCTAACTGAATATCCCTGAATGGACTGACTACATGGTAAATGAATATTGGACTGTTTTTGACTATGCTATAAACTTATACTGGAATAAAATATATTCTTGATAGCACAAACGTATCTGTTATTTTTACTGTATGTTAATAAACATACAAGCTTAACTCACTCATTTATCTGTGTGCCTATCTGACTAACGCTGCACATTCTGTTTAGCTTGTCTACCTAACCCTGGTTGGGGAACCCAGGCTTAACAGACTGACTACATGGTAAATGACTATTGGACTGATATTTGACTATGCCATGAACTTATAATGGAATAAACTATATTCTTGATAGCACAAGCGTATCTGTTACTTTTACTGTATGTTAATAAACATACAAGCTTAGCTCATTCATTTATCTGTGTGCCTATCTGACTAACGCTGCACATTCTATTTAGCTTGTCTACCTAACCCTGGTTGGGGAACCCAGGCTTAACACTGGTTATGGGCCCAGAGGCTGCAAAGTCAGTTTAAATAGGATAAAACAGATTTATGTAAAAAGTGAGAGTTTGTGTTGTTATAACATTACAGTAAACAGACAGCTGTGTTTTTATTAATTATATTTTTATATCCATATAAGAAACCATGGCACAAGTCAATCTACAAAGTTTGTCCCTTATATCCAAGCTGGATGGAACAAACTATGTATCATGGTCTACAAAATGTAGTCTACTTCTACGAGGAGAAGGTCTGTGGAACATAATTGAAAATCCACCAAATGTAGAAAAATGGGATCCAGAGGATGAGGAAGACAGACTAAAGATAGAAGAATTTATGCATAAAAATCAACAAGCCATTTGCATAATTGGGTTAACCTTAACTGATCAACAGCTTGTTTATATCCACGGAGAGAAAACGGCTGTTGAATGTTGGCAGAAGCTGAAGAGGATTTATGTTCGAGATAAAGTTGGTGCTCACATAAATCTAACACGGAAGCTTTTCAGGACGCATCTCCAAACAAATGGTGATATGCTGAGTCATTTAAAAACTATGCAAAGCATTTTTAAGGAACTACACGAGAAAGAGCTTATATTCTCTGAATTACACCAAGTTTACATAATTCTATCTTCCCGTGATGACAGTTATGATAACTACGTAACTTCACTTGAAATTTTGCCAAAAGAAAGTTTAACTTTAACTGATATAACTGGCAGATTGATCGAAGAGGCCAGAAGAAGGCATGAAAGAGATGAATTAAGGAGGGAGCAACCTCAAAAAGAAGATAATGAATCTCCTACTGCATAAGCAATTAAAAAGTGTTTTAATTGTGGAGGAAGAGGACATTTGGCAAGATTTTGTAAAAAGGCAAAGCGCCAGAACGCTGGCCAGAATACTAAAAATCATCAAAAAATAAATAAAAATTTAGAGTTAGCCATGTATTCTAACGGAGCTGTAAAAAATAATTTATGGATGGTTGACAGTGGAGCATCCCATTGTATAACAAATGATAACAAAAATTTTATTAAAATGTCCCAGAGTACACAGCAGATATCGTTAGCCAATGGCTGGAAACTGAAAGCTAAAGGTCAAGGTATAGCATATTGTTCTTTTATAAAAGAGAATGTAAAAATGTTATATGTACCACAACTTAAGTTTAATTTAATTTCAGTTAGAATTTTGGTTAAACTAGGATATGTAGTTACATTTAGGGGAGATAACTGCATCATTGAAAAAGAAGATAAGAGAATTACTGCATCTTTAAGAGGTAGATTATATGTGTTAAATGATGATGGTTTAAAGGTGGCTAACACAATTTATGAAAATAAGAAACCTCATGACGAATGTATTCACTTGTTACATCGAAGGCTAGGGCATTTAAATTTTAAAATGCTTAAGAAAACTGTTGAATTGTCTAAGGGAATAAGTTTGAAATCTTGTAATAAGTATTTGCAATGTAACGCCTGTAATCAAAATAAGAGCAGGGTCACACCGGCTAATAGAGTTGATGGATTTACTACTAAAGAGCCTTTAGAAGTAGTATTTGCTGATTTAATAGGTCCGAAAAAACCAAGTGTAGGAGGAGCTCGCCACATACTAAGTATAATGGACCACTATTCTAGATATGGGTTTTGCTATTTAATGAAGAGCAAAACTGAAACATATCAAAATCTATTTAATTGGTTAAAATTCTCAGAAAGAAAAACTAAAAAGAAATTAGTAACTCTCATCACAGATAATGGTACAGAATTTACAAATCATAAATTTAAAAACAGACTTAGAATGTTAGGTATTCAACATAAAATGTCTGCACCATATAGGCCACAACATAATGCCTTTATAGAGAGAAGAGGCCAAACATTACAATCAATCGCACGAACTATGATGTCTGATTCAGGATTACCTGACAATTTATGGGGAGAAGCAATAATGTGTGGTAATCATATATTAAATAATGTTGTTAATTCAACAACAGGTGAATTACCATTCACACTGTGGCATGGTACAAAACCTGATTTAAGTTACATGCACACATTTGGAGCACCAGCATGGGTGCATATCCCTACACAATAAGAAGAGTCCAATTAAAGAAGAAGTCCACGAAGAGCAAATAGGACCAGAACAAGAGGAAATAGTTGATCAGGAAGAGTTACATGATCAAGAACAATTAATAGAGGAAAGTCCACCTGTAAATCCTATAATACCTAGACGTACTACACGTGTAACTAGACCACCTGATAGGTATCAAGCAAGTATAGTTTGCCAAGTAACTAAAGTTCCAACTAGTGTAGATGAACTTAGGATGTATCCTGCTAAGGATCAGGAGAATTGGCAAAAGGCAATGGAAAAAGAACTAAATTCATTAAGGGTAATGAAAGTGTATGAAGATGCCAAATTACCTCCAGGAGAAAAATCCATTGGGTGCAAATGGATATTTAAAGTAAAAAGTGGAAATGATGGGACTGTTACCCATAAAGCTAGGTTAGTAGCTCAAGGATTTAATCAAACTGCATCTGATTATGATGAAGTGTTTGCACCAAGCCTTAAAGCTACATCTTTAAGAGCAGCATTAGTGTGGGCAGCTAAGAAAAACTATGTCATTAACCATTTAGATGTAGAAACTGCTTATCTACATGCACCATTGCAGCACACTATATATTTAAGAAAACCAATTGGTATAAAAGACAATAAAGTAAATAGTAATTATTGTTGGCAACTCAAAAAGAGTCTTTACGGGTTGAAATAACCTGGGTTTGAGTGGAACCAATATATTGTAAAAGAGTTAAACAATATAGGTTTTAAATCTGGTTTAGCAGATCCGTGTGTGTTTAAAAGAGAAAATAATGGAACGGTGTCATTATTGTTATTATTTACAGATGATATTGCTTTGATAACTAAGACTAATAATGAAGCTAATGAGATTATATCATTATTAGCCAAAAAGATAAAATTAAAGCATTTAGGTGAAATTAAAAGGTATCTAGGATTGACAATTAATAAAACAAATAATGGTTTTAAGATATCTCAAGAAGATAAAATTTGCCAATTAATTAAAACGTTTAAAATGGAACTTTGCAAACCGGCAAAGACTCCAATGAGTCAGGAAGTTTGCTAAACTAATGATCAAAGTCCCAAATTTGATAAGTCCATATATCAATCTTTGATTGGTAGCTTATCATATATAAGCAATTGGTCAAGGCCAGATATAGCTTATCGTGTAAATCAGCTGGCACGTTTTAATTCAGATCCAAAACAATGTCATTGGCAATCCTTAAAAAGAATATTAAGATATCTTAAAGGAACAATGAACCATGCATTGTATATAGAACCAAAGGGTGATTTGAGTCTTAGTGCCTATGCAGATGCAAGTTTTGCAACTGATATAAACACTAGAAAATCAACATCTGGGATGGCTATATTATTTGGTAAGACACTAATAGGGTGGAGGTCAATCAGACAACAGCATATTAGCTTATCCACGATAGAAGCTGAATTTTCATGTCTGTCATTATTATGCACTGACTTGATTTTCTACAAACAGTTATTATTGGACATGGGTATAACTGTAAAATATTCCATTATTGTGTACGAGGATAACCAAGCAGCTATAAAGTTAGCTACTAGTATTGCTGTAAAAACTAGATCAAAACATACTGACTTAAGATATTTAAATGTAAGAGAATCAGTGAAAAATGGACTAATAAAATTGGAATACTGCATGTCAGAAGAAAACATTGCAGACCAATTTACAAAAGCTCAAGGAGCAATTAAGTTTAAAGAGAGTTGTGAAAAATATAATTTAAAGATGTAAATGATTCATAGTTATTATTTAACCTAAAAGGGGAGAATGTTAGGAATAACATTGTTTACCCTAACTGGTTTAGGTGAAATAATAACTATGAATCATAGTTGTGTATGTTAAAGTGTCTGCAACTTTAACTGTGGAAAAGTAATTAAAGGAGTGGTTATGAAAACAATATAACAGTAGCAAGTCTACAGCTTGCTCACTCTGGCTTTGATGATCCCTGATTACTGCTTGGAATCAAGACTGCATTGCTCGAACGGGAGAGACAACAAAGGACTGATTTGTAAGTGAACTGACATAGGATATTCTACATGGACTTTGCTAACTGAATATCCCTGAATGGACTGACTACATGGTAAATGACTATTGGACTGATATTTGACTATGCCATGAACTTATAATGGAATAAACTGTATTCTTGATAGCACAAGCATATCTGTTATTTTTACTGTATGTTAATAAACATACAAGCTTAGCTCACTCATTTATCTGTGTGCCTATCTGACTAACGCTGCACATTCTGTTTAGCTTGTCTACCTAACCCTGGTTGGGGAACCCAGGCTTAACAGAAATGATACACTAATTTATCTATAATAAAAAAACTTTGAAGTCTCGAACCCTGATATAGAAATGCAAACAACAGCTGACAAAAACAGTCCCCTGTTTTATAGCTTTTACAGCTTCTTAAAATGATATATATTCAGAATGCTACTTGATTAAGACAAAAATGGCTTCTGAGAAACCTTGAAGTATGAGATGATGACTCTTTTTATTTATCATGTTTCTTTTCTTTTTACTTAAGGCTAGGTCGCACTGGCCGACGGATGCAAAACGTATGCAAAAAGGACACAGCGGATGAGCAAAATTTCCATCCATTGTTATCCACTCTCAAAAGTGCCCCAAATTTGCATAAACAGAACAGATAACAACGGAAAGGAACGGACATGGGGAGGATGTAGCGGGGATGTAAAGCGGATGTTCGTAGGAAGCCTAGTGGATTGAAGTGGATGACACATCCGCAGGGCTTCCAGGGGAGAAAAGCGAAGCAGAAGGAGCAGATGCGTAGCGGATGCATAGTGGATGACGCAGATGCATCACGGACGCCAATAGGAAGCATAGAGGATGCGTAGTGGATGCAAAGCGTTCACTGTGCATGTGGGGAGGATGAATTGCGTAAGCTCCATGGATATAAAAGGATGCAGCTCGCAAGCAGTCAGCATTCAGAGGAAAGACCTGCTGCCAGAGACATCTTAAGAGAACACCATGGGAAGAAAAGGAAGCCTGTGCCTACTCCTGCCATCCCTGGCAAGAAGGACAGAACCACCATCCCACCCCCTGGCACTGACTCTGAAGCTGCTGCTGGTGGTGGTGCTCCTGGTGTTGCTGCTGCTGGTGCTCCTCCTGCTGCTATTGCTGCTGGTGCTTCTCCTGCTAGTACTGCTGGTGCTGCTGGTGCTTCTCCTGCTGCTGGTGCTGCTGCTGCTTGTCCTGCTGGTGCTGCTGGTGCTTCTCCTGCTGGTGCTGGTGCTTCTCCTGCTGCTGTTGCTGCTTCTCCTGCTGCTGCTGGTGCTTCTCCTGCTGCTGCTGCTGTGATGGACCAGCCCCAAGGCCCTCAAAGCCCTGCTGCTGAAGGACCTGAAGCCCCTGCCAGAGGGAGGAAGAGGCAAGGCAAGGAGAAGGGAGAGAGGAAACAGTACTCTATTTCCGAAGACCATGGGGAGGAGGTGCTGAAATGGCTGAGGGAGAACAAGTACCTGTGGAGGAAGGGCCACAGGCTCTATCGCGACACCAAGAGAAATCAGGCAGTGTGGAGAGACAAGGCAGAGAGCCTGGGCTACACTTCAGATGTACTCCTTGGTGGTGGAAGCACATGCACACCTGATATGGCAAGCTGCACCTGAAGAAATCCGGGCAGGCTGCTGTCAAGCTCACTGACTAGGAGACCTATGGCCAGGTGCAGCTTCCTGGAGGGTGAGATCCGCCACCGAGGAGCAGCCCCTCTGTCAACCCTCTCCCTCAGACAGCCCACAGAGAGCCACTCCTCTTCCAGCCAGGAGACAGCTACCTTGTCCAGGCAGGTGTCTTTGGAGGGCCCCCCAACAGAGACCCTCCCAACAGCTGCACTCCCCATGCCAGAGGAAGTGGAGGATCCCCTGTCTCAGATGGAGCAAGAAGAAGCAGCCACCAGAGATCAACCCATACCCACACCCAGCTTCACCTCCACAGAAAGCAGGCAGAGAGGCAGACTGTCCTCTTGGAGATCAGGGACACAAAGCCAGCACAGATCTCCTCTCCCAGCTGGTCCACTTCGACATACCATCCTACAACCACAAGCCCTTCATCATGTATGTGAGCCAGACCCTCATGGACATGCCCGAGGCCCAGTACCAGGCGATGAAGGAGAGGATCACAGCTCTTCTGCACAACCCTCCAGGCCCAGCTGAACCTGCTCCTACCCACTCCAGGTGTGCTCCTCCACCCCAGGCAATGTCACAGCCCTTCCATGGATTTCAACAGCCCCTCACCTACCAAACCTACCACTACCAGGACTTCCAACAGCAGAGGCAGCCCTTCCCAGTCCAGACCCAGGTTCCTCGGATGCCACAGATGCCTCACCTGACCCAGCTGCAGACCAGACAGCCCCACTACACTTCTCCTTCCTCCACCCCACAACCAAGCCCCTCAACAGAAAATCTGTCATCAGTACTGTGCCTGACATCCCAGGTCCTTGAAGAAGGGCCTCTCAACCTCACGGGACTGAGTCAGCTCTCTGAGAGCTTCCTGCACACACCATCTCCTGTTGTACTCTTGGCGCCAGGCACCCCAATGGTGCCTCAGACCAGCACTCCAGCAACAGCCACCTCCATAGCACCTGGCCCCTTTACATCTGAGACCATGGGCATGCCTCAGAGTGACTGAGAAGAGTTCCAGAGACTGAGTTGTTACCTGTTAACTTTATCTTTGCTTAAGACACTTTACTTGGTTCATTTTGCTTTTTAATAAAGTCATACAGTTTGTTAATAAAGGTTATCTTTGCTTCACACACTTGGTTCATTTTTTTTTTCTTAATAAAGTGTTGGTGAAAACTTTGAAAAAAGGGTTAAGCCTTTGCATGCTTGTGGGATTGGTAAGGATAGCTGTGGGATGGATAGCTGTGGGATAGATAAGGAGAGCTGTGGAATGGATAGCTGTGGGATGGGTAAGGATAGCTGTGAGATTGGTAAGGATAACTGTGGGATGGGTAAGGATAGTTGTGGGATAGATAAACCTCCAGTGCAAGCATAGTGGGACTGTATGGTCCACCCTCCCAGCTACCACACATATGGCCCTTTATTATCAGTAACAATTTAATCATTGATCAACACATTTCAACATAAACAAAACTCTTTATTAATGCCCTGTTCATTGTAGGGCCACTCAACATACATGGCACAATCTCATCAGTGTGATGAGACAGGCTGAAGGAAGCATCCATTAAGCATCTACCATCCTGTCTTGCCACTCCACTGCTCCAGCTGGGGAGTTGCACCAATGTTTCAGGAGGTTGTGCTGCTTCTTCCCTTCACGTGAAGCTCTGTTGGGGCCTTGCACATCCATAGCGTCTATCAGGTTTTGTCCTTGCCTCCATTCACCAGGCTCCATGTCCCCATTACCTTGTTGCCTCTTCTGCAACACTGGGTAGCGGGTGCGCATGAGATTGTGCAGAATGCAGCAAGCTTCCATGATGCTCCTCACAGTCCCTGGGTGATGCTGCATGGTGGTGAGAAGTACCTGGAACCTGTTGGCCAGGGTGCCAAAGGCATTCTCCACCACCCATCTTGCCCTGGACAGCCTATAGTTGAAGATCCTCTCTTCACGGGTGAGTGTAGGGCTTCATGAGGTAGGTTCTGAGGGAGAAGGCATCATCAGGGTAGGGTAGGGGGTCTGGACCTGGGAAATCCATGATGAAGTTGCGTTCCAGCCCATCCTTGAGGTCACTGGCATTGTATATCTGGGCATCTGAAGCTGACCCATTGCCTGAAGCATCGATGTACATGAACAACCATGGCAAAGAGGATGATGCTGAAGAAGCCCTTGTACTTGTGATAAGAGGACCCTGAGTTGGCTGGAGCTTTGCAGGCCACGTGCTTCCCATCTATGGCTCCAACGGAGTGGGGAAAGTTCCACCTCTGATACCACTGCTCTGCAACTTTCCTCCATCCTTCTTCAGTGGTGGGACACTGGAGAAGCTCCTCCACATATTCTTCAATGATGGCCTGCACCACTTCTCTGACCACAATGCTGATGATATTGTGTGACACCCTCCAGGCATACTGCATGTTTCTGTATTTGGTCCCAGAGGCCAGGTGGCTCAGAGTCAGTGCCACCTTCAGTCCAGGGTCCAGGCTGGGACGGAAGTTGGTGCTTGGCTTGGTCAACCTGGGTCTGAGACGCTCCTCAACTTCGTCAAACATGGCTGGTGGCATCCTCATGAATTTCTGGAATGCATGAGGGCCTTCATTTCTCAGCTCCACCATCAGCTTGTCATAGAGTCCAAACTCCACTCTTCTCCCGATCCATCTTCGGACCCAGACAGCTCTTGGATGTCTCCTTCTCCTTGCGTAGAAAAGGTGAAACAGTCTGAAGAGGGCTTGGTTCTGGTGTTGAATGATGGCGACTAACAAAAGGAGTGTACGATGATCCATGGTGACATCAATGGATGATGTAGAAGAACAAGAGCAAGGCTGAAAAGGTCTGCACACCAGGGCTGCTGGACTGATAGTGAGATCCAGGTGATTTCCTCCCCCTTTTTATAGGAAATGTCGGTTTTCCACGAAGTGTCCTTCCACATACTCTCGGCATCCTCCAGACAGCCTAAATATCCAAGATACATCCCATATGCGAGCATTTTGACCGTTTTAATGCTTTATATCTGAGCTGCATCCGCTTTCATCCTTTTTATGTCCATGCTACTAACGCTGTGTGGATGTTCCGCGTACCTTTCACTTCCTCCCTCTTTCTGCTTTCCGCTGGAGCGGATGTGAGTTGTGCGGATACCCAGAGGATGCCGAGAGGATACATCGGACATGTAACGGATGACAACGGATGTAGAACATTTGTTGCCCGTATGTGTCGCGGATGTAGATCGTATTTGGTGGAAAGTTCATCCGCTCAAAAAATTTTGTGCAGCTCAAAACTTTTTGAGCAGATGAAATAGCAGTAGATGGATGTTTCACGGATAGAGCGTATGAAAGACGTATGCAGTGAGTACACAACGAATGCATCGCATTTTCCAATGGATGGCAAGCTTTTTTGTCCATTTTACATCCTCTTTGCATCCGTTGGTGCAGTGTGACATGGGCTTTACAAATGCTGATTTGTAGCTATACTTGATAAATTGCAAGCTTAATCCTAGCATTGTCTAGATATTGCTATGCTGTAAATATGGCAAGCTGATGGTTCTGTTTTCCAATGCCACACTAACCATATTTACACTAACTACTTGTTTGACCTTTAAAACAGTGGTGAATTCTACCACTGTTGTTTCATTCCTGTATCAAAAACACAAATATTAAACCAGTAACAAATCAACAAAAAGAAGTTCTATTTTAGTAGCAGTGTATTTTGGGAGGTGAAAAAGATATGAGGAAAGAGAACCAGCCTTTAGTATAAAATTTACTTTGGAGGTTCCTCTATATATCACACCCTGAGATGTTTGATTAGGAAGGGATTTTAGAACTTCCTGATCTCATCTTTATTTCAACATTGGGCTAGAGGACTTTTTCTGTTTCAGTTCCATTCAGTTTTTAAACGGTATTTCAACTCCCTTTATATTTAAATTAAAAACAAATGTCTTAATTTTTTAATATGCACAAATACTTTGGAGAGGCAAAATGGCAACCAACACTTTCTTTTACAAATTAATGACATTAATGGATTTATATATGCTGCCTGTTTGCCCTCTTGTTCATACAATCTAGGAATCACAAGCAATGTTTCTAATTTATCTCCTCCCTTCCAGGAACTTTTTCCTTCTATGCTTTTAAAGTATTATTTTGCCCTTTTATTGCTCTCACCTGGCATATTTTACTTATTTCTGTGCTAATCCCAGCACTGTAGTGGTTATTTTGTAGTGGTTATAGTTCTTGTTTCATATGCTTAGTGTGTCAGACTTCTTAAGAATACTTATGATTTATATTTTATTTTTTTCTACAAAGAAATAAAAATATAATAGTAATAGGAACACAACCACTTATCCATTTAAGGCTTATCAACAGATACAAAAGTGATTGACCATTATCACTTGGAAGATAAAAGTGAGAGGGTGCAACATGATGAAAAATTTCCATAGGAGAACACAATACTCTGTAGCCTGAACTCAATCCTTTTCAAGATGTTGCCAATGCAAAAATGATACTCTTAAGCTTGCTCAAACTTTAAATGCCACTGGTGTAGAACAGGAACAGCTTAAAACTGAAGTATGAATATGTCCAAAGAATACAAAATAACAATACTGCACTTTCATTTATTTATTTGTTTGTTTGTTTTATTTGTCAAGCGATTATAACAGGTATAAGCATAGTAATGAATACATGAAATGGATATGAATAAGAAAAAGAAAGAAAGAAACAATAGGATGGGGACAGTAGGCACATTGGTGTGCTTATGCACGCCCCTCACAGACCTCTTAGGAAAAGGGTGAGGTCAATGGTAGACAGTCTAAGGTTAAAATTTTTGGGGTTTGGTGAGGAAACCACAGAGTCAGGTAGAGTATTCCAGACATTGGCCTCTCTGTTGCTGAAGTCGAATTTCCTGCAATCAAGTTTGGTGTGGTTAACCTTTGGTGGTTAACCAACCTTTGGTGTGGTTATCTATCGTTTGCTCTTGTATTGTTATGGTTGAAGCTGAAGTATTCATTGACTGGTAGGACATTGCAATATTGTTGTTGTTGGCTCCATCGATCTCGGGAGATCATGGAAAATTTGTGTCATGGAAATGGACATGAAATGTGCTGAGTCTGTGGTGGAACCGCTCTCGTCCTTTGCATTCTGTGTGTTTTTCTCGCCATCGGATATTTCTTCTTTCCTCAGCTACCTTGATGATGTTCCTGGTGGCTGTTCTCCAACCTTGGCGATTTGAGGCCATGGTCTCGAGCTGAGAGGGGTTGAATCCACCAGCTTTAAGATCTCGCTTGCAGACGTCCTTGTAGTGGAGAGCTGGGCGTCCAGTACGCCTTGTGCCGGTGGCAAGCTCTCCAAAAAACATGCTTTTGGATATACGGTCGTCGTCCATGTGGATGACATGGCACAACCAATGCAGGTGTCTTGCTGTCAGCAAGGCATACATGCTTGGCAACCCTGCCTTGGCCAGGACGTCAATGTTGGATATGTGATCTTGCCAGGTGATACGAAGGAGTCTGCGGAGGCAACGAAGGTGAAAGGTGTTCATCCTGCGCTCCTGATGAGAGTAGAGTGTCCATGCTTCACTGCCATAGAGGAGGGTACTCAAAACAACTGCCCGATAGACTTGCATCTTTGTGTTGGTAGTCAGCATAACATTGTCCCACACTCGTTTTTTCAGGTGGGCCATTGCTGCTGCTGCCTTGCCAATCCTAGCGTTCAAATCAGAGTCAAGAGAGAGGTTGTTCGCAAGTGTAGAACCGAGATAGGTGAATTTGCCTACCATCATGAGGGTGTGTTCACCAATGGAGATGCTTGGAGCACCACTGACATCCTGGCACATAACCTCTGTTTTCTTCAGACTGATGGTTAGTCCAAACTCGTTGCATGCAGCTGCAAAGCGGTCAATAAGTCGCTGCATGGCCTCCTCTGAGTGCGCAGCAAGGGCGGCATCATCTGCAAAAAGTAATTCTCTGATGAGGACTTTCGTAACTTTCATTTTGGCTCACAGACGCGCGATGTTGAATAATCCACCGTTGCTCCTGGTGCGTATGAATACGCCGTCATCAGACTCGTCAAATGCATATGAGAGGAGTAAGGAGAAGAATATTCCAAAGAGTGTAGGGGCAAGAACGCATCCCTGTTTGACACCGTTTTTAATTGGGAAGGGTTCAGAGCACGACCCATCGAATTGGACAGTCCCATTCATGTCATCATGAAAGGACACGATCATTCTCAGAAGCTTGGGGGGGCATCCAATGCGCTGGAGGAGGGCAAACAGTCCATCTCGACTGACCAAGTCGAAGGCCTTGGTTAGGTCTATGAAGGCGAGATAAAGCGGCTGTTTCTGCTCACGGCATTTCTCCTGGAGTTGTCTTACGGAGAAAACCATGTCGATAGTCGATCTGGCAGCTCTAAAGCCACACTGTGCCTCTGGGTAGACACGATTAGCAAGAATTTGCAGTCTGTTGAGAAGAACACATGCGTAGGCTTTACCGACAGTGCTTAGCAGCCATATACCATGGTAGTTGTTACAGTCACTTCTTTCTCCTTTGTTTTTGTACAGCGTGATAATCTTGGCGTCACGCATGTCTTTGGGTACAGCTCCTTCCTCCCAGCATTGTAGCAAGAGTTCATGTAGGTGTTCCAGGAGAGAGCTATCTTTTGCCATCTTCACTACTTCAGGTGGGATGTTGTCACTGCCTGTGGCCTTGCCGTTGGCTAGGGAATCGATGGCTTTACTAAGCTCTTCCATTGTGGGTGGGGCGTCCAGCTCGTCCATTCTGGGAAGTACTCGGGTTTTCTCAAGTGCTGAGTCGGTGACAGTGGTCTTTCTCGAGTAAAGTTCCTGGAAGTGCTCAGCCCACCTTTCCATTTGTTTGCTGCGGTCAGTGATGACTAGGCCTTCCGCTGACTTGAGTGGGGCGATCTTGATTGTGCTTGGACCGTAAGCCTTTTTCATTCCTTCATACATTCCACGCACATTTCCCAGATCGGCAGAAAGCTGGATGTTCTGGCAGAGATTAAGCCAGTAATCATTTGCACAGTGTCTAGCAACCCTTTGTGCATCGCTACGAGCAGCACGGAGTGCTGCGAATGTCTTAGTGGATGGGTCTCTCTTGTAGGCGAGGAGGGCATCACGCTTCACAGCTATGACGGGTTCGATCACAGCGGCTCCTGCCTCAAACCAGTCTTCTTGTTTCCTTTGTTTTCTGCCAAAAGTATCGAGAGCAGTCTGGAATATAGCCTCACGGATGTGGTTCCACCTCAACATGGCACTATCTGTTGGACAGTCTTCCAGAGCGTCGTTGATGGTTCTGGCAAAGCGTTCACGTAGCTCAGGTATAGCGGTTCCGACTGTATTGATGCGAGGCCAGGGCTTCTGCTTCAATCGGTAAACACGTTTGGGGAGGAGGCATATCTTGCTGGCAACCAGAGAATGGTCTGTGTCACAGTCGGCACTGTGGAAGCTGCGCGTAACAAGCACTTGATTCAGAAGTGATCTTTGAGTGATGATGTAGTCTAGTTGATGCCAATCGCGAGACCTGGGATGTCTCCATGACACCCTGTGGTGGGGCTTAGTCGGGAAGAAGGTGTTGGTGACACAGAGGTCGTTATAAGAGCAGAGCTCGAGTAGACGCTGGCCGTTGTCATTCAACTTGCTGACACCGAAGTGGCCCAAAGAAAGGGGCCAGGAGGTGTGGTCCGCTCCCACCTGGGCGTTGAAGTCACCCAGTAGAAACAGGTGCTCCTCTACAGGGATCTGCCGTATCGTCATCTCAAGTTCCCTGTAGAACAGGTCCTTTGCCTCTACTGCAGAACAGAGCGTTGGGGCGTAGACGCTGAGGATGTTTGTCGGTCCGGATGAGGTGTTGAGGTGGACTGACAGGATTCGTGGTGTGCCTGAGGATGGTGCTTCTATAGCTTCTATGAGGGAGTTCCGGACAGCAAATCCAACTCCATAGAGCCTGTGCTCATGTGGTTCCTGCCCATGCCAGAAGAAGGTATAATCTCTTTCCCTTATACTGCTGACACCAGGGAGTTGTGTCTCCTGCAGTGTGGCTATGTCAACCTTTAATCGCTTCAATTCACGGTTGAGGATAGCGGTTTTTCTGGAATCATCAATCTTTTGGAGGTCGGAAGATAGGCCAGGACACATCGTTCTCACATTCCATGTTGCCAGTTTCAGCACTGGAGGCTTTGATTTCTTAGTATTTGTAATCGTTGGTGCAAAGTATACAGTCCGTTTTTCGGCTTTTGGCCTACACTCCAGGCACCCACTGAAGTAGACGGACCGTGGCGGGCCAGCACCTTATTGACTGGGGGCTGCCCAGCTTGAGGCGGGCAGTAGCTGGCCAGTGGAATCCTAGAATTCCTCCCACCGACAGGAGACAGCCCAAGGCATCCAAGCTGACACCAATATGCTTGGACTTTTAACTGGTATCTGCTGTCTCCCCATGTTGAGCTGCTGCAGTGCAGCACTGGAGTGACCTCTCCAGGACGCGAGCCTGGGCAGAATATATGGAGGACCTGAGAATGCCCAGTCGCCAGGACCCCCCTCTCTAACCTTGCTGACGGGATCCAATGGAAAGGCATGCTGATACAGTTGGCGCCTGCTTGGCTGCAGGAGTTGCCGGAAGATCTTGCAGTGCAAAGATCAACCGCCTACGGGGCTCCACTCCGGATTTTCTTTCAGGGTTTACTCCCTTAGACTTTCCCGTGTGCAGGTAATCCACAAGGCACCGGAGGTTTGTAATCAGGGTTTTCCTTCCCCTAGACGGGCTACCTTACAAGGTTGACGAGCCCCGTCTGCCCGAAGCATCTGGTTTTCAGGTACCAGAGACCCGCCTTTCGCCCTTTTCCTATCAGTAGGAGCAGTTTCGCCACGCGCAGGCTAGGAGTTGGACTTGTTGTCAGAGGCTATTTGAGCCGCACGCCATTGGGAGCATTTTATAAACAATGGGAGCTTATCCCCAGTGCCACTCCCGGCTATGACAACCTTCAAAACCACATTGCAATATATGATCTTATATACTATACTTAGATTGGACCAGAGGCGGCATAGTTCTAAGTTTTCTACATCTAGATTTTCGAGTCTGGTGGCATAAGGTATTCTGCAATGAGTAGAGGAGTGGAGAACTCTTCTTGTAAAATATTGCTGGACTTTCTCAACTGTGCTAATATCAGATACATAATGTGGGCTCCAAACTGATGAACTGTATTCGAGTATTGGTCTAGCAAATGTTTTGTATGCTCTAGTTAGTAGTGGGATATTACCAGAGAAAAAGCTACATAGGATTAGGTTAACAACTCTTAATGCCTTCTTGGCTATGTAGTTACAGTGGGCTCAAGCGCTTAGATCATTAGAGATAAGTATTCCAAGGTCCTTTACAGAGCTTGGATCATCAATAAGGACTTAACTATTCAGCTTGTATTTTATGTTCTGATTTTTTTTTGTCAATATGTAAGACAGAGCATTTATTTGTTGAGATTTGAAGTTGCCATTTGTTTCACCATTCTGATACATAGTCAAGATCTTTTTGAAGGGTAGCAGTATTGTGTGTGGTACTGAACAGCTTTACATCATCAGCGAAAAGAATACAGTTGCTCTTAATATGATCACAAAGGTTATTTATGTAGAGTATGAAGAGAGTATGAAGTCCTACCACACTGCCTTGGGGGACACCACTGTTGACAGGTACAGAACTTGATAGGACACTCCAATTTTGACCATTTGCTATTTGTTTGATAGGAATTCTTCTATCCAGTTATGCAGGTGTCCAGAGATACCATAATATTTTAGTTTTAGGAGTAGTTTGTTATGTATCACTGAATTAAAACTGTACAGAAGTCTATGTAGATTGCGTCTATTGCTTTGCCCTGATTGAGTTGTGTAGTCCATATGTTTTTTCAGTGTAAGAGTTGAAGATTACAGGATAGTTTTTTTTTTTTCTGAAACCAAGTTATTTATTAGAGAGTAAGTTGTTTGTCTCTAAGTGGAGGATGATGGATTGGTTAATAATTGATTCCATGACTTTACAGGTGATGCAGTATAAAGAGATTGGTCTGTAATTTTCAACAAGGCTGGGGGCCCCCTTTTTGAAGATGTGGATGACCATGGCTTGTGACCATAGGTTTGGGAAGGAGCTGGTCCTGAAAGATTTTTCAAAGATTGTGCTTACAGGTTCGGCTATGGCAGTGGATAGCTTTTTTAAGAAGTAGGCACATATTCCATCCGGTCCAATAGATAGAGATGATTTTAAATTGTGCAGTGCTTATTCAACATTGTCTTCTGTAAAATTGGTATGTATTAGATCATTGTAGTTGTCTGTGGTTTGACTAGGAAATATTGGATATGATCCATTGCTGTTTACAAATACTGAGCCAAAGAATGTGTTGAAGAAGTTGGCTTTAATGGTGTCATTATTGCAGTCTTTACCATTAGGTCCTTTCAGGGGTGGGATGGACCTTGAGTCTTTTAGTTTGTTGTTTACAAAATTGTAGAAAGCACGGGTGGAATTGATGCATAGAAGGTTTTCCTCTTGTTTAATGTGATAATTGGCGCATTCAGTCTTTATCTGGTGGCATAAATTTTTGTATTAATTTTTGAAGTTAACAATGTGACTAGATTTGTTTTTCTGCCAAAGGGATTTCTTGGGATTGAAGTTTTCTTATTGTTATGGGTAAATTGTTTTTTCTGGTTTTGGGGGTTGTTATTGGTACATTATAGTTTGATGGCTTTTTTGATTTCTAGTAAGAATACGTTGCAATGGTCTTCAACTGTATTGCATCCAGTGAATAGAAGTTGCCAATCAAGGGATGAGAGATTGTTGTCTATAAGATCAAAGTTTCCTTTTTTGAAGTTATAATTGGGGATCCCATCGTTATGATGATTTTTGTGTGGGCATATCTTGAGACAAAAGTCAATCATGTTGAAGTCACTGTTGGAAAAGGGTTCTTTAATTTGTATTCCATAAATTGAATTCAAACTATTGCAGAAGATGAGATTGAGGCAGTTGTTCATCTTGGTATTGTTGGTTACTAGTTGTTCCAGTCCCAGATTTGTTACAGCATTGTAGAAGGTTGCATACATAGGTTCAGATTTACATTCATTTAGGGTCCAGTTAATATGAGGTAGATTGTTGTCACCAAGAAAGATAAAAGCATGTGGCCATGATGTTGCCCATGTTAGAAGTGAATTTAACTTCTTTACATGTTTGATGTCATAATCAGGGACTCTGTAACATAGTAAGAAGATCTTTAAGGACAGTTCACAGATCATGGTCTCAGGAAGAGCAAGGTTCTGGGTAACTTGGATGTTTTTTTAGATGTAGGGACTTTTTATAGAAGATAGCAACACCACCTCTTCTACAGATTTCATGATCTGATCGGTAAACATGATAGTCTCTTACTGTGGTAATGGAATCAGGGAGAGATGCATTGAGCCATGTTTCACAGACAAATATGATGTCAAATTTAGCTGTATTTAGTAAGAGGAGATATTCAGGTATTTTATTTACAAGGCTTCTTGCATTGAGTAGTTTGCATTTAAGGCCAGTTGTAGTTGGAATAGAGGTAGTTAGGGGCATGCGTGCCTAGTTTTGAGTGATGGTGGATTGGGTGGGGTAGGGTTGGGTGTGGAGTTGTGGGTTGTGTGACTTTCTTTTGATGCAGTCAATGTACAAGTCCTTTCCTCCATTGTCTCAACGTTTTTTGAGTTCCGAGTGGTGTTCACGGGAGTGGATTCTTTGCAATATGGATAAGTTTAGTCTTGAGTGAAGTTTTTTATGGGTGGGATTGGTTTTTGCAATGGCGTTTATTGTATGAATGAATATACGTTTGATGGACTCATTTTTGCAAACAACTCTACAAAATCTTGCGGCCACCGTGTTGTTATTGTATTTGAACTCAGGGCAATCTCTGGTTATTTCAATGATATCTTCAGGAGAGATCTTTGTTGCATTTGAATTATTTATGATATTGCAAACTTTGGTGATGTTGTCTGATTCATTGGTGTCTTCAAGACAAAATAAGATTGCATTTGGACATTTCTGATCATGTTCCATGATATCTCTGATGAGTAAGGGGATATTATTTGTGGAATTATTTGATGGGATAGTAATTATTTGTGACTGTGGTTTCATGGTTATTTTTGGTTGTAGTTGTGATTGAAGCTGAGGTAATAGTTGTGGTAGTGGTTGTTGAGTTGGGATTTGATTTTGAGCTGATAGCTATTTGCTGATCGGTGCTGTATTTTTTTTTTAAAGAGAATTTAATTTAATTATGATTTAAGTTTTGTGCTTGGCATTGGTTGCCTTAACACAGTTGGCCAGCATTCATTCATTCATTCAGTAAACCACGATTTATTATGTGATAGGGTATAAAATATTGCTAAATCTCCCAAACAGAAATTTAGCATTATTTTATATCCAATCACATAATAAACTTAAAAATTAGTATTTCTCAGTATTAAAGCTACCAGACTGGATTGTGGAATACGTAGGTGGAAATTAGAATGGGAACTTTCAGTATTTTCTCTCTGCCATCTATTGGTTACCTGGATTTCTGAAGCCAAGATACTATTTTTCTTCTTCTAGCCCAGGAGTGTCAAACTTGTGGCATGTGGCCCAGATGAATTATGCACTAGCCACACCCACTCCCACTTTAGCGAAGGGGAAAAAGTCAAGGTATGTCACATGACGACAACATGATATCATGATTTTCACACCCCTTTTTTAGCCATTGCATTTTATTTATTTATTTATTTATTAAATTTATATTTATAAAATATAAATATAAATGTGACTCAGGATAGCTTGCAGAATAAAAAGGTCCTGTCACATCGGCCGACGGATACAAAAAGTATGTAAAAAGGACACAGTGGACGAGAAAATGTTCCATCCGCTGTTATCCGCTCTCAAAAGTGCCCCAAATTTGCATAAACAGAGCGGACAACAATGGAAAGGAACGGATGTGGGGAGGATGTAGCCAGGATGTAAAGCGGATGCTCCACAGAAGCCTAGCAGATGGAAGTAGATGGAAGCGGATGGAACATCCACAGGGCTTCTGGGGGAGCACAGCGAAGCGGACGCGCAGCGGAAGGAGCGGATGCAGAGCAGATGCTGAGTGGATACAGCGGATGCAGAGCGGATGCCTAGCGGATGCCTAGAGGATGCCTAGCAGATGCAAAGCGTTCACTGCGCATGCGGGGAGGATGCATTGCATCAGCCCCGTGGATATAAAAGGATGCAGCTCACAAGGAGGTCACCATTCAGAGGAAAAACCTGCTGCTAGACACATCTCCAGCCAAAACCATGGGGAAGAAGAGGAAGCCTGTGCCTACTCCTGCCAGCCCTGGCAAGAAGGACAGGGCCACCATCCCACCCCCTGGCGCTGACCCTGCTTCTGCTGGGGCTTCTGCTGCTCGGGCTGACTCTGCTGGTGCTGGGGTTTCTGCTGGTGCTGCTCCTGGTGCTGGTGTTCTGCTGGTGCTTACTCTGCTGGTGCTGCTCCTGGTGCTGGTGCTTCTGCTGATGCTTACTCTGCTGGTGCTGCTCCTGGTGCTGGTGCTTCTGCTGGTGCTTATTCTGCTGCTGCTGCTCCTGGTCCTGCTGGTGCTGCTGGTCTTGCTGGTGCTGCTGGTGCTGCTGCTGGTGTGGTGGACCAGCCTCTAGAACCTCAAAGCCCTTCTGATGAGGGCCCAGAAGGCCCTGTCAGAGGGAGGAAGAGGCAATTATGTGATAGGGAGAGGAGACAGTGCTCCATCAAAGAGGAACATGAGGATGAGGTGCTCGAATGGCTGAGGAAGAATAAGTAGTTCTGGTGGATGGGACACAGGCTCTATCGAGACACAAAGCAGAAGCAGGAGGCTTGGAAAGAGAAGGCGGAGAGCCTGGGCTACACTTCAAAGGTCTTCCTCAGGTGGTGGAAGCATATGCACACCTGGTATGGGAAGCTGCACCTCAAGAAGTCTGGCCAGGCCGCGGTCAAGCTCACCGACCGGGAGAGCTACGTGATGGCCAAGTGCAGCTTCTTGGAGGGTGAGGTCCACCACCGAAGAGGAGCCCCTCTCGCAACCCTCTCTCTCAGGCAGCCCACAGAGAGCCAGCCCTCTTCTGGCCAAGAATCAGTTCCTGTGTCCAGGCAGGTATCTGTGGAGCGCCCCACAATGGAGATTCCCCCGACAACTGCACTTCCCATGGCGTACCATGTGGAAGACCCCCTGACACAGTTGGAGCAAGGAGAGGACGCTGACAGAGACCAACCCAGATCCACCCCCAGCTCCACCTCCACAGAAAGCAGACAGAGAGCCAGACCGGAGGGGCAGAGCCACAGTGTCCTGCTGGAGATCAGGGACGCCATCAAAAGCAGCGTAGATCTCCTCTCTCAGCTGGTACAATCCGACATACCATCCTCTAACAGAAAGCCCTTCCTCACCTACGTCAACCAGACCCTCATGGACATGTCCGAATCACAGTACCAGGTGATAAAAGAAAGGATCACACAAGCCTCCAGACCCAGATGAACCTGATCCGACCCAGTCCAGGTCTGCTCCTCCACTCCATGTGATGTCACAGCCCTTCCAAGGCTATGGCTACCAGGATCTCCAGCAGCACAGGCAGCCCTTCCCAGTCCAGGCACAGGTACATCGTACGCCACCAATGCCACCGATGCCACAGATGCCACCGACGCCATCAGATGGGATAGGTAACAGATGCCACCAATGCCACCGATGCCACCGATGCCACAGAGGCCACAGAGGCCACAGAGGCCACAGATGCCACCCACGTCTCACCTCGCTCACCTGCAGACCAGACAGCCCAACTACACTCCTCCTTCCACCACCCCACAGCCAAGCCTGGCCTCAGAACATCTGTCATCGGTCCTCTCGGGGCCAGGCACCCCAATGGCACCTCAGACCAGCACTCCAGCAGCAGCCACCTCCACAGCACCTGGAATCTTCACCCCTGAGACTATGGGCACGCTTCAGAGTGACTGAGAAGAGTGCCAGAGACTGGGTTGCTACCTGTTGACTTTATCTTTGCTTGGGACACTTTACTTGGGTCATTTTGCTTTTACAGTTTGTTATTAATAAAGTTTATCTTTGCTTCACACACTTGGTTCAGTTTTTTTAGTAAATAAAGTCTTGGTGGAAACTTTTAGGAATGGTATAAGCCTTTGCATGCTTGTGGTTCATGAGGATGCTGCCAGCCATATTTGATGATGTTGTGGAGTGGCTGAGACCCAGGTTGACCAAGGGAAACACCAACTTTCAGCCCAGCCTGGACCCTGGGCTGAAGGTGGCACTGACTCTGCACCACCTGGCCTCTGGGACCACGTACACGAGCATGCAGTACGGCTGGAGGGTGCCACACAACACCATCAGCATTGTGGTCAGAGAAGTGGTGCAGGCCATCATTGAAGAATACCTGGAGAAATTTCCAGTTGTACTTTGATTTGGTTTATTATTAAGTTTTCGTGGGTACTTACATGTATGGTATTCTGCTTTGTTCGGGTATTTTCCCACATCCTTATAGTTGTGCTTTTATAGTTGTAGCAATGTTTCGGCAGAATTTCATCTGCCATCATCAGGCTTCTGTTGATGCCTGTGTCCTAGGGAGCCATTGGATTTTTTGTACAAATACAAATACCCGCGAAAACCTCAAAAAACAAATATTGCACCTCTACGGGGAGGAAACCCTCCATCTGATCAGGACTTATGAAAAACTTGAAGTCCAAAGAGCTTCCATTTTATGTGACCTGACATTCCTATACAACTGCTGAGATCAAAATTTAATCCCCATAAGCTTCCAATTGAAATTCCACACCAACACAGCAGCCACCAAATGCATCCTAAAAAGAACAGAATTGGCCCTTATGAGAAATGAACTTCACACAAAAAGATTCCTCCTAGACCAAATCAACAAAGAGCTCCTCACACTTCACCTCAGACTAAGCAACAAGATTCACCCTTTACTTTAGGACAAATCCAAACAACTTGCTGTCTGGAGAGCTGAAACACAGACCACCTTCAAGATAGACACCCATACCAACAAACTCAGAAAACTACAATGCTAGAAACAAACTCCTCCCCCCTCACATCCACACATGAAACAAACTGCACAACATCTCAGACAAGATCCTCATTGAAGCTGAAACCAATGTCCTTTCGAAAGGATTCAACTTTGCTGTTGCTCCCAAACACATCCCCACAGAAACCATCATATGCGGAGTTGAAACCACCCTGATCAAAACCAACCCTGATGATGCTAACAGAATCAGACTCAAAATCACCAACACCCTCTGCAATAGCAAACCACCATCTAATAGGACACACCATCTAACAGAAGAAAACACATACAAACTGCTATCTACACATATTCTCACACCACCACCGAGCACAGATCAATTCCATAGCTGAGACAATCATCTCCAGAACAAAATGCTTAGTCAACGAGGAACACCTAAAAACCAAACTACACACTCTCACTAATGTACTAACATTAGTTAGACTCACACCCACACAGAAGATGAGACACAACCAAGGACCAGAAGCCGTACTGCAGCTGCATCACTACCCACTTCAAAGCCCTCTGACCTATACATGAAGCGAACTGATGCCCACCATGAAGATGTGGCATGACCACGAACACAAAGCCAAACAACAGGATCATAGCTCACCAGCTCAAATTCCCCAGCAACTAAGATTCACCTGAGCACAACCAAGCCCCTACCTGAACAGAACACACCCCCAGCCAATCAGAACACAGCCAACCCCCTATCCAATCAGAACAAAGCCAAACCCTCAACCAGTGAGAACACACTCCCACCCAATCAAAACACAGCCAAGCCCCCACCCAATCAAGTCACACCCCCACTAGCAGTTAAAAGGAAGTAGCAGATGCAAGCTCACATTATTCCAAGAAGCATAAAGCCGAAGGCACAAGCCTGAAGATGATGAATGAGACTTCATTGAAATGTCGCCTAGATACTTCCAATTTTATGCAGGAGGAAACCTGAATAACCAAAGATTCACATTCAAATACCCGCGAAAACCTCAGAAAACAAATATATACATGTACATATACATGTGTGCTGTTCAGCTTCCTTCGGGTATTATCCCATGTCATTCTAGTGCTGTTAAAGTTATAGCAACGTTTCAGCAGAATCTTATCTGCCATAATCAGGCTTCTGTATGGATGTGGGTCTCACAGCTCCTGGTTTTAAATTTGAGGCTGGTCCATTCTGATTGGCTAGGAGCCTGGGTCTATGTTCATTGGACTTGGAGTTTTATTGATTGGTGTTTCTGGTTTCTTCTGTCTGTTTTGTGGCTTTGATTGGCTGGCAACACTCTGTTCTTGTGTTAGAGGCTTTCAGTGCAGCTTGGCTCCGTGTGAAGGGACGGCTGCTCTTCATTAGCAAGCCGCTATTCATCAGCAAGCTGGGTTTCACCTGGATCCCTGGTGGGGGGGTGTTTGAGTTGGAGGCATCAGAGGGAGTCTGTCTGTGCTCAGGTATGGGGGTGTTTGAGTTGGAGGCATCAGAGGGAGTCTGTCAGTGCTCAAGTGTTTGTCTATTTTTTGGCGTGGAGATCTTTCTATTTGAGAGTGCAGGTTTCCAAATGATTGACAGTCTGCTGGAATCATCTCTTCTATTCATGCTGTCAGGTCTTTTTTCAATCTCTATGGCTTCTCTGATGATTCTGTGGCTGGGGTTTTCTATAGTGGCTAGGGTTTTAGTGCCATTGAAGTTGATGTTGTGACCTATGGTTTTCATGTGTTGGACTAGTTAGGAGGTGTGTTCCAGCTTTTTTACTGCATTTTTGTGTTCATCTAGGCGGGTCCTTATTCTTCTATTGGTCTGTCCAATGCATGTGGCCAGGCATGATGTACAGGGAATTTTGTATATGCCTTGGTTTTTCAGGTCAATTTTGTCTTTGGGGTTTCTCAGGATGGCTGCTATTTTTTTGTCTGTTTTGAAGGCAGTCTTGATGTGATGCCTATGTAGTATCTCACTGATTTTATCTGTAGTACCTCTTATGTAGTGCAAGACAGCTGTTCCATAGGTCTGTTGGTCTTCTAGGTCTCTGTTATGTCTTGGTGTGTTTTTGTGGATCAGGTTGGTGATTTTGTTTTTTTGGAAGCCATGAAGAGCAGCTGTCCCTTCACACGGAGCCAAGCTGCACTGAAAGCCTCCAACACAAGAACAGAGTGTTGCCAGCCAATCTAAGCCACAAAACAGACAGAAATAAGCAGAAACACCAATCAATCAAACTCCAAGTCCAATGAACACAGACCCAGGCTCCTAGCCAATCAGAATGGACCAGTCTCAAATTTAAAACCAGGAGCTGTGAGATCCACATCCATACAGAAGCCTAATGATGGCAGATGAGATTCTGCTGAAACGTTGCTACAACTTTAACAGCACTACAATGACGTGGGATAATACCCGAAGGAAGCTAAACAGCACACATGTAAGTACCCGCGAAAGCTTAAAAAAACAAATACATGTACATATACATATACATATACATATACATATACATATACATGTACATGTACATGTACATGTACATATACATATACATATACATATACATACACATACACATACACATATACATATACATATACATATACATATACATATACATATACATA
>BLBF01000019.1:16011935-16046234 GCA_015471245.1 Laticauda colubrina | reverse complement strand
TGCCATCATCAGGCTTCTGTATTTTCATCTGTGAGTCAGACTTTTACAGTTGTTTCAGTTTTACATTTGGGGCTAGCCTACTGCTGTGCCAGAATGGATTTTTTTTCTTCATGCTGATTGGTTGGGAGTCTTGGTCTGTGTTTATTGGTCTTGGAGTTTGCTGTGTTCTGTTTGATTGGTTTTTCTAATATCTTCTGTCTGTTTTGTGGCTTTTTTTGTGTCTTGATTAGCTGAAATATGTGTTGGTTAAGCAATGTTCTGTTAGTTCCATGAGGTGCTTACCTGGTTGGTATTTATTTTTGATTATTTCAAGAGTTTCTTTTGTCATCATCAGGCTTCTGTATTTTCATCTGTGAGTGAACATATTTCATATACCAATCAAACAAACTCCAAGTCCAATAAACACAGACCAAGACTCCTAACCAATCAGGATGTAGAAAAAAACATCCTGGCACAACAATAGGCTAGCCTAAAATTTAAAACCAACGGCTGTGAGACCCTGACCCACATACAAACTCAATACACAAGCCTGATGATGGCAGATGAGATTCTGCTGAAATGTTGCTACAACTTTAAAAGCATTAGAATGACGTGGGATAATACCCGAAGGAAGCTGAACAGCACATATGTAAGTACCTGCGAAAACTTTAAAAAACATATATATATATTTATTTTCATGGTAGAAGTATGCAGGTCTAGGTGTGTTCGGGTCTTTTCCTATGTAAGATTAAGAGTATCTTGGTGACGTTTTGGCAAGGTCCCACTTGCCATCCTCAGGCTGGTGTTTTCAGCTTCGTGCCAGTGCAAGCAGTCTATAAATATAAATACTATAAATACTGGTGGTGTGTCCAGCTGGCTGGCTGCGCTGCTGCCTCTTGATTGGTTGATGGAGTTGATATTGGTATAATGGGCTATGTGATGGCCTTGTGAGTTTTGTTGTGGAGATATCCTGGATCTTGTGCTGTAATCTCCTGTGTAGTTTGTTTTGTAGTGAGCTTTTTTCCATTAGCCTCTCGTGTTTTAATGGCTTGGGTAATGTGATCTTTGATGGGCTTGCAAGTTCTTTTGTTGTGGTATCCTGGGTCCTGTGTTGTAATCTCCTGGGTCATTTGTGTTTTGTTCTCTTTTCCATTAGCCTCCTGTGTAGTAATGGCTTGGGTAATGGGTTGTGTGATGACCTTGTGAGTTTTATTGCTGTGGTATCCTTGGTCTTGTTCTGTGATATCCTGGGTCATTCACAATACAATACAGGGATGCCTTTTGAAGGGCAGCAATGTATTTGTTGATGTATTCACCTTCCGCCTGATTCCGATGATTGAAGGCATGCTGACATTTGCAAAGGTCTGGGTGCATAGTGAGTCTGTAGCTTGCTCTGCAGCACATCCCATGGCACAGACTGAATGACCAATGGAGCAAGGAGACCCCTGGCCATCTCAAAGATCTCTGGGCTGTAGAAGTTTAGGAAAAGTGCTCTCTTTCTGTTGTCAGTGATCTTAACAAAGTCATTTGCTTTGAGGAAGCAGTCAAAATAAGCAAGATAGGAGTTCCATGTCTCAGAGGTTTGGTTGCATGGAGCAAAGGACAGTAGTGCAGCTATTTTCCAAGAGACTGGTGTGAGCCCCCTGGCAATCTCGATTAAGGCATTTGTGGTAAATGAAATGGCAGCAACTGTGGATCAACTCTGCTGATTCAGCTCTGAATGAGTTGGCTCACAATGCTCATCTCTGCAGCCTCAGTTTCCATTCATCCCACCTTTGTCGCCAGTGTTAAATTCTGGGTGAAGAATGGAGGTGAGGCCAGAGTTCTAACAGCTCTTTATTCAATACTGCCTGTGAGGTAACTAAAAACTCTCCAGATGACTCAGCTCCTTTTATAGGGATCTGATCAGCCAAACAACCAATCAGGAGAGAGTATTTTCCCCCTCCAACAGAGGACCAGAATGAGAATGTTAACTGACAACTATATACTATAAATAACAGAAAGCATGTCTTTCCTTCCCCAGGCATTGCCAATCTCTCCCCCCAGTATAAAAAAATCCTAGAGCAGACTTCCAGTGTGATATCATGTTGGTTCAGACATAGGAGCAGTGGCTCCACTCTGAATGTCTGATTTTTCCATGTCTGGATGCCCAACGAAGCAATGGAGGCCCCTGAAGAGGTCTGTAATAGGGGAAACCCTGAGGGTAGGGGGTAGAGGCATGACCCCCCACTCCTTTAAGAGAACCCCCTTGAAAATGGTGTGCAAGAGTCTAGTCATAGGGATGGATCTGGAGGTGAGACGGCCCAACAAATGCTGAAGGAAACAAAGAGTGAGACAATGGAGGCAAACAGTAAGGAGTGAAAGTGAGAATTGATGGAGAGAGGTACCTAATCCTCAGAGATAAAATAACTTGGAGAAAGTGACTAACAAGTGAATCTCCAGAGAAAGGAATTTGGTGATTTAGTGGTGGGAATGGAAGATTGACAATCAAGTACAGTGAATATTTGCCAGAGTGTGAAAATTGACTAGAGATTAAACCTAGAGCTTGGAACTACTTAAAATTTATTTATGAGACATAATTTGACTATTTGACTGACTATTTTGTGGGGTTTGACGAGGCTTGCCTAAATAAATCAGAAGGAGGAGTTTTTGAAAGAGAACAGAAGTGCTGAAGGAGAGCTAAAGAAATCTGGATGGGTTAATGACTCTGCAGTGACTGTGCATATTAGAAGGAAGAAGACATTTTGTACTGAGAAGACTTGAAAGTGGAAGTATAAAGAGTATTAAGCATCCGAAATTTTTCTAAGGACATCTGGACATTTGGATTTAAATACAAACACTTGGAAAGAATAATTGTGTAAGATCTGATAACATAACAGTAAGATAAAAAGAAACAAGAGGCATTATGATTGGTAGATCATAAATTGATATTTGTAATTTACAATTTACGATATATATTGATTGATGAACTACTTATTCTCCTTTTGCTTTATCCTTTTTCTAAATGAATTTTATATGAATTTTAGCTTTATACCTGTATAATTGAATTAATAAGATAAGTACAAATAAGACTGAAAGAAATTATTACTGATTATTGGAAATTGTGCTGATATTAACATGTGATTTATTATCTGTCACCTATTATTATTTACTTATGGATATTTACTATTAATCAATTGATATTTACTACTATTATTATGATTGAAGCTGAAATATTCATTTGCAGGTAGGACATTGCAAAGTATGATTTTATATGCTATATTTAGATCAGACTGGAGGCAGCGTAGTTTTAGGTTTTCTAGGTCTAGAGTTTCAAATCTGGTGCCATAAGGTATTCTATAATGAGAAGAGGAACAGAGAACTCTTCTTGTGAAATATTTTTGGACTTTTTCAATTGTGTTAATATCAGATACATAATATGGGTTCCAGATTGATGAGCTGTATTCAAGTATAGGTCTAGCAAAAGTTTTGTATGTGTTAGGAATATAAGTCACCTAACAGGTATTTGGGTTGGAAATATATAAACCAGGATAGACATTTTTATACTATATCTTTAAGAAAATTCAAAACTGTAATTGGGTGTGGTTTCTCAAACGGCCATAAGATGGAGCCAGAAACCTGGATTGTTTAGTCTTAGTCTCAGAAGAAGTCTCAGTGAGTCTCTGTTTCCTTCTGTTGGAGAGTATTGCTGTTCTTTCTAATTGACTGATATTCTTGGATTTGATACTGAACTGCTTTTGACACTGGACTTTGTTGTTGGATTATCCCTGGATTGAAAACTGACTGATTTACCTGTGAATGACTTTGGACTATGTTTGAACTTTGCTTGAAAGTTTCTGGAAGCCACAGCATATCTGTGTACTGTTTGTGTATTATTCAAACACTACTCTAAAACTCCCTGTATGCGCTCATTCTCCTAATGGGGAATTACCTCAACACTATGCTCTAGTGATCAGAGATGAAGTTACATAGGATTAGATTAACAACTCTTGATATGATCAGAGATGAAGTTGCATAGGATTAGATTAACAACTCTTAATGCTTTTTTGGCTATGTAGTTACAGTGGGCTCTAGCACTTAGATCACAAGAGATGAGTACTCCAAGGTCTTTTAAAAAGTTTGGCTCCTCAACAAGGTCTTGATTATTTAGCTTGTCTTTTATTTTCTGATTTTTTTTTGCCAATATGTAAGACAGAGCATTTATTTGTTGAGATTTTTAGTTGCCATTTGATTGACCATTCTGATACATAGTCAAGGTCTTTTTGGAGAGTAGTAGTATTGTCTGTGGTGTTGAATAGCTTTACATCATCAGCAAAGAGAATGCAGTTGCTCTTAATATGATCACAGAGGTCATTGATGTAAAGAATGAAAATAGTTAGTCCTAGAACACTGCCTTGGGGGACACCACTGTTGACATACAGAATTTAATAGGATGCTCCCAATTTTGACCATTTGTTGTCTGTTTGACAGGAATGCTTCTATCCAGTTATGCAGGTGTCCAGAGATACCATAAGATTTTAGTTTTAGGAGTCGTTTGTCATGTATCACAGAATCAAAAGCTGTACAGGAGTCTATGTAAATTGCATCTGTTGCTTTGCCCTCATTGAGTTGTGTAGTCCATATGTTTTTGCAGTGTAATAGTTGCACATTACTGGATAGTTTTTTTTCTGAAACCAAATTGTTTATTAGAGAGTAGGTTGTCTCTAAGTGGAGGATGATGGATTGGTTAATAATTGATTCCATGACTTTACAGGTGATGCAGCATAAGGAGATTGGTCTGTAATTTTCAACTAGGCTGGGGTCTCCCTTTTTGAAAATGAGGATGACTATGGCTTGTGACCACAGGTTTGGGAAGGAGCTGGTCCTGAAAGATTTTTCAAAGATTATGCTTACAGGTTCGGCTATGGCAGTGGATAGCTTTTTTAAGAAGTAGGCACATATTTCATCCGGTCCAATAGATGGGGATGGTTTTAGATTGTGCAGTGCTTTTTCAACAATATCTTCTATAAAATTGATATGTATTAGATCGTTGTAGTTGTCTGTGGTTCGACTAGGAAGTACTGGGCTTGGTCCATTGTTTTTACAAATACTGAACCAAAGAATGTGTTAAAGATGTTTGCTTTGATGGTGTCATCTTTGCAGTCTTTGCCATGAGGTCCTTTCAGGGGTGAGATGGACCTTGAGTCTTTTAGTTTGTTGTTTACAAAATTATAGAAAGCACGGGTGGAATTGGTGCATAGAAGGTTTTCCTCTTGTTTAATGTGATAATTAGTGCATTCAGTTTTAATCTGGTGGCAAAGATTTTGTATTGGCTTTTATGTTGGCAACGTGACCAGATTTGTTTTTTCACCAAAATGATATCTTTTTGGATTGAAGCTTCCTTATTGTTATGGGTAATCTGTTTTTCCTGGTTTTGGAAGTTGTTATTGGTAAGTATAGTTTGATGGCTCTTTTGATTTCTAGTAAGAATATGTTGTAATGGTCTTCTACAGTTTTGCATCCAGTGAATAGAAACTGCCAATCAAGGGAAGAGAAATTGTTGATTATAAGATCATAGTTGCCTTTTTTGAAGTTATAATTGGGGATTTTGTCATTGTGATGATTTTTGTGTGGACATATGTTGAGACAAAAGTAAATCATGTTGGAAAAGGGTTCTTTAATTTAATATTCCGTAAATTGAATTCAAACTGTTGCAGAAGATAAAATTGAAGCAGTTGTTAAGCTTAGTATTGTTGGTTACTTTTTGTTCCAGTCCCAGATTGGTTACAGCTTTGTAGAAGATTGCATGTATGGGTTCAACGGTACATTCGTTTAAGGTCCAGTTAATATGAGGTAGATTGAAGTCACCAAGAAAGATAAAAGTGTGTGGGCAGGATGCTGCCCATGTTAGCAGTGTATTTAGCTTGTTTATATGTTCAATGTCACAATCAGGGACTCTGTAACATAATAAGAACCAAAATGTGATCTTTAAGGACAGTTCACAGATCATGGTCTCAGGAAGAGCAAGGTCTTGGGTAACTTGGATGTTTTTTTAGATGTAGGGACTTTTTATAGAAGATAGCAACACTACCTCTTCTACGGATTTCACGATCGGATCGGTAAACATGATAGTCTCTTACTGTTACTACCTCATTACTGTGGTAATGGAGTCAGGGAGAGATGCGTTGAGCCATGTTTCACAGACAAATATGATGTTGAATTTAGCCATATTTAGTAAGAGGAGAAATTCAGGTATTTTATTTGCAAGGCTTCTTGCATTGAGTAGCTTGCATTTAAGGCCAGTTGTAGTTTGAATTGAGGTAGCTGAAGGTGTGCGTGCCTAGTCTTGGGTGAGGGAGGATTGGTAGAAGTATGGTTCGATGCTGAGTTGTAGGTTGTGTGACTTTCTTTTGATACAGTCTGCACAGTAATCAATGTACAAGGTCCTTCTCTCCATTGTCTGGATGATTTTTGAGTTCTGTGCATAATATATGGAAGCGGGCACATTGCTGTAAGGTCAAAAGAAAATATTGTTAATAGTAATATATGCCCCAAATATTAATCAAAAAGAATATTATTGTAAGCTGTATAGGAAAATAATCAAACTGGAAACAGGAAAATGTATGTATCATAGGTGATTTCAACACTGTAGTAGACATAGAAAAAGACTACACAGAAAGAAAAAAAGTAGGAAAAAGTGGAAAACACTGCCAAATGCATTCCATTAATTAACAAAGAATTCAACCTTGAAGATATTTGGAGAGAACTTAACAGACAAGAAAGACAATGTACCTTTTGTTTGAACCCACATAATTCTTGGTCTAGGATTGACAAAGTGTGGATGGAAATAGAAGTAGCAAATGATATCGAGAAAATAGAGATATTACCAAACATATGGACAGACCATAACCCATTGTTAGTTGAAATGGAAAGGGAGAAGAAAGAGAGGAAGATGGACTTTAAATCAGAGACTATTTAAAGATAAAAATTATACACAAATGTTAGAAAAATAATTAAAATTATTCCTTAAGGACAATGCAAATGTCCAAACAACATTGCAAAACCAATGGGACACAACCAAAGCATACATCTGAGGCCTAATTATGACATATGGAGCAAAAAAGAATAAAGATAAGAAAAAACAACAGATAGAATTACAAGAGAAACTCAAAGAATTGGAACATAAAATTCAGAAAGAATCATAAAATGAAGAAACTAAAAAAGAGAGGGAGGTGATTAAACATGAAATAAATTTTACTCTACAGGATGAAATCTGATGAAATCTTAAGATGGTAAAGTAAAACTATAACCTGGGAGATGGTTGGCCATAAACTGAAAAGAGAGGAGAGGAAAACAATACAAATCTTATATGATGAGAATGAAACCCCACGCCACCTGGCAGAAAAAAGAACAACTTATTGCCCAGAAGTATTTTGCAGCATTATACACCTATGAGGAGATACCACAAGAGAAGATTAAACAATATTTGAATGAGGAAAATATACCTACAATCCCAGAACTTATAAAGGAAATGTTAAATGCTGAAATCACAGTGACTGAAATGAAAGACACAATTAGCAAACAAAAATGTAACAAATCACTAGGACCAGATGGGATCCTTGCAGAATTATATAAGAAAATTCAAACCCCATTGGAACAATTAATGTTGGAATTATATAATGAAATATTAGAACAAAAAAACTCCCAAACTCATGGAGAAAAGCCTACATTACCCTTATCTTAAAAGAGAAACCAATGACCAACAGATACAAAATTATAGACCGATTTCATGACTCAATGTGGACTATGAAATATTCATCACAATAATTGTGGCAAGGGTTAAGAAAATTTTGCATTAATATATCCACCCCAACCAAAATGGATTCGTACCAGAAAGAATGGTACAAATCATAGAAATAATACTAGATTGATAATGAATGTATTAGAGTATTACGAGGTACACCCAGACAAGCAATTGGCCCTAATGTTCATGGATGCACAAAAAGCCTTTGACAATTTGAACTGGAATTTTTTTTATTAATCAATTACATTTAATGAATTTCAAAGAATTTTTTTTTCTGATATGATTAAAGCTATAGATACCACTCAAACAGTGAAGATAATCTTGAATGGAGAACTAATGGAGAAGTTTAATATATCAAAAGGAGTAAGACAGGGGTGTCCTCTATCATCATTATTATTTATTATTGCAGCAGAGGTACTATTAACACAGATTAGAAACAACCAAGAAATAAAAGGTTTGAGAATCAGAACTGAAGAATATAAAATGCAAACATTTGCTGATAACATATCAATCATTATAGAAGGTCCTCTGGAAACAGGACATATATTATTACAGGAAATTGAAGAATTTGGCACAGTGGCAGGACTAAAAATAAATAAAGAAAAAACAAAGATTCTAACAAAAAATATGACCGTGAAACAGAAGGAGGATCTGGAGAAGAAATTGGAGGTTCAAACAAAAAAAAAAATGGGTATGGTTGACATTCATAGACAAAAATAAATAATTACAAGAAATTACTAAAACAAATACAAAACGATTTGGGAAACTTCAAATCTCATTGATAGGGAGAATTGCCACTATTAAGATGAATATACTACCCAAGATATTATTTCTTTTCCAAACAATTCCAATAAAATTAGGAAAAATCTTTTTTGAAGAATTAAACAAAATGATTAAAATTTATTTTGCAAGGAAAAAAGGCTTGGATAAAACTAAAACTCCTACAGGATAGTCAGGATAAAGGAAGGTTCGGACTTCCAGATTGGGGTTTTTATTATCAGGCCGCAATAACAACATGGATCAATGATTGATTAATTTAAAGAACAAAAGAGTGCTAATATTAGAAGGACATGACCTGCAAATTGGTTATCATGCATTCATATGGGAAGGAAAAAATAAATCTCATTCGTATTTTCAAAGGCATCAAATTAGAGACACATTACTAGGGGTTTGGGAAAAATTAAAACGAAACCATTACACAAAGATTTCAATCTGGATGTCAACCATAGAAGCTATGATATATCCAAATGTTTTAGATTTGAACAAGACAATGAGCTATAAAGAATTATTAGATGAACAAGGGAAACTAAAATCTAAGAAGGAATTAATGTGACAAGGAATACAAGTAGATTGGTGGCCCTATATACAGATACAATCTAGATCCAAAAAAGACATAGAACAATATGGGATAAATTCAGATCAACAAGAATTGGATAAAATCTTACAGGGATCAGATAGAAAAATGATGACTAAAATGTACAATTATTTGTTAAGATATAAACTGGAGGAAGAAACCGTAAAAGAAACAATGATAATCTGGGCCAAAAATTTTGGATATAGCATAAATTTGGAAGATTGGGAAAACCTATGGAAAATAAATTATAAATTAATTCTATCTGCAACTTACAAGGAGAATTTAAATAAAATGTTTTATCACTGGTGTTAGGGATAACATTGTTTACCCTAACTGGTTTAGGTGAAATAATAACTATGAATCATAGTTAGTGTATGTTAGAGTGTATGCAGCTTTAACTGTGAAATAGCAATTAAAGGAGTGGTTAAGAAAACAATATAAAAGTAGCAAGACTACGGCTTGCACTCACTCTCTCTCTGGCTTTGATGATCCCTGATTACTGCTTGGAATCAAGACTGCATTGCTCGAACGGGAGAGACAACAAAGGACTGAATTTGTAAGTGAACTGACATAGGATATTCTACATGGACTTTGCTAACTGAATATCCCTGAATGGACTGACTACATGATAAATGACTATTGGACTGTTATTTGACTATGCCATAAACTTATACTGGAATAAACTATATTCTTGATAGCACAAGCGTATCTGTTATTTTTACTGTATGTTAATAAACATACAAGCTTAGCTCACTCATTTATCTGTGTGCCTATCTGACTAACGCTGCACATTCTGTTTAGCTTGTCTACCTAACCCTGGTTGGGGAACCCAGGCTTAACAGCTGGCACCTAGTGAGACTCGCAAAAAATGTTTCCTAATAACTCAGCAAGTTGTTGAAAATGTGCATATGAGCAGGGCACCTACTATCATATGTGGTGGTCCTGCCAAAAAACAAAAAAGGATTGGAGGAAAATTAGTAATTGTATCGAAGAAATCACTAAAGTTAAAACTGAATGGAAATCAGAAATATTTCTATTGGGAATTATAAAACAAAAAAAAATAATAAAAAATTATTATATATTATATTTCACATATTAACAGCGGCAAGGCTTGCCTTCGCCCAAAATTGGAAATGCAAAATACGGCCCCCTGACTTCATGATCATAAAACTTTTTTGGAATGAATTTATTATAGAAACCTTCTGTTTTAAAATCTTTTTCATACCTTGAATGTATTTGCGCATAATAAAACCAATTCATCTTTATACCTTGTTCCTCTAGTTTTGCATAGATTTAAGTTCACCCTTTTCATCCAACATTTCCCCATATCTAACTGTTTGTTCCTTCTTATATGTTATCGGATAAGAAAATGCTTCAATAGTCGATAACCAGACTGGAATTTTCAAATAACGTTGTCTTTTAATCTTCTCCCAATTTAACCACAGAGACTCCCATATATGATGTCTTCTAAAATAACCCTGTATTTTAGTTCCCTTATACCATAAAAAGGCATGCCCCCCCAACAACAGATCATGTCCTTCTAATCTCAACAATCTAGTATTTCTTAATGTTATCCATTCCTTAGCCCATGTCAAGTTTGTAGCTTGGTAGTACAACTCCCAATTAGGCAGACCAAATCCTCCTCTAATTCTAGCATCTTGTAAAAGTTTTAACTTTATTCTCGCTTTCTTACTTGCCATATATATTTCAACACAATTTTGTTTAAATCTTCAAAATAGTCCTTTCCAAGCCTAACTGGTATTTTTTGAAACAAATAAAAGAATATGCTACTAAGACAAAAAGAAGAATTGGCAGATATATTGAAAATTCAAGTCATGAATAAGGTTAAGTATTTGGAGATACATTTGACAGCAAGATGTAGTACACTAAAAGAGAACAACTACACTAAACTTAAACAACAGATAGCACTAGATTTGACGAAATGGGAGAACCTACAATTGTCACTAATAGGGAGAATTTCAAGAATCAAAATGAATATTTTACCCAGAATTTTATATTTGTTTCCAAAAATACCAATTAGGCTTGGAAAAAATCTTTGTCTTATCTTTGTTTATTTTCAAGCAGGCCACCTTGCTGTATGCCTCTATCTTTTCCAATAGTTTTGGTGCTGTTTTTAGAGGGTCTTCTAAAATAAAGGCCAAGTCATCCGCAAAAGCTTGTAATTTAAATTCTTCCTTTTTTAATTTTCATTCCTTTTATACTCTTTTCGTCTCTAATGTTTTTATTTAACACTACCAAAGTTAGCATAAATAGCAAAGGTGATAGTGGGCAACCTTGTCTTGTACCTTTTCTTATATTGATAGAGTCTGTTAATTCTCCCTCTATCATTACCTTTGCCATTTGCTTATTATATATGGCTTGTATTGCTTGATTAAATTTTCTGGCGAAGCCTATCTGTTCAAATAATAATAACATGAATCTCCAGTTCACATTATCAAATGCCTTTTGTGCATCTAAAAATATCAAAGCCATTTGTTTTTCAGGGTGTGCCTCATAATATTCCAAAGTGTCCAGTATTACTCTCATATTATCTTTAATTTGTCTCTTTGGCAGAAATCCATTTTGGTCAGGATGAATAAAATTATTTAAATATATTTTGAGTCTCTCTGTCAATATTGACATGAAAATTTTATAATTTGCATTTAATAAAGAAATGGGTCTATAAATCTTAATTTGTAATGGATCAGTCTCTTCTTTTGGAATAAATGTAATGTAGGCTTCTGACCATGTTTTAGGTATCTTCTTCTTTAACATAACTTCATTCATGACTTCTAGCAATGGAAGGTTCAGTGATTCTTGTAATGTTTTATAGAATTCTGCTGGAAGTCCATCTGGGCCTAGTGCCTTCCCATTATTTTGTTTCTTAAGTGCTTCAGTTAACTCCATCATGGTTATATTGCTTTCTAACATTTTTTCAATCTCTTTAGGTATCTTAGGTCGATCAGCATTCTGTAAATACTGTTTAACTCTTTCCTCCTCAATATTCTCTTGCTCATATAATTTCCCATAAAAGTCTTGAATGATTTCATTCTTCTCTTTATTGCCGTGGCAAACGTGACCTTGATCATCTATTAACTGCGGTATTTTCTTTGATTCTTTTTCCTTTCTCAATTTGTATGTTAACCATCTACCTGGTTTGTTTGCATCCTCAAAATAATTCTGTTTAACACTTCTAATTTTCTGTGCTAATTCTTCTTTCTCTATGAAACTCATTTTGTGTTTATTTGTATCCAGTTTTAGCTTAATGTCTTTTTTCTGTAGCGTTTTCTGTAATTCTTTTTCAATTGACTGATTTAGATAAGATTTTGACAGGTACTGATGAAAAGGTGATTAAAAACTCTATGGATATCTATTAGAAATTAAACTAGAAGAAGAACAAGTTAAAGAAACTATGATTGCTTGGGGGAAGAATTTCGGATATGGGATTGATCTAGAGAAATGGCAAAAATTGTGGTCTCAAAATTATAAAATGACAATGTCAACAGCATTTAAAGAAAATTTGTATAAGATGTTTTACAGGTGGCATTTTTCCCTGACAAGAATGGCAAGAATGTTCAAGAATAAATCCAAAAGATGTGGGAAATGTCATCAGATACCTGGCTCATATTACCATATGTGGTGGACTTGTGCGGATGCAAAAAAATTTTGGACTAAAATCCACACATGGTTGGAAAAAATGACTAAAAAGCGTATAGATTTAAAACCAGAGACATTTTTATTGGGAATTCTACCTGATACATACAGCAAAGATTTAAAATATTTGATTGTAAATGTATTAACAGCAGCTAGGATTGTATTTGCTAAAAATTGAAAAAATGAGAAAATACCATTGCAGGAGGAAACTATCAAGAAAATACTGGAATGTGCTGAAATTAGTAGATTGACATTTGAAATTAGAGAACAATTTTACAAAATTTGGGACCTTTTCTATCAATGGCTAGATAATAAAATATAATAATAGAATATGTAGAATTTTAGAGAATAATGAATATATAAAGGTTTATTTCTTTTCTTTTTTTATTATTATATATATATAATGTTTTTAGGATAGATTTGGGAGGACTATATGAATTGTTATAAAATAAACTAAGTAAAGTATAGCTATCTCGCAAAGTATGAATGAACAAGATTATAGTCAAATGATTAATAATACTAGGATATTCAATTTTTGATTGATAATATGAGTTATTATTATAATATAACTGTAACTGAGACTATGAAATTGAAGCACAAAAAATTTACAAACCAACCGACACACTGCTTGTATATTTATGGAAGAAAGTTGGATGTTTTTATGTTTTGTTTGTCTTTTGTTTGTTTTTAAAAATCAAAAAAACTTAACCAAAAAAAATATATTTTTTTGGGAATGCACAGAAATGGACAGGCTATCATTGGAACTTAAGAACAAACATAAATCAGAACATTACAAGATTTGGAATTCTTGGTACAATTGACTAGAAGATAGATATGAAATTAATAAAACAAAGCCAAATAAAAAAGTATGATGGAAACTAGTAACGTTATATGTAATTAGATTTGTAATATATAATTAGATGAACTTTTGTATTATATGTTTAAGGAAACAACTGTGAATGAATATTTTACACAATTTGAGAGATGTCAGATTGAGTTAATACTGTCTTGCTTAAGTTGCGATAAGCAAAATGTTTCATTTTATTGTATTTGGATAAATTTGTTTAATAAAGTATTTTTATATAAAGTAAAAAAAACCTAGAGCAAAAACTTCATGAGTATTAAAAAGTAGAATTGAAAAGGGGGCTGCATATTGTTAAATGGACTGCTAAATTGGCAAAATAGACTGCTAAATTGACCATGCCCATCCACTCACACAGACAATCTAGCCATGCCCATCCAATCACATGACCACTTAGCCACGCCCACACATCACATGAAAAACTAGTCACCCCCACAGAACCTGTTGTTAAATTATTTGAATCCCAACTGCACTAGAAGACATGGTTTCTAGATCTAGCCTGATTCCTTAACCACTAGACCAGTCCTCATGTCTAGACAATGATTAGTTCCTGACAATGGAATGATGAAAGTATTGTCTATCCCCAGAAGCAAAACTGGGTACAAGCAGTTTTGCTTGTAAGTGGTGGGTCCATAATTTCTTTCCTTTTGCAACACTAGTTCTATTTGTAGGTCTTTTTATTTTGTTATCTTCTATAGATCTTTCTCTTCTATTCTGTTGTCTCATGGTATTACCATGTCCAACCTGCAGACTTTTTCTCTTCCTTATTGACAATTGTTAAGTCTTGGGTGTTATGTGGCAAGTATCTGGCTATTCGAATTCTAAATTCCAAGAGCACTTTAGCTTCTTTGTTTTCATTAATTGACTTTCTTTGTTTTATGATACCACCAGTTCTTGTTTGCAGGCAAATGGTGAATCTGTGTGATCTTCTTACAGCAGCTAATCAAGTACTTCTTCAGTTTCTTTGCTGAGGTAGTGTTTGCTATCTATTGTTGTCTTTTAAATTCTGGGTTTGTATGTATTTGTTTTTAAAGGTGTGAGTGACTGAGTGCACAATCACGAAAAGTGACTGAGTTCTCACAATCATGAAAAGAGCACATTTGGTTTGACACATGAAGTTATGTGAAGCATCTCTTAGCCACTACTGCCACCTCAGCAGGAGTTATGTGTGTCTAAGAATCCAGGAGAATCCCCAGCTGTGCATTATGTCTGTCTCAGATAGTGCCACTCCATCAAGAGCTAAAAATGATAAACCCCTGGATCCTGAGGTCCAGATATCCAAGCTACTCTACTTTTCAGGGTTTAAACTGAAGCCTTTTGTTTTTCCTCCAGGAACTGTGAAAGGGCAGCTACTGTGTTTTGTTAAGTTCATCTTCTTCTTCTTCTTCTTCTTCTTCTTCTTCTTCTTCTTCTTCTTCTTCTTCTTCTTCTTCTTCTTCTTCTTCTTCTTCTTCTTCTTCTTATTCTTCTTCTTCTTCTTCTTCTTCTTCTCTCTCTCCCTTCCTCCCTCTCTCTCTTTTGTCATCAAAGAATAAATCTTAGAAGTAAGCTTTTATAGGGTACCTGGTATATCTTGGTCAATCAGTTTTTTATTTAAAATAAGAAGATTTCTGTTCCATATTAACATACTTCAAATAGGCTATTCCTATTGGACAATAAATACCGGAAGCTGATTGGCTACTTTTCTCGATGCTGATTTGCCAATAATAGCAGGGCTATGATTGGCCAATACAAGCAGCGGGAAAAACAAGTAGCCGTCATTGGACACTAGCTGCGAGCAGCTCTCTATAAAAAGAACTGCTGCGGCTCCTGGTTAGATCAGACTTTAAGAACTAAATAAAAGAGCTGGAACCTGGAACCAATTGAACCAATCATGCTAAATGGGAGGCCCCAATCATGACCCAGTTAAGCCGGATGGGTCCGTGAGAATTTGTGGGGACTACAAGGCTACCCTGAACCATGCATTATAGCAAAGTGCACTACAGTTCCAGTAGTGCAACACCTACTACACTCCCTGGGAAGGGGCAAGGTTTTCGCAAACCTCGACCTTGCCCAAGCTTACCAGCAATTGCCAGTAGACCCGGAAACAGCAGAGGCCCAAATGATCATGACGCATAGGGGAGAATTCAAATGTATAAGATTACAATTCGGAGTCAGCGTAACCCCAGGGGTTTTCCAAAGCCTAATGGAGTGGTTATTACAAGGGATAAAAGGAATAGTCCCATACTTTGATGACATGCTCATCTCAGCTAACGACGAGAGACAATTAGAAGCTCACCTCAGAGAGGCCCTGCAAACGTTCCAAAAAGCGGGACTCAATGTAAAAAAGGAAAAGTGCAAATTGGCCACATCAAAAGTCAAATTCCTGGGGTACAAAATTGATAAAGAGGGCATCCACCCCACAGAAAAAAAGATCAAGGCAATCAAAGAGGCGCCTAGACCAAAAAATAAGGTTGAATTACAAGCTTTTCTGGACTCATAAACTTTTACCACGTCTTTCTGCCATAGAAGGCAACTACGGTGGAACCTCTACATAGACTCCTAGACAAATCAGCCATCTGGACCTGGGGACAATGTGAAGAGACAGCATTCCAGAAGATAAAGGACCTCATCACCTCTGATGCAGTATTGATGCAATACAGCGAGACATTACCACTTACAGTTACATGCGACGCATCACCGTTTGGTGTCGGGGCCGTGCTTAGCCATGTCCTGCTGGATGGAAGAGAAGCCCCCATTGCCTTCTGCTCAAAGACCCTCTCAAAAACTGAAAGGAACTATAGCCAGTTGGACAGAGAGGCATTGGCAGCTATATCAGGCATAAAACGCTTCCACGAATACCTTTACGGTAGGACTTTTACCCTTGTGACCAATCACAAACCCCTTTTAGGTATACTCACTGGAAACAGAGCCACCCCTAACATGCTGTTGCCGAGAATGACAAGGTGGTCCGAATTTCTGGCAGGATACAACTATAGCCGAATCCATCGGCCCGGAAAAAACATTTCGCATGCCGATGCTTTGAGCCGTGCTCCCTTACCAGACATAGAGACTGACCTGGCACCAACCACTTCCACCCTACAAATCGAGACTTTGACAAACCTACCAATAACCGCAGCCGACATTGCCAGAATGACCGCAAAAGACAAGACATTGTTACAAGTTTTGAACTGGGTAGGAAAAGGGTGGCCGGAAAATGAGACAGACATTATTTTCAAACCGTATAAGAATAGACAAACCAAACTGTCATTACTGAAAGGGTGTATATTTTGGGGTGATCGGGTCATAATACCAGAAAAACTACAAGACCAGGTATTGTGTATGTTGCATGAAGGCCACCCGGGCATCGTGCAAATGAAAACTCTGGCCAGGAGCTATGTATGGTGGCCAGGGATGGACAAAGATATTGGGAAATGGGTCGAAACTTGCAGGAAATGTCAAAACTCCCACCCTGCACCCCTTTCAGCCTCTGTTCTGGACTGGGAAACATCAAGGGGTCCCTGGTCACGAATACATATAGACTTCACGGGCCAACAAAAGGGCAAACATACCTAATCATAGTAGATGCTTACTCCAATTGGTTAGAAGTAAGCATCATGCACTCTACGACCACCAAAGCAGTCATCAAACAGCTACGAAAGCTATTCACTACACACGGGTTACCGGATGTACTCGTCTCCAAAAACGGCCCACAATTTACTGCACTACCCTAAAATTCCTATCAGAAAATGGTATACGACATGCACTGACAGCACCGGGCTGACCAGCAACGAATGGTAGGGCGGAACGCATGGTCTGGTATACCAAGGAAACACTAGCCAAATTAGACACAGGGGACATGCAAGAAAGAATCGAAAAAATGCTCACAATACAATACATAATACCAAACTCCACCACAATAAAAGCCCAACAGAATTATTGATGGGCAGAAAACTAAGGTCACATTTAGACAGATTACACCCAAATTACACCACCGAAAAACCAATCAACTCCTCGAGCAAGTATCACAAATTTGAACCAGGACAACTAGTACACGCAAAAAACCTCACCGGCCAACCATTGTGGATACCAGCAACAATTACACAGATAACCGGACCACGATCCTACAGAATGGAAACAGACGACGGTTGAACCTGGCAAAGACATATTGACCAACTACGGTCACGCACACTACAATGCACCACTGACACACCCAGACACGAAGAACAACACACACACATACCAACAACATCACAACAACTACACAAAACCAGTAACAGATCAATCAGAGAGGGGGGAGACCCCTCAGTAATAAATAAGGGGGGGACCCTCCGGTAGAAAAAGAAGTCCCTCCGGTAGAAAAAGAAACCCCTCTTGTAGAAAAAGAAACCTCCCCGATAGAAAAAGAAACTGCAGAAAATCAAAATAATCACAATAAAAAACATTCCCAAATAAACACAAGAAAAAACAGTGACCTACCTGTAGAAGTCTTCAACGAGGAACAAGAAACACAAGTAGACCTGGATGCTTGGTCGGAAAGGAGCAGCCGGGCCGACTCTACCGGCCCGAGTAGGCCGAGCGGGAGCGGCATGGCTGACTCTACCTTCCAGGAGGTTCGAGAGAGACTGACAGGAGAAACAGTGATCCCGTCCAAACCCGTTGAAGATGATGACACAACTAAACCACGCAGGTCAGCTAGGCAACCTAGAAGCCCTGCCTACTTACGTGACTACATACAGTAGGACCGTACCAAGAGGGGAGGGGTGTTCCATATTAACATACTTCAAATAGACTATTCCTATTGGACAATAAATACCCAAAGCTGATTGGCTACTTTTCTCGATGCTGATTTGCCAATAATAGCAGGGCTATGATTGGCCAATACAAGCGGCGGGAAAAACAAGTAGCCGTCATTGGACACTAGTCGCGAGCAGCTCTCTATAAAAAGAGCTGCCGTGGCTCCTGGTTAGATCGGACTTTAAGAACTAAATAAAAGACCTGAAGTTACGCTAATCTCTGAGTGTCATTCCCGCGAACTGAACAATTTCAACCTCTCATGACAAACATTTTAGAATTATAAGTTATAGCTCGAAGCATCAAATTAGGATGACAAATTCATTAAAAAAAATTAAACCACAAAATTTTATATCCTTATATTTTTCCATCAAAATTTTAAAGAAAAAAGTATTCCATTCTTCTTTTATTTTTTTGTAAATAAAGTTTATTTAAGTTTCATATATTTAAAACATTTAAAAAGAAACAAATATATAAACAAATATATATACATATGTACATTTTGCAGCAAGTATTGAGCATTGGTTACACTTTTCTTTTTCTTTTACCCCATAACATTGACGTGATCTACCTTGTTACAATACCTTCCTCGTTCTTTTAATGTTTTAATTTCACAGAAAACGTAATGATTAAACACACGTCCTTCATAGTTTCATAACTTATTCAGTTATCAAATGTTGCTTTTTCTTTAACCATTCGTATCAACAGTTCCAAACTTTGTAGTATTCACTATCTTTGTTGTTTTTGAATAATTTCGTTAGGCTGTCCATCTCTGCACACTCGTGAATTTTTTTAATGACTATCTACTCTGAAGGGACAATAGACAGTTTCCAATTTTGAGCATAACTTATTCTGACTGCTGTTATAATGTGCAAGATTAAATATTAATGTTCTTTTTTTCTATTTTTGAGTCTATCACACCCAGCAAAAAGGTTTCAGGTTCAAGCTTCACTTCTTGTTTAATTATATTTAGAATCTAATTTTAGATATTTTTCCAAAACTTCTGAGCATATGGACAAGTCTACCACATATGGAAGTATGTTCCCTGAATGCAGTTACACTTCCAACAGTTTGGGGGGAGATTCGGGAACATCTTAGCCAGTCTCTTAACAAGTGCCAACAATACACCATTTTATAAAAATTCTCTTTGTATGAGACTGACATAGTTTCTTTGTAATTTATTTCCCAAATATGTTCCCACTTGTCTAATTCTCTGTGGCCCATATTTTTTGCACAAATTATCAAACACTCCTTGACTGTTTCTTCTTTTAATTTATAATCCAATAGATATTTATATATTTTACTAATCAACTTCCTTTCCTCTCCATGCCAAATTTATCTAATTCTTTGTAGGTCATGTTGAAACCAAATTGTTCTTTATCTTTTTTGTAATGCGTTTTTATTTATGCATAGGGCCACCATGCTATCTCTTTTCCTTGCATTTGTATTTGATTCCTACCCTTTAACTCTCCAGTTTGATGTAATAGATCTTTATATCTTACAATATTATAAAAATCTAAAACATTTGGATGTGTAACTGCCTCGACTGTAGATAACCACAGAGGGACCTTGCAGTAATGTACTTTTTTATCTTTTCCCAAATATTTAGTAACACATTCCTTATAAAATGCCTTTGAAAATACAAGTGGTGTTTACTCTTTCCATCCCACATGAATGCGTGTCATCCAAGTTGGAGATCAAAGCCCTCTAATGTTAAGATCCTTTTATTTATCAAATTAACCCAGTCTTTGAGCCAGGTGGCTGTCTCAGCATAGTAGTATGTTTCAAAATCTGGAAGACCAAAGCCTCCTTTCTTTCTATCATCCTATAATAATTTATATTTTATTCTGGGTTTTTTTCCCTTGCCATATAAATTTGGATATGTGTTTATTTAGTTCTTCAAAAAAGCATTTTTCCAACTTGACTGGCACCATCTGAAATAAGAACAACAATTTTGATAAAATATTCATTTTTACTATTGCAATAGGGCTTAATAGATCTATTTGTAATTTAGCCCAATTATCTAAGTCTTTAAATATTCAGATTGTTAATTTATCATAATTAACTTTTTTAATTGATGAGCACCTAGCTGTCAGCCATATCCCCAGATATTTTACTTTATTTAGCACCTGTATCCTTAATCTCTTTGTTAGCTATTGCCTTTTGTTCATTTGTACAGTTTTTTGTTTTCATTTTTGTTTTTTCTTTATTAATTTTAACCCTGCCACTTTTCCATATTGTTCTATTTCTTTCATCAAAATAGGTGTCATTTCCAGGGGATCTTCAACTATAAAGGCCTATAGGCCTTCCACTATAAATATCATCAGCAAATGCTTGAAGTTTGTACTCCTCCTTTTTAACTTTTAACCCCCTGATCTCTTGATTTTGTCAGATTTGTACCAGTAGTGTCTTTTCTGCTAATATGTAACGTAGGGGAGCCAAGGGGCATCCTCGTCTTACACTCTTATTTATCCTTATGTTATCTGTATTTTCTGCTTTTATTAATATTTTTGCAGTTTGGGTATTATATATTGTTTTAATGAATCCTAAAACTTTTTCACCAAATTTCATGCCTGTCAGTTGTTTAATAAGAAAATTCCAATTCAAATTGTCAAATGCCTTCTGAGCATCTAAAAACATCAATGCCATTGTTTTAGTTGTGTGTACTTCATAGAATTCTAAAACATCCATAATTATTCTTGTATTTGTCTTCATTTGTCTATATGGCAGAAACCCATTCTGGTCAGTATGAATAATCCTACTTAATATTTTCTTTAATTTTTCTGCCAATATTGTAGCCAAAATCTTGTAATCTATATTTAAAAGTGATATTGGTCTATAATTTTGAAATTTGTATGGGTCTGATTGCTCTTTGGGGATAAGGGTTATATATGCTTCGATCCATGACTGTCAGCCTTCAAGTTCTTCTACTATCGCTTTACATCTTTCGGCTGTCATAAGAAATGGGGGGGGGGGGGAGGACGGGATGAGTCTGGGAAGTGAGCTGGAGGTGTTACATTTTTCTGTTGTGTAAATGAGGGGGGGGAAGCATACATCAGAGTTAGGTTTCTATTTCTCGCTTAGCTTTCTTTTCTCTGCGCAACTGCAACCCGTTATCAAAGTATGCCAAGGTCAATGGACAGAGGCCTCATCATCACCTGAAGATGCCCACATGATCATATTCACAATTTCTAATTGGAAGTTTCATCTGAACTATTGGGGGTGGGAACACTTCCATCACTTTATATCTGTGATTTACGTGCCTAATTTCTCAGATTCAGAATTCTCTGGTTGCTACCACTTCACTTTCAGTAAAAGATAACTTTTCTCTAAATTAAAGAGTCACCTCTCCCGCAGGAGAGGAGTCAGAAACCCCGGTTACCCCTGAGAAGGATGATTTTGACTTGGAAGACGACTTCCTGGTAAGTTCAAGCGTGGGCCCTATGACCATTTTGGTGAAGTTGAGGGTACCCAATTCAGGGGTCGAAGGGGAAATGCTAGCCCTATTAGATTCTGGGTGCACAAGGTGTATAATCAACATGGAAGTAGTGAAGAAAATGGACTTAAAAATAAAACCTTTAAAGATGCCCATTTCCTTTGCCCAGTTAGATGGATCAGTGGCTGGAGGTTGCCCTGCACGTTTTATCACAGAACCTATAGAAATGATCATGGGAGAACATGATGAGATTCTGCGCTTTATTGTGGTCCCTGGGATGGAGCAACCATTAATACTGGGATTGCCCTGGCTCCGGAAATGGAACCCCCAGGTTAACTGGAGAAAGGGGTTGTTGCGCATACGCACCAAGCAGGATCTCACTTTCAGACCAGCAGCCAAGCTGTGCAGATCTCTGCAGCCTTCATCTGACTCTTCCTCTTCCACAGCATCTAGTCATGTCCACCGTGGATCGTAACAAATTCCTTTTGGCAGCCACCATCCTTCTGCAACAGTGCGAAGCCATCTACAGGCTCTGTGAACTCTACTACGGGAAGAAAAGGAGGCACCCAAAAAAAGTCTGGGTCCAAAGATGGTTCGCCAGAAGAGCAGAGGACGGACTGTACAACAAGCTGATGGTGGAGCTCAGGAGCGAAGACACTTGGGCGTTCCAGAATTTCATGAGGATGCCTCCAGCCATGTTTGATGAAGTTGTGCAGCAGGTGACACCCAGGTTGACCAAGGCAAACACCAACTTCCAGACCAGCCTGGAACCTGGGCTCAAGGTGGCACTCGCTCTGTGCCACCTGACCTCAGGGACCATGTAAACGTGCATGCAGTACGGCTGGAGGGTGCCACACAACACCATCAGCATTGTGGTCAGAGAAGTGGTGCAGGCCATCATCGAAGAATATATGGAGGAGCTCCTCCAGTGCCCCACCACTGAAGAAGGATGGAAGAAAGTTGCAGAGCAGTGGTATCAGAGGTGGAACTTCCCCCACACTGTTGGAGCCATCAATGGCAAGCACATGGCCTGCAAAGCTCCAGCCAAGTCGGGGTCCACTTATTTCAACTACAAGGGCTTCTTCAGTATCATCCTCTTTGCCATAGTGGATGCTGACTACAAGTTCATGTACATTGATGCTTCAGGCAACGGCTCATTTTCAGATGCCCAGGTATACAACGCCAGTCACCTCAAGGAGGGGCTGGAACGAAACCTCATCGTGGGCTTCCCAGATCCAGACCCCCTGCCCAACGACACGCAAGATATGCCCTACTTCATTGTGGGGGATGACGCCTTCTCCCTCACAACCTACCTCATGAAGCCCTACATCTCCAAATGCCTCACCTGTGAAGAGAGGATTTTCAACTACAGGCTGTCCAGGGCAAGGCGGGTGGTGGAGAACGCCTTTTGCATCCTGTCCAACAGTTTCCAGGTACTTCTCACCACCATGCAGCATCGCCCAGAGACCAGGAGGAGGATCATGGAAGCTTGCTGCATCCTGCATAATCTCATGCGCACCCGCTACCCAGTGTTGCAGAACAGGCTCATGGACCTCCAACAAGGCAATGGGGACATGGAGCCTGGGGAATGGAGGCAAGCGCAATACCTGATAGACACTGAGGGTGTGCAAGGCCCCAACAGAGCCTCACATGAGGCGAAGAAGCAGCGCAACCTCCTGAAAAACTGGTGCAACTCCCCAGCTGGAGCAGTGGAGTGGCAAGACAGGATGATAGATGATTAATGGATGCTTCCTTCAGCCTGTCTCATCACACTGATGAGATTGGGCCATGTATGTTGGGTGGGCCTACAATGAACAGGGCATTTAATAAAAAATTGTGTTTATGTTGACATGTGTGGATGATTGATTACATTATTATTGATAATAAAGGGCCATAGGTGTGGCACCTGGGAGGGTGGACCATCCAGTCCCACTATGCTTGCACTGGATGTTTATCTATCCCACAGCTACTACCCATTCCAAAGGTATCCCTGCCCATCCCACTGCTATCCTTACCCATCCCACAGCTATTACACATCCCACAGGTATCCCTGCCCATCCCACTGCTATCTTAACCCATCCCTCAAGCCTGCAAAGGCTTAAACCATTTCTAAAAGTTTCCACCAAGACTTTATTAAAAAAAAGAAATGAAGCAAGTGTGTGAATCAAAGATTGACTTTATTAACAACAAGCTATAAAAGAAAAATGAGTCTCTGGCACTCCTCTTGGTCGTTCAGTCTCAGGGGTGAAGGGTCCAGGTGCTGTGGAGGGTCCAGGTGCTGGTGCTGGAGTGCTTGTCTGATCCCCCGCATCATCAGCTCCTCCAGAAGCAGAAGCAGCAGAAGCTCCAGCCCCAGAAGAGCGAGCCCGTGCTACAGAAGCCCCAGCAGAACCAGAGTGAGGGCCAGGGGGTGGGATGGTGGCCCTGTCCCTCTTGCCAGGGCTGGCAGCAGACGGCTGAGGCTTTCTGTTCTTCCTCATAGTTGTGGGGATGCTGGCTGGCAGGGAGGCTGGCAGGGAGGCTGGCAGGGAGGCATGCACCAAGGCTGGCAGGAAGGCTCTCACCAAGGCTTGCAGGAAGGCTGGCAGGCAGGCAGTTACCAAGGCTGGCAGGAAGGCTGGTAGGCAGGTATGAACCAAGGCTGGCAGGCAGGCAGGAACCAAGGCTGGCAGGAAGGCAGGAACCAAGGCTGGCTGGCAGGCAGACTGGCTGGCAGCAAGGCTGGCAGGCAGGCAGGCAGCAAGGCTGGCAGGCAGGCAGACAGCAAGGCTGGCAGCAAGGCTGGCAGCAAGGCTTGCAGCAAGGCTTGCAGGCAGGCATGCAGGCAGGGCAGGCAAGGCTGTCAATCCGTCCGGCAGTTGGTCTTTCCTCTGAATGGTGACCTGCTCCGAGCTGCTTCCCTTATATCCGCGGGGCTTACGCAATGCATCCTCCCTGAATGCACAATTAACGCTAGGAATCCGTTAGGCTTCCGCTGTGCATCCGCTAGGCTTCTGCTCTGCATCCGCTTCATCCACTGTACATCCACTTCATCCATTCCACGTCTGCTTTGCTGAGGCCCCCCGGAAGCCCTGTGGATGTGCCATCCGCTCTCATCCACTTCCATCCGCTGGGCTTCCATTCCGCATCCGCTTTCCGTCCGCTCTGCATCCTCCCTGCATCCGTTCCTTTCCGTGTTATCCGCTCTGGTTATGCAAATTTTTGCCCATTTTGAGAGCGGATAACAACGGATGGGATATTTTCCTTGTCCGTTGTGTCCTTTTTACTAACGTTTTGCATCCGTTGGGCAGTTTGACAGGGCCTTTAGATGAGGCCCATCAAGCTTATAAGAAGTTTGCAGACAAGAAAAGATCTCCACAGAAATTATATAAAGTAGGCAACAAAGTTTGCTTGTCCACCAGATACCTGAAAACCACTCAGAAGTCAAAGAAGCTTGGTCCTAAATATGTTGGTCCTTTCACGATTGAACGGATTATAAATCCTGTAACAGTCCAGCTGAACTTACCAAAAACTCTTCGACGAATTCACCCGGTTTTCCATGTTAGTTTGTTAAAACCTGAACATACTTCTGATTTAAGACCCATCCAGGCTGACCCTTCCATACCAATACTGATTGAAGGTGAACAACATTTTGAAGTTAAAGAAATTCTGGACTCTCACAAATGGAGGGGTTGGCTCCAGTATCTTGTATCCTGGAAACATTTCCCCTCTTCACAAGCCGAATGGGTTAATGAATCCGATGTTAAAGCCCCTAAGTTGATCAAAGCATTTCGTTCCAAGTATCCTGATAAGCCCTAGGAGTGTATTCCTTTGTAATTGTCTAATGATTAATTATTGTCTTTATATTTTCTCCTCTCTCTCTTCTAGGACTGACGGTTTTCCTTTTTCTAGGAGGGCCGAATGTCAGCCTTCAAGATCTTCTACTATCGCTTTGCATCTTTCGGCTGTTATAAGAAATGGGGGGAGGGGAGGATGGAATGAGTCTGGGAAGTGAGCTGGAGGTGTTACATTTTTCTTTTGTGTAAATGAGGGGGGGGGGAAGCATACATCAGAGTTAGGTTTCTATTTCTTGCTTAGCTTTCTTTTCTCTGCGCAACTGCAACCTGTTATCAAAATATGCCAAGGTCAACTGACAGAGGCCTCATCATCACCTGAAGATGCCCACATGATCATATTCACAATTTCTATTTGGAAGTTTCATCTGAACTATTGGGGGTGGGAACATTTCCATCACTTTGTATATGTGATTTACGCACCTAATTTCTCAGATTCAGAATTCTCTGGTTGCTACCACTTCACTTTCAGTAAAAGATAACTTTTCTCTAAATTAAAGAGTCTAAGTATTTCTTTCTTGGATTTTGAATGGAGCACCATCTGACAATGACTTTGGTATATTAGTGCTATCCAAGCCTTCATTATATAGGTCTGTCATTAACTCCTCCAATAACTCTTGAAACTCCTTATAGAATTCAGACGGAATTCCATCCGGGCCTGGGGTTTTATTTGATTTTTGGGCTCCAATTGCCTTTCTAATTTCTTCTGTAGATATTTTATTATTTAAAATACATTTCTCTTCATCCATAATTTCTGATAAATTTTTTTCTTTCAAATATTGACTGATAAGTTCTTCTGATACTTCTTGATTGTACAGATTTGTAAAAAAGTCCTTGGCAATATCTTTCGTTTCCTTAGCCTGAGTACATACTTTCCCTTCTTGGTCTTGGAGAGCTACAGTTGTTTTTTTTCCTTGTTCTTTTTTTACTTTATGGGCTAGCCATCTGCCTGGCTTATTTGCATTTTCAAAATAATTTTGTTTTATTAATTTAACTTTTCGGGCTAGATCTTGCTGCATACTTAAATTTATCTAAAGCCCATGTCACACTGCCCAACGGATGCAAAAAGGACACAACGGACGAGCAAAATGTTCCATCCGTTCTTATCCGCTCTCAAAAGGGGCAAAAATTTGCATAACTGGAGCGGATAACACGGACGCGGGGAGGACGCAGGGCGGATGCAAAGCAGATGCGGAATGGAAACCTAGCAGATGGAAGCGGATGGGAGCGGATGACACCTCCGCTAGGCTTCCGGGGGGCCTCAGCAAAGCAGACGCGGAACAGATACAGCGGATGCACAGTGGACGCGGAACGGATGAAGCGGATGCACAGCGGCTGCACAGCAGATTCAGAGTGGAAGCCTAATGGATGCCTGGCGTTAATTGTGCATGCGGGGAGGATGCATTGCGTCAGCCCCGCAGATATAACAGAAGCAGCTCGGAAGCAGATTGCCATTCAGAGGAAAGACGTGCTGCCGGACGGATTGGCTGCCTTGCCTGCCCTGCCTGCATGTCTGCCTGCAAGACTTGGTGCCAGCCTGGGTGCCAGCCTGCCTGCAAGCCTTGCTGCCAGGCAGTCTGCCTGCCAGCCTTGCTGCCTGCCTTTGTGCCTGCCTCCCTGCCAGCCTTGGTGCCTGCCTTGGTGCTAGCCTTCCAGCCAGCCTTGGTGCCTGCCTGCCAGCCTTGGTGTCTGCCTGCCTGCCAGCCTTCCTGCAAGCCTTGGTGCCAGCCTCCCTGCCAGCCTTGCTGCCAGCCTTGGTTCCTGCCAGCCTCCCTGCCAGCCAGCAACCCCAGAACCATGCGGAAGCACAGCAAGTCTCAGCTATCTGCTGCCAGCCCTTGCAAGAGGGACAGGGTTACCATCCCGCCCCCTGGCCCTCACTCTGGTTCTGCTGGGGCTTCTGCAGCATGGGCTCACTCTTCTGGGGCTGGGGCTTCTGCTGCTTCTGCTTCTGCTTCTGGAGGAGCTGATGACAAGCACTCCAGCACCAGCCACCTCCACAGCACCTGGACCCTTCACCCCTGAGATTGAGCGACCAAGAGGAGTGCCAGAGACTCATTTTTGTTTTATAGCGTGTTGTTAATAAAGTCTATTTATGATTCACACACTTGCTTCATTTCTTTTTTTTAATAAAGTCTTGGTGGAAACTTTTAGAAATGGTTTAAGTTTTTGCATGCTTGTGGGATGGGTAAGGATAGCTTTGGGATGGGTTAGGATACCTGTGGGATGTGTAATAGCTGTGGGATGGGTTAGGATAGCAGTGGGATAGATAAACCTTCAGTGCAAGCATAGTGGGACTGTATGGTCCACCCTCCCAGGTGCCACACCTATGGCCGTTTATTATCAATAATAATGTAATAATTATCCACACATGTCAACATAAACACAACTCTTTATTAAATGCCCTGTTCATTGTAGGCCCACCCAACATATATGGCCCAATCTCATCCGTGTGATGAGACAGGCTGAAGGAAGCATCCATTAAGCATTTATCATCCTGTCTTGCCACTCCACTGCTCCAGCTGGGGATTTGCACCAGTGTTTCAGGAGGTTGCGCTGCTTCTTTGCCTCATGTGAGGCTCTGTCGGGGCCTTGCACATCCTCAGTGTCTATCAGGTTTTGCCCTTGCCTTCATTCCCCAGGCTCCATGTCCCCATTGCCTTGTTGGAGGTCCACGAGCCTGTTCTGCAACACTGGGTAGCGGGTGAGCATGAGATTGTGCAGGATGCAGCAAGCTTCCACGATCCTCCTCATGGTCTCTGGGCTATGCTGCATGGTGTGAGAAGTACCTGGAACCTGTTGGCCAGGATGCCAAAGGCATTCTCCACCATCCATCTTGCCCTGAACAGCCTGTAGTTGAAGATCCTCTCTTCATGGGTGAGGTATTTGGAGGTGTAGGGCTTCATGAGGTAGGTTCTGAGGGAGAAGGCTTCATCCTCCATGATGAAGTAGAGCACATCTTGCTTGCCATTGGGCAGCGGGTCTGGATCTGGGAAGCCCACCATGAGGTTGCGTTCCAGCCCCTCCTTGAGGTGACTGGCATTGTATACCTTGGCATGTGAAGATGAGCCGTTGCCTGAAGCATCGATGTACATGAACTTGTAGTCTGCATCAACCATGGCAAGAGGATGATGCTGAAGAAGCCCTTGTAGTTGTGATAAGTGGACCCCAACTTGGCTGGAGCTTTGCAGGCCACGTGCTTGCCATCTATGGCTCCAACGGTGTGGGGGAAGTTCCACTTCTGATACCACTGCTCTGCAACTTTCTTCCAGCCTTCTTCAATGGAGGGGCACTGGAGGAGCTCCTCCTTGTATTCTTCGATGATGGCCTACACCACTTCTCTGGCCACAATGCTGATGGTGTTGGGTGGCACCCTCCAACCATACTGCATGCTCCTGTAGGTGGTCCCTGAGGCCAGGTGGCACAGAGTGAGTGCCACCTTGAGCCCAGGTTCCAGGCTGGGCCGGAAGTTGGTTTTTGTCTTGGTCAACCTGGATGTCAGCCGCTGCACAAGTTCGTCAAACATGGCTGGAGGCATCCTCATGAAGTTCTGGAATGCCCGAGTGTCTTCGCTCCTGAGCTCCACCATCAGCTTGTTGTACAGTCCATACTCTGCTCTTCTGGCAAACCATCTTTGGACCTAGACTTTTTTTGGGTGCCTCCTTTTCTTCCCGTAGTAGAGTTCACAGAACCTGCAGATGGTTTCGCACTGTTGCAGAATGATGGTGGCTGCCGAAAGGACTTTGTCACAAACCATGGTGGATATGACTGGATGCTGTGGAAGATCAAGAGTCAGATGAAGGCTGCAGAGGTCTGCACAGCTTGGCTGCTGTTCTGAAAGTGAGATGCAGGTGAGTTGCTCCCCCTTTTTATCGGCAGTATAGGTGTCCCTTTGCATCCTATAGGCATCCTCTAGGCATCCTGCAGACATCCTTAATATCCGATATAGGTCCCCTCTGCGAACGTTTTTTCTGTTTTAAACACTTTGTTTCTGTGCTGCATCTGTTCTGCATCCATTCTGCGTCCGTTCCAATTCCTCCCTGCGTCCGGGCGGATGCGAGTTGCGCGGATGCGTAGCGGATGCCTAGCAGATATAGCGGATGCGTAATGGATGCGTAGCGGATGCGTACGGATGCAGAACGGATGAACTGGATACATTTTCTGCGCAAAAGTTTTGCGCAGCCCAAAACTTTTGGAGCAGATGAAACGCCCATAAACGGATGCTGGACGGATAGAGAGGAAGCAAAACGGAGGCAGTGAGTACATCGCGTTTTCCCACAGATGGCAAGCTTTTTTGTCCATTTTACATCCTCTTTGCATCCGTTGGTTCAGTGTGACATGGGCTTTATGTTTTACCAAATTTATTTCTTTCCTGGTGTTTTGATTATTTGGATCAATTTGTCTGCTTACTTCAAAATCTTTAAGTTTCTCTCTCCACTCATTTTGTTGTTGCTTTTTTTCTTTATTCTTTTTAATACTATAGCCAATAGTTAAACCTCTCACGTAAGCTTTAGTTGTATCCCAGATATTTTGAAGGGACATATGCTCTTTCTTAATTATTTCAAGAAATATTTTCAATTCTTTTTTCACCATTTCAATATATTCATTATCTTTTAGTATACTATTATTAAATGTCCATCTTCCAATCATTCTCTTTCCTTTCCACTTCATTTGAATAGGGTTATGATCAGCCCATACATTTGGCAAAATCTCTATATTTTCAGTGTTTTCCATTAAGCTTGGGTCCATCCAAATCTGATCTATTCTGGACCAAGAGTGATGGGGAATGGAAAAGAAAATATGTTGCTTTTTAGTTGGATATAGTTCTCTCCACACATCCTTCAAATTTAATTCCCTCACCATGTTATTAAAAGAAGATGGGAATAGTCTCCTTTTATTTTTATTTTTTTAGAGCTTTTATAGTCTTTGTCCTTGTCTGAAGCAGCATTCAAATCTCCTACAATCTCCTGAAGCAGCATTCAAATCTTCTACAACATACTCTTGTATATTCAGTTTCTACTATATTGTGATGGAGTTTATTACATAATTCTTTTTGACTTACATTCCGGGCATATACTGTAACTAACAGAATCTTTTTCTGGTTTAATATTATTTCTATAAATAACATTCTTCCTTCATCATCCTTATATACTTGTTTGTGTTGCAGCCAATCTTTTATATATACTACGATACCCCTTTTTCTTTTATTTGAAAAAGCCCAATACATTTTTCCCAAAGTGGTATCCTTTAGGGGGTCTGCCTGTTTATCTATGATGTGTACTTCTTATATACAAAGCCTGCATTTTGTGTTTTAAGTTTTTCAAATGACTGTTTTCTTTTTAATGTTGAGTTTAAACCATTGATATTCACTGAAAATAAGGTGATTTATCTGTTTGTGTTACTGTCTGTGTAGAGTGTTTTTTGTAGAGTGTTACTGTGTAGAGTGTTTTTTGTTTCTTTTCTTGTTCTGGGTTCTCTTGTACTTAGTCTATTGTTCTCATCTTCTCTAAGTTTCTGAGATTCTGACTGTGGTGCAAGTTCTTTCTCTTTGGAGAGTTGTTCTTCCTGGTTTCTTATTTTAGCTTACTATCAACAATCCTCCTCTTCATTTATCAATAATGGTGCCCCTAAAATGGAGCTGATCTTCAAAATAACAACAAGAATAACAACAATAACATCGAAACTGCATCTGAAAAAAAGCCTCTTTTACATTGCTAAAGTCAATAATTAAATAAAGTGCTTAAGAAGTGGAATTCCTTGTCTGTTTGGAAAAAAACCCCACAGTGGTTGCTTTTTTCAGTTTGAAATGGCTATATAGTCTGATTTTCCCACTGGATGATTCACCAGGCAACACTGAAGTGCTATGCTCGGCTTCTCACAAACTGCTGCTCCCTGGAGAATCTTGTGGGCTGATTTTGAGACTCTTGCTTAACCCAGGAGAGTTATTCACACTTGGGAAATCCTGTCTTCATTTTCCAAACTGGAAAGGTTTTTTGCTAGAAAAACTTTCCAGGCTGCTCAGCCAGCCATTTCTCTACTAGAAATCAAACAGTCAAGGATTAAAAATAATGTTAATGAGGCTCTAGTAGAGACATTACTAAGCTTAAGGGAGGAATTGTTCTAACATTTTGGAAGCTGCTTAAGATAGAATCATTCTGAAGCATGTTGGTTCACTTTGTTTTTGTCATATTTATTTTAGTTTGAATTTACTGAAATTTCTTTCTTTATGTTTTATTTTCAGGTTTGATTCTATTATTGTTGGAAAAAATATCCATCTGGTTCAGTTCCAAGCTGGGAGGAAGGCACTGGAAATAAAATGGAGGATGGAGGCTGATTAGAAAGAGGGTCCATTTATTGTTGAAGTAGAATCACCAGGGTTGGTGGTTCTGGACAGCTGACAAATGGTGTTGAGAGTAGGGAGCATTATACCTTCTTCAGGCTTTGCACGAGCTTCCTGTTTGTGTACAAGAACATGTATTCTATTGACTGTTGTCAGATTCCTCAGGGGTCATGTAGGGGTCATAGCTGGTTCTATAGGCAAAAGAGGAAATGCAAATCCAAATGCAAATGTTTGTCTGAGCTAATTTGGTCAGCCTCTGGCTTATTGTTTATCTGAGCTTCCAGATGAAGTTTGGACTGTTCTGCGATGGTGCAATGAAGGGACTTATGTTCTGAAAGGGTATTGGGCAATTCCTATTGTGGCTTAATGGCTTCCATCCTGTTTTGGATCTTGAGTGAGGGAACTGCTTTTAATGTTACTATTCTGCCTTTGTTCAGACTTTGCTGCAGGGAGTTTCAAAATATCCTGTCTTGAATGGAGTTCTGCCTGCAGTATCTGCTTTGCTTATGAATAAAGCTATCTAGATATTTGTCTTCCTCTTTCAATAAACTATTGCTTAAGTGCTGAGATTTGCTGTAGGCTATTAAGGAAAGTGGGGGCTGCTTTCTGTCTCTAAAAAAACATGTTACTCCATTTTTCCCTTTGGAGAAATATAATATTCTAACTTTTGAAATATTTCCCAAAATATTTCTAGGAGGGGTAGGCACTGACTTTCTTCATTATCATTCTATTTCATTTAATTTTCATCATGATTAGATTCATTTAACAGAATCATTCTAGCTTTCTAACCATTTTACATATTATTCTGTAAAAATGTCTGCATTGATTCAGCGCTTTGCAAGTAGAATAAGTAAGCAATTAAATAATTGATATGCTAATAAAACCTATTATTTATTCTGGACATCTAAGATTACATATGAGACTGTGGGCATTAAGTACTTGATATGGTTAAAAGTAACACTGAGAACAGGCTTTTGAAGTAGCTATAACCTTTCATTTTTCTTTAAAGGCTTCTTTATAGCTGGTGGCCAGTGGTAGGTTCGTAAATTTTAAAACTAAAATCCTTATGTGAAAATGACATCATTTTACATCATTTTTTTCCATTTCTCAGTCTAGACTACAGTCTTGGGATTTCATGGTGGTCTCTCATCCAAGTACCAACCAGGTTTGATCCTGCTTAACATTGTTAAATAAAGCAAAGTTGATGGGACACTATTTTGAATCACTTTGATAGTGCCAGTCCTAGTGAAAAAAGATCAGTTTTATTTAATGGCTTTGGGAATATCAGTGACAGATGTTTTCTATTTTTTCTCAAGAATCAAAATAAGGGTTCTCTGTTCTTGGGATAACAGGAGACAGAGACTGTGATATTGCTCAAGGTGAATGATAGTCCATGTTCTGTTTGGTTATGAATTGTTAGCAGTAGATCTATTCAAATGTTCATGCCATGTCTGGTTTCATTTAGCTGAGCTGAAACATTAAAAGAGACACTTAGAACAATGAAGGAATTTAAAACTAAGATCAGACGACACATCATTGTTGGAAAATGTATGCAGAACATCAATATAAAACATTTTTCCACCTTTAAGTTCAGCAATTACTAAGTAACAAACCATCAAAGAGGTATAGGTATAAAGTGGGAAAGAATCTGCATCATATACTCTTTTCTATGATTCTGATGGGTTAGTTGATGGAACAAAATAAAGCAAAACAAAGGCGAGCATTTCAAGTAGAATGTATTCCATAAATATCCATCTAGAGTGAGCTATTTATCAAACCTGACAGGGATATACACATGAAGGCTTTTACAGATTATTTTTAAGACCATCCACTTATCTGAGAATTTGAATTCAGGGGAAGGTTAAGTCATCAGTTTATTTAATTTACCGTATGGCCTTTAAAAAAATGCAACAGGGAGAATGGGAGACATAATGTTAGCAGGAAGGCATTCTCTGGCAAATAATATAAAGGATGATCATCTGATCTGCCTTTGTTTGGAAAGGATTTATTTGTTCTCATGGAGCTTGTGACTTTTCTTAGACATTGCAGAACAAAACCAGTACAATAGAGAGAGAGGAAAAAAAAGAATAGATGGATATCCCAAGACAATTTGGCCTCTGAGACTGAGCAGTAAATGATTGATTACAAAGTCAAGTTTTTCAAAGCATATACTAATGATGAAGAAGAAGGAGAAGGAGAAGGAGAAGGAGAAGGAGAAGGAGAAGGAGAAGGAGAAGGAGAAGAAGAAGAAGAAGAAGAAGAAGAAGAAGAAGAAGAAGAAGAAG
>BLBF01000019.1:15977322-16011925 GCA_015471245.1 Laticauda colubrina | reverse complement strand
AAGAAGAAGAAGAAGAAGAAGAAGAAGAAGAAGAAGAAGAAGAAGAAAGTAATAGCCTAAGCAGTCAAGGATTTTGGCATTTATTGTAAGAATTTCCAACAGAACCCTGTCCCTGGAATTAAAGTACAGATTGAGGGAAAATATAAAATTAGCTGTGCTAAAATTGACATGAGAATGTGTATGCATAAATGGGTTTTAAATGAATAAATAACTAGGAAACATTAAAACACAGCATTTCACTATCATAAGATGCTTTGTGAACAAATAGGTGTTTGATGACTACAGTGCTCATATATTACTGAGCAGTTTCAAGGCACCAGCTCACTTTTTTTTCCTCCTTTATCTTGGAAATAGGTCACCCTGTGTGAAGTTTGGCACATGGTCTCACTATATTAATTAGCACAGAATCTGTGACTCAGCAGACAATCCTCTTAGTTAACATTTGGAATTTTCCACTTTGTATAGAATTTTTGATAAATAATACTTCCTCAAAGTTGAATTAATGCCTTATAATTGCAAAGATATATCCATGTAGTTTTGGGAAGGGGTTTTCCAGGAATGCAGCTCACATTTTTTTCCATTTCTCTAGTATAGACTACAGCCCTAGGATTTCATGGTGGTGTTCCATCCATGTACCAACCAAGTTTGATCCTGCTTAGCATTGTTAAATAAATGGGATGCTGCCACTTGACCCATTAATTCTGGGCAGTTTTTAAATAAAGCCTCCATGTCTTCTAGGAGGTAATAGAAAAGGTTTGAAAGTAGTATACTGTACACAAAATAATTGTTGCTCCAGTGAATTCTTGAGATGAGCAAAGTGAAGGCAAATCTCCAGATGAGATATCTGACTGAGCTGACTTTGGATAAAATATTATTTAAGTTTCTCTTCTGACAGATTTCTGAATGATGCTGTTCAGCAATCAATCAATCTTAACCAAGCATATCAAACTGGTGAGGACTAGCTGGATCCCACCACTGAGTGATTTGTATTAATGACTTTAAACATACTGAACATTAAGGCATATGCTTCTATACAATGTTGACATGAGCAATTATGTTACCCAGTAAACATTAATATTTTAATTGTCAAGTGAAGTTTCAAGATAAGAAAAGAAAGTAAACATGCAAAGGGCTTAAATCTGGATAGTCAACTAGGATAGAACAATGATGACTAAATAAATTTTGATAGTTCAAAATTCTATAGTAATTCCAATTCTGTTTACACTCACATGAATTGCCAAATATGACAAGACTATATATAATGAAACATTCTGAATGGTTCTGAGATAGATCAGACAATATATTGTTTCTTAAAGCTTTTTCAAAATGAATTTGTACATTTTTCAGATCTGTAATGACACTCTAGAACTGCAATAATAATAGTAATGACTCAATAGTTGGATAAAAATGTCAAATCCAATCTAAACAGCTGGCTATGATGAACTATAATCATAATTACATCCTGTGATGATACCTTTAACACCATCAAACAACATCTACCTATCAGTTTTAACCACCATCAAAAAGAAAAAAATGTGGATAATTGCAGATTATCAGGGGATAATAGAATAAGATACAAAGAACTGGAAAAGATAATAAAGTATCAAAATCTAAAAATCAGGATATCAGAATAACAGAATAGTCTAAAGGGCCTGTCACATAGGCCGACGGATGCAAAACGTATGTAAAAAGGACACAGCGGACGAGAAAATGTTCCATCCGTTGTTATCCGCTCTCAAAAATGCCTCGAATTTGCATAAGCAGAGCGGACAACAATGGAAAGGAATGGATGGGGGGAGGACGTAGCCAGGATGGAAAGCGGATGCTCCACAGAAGCCTAGCAGATGGAAGCGGATGGAAGCGGATGGCACAGTCTCAGGGCTTCCGGGGGAGCACAGTGAAGCGGACACGCAACGGATGCCTAGCGGATGCCGAGCGGATGACACGGATGCTGAGCGGAAGCCCAGTGGATTCCTAGTGGATGCAAAGCGTTCACTGCACATGTGGGGAGGATGCATTGCGTCAGCCCCGTGGATATAAAGGGATGCAGCTTGCAAGCAGGTCACCATTCAGAGGAAAGACCTGCTGCCAGACACAGCTCCAGCCAGCCAGCCAGCCAGCCAGCCAACAACCATGGGGAAGAAGAGAAAGCCTCTGCCATCTGCTGCCAGCCCTGGCAAGAGGGACAGGACCACAATACCACCACCTGGCCCTGACTCTGCTTCTGCTGGGGCTTCTGCTGCTAGGGCTGACTCTTCTGGTGCTGGAGCTTCTACTGGTGCTGCTCCTGGTGCTGGGGCTTCTACTGGTGCTTACTCTGCTGGCACTGCTCCTGGTCCTGCTGGTCCTGCTGGTGCTCCTGGTGCTCCTGGTGCTCCTGGTGCTCCTGGTGCTGCTGGTCCTCCTGGTGCTGCTGGTCCTGCTGGTGCTTACTCTGCTGCTGATGATCCTGGTCCTGCTGGTGCTGCTGGTGCTCTTGGTGCTCCTGGTCCTGCTGGTGCTGCTGGTCCTGCTTTTGCTAGTACTGTTGTTGCTGCTGCTGGTGGTGGTGGTGGTGTGGTGGAGCAGCCCCTACAACTTTGAAGCCCCTCTGATGAGGTCCCAGATGGCCCTGCCAGAGGGAGGAAGAGGCATACACATGAACGAGAACGGAAGAGGAGGCAATACTCCATCAAAGAGGAATATGAGGATGAGGTGCTGGGATGGCTGAGGGAGAACGAGTATCTTTGGCGGAAGGGACACAAGCTCTATCGAGACACCAAAAGGAAGCAGGCTGATTGGAGAGAGAAAGTGGAGAGCCTGGGCTACACTTTGGAGGTGCTCCTCGGCTGGTGGAAGCACATGCACACCTGGTACGGGAAGCTGAACCTCAAGAAATCTGGCCAGGCCACGGTCAAGCTGACGAACCGAGAGACCTACATGATGGCCAAGTGCAGCTTCTTGGAGGGTGAGATCCGCCACCGAGGAACAGCCCCTCTGACAACCCTCTCTCTCAGGCAGCCTGCAGAGAGACAGTCCTCTTCTGGCCAAAAGTCAGCTCCTGTGTCCAAGCAGGTATCTGTGGAGCGTGCCACGATGGAGACCCCCCCGACAGCTGCACTCCCCGTAGCAGAGCACGTGGAGGACCCCCTGATGCAGTGGGAGCAAGGAGAGGGCACTTCCACCAAAGACCAACCCACATCCACCCCCAGCTCCACTTCCACAGAAAGCAGGCAGAGAGCCAGACTGGAGGGGCAGAGCCACACTGGCCTGCTGGAGATCAGAGAAACCATCAGCAGCATAGATCTCCTCTCTCAGCTGGTACATACCGACATACCATCCGCCAACTGCAAGCCCTTCCTCACCTACGTCAACCAGACCCTCATGGACATGTCCGAATCAAAGTACCAGGTGATCAAGGACAGAATCACCGGTCTTCTTCACAACCCTCCAGACCCAGTTAAACCTGCTCCCACCCAGTCCAGGTCTGCTCCTCCACCCCAGGTGATGTCACTGCCCTTCCAAGGCATTCCAGAGGCCCTCACCTCCCAAGGCTACGGCAACCAGGAGCTGCAGCAGCACAGGCAGCCCTTCCCAGTCCAGGCACAGGTACATCGAACGCCACTGGTGCCACCGATGCCACTGATGCCACTGATGCCACGGACACCACCAATGCCACCCATGCCACAGATGCCACCCATGCCACAGATGCCACCCACGCCTCACCTCGCTCAGCTGCAGATCAGACATCCCCACTACACTCCTCCTTCCTCCACCCCACAGCCAAGCCTGGCCTCAGAACATCTGTCATCGGTATTGGTGCTGACACCCCATGTCCTGGAGGAAGGGGCTCGCAACATCACAGGACTGAGCCAGCTCTCTGAGAGCTTCCTCCACACACCATCCCCTGTTGTCCTCTCAGGGCCAGACACCCCAATGGCACCTCAGACCAGCACTCCAGCAGCAGCCACCTCCACAGCACCTGGACCCTTCACCCCTGAGACTATGGGCATGCCTCAGAGTGACTGAGAAGAGTGCCAGAGACTGGGTGGCAACCTGTTGACTTTATCTTTGTTTGGGACACTTGGGTCATTTTGCTTTTACAGCTTTTTATTAATAAAGATTATCTTTGCTTCACACACTTGCTTCATTTATTTTATTAAATAAAGTCTTGGTGGAAACTTTTAGAAATGGTTTTAGCCTTTGCATGCTTGTGGGATGGGTAAGGATAGCTGTGGGGTGGGCAGGGATACCTTTGGGATGGGTAATAGCTGTGGGGTGGGCAGGGATACCTTTGGGATGGGTAATAGCTGTGGGATGGGCAGGGATACCTTTGGGATGGGTAATAGCTGTGGGATGGGCAGGGATACCTTTGGGATGGGTAATAGCTGTGGGATGGGCAGGGATACCTTTGGGATGGGTACTAGCTGTGGGATGGGTTAGGATACCTATGGGATGGGTAATAGCTGTGGGATAGATAAACCTCCAGTGCAAGCATAGTGGGACTGTATGGTCCACCCTCCCAGGTGCCACACCTTTGGCCCTTTATTATCAATAACAATGTAATCATTGATCCACACATTTCAACATAAACACAACTCTTTATTAAATGCCCTGTTCATTGTAGGGCCACTCAACATACATGGCCCAATCTCATCAGTGTGATGAGACAGGCTGAAGGAAGCATCCATTAAGCATCTATCATCCTGTCTTGCCAGTCCACTGCTCCAGCTAGGGAGTTGCACCAGTGTTTCAGAAGGTTGCGCTGCTTCTTCCCTTCACGTGAAGCTCTCTTGGGGCCTTGCACATCCACAGTATCTATCAGGTTTATTCCTTGCCTCCATTCCCCAGGCTCCATGTCCCCATTGCCTTGTTGGAGGTCCACGAGCCTGTTCTGCAACACTGGGTAGCGGGTGCGCATGAAATTGTGCAGAATGCAGCAAGCTTCCACGATCCTCCTCACGGTCTCTGGGCGATGCTGCATGATGGTGAGAAGTACCTGGAATCTGTTGGCCAGGATGCCAAAGGCGTTCTCCACCACCCGCCTTGCCCTGGACAGCCTGAAGTTGAAGATCCTCTCTTCAAGGGTGAGGCATCTGGAAGTGTAGGGCTTCATGAGGTAGGTTCTGGAGGAGAAGGCGTCATCCCCCACGATGAAGTAGGGCACATCTTGTGTGTTGTTGGGCAGGAGGTCTTTATCTGGGAAGCCCATGATGAGGTTGCGTTCCAGCCCCTCCTTGAGATGACTGGCGTTGTTTACCTTGGCATGTGAAGATGAGCCGTTGCCTGAAGCATCGATGTACATGAACTTGTAGTCAGCATCGACCATGGGGAAGAGAATGATGCTGAAGAAGCCCTTGTAGTTGTGATAAATGGACCCTGAGTTGGCTGGAGCTCTGCAGGCCACATGCTTGCCATCTATGGCTCCAACAGTGTGGGGGAAGTTCCACTTCTGATACCACTGCTCTGCAACTTTCTTCCAGCCTTCTTTAGTGGAGGGGCACTGGAGGAGCTCCTCCAGGTATTCTTCGATGATGGCCTGCACCACTTCTCTGACCACAATGTTGATGGTGTTGTGTGGCACCCTCCATCCGTATTGCATGCTCCTGTATGTGGTCCCTGAGGCCAGGTGGCGCAGAGTCAGTGCCACCATGAGCCCAGGGTCCAGGATGGGCCGGAAGTTGTTGTTCTGCTTGGTCAACCTGGGTCTCAGCCGCTCCACAACTTTGTCAAACATGGCTGGAGGCATCCTCATGAAATTCTGGAATGCACGAGGGTCTTCGTTCCTCACCTCCACTATCAGCTTGTTATACAGTCCATACTCTGCTCTTCTGGCGATCCATCTTTGGACCCAGACACTTCTTGGTCGCCTCCTTTTCTTCGTGTAGAACAGGTGAAAAAGCCTGTAGATGGCTTCACACTGTTGTAGAATGATGGTGGCTCCCAAAAGAAGTGTGTGACAATCTATCGTGGTGATGACTGGATGCTGTGGAAGAGCAAGAGCCAGATGAAGGCTGAAGAGGTCTGCACAGCAGGGTTGCTGGACTGAAAGTGAGATCCAGGTGAGTTCCTCCTCCTTTTTATAGGAAATGTAGGTTTTCCACTAGGTGTCCTTTTGCATCCTCTAGGCACCCTGCAGACATCCTAAATATCCGAGATAGTCCCCTCTGCGAACGTTTTTTCCGTTTTAATGCTTTGTATGCGAGCTGCATCCGCTTTCATCCTTTCTCTTTCCGTGCTACTAATGCTGCGTGTCCGTTCCACGTCCATTTCGCTTCCTCCCTGTGTCCGTTTTCCGCTGGAGCGGATGTGAGTTGCGCAGATGTGCAGCGGATGTCTATATAGCGGATGCATAACAGATGACGACGGATGTAGAACGGATGTTCCCTGTATGCGTAGCGGATGCAGAATGGACGCATTGGATACATTTTCCGCTCAAATAGTTTTGTGCAGCTCAAAAATTTTTGAGCAGATGAAATGTCAATAGACGGATGCTGGATGGATAGAGAGGATGAAAATCAGACACAATGAGTACAGAATGGAAGCATCGCGTTAACCAACGGATGGCAAGTGTTTCTCTCCATTTTACATCCTCTTTCTATCCATTGGTGCTGTGTGACAGGGGCTTAAGATACAGAATAGTCTAAGCCCCTGTTCATGCAGGAGATCCTAAACCTTTTTTAGACAAATGTTTGTCCAATGTCTTCTCAAAAACCTCCAGTGATAAGAGCATCCACAACCTCTGAAGGCAAGCTGTTCCACTGATGAATTGTTCTAACAGTCAGGAAAGTGCTTTTTGTTTCTAGATTCATTCACTCCTTGATTAATTTCCATTCATCTTGTTCTTCCTTCAACTGCTTTGGAGAATAGATTGACCCCCTCTTAATTGTGGCAGCCTCTCAAATATTGGAACATTGCTATCATGTCAACCCTAATCCTTCTTTTCATTAGACTGCACATACTTGGTTCCTGCAACCATTCTTCATATGTTTTAGACTTCAGTTTCCTAACCATCCTTAATGCTCTTCTTTACCCAGTTTCTAAAGTCTCAGCAACTTTTTTATATCATGGCAACCAAAACTGGGATTATTCCAATATTCTTACGAAGGCATTATTAAGTGATACTAAAATTTCATGTGCTCTTGATTCTTTCTCTTTGTTAATGCAGCCTATGATTGAATTGGCTGTCTTTGTTGCTGCAGTATACTGCTGGCTCACTGCTCACTGCTGTCTACCAAGACTCCTAGAACTCTCTCATAGTTACTATTATTGAGCCAGGTATCACCTATTCAATACCAGTGCCTTTAGTTTTTCTTTCCTAAATATAAACCTTACTTTTCACACCAATGAATTTCATTTTGGTAGATAGGACTTATTGTTCAAATCTGTCAAGTTCCTTCCAGATCTTTTTTTTTTTTTTTAAAGTTTTTATTAATTTTCTACAAACAAACAAACATACAAAACATTAAAAACATCTACTCTCATATATACTTCCGGTGTATCGGTTGGTTCATCAGTTTTGTGCATTCATTTTATAGTGTCAATTACAATTATATTGCATAACCACTCATATTGTCAATCCATATTCTAATATTACTAAAAAAAAAAAAAAAAAAAAATCTTTTTCTGACTATACTTTTAATCATTCATGCTTTGCGAGATAACAATACTTCAAACAGTTTATTCTATAATTTGTCGTATAATCATAACAAATCAATCCCTCTATTATTGTATTTTATCATCTAACCATTGATAAAAAAAACCCCAAATTGCATAAAATTGTTTATCTTCTTGCTCTCTAATTTCAAATGTCAATCTACTCATCTCAGCACATTCCAATATTTTCTTAATAATTTCTTCCTGCAATGGTATTTTCTCATTCTTCCAGTTTTTAGCAAATACAATCCTAGCCGCCGTTAATACATTTACAATCAAATATTTCAAATCTTTATTATATATATCAGGTAAAATTCCCAATAAAAAGATCTCTGGCTTCAAGTCTATGTGTTTCTTTGTCATTTTTTCCAACCACATGTGAATTTTAGTCCAATATTTTCTAGCATTCTCACAAGTCCACCACATATGATAGTATGAGCCAGGTATCTGATGACATTTCCAACATTTTTCAGATTTATTCTTGAACATTCTTGCTATTCTTGTCGGGGGAAGGTGCCACCTGTAAAACATCTTATACAAGTTTTCTTTATATGCTATTGACATTGTCATTTTATAATTTTGAGACCACAATTTTTGCCATTGTTCTAAATCAATTCCATATCCAAAATTCTTCCCCCATGCAATCATAGTTTCTTTAACTTGTTCTTCCTCTAGCTTAATTCCCAATAAATAACCATATAACTTTTTAATCACTTTCTCATCAGTACCCATCAATATCTTATCTAAATCAGTCTGTTTATCATAGAATCCTTCCGTTTTAAAATCTTCAAGATATCTTGAGTGTATTTGCGCATATGAAAACCAATTCATCCTTATACCTTGTTCCTCTAAATTTTGGATCGTTTTAAGTCCACCCTTTTCATCCAACAGTTCCCCATATCTAACTGTTTGTTCCTTTTTATAGATCATAGGATAGGAAAATGCTTCAATAGTCGATAACCAAATTGGAATTTTCAAATAACATTGTTTTTTTATCTTCTCCCAATTTAACCACAAAGACTCCCGTATATAATGTCTTCTGAAATACCCCTGTGTTTTAGTTCCCTTGTACCATAAAAAAGCATGCCAGCCCAACAGTAAATCATGCCCTTCTAATGTCTAAAATCTATGTTTTCTTAATGTTATCCATTCTTTGACCCACATCAAACTTGCAGCTTGATAATACAATTCCCAATTAGGCAGGCCAAAGCCTCCTCTATTTCTAGCATCTTGCAAAAGTTTTAACTTTATTCTCGCTTTTTTACCTTGCCATATAAACTTCAACATAGTTTTATTTAAATCTTCAAAATAGTCTTTTCCAAGTCTAATTGGTATTGTTTGAAAGAGAATAAAATTCTAGGTAAAATATTCATCTTAATTGTTGAAATTCTCCCTATTAATGACAATTGTAAATTTTCCCATTTCTTCAAATCTGTAATTATCTGTTGTTTAAGTTTAATATAATTATTCTCTTTTAATGTGCTACATCTTGCTGTCAAATATATCCCCAGATACTTAACCTTGTTTGTAATTTGAATTTTCAAAAGATCTGTCAGTTCTTCTCTTTGTCTCAATAACATGTTTTTTGTCAAAATCTTTGTTTTATCTTTATTTATTTTCAAGCCAGCCATCTCACCATATGTCTCTACCTTTTCCAATAACTTTGGAGCGGTTTCTAACGGGTCTTCCAGAATAAAAGCTAAATCGTCAGCAAAAGCTTGTAGTTTAAATTCTTCCTTTTTAATTTTCATTCCTTTTATATTTTTATCATCTCTAATATTTCTATTCAACACTTCCAAAGTTAATACGAATAACAAAGGAGATAGGGGACATCCTTGTCTTGTACCTCTTCTTATATTAATAAGATCTGTAAATTCTCCCTCCATCATTACCTTTGCTGTCTGTTTATTATATATGGCTTCTATTGCTTGAATAAATTTTCTGGCAAAGCCCATCTGTTCCAATAATAATAACATAAATCTCCAGTTCACGTTGTCAAATGCTTTTTGAGCATCTAGGAATATCAAAGCCATTTGTTTTTCAGGATGAGCCTCATAATATTCCAAGGTATCCAAAATTACTCTCATGTTGTCTCTAATTTGTCTCTTTGGTAGAAATCCATTTTGATCTGGATGGATAAAATTATTTAAATATTTTTTCAGTCTTTCTGCTAAAATTGAAGCAAAGATTTTATAATCTGCATTCAATAAGGAAATAGGTCTATAGTTCTTAATTTGCAATGGGTCAGCCTCTTCCTTTAAAATAAGAGTAATATAAGCCTCTGACCATGTTTTGGGTATCATCTTTTTTAACATAACTTCATTCATAATTTCTAACAATGGAGTGTTCAATGATTCTTGAAATTTTTTATAGAATTCTGCCGGAAGCCCATCTGGACCTGGTGCTTTCCCATTATTTTGTCTTTTAAATGCTTCATTTAGTTCCATCATTGTTATATTGCTTTCTAACATTTCTTCAGTCTCTTTAGGTATCTTCGGTAAGTTAACATTTTGTAAATACTGTTTAATTTTTTTCTCATCAATATTCTCTTGATTATATAGTTGTCCATAATAATCTCGAATAATTTCCTTTTTCTCCTTATTACCACAACAAACTTGACCTTGATCATCTATTAGTTTCAATATTTTTCTTGATTCCTTCTCCTTTCTCAGTTTATATGCTAGCCATCTACCTGGTTTATTTGCGTCTTCAAAATAATTCTGTTTAGAATTTCTAATTTTCTGTGCCAGTTCTTCTTTCTCTATTAATTCCATTTTATGCTTAATTACATCCAGTTTCAATTTAATATCTTTTTTCTGTGGTATTTTCTGTAATTCTTTTTCAAGTCTTATATATTCATCTTCCAAGGCCTTAGAGGTTTGTCTTTTTCTAATATTCTTTTTTATTGTATAGTCTATTATCAAACCTCTTACATATGCCTTCATTGTATCCCAAACATTCTGTATTGAGGTATCTTCTTTTTTATTTTCTTTAAAAAAAAAGACCAATTCCTTCTCCATCCATTGTATAAAATCTTTCTCCTTTAAAATGGTATTGTTTAATGCCCATCTCGATCTTTTTCTTTGTCCCTTCCATTTAATTGTCATTGGACTATGATCTGCCCAAGTACTTATTTCAATATTTGTTTCTTGAATAGTAGATATTAGTTCTGTTGAGATCCAAATCATATCTAACCTGGACCATGATAAATGTCTATTAGAATAAAAAGTATATTGTTTAGTTTTAACATTTCTTTCTCTCCAAATATCTTTTAAGGTTAATTCATCTGTCATTTTAAAAAAAGATTTAGGGAGAATCTTTCTATTTTGTTTTGTTGTTGTTGTTATATAGTCCAATTTATTGTCCACAATTCCATTAAAATCTCCCATCATGATTATGTTAACATAGTCCAGTCTAATTATTTCCATATGTAGTTTTTTATAAAACTCTTCTTGTTTATCATTCGGAGCATAAATTGCAATCAAGAGTATTTTTTTATTATTATCCATTATTTCCACCATTAATACTCTTCCATCTTCATCCGTGTAGATCAGTTTTGCTAGAATATCTTCTTTAATGTAGAGAACCACTCCTCTTTTCTTACATTGAATCAAAGAAGTAAATATTTTCCCTAATTTTGGCTGTACTAACAAATGCTCATGTTGCTTTTTAATATGAACTTCTTGTAAGCAAATTATATCAAATTTTAATTTCTCTAATTTGTGAAAAGTTTTCCTTCTTTTAACAGCTGAGTTAAGTCCATTTATATTCATTGTAATCAATTTTTTTTCTTCCATGATTATGCTTTATATTTAGGTCTAACAGCTCTCGTAGCTCTCACTTCACGTTGTTCTTTACTGTCTACCTGTCCACCTGCAACTCCTTTCTCTTTTTCAATCTCCAGTTGTTCCTCCAGAAGCTCAATTAATGAGATCTCTTTCTCTGCCACCTCTTTTTTTCTTCCAAAAAATTCTGCATAAAAAAGTTCTGCTTTTTCAATCGAGTCAATTCTATGTCTCTGCTCTTGCCACGTAAAAATTAGTCCTTCTGGTATCAGCCATCTGTAGTTCACTTCATTTTCCAGTAGCATTTTGGTCAAAAATCGATATTCTCTTCTCATCTCTCTCACTCTTCTAGGTATTTGTTTTAAAACTACAATCTCTTTGTTTTTATATTTCAATGCTTTTTCTCTTGCCACTTGTAATATTTGTGTTCTGATGGATTTTTTAGTAAATCTAATATGTACTTCCTTTGGTAGTTTATTTCTCATCGCATATCTTGTATAAACTCGGTATATCTCATCTACTCCGTCCATCATTTTTTCCTCAGTAATTTCCAGAAGATCTGCCAATATTTCTATCATTATCACAGCCAAGTTTTCTCCTTTTTCCTCTTCTATATTTTGAAATCTAAGATAAAATTCTGATCTTTCCATCTCCCACCTCAACATCCCATTTTTTTCTTGTTCTATCACTGTTAATCTAGTGTCAATATTTCCAATCTTCTCCTCTCTTTGCTTTCCTTCTTCCTCAATTTTTTGGAATCTCTCCTCATATTTTCCCATCATTTGTTTAAAATTTTCATCAGATTTCTCTATTTTTTTGTCCATGGTATCTATTTTTATCTTAATATCTTGAATTCCTTGCATAATCATCTGTAAATTTACTTTTTCTTGTTCCTTATCTTGCTTCAACATTGTCTGAATTGAAAGTTGTCCTTCAAGTGGTGGGGAAGCAGAGGTAGAAGCAAAAACGCCGAATGATTTTGGCTTCCTGCTCATTTTAATATTTCCAAGTCTTCAAGCTCTCTTTGACTTTAAATCCAGCTGGTATAGTAACCAAATATAGTCCAAAAAATCAAAAAGAAAAAGAAAAAATCCAATATTAAAAAGCCCAAAGCCAAAAAAGAAAAAAGGAAAAAGGAAAAAGAAAGGTCTTCAGGTTCTTCTAGACCCTAATCCAATTAAAATAGATGGAAGAAGCAAAGAAAGAGAAGAAAAAAGAAAAAACTCTGAGGCTTTCCCTTTGAAATAAAAAGCAAAAATGCTAGAGTTAAAATTAACCAAAAAGGCTGGCGAGTAGGTGTTTCAAAAGTATATATATATATATATATATATATATATATATATGCACTGTACACTGCGCTTTATTTCTTTATCCAAGGCTCTTATTATGACTGTCTTCTCCAGCAGCTTCAAAGCCAAACCTCAAATGTTGAGATATTGATAAGAGTCCAAGAGAGCACCTGTAATAATATTTTACTGTATTCTCCCTCTATCTTATCACATTAAAATGTCCTTGAAAAGAAGTGCTTTTCTCCCCAATTCAAATAAAATATTTTCAAGCCTCTAGTTGGCAGTGTTACAGCATCTCTAAATACTCTTTCCCCCCCCAGCCAAAAGAAAAAATGTTTATAAAGAACTCAAACAAAAGAAAAAGATAGTCAAAGGGAGCCTCTATCCTAAAAAGAAAGTTAAAAAGATAAAAAATAAAAATCAAGTGAAAAATAAAAATATATATAAGAGAAAATTCAATCCGGTTACCTACAAAGTCACCTTAAAGTCCTCAAAGAAAATAAGAAAAAAATAATAATCCAAGTCTCAATTTGACATCACTTAAACGCCGCTCAACCCAGGTTCAGTCAAAAGAAAAATAAAGTCACAGATTTCTTCTTTGTTCAGGATGTCCTTTCAAGTCTTAATCAATTTATAATACAAAAGAATTTCTCACCCAACCGATACACGCTCATTTAAATCCCTTTCTTTCCGGAGTTGTCCCGACTTCAGCAGCTTTAGAGGCTGCCTTTCTGCTTCCAGCAAAAGGGCTTCTCCCGGATCAAACCAGAGATTTTGCGATGTCTCTGGGATCCTGGGACTATGCCCTTCACAATCCCCGTCTCTACGGGACGGTTTAGGTCCGTTAGAACCGACCAGAGGCAAAAATATCAGCTGAGATCTCAGAGCCCCGAGATCGCAGCTGTAACACCGAGACGTAGCTCCGCCTTCTTCCAAGTTCCTTCCAGATCTTGATCAATTTTCTGAAGTGTTGACTATTCCCCAACCTTGAAGTCATCTGCAAATCTGATGAGGTCCCATTTTATTCCCTTGTCAAAACAATTTATGAATTTATTATTGCTTTCATTTCTTCCCCTTCTATCGCACTAATATTTGTCAGGGGGTGAAGAGACCAGATACTATAATCTTAATTTTTTTAATGTTGAGTTTCAAGCCAAGTCTTGCACTCTTGCTTTTTTTCCTCATCAAGAGGTTCTTTAGTGCCTCTTCACTTCCTGCCATTACTGTTCACATATCTGAAGTTGTTGATTTTTCTCCAAGCAATTTTAATTTATCGTACTAATTTCCATATTTTGAACCAATCCGTTGTTCTATTTCTGGTTCTATTTGTTTCTTTTTGCAATGTATTAGTTTCAAATGCCTTATAGAATATGGAATACAATACAGAAAAATAGAGTTGGAAGATCTTCTAGTTTAACCCCCTGATCCACAATTTCTGAAGGCAAACTGTTTAACTGCTTTCACTGTTAATAAATTTCTCCTTTGTTCTAGGTTACTTTTTTCTTTGATTAATTTTGATTAATTGATTTCTTAGTGTTTTGGAAAATAGGTTTTGTCTTCTTTGTGACAGCTCCTCAAATATTGGAACACTGCTATCATGCTATCCCCAGTCCTTTTCTCTATACTAGCCATATCTAATTCCTGTAACTGTTCTTCATATGTTTTAGTTTAGGCCCATAATTATATAGTTGCTCTTATCTACACACTTTGCAAAGAGTCAACATCTTTTTTATATCAAATTTGATTTGGTAATCAAAACTGGATACGGTAAGTCTTACTAAGATTTTATAAAGTGGTTGTCGGTGTTCTGACCAGTGCCCTAACACAATTAAGAATCTCAAGCCATCTGGCAATTAAAAAATCAGACTTTTATTAGGAGCACCATATCAGCATTATCTAGATGAAGCCAACTCTGACTTTACCCCTTCACACTTTGCCTCTGACCCTGTTTCCCTCTCCCTCAAAAAGTCATATTTCACAATGAGGTAATTTCATAGGTTATAATACACTCCCTCCAAGCACTGCTGGTATCTATGGAGATGGCCTTAACTTTCTCAGCCAAAATACATCTTGTTATGACTGAGGAATAAATTCCTTGGTATAGCTGTGAGATTCAGTTTCCCATCCCCCTGCCTATGGCACCTCAGGAGCAGGTCAGGGAAGCTTCATGAGTTCACACTTAGCCTCCCTCACTTCCTGAAGGTTGTTAGGGATAACATTGTTCACCCTAACTGTTTTAGGTGAAATACTAACTATAAATCATAGTTAGTGTATGCAGCTTTAACTGTAAAATAGCAACTGTGGGTGTGGTTATGAAAACCATATAAAAGTAGCAAGGCTACAGCTTGCTCTCTCTCTCTCTGGATTTGATGATCCCTGATTACTGCTTGGAAGCAAGACTGCATTGCTCGAACGGGAGAGACAACAACGGACTGATTTATGTGAACTGACAATAGGATATTCTACATGGACTTTGCTAACTGAATATCCCTGAATGGACTGACTACATGGTAAATGAATATAGGACTGTTTTTGACTATGCTATAAACTTATACTGGAATAAAATATATTCTTGATAGCACAAGCGTATCTGTTATTTTTACTGTATGTTAATAAACATACAAGCTTAGCTCACTCATTTATCTGTGTGCCTATCTGACTAACGCTGCACATTCTGTTTAGCTTGCCTACCTAACCCTGGTTGGGGAACCCAGGCTTAACAAAGGTGACCTACATGAAGCAAAAATAATTTGAGTACAGGTATATCATTTATGAGTGAGATGCTCCTCGGGGTTTGGTTGGGTTCTTTTCATGGAGTCTAGCTATGAGACAGTCAGCTTGGATGCTTCTGCTTTTTACCCAGGATGCCTCTGATAGAGAGTAGCCCTTCCACTTTATTAAGCCCATGTCCCACTGGACCAACGGATGCAAAGAGGATATAAAATGGACAAAAAAGCTTGCCATCCATTGGAAAATGCGATGCATCCATTGTGTACTCACTCCATACATGTTTCATACGCTCTATCCGTCGAGCATCCGTCCACTGCAATTTCATCTGTGCAAGAAGTTTTGAGCTGCACAAAACTTTTTGAGCAGATTAACTTTCTGCCACGTACGATATATGTCCATGACACATATGGGCAACAAACGTTCTACATCCGTTGTCATCCGTTAAACATCCGCTGTATCCTCTCGGCATCCTCTGGACATCCTCACAACTCACATCCGCTGCAGCTGAAAATGGAAAGAGGGAGGAAGCGAAAGATACACGGAATATCCACACAGCGTTAGTATCACAGAAATAGAAAGGATGTAAGCAGATGCATCTCGTATATAAAGCATTAAAACGGACAAACCGTTTGTATATGGGATGTATCTCAGATATTTAGGATGTCTGGAGTATGTCTAGAGTATGTGGAAGGCCACCTAGCAGAAAACCGACATTTCCTATAAAAAGGGGGAGGAAATCACCTGGATCTCAGTATCAGTCCAGCAGCCATGGTGTACAGACCTCTTCAGCCTTGCTCTTGCTCTTCCACATCATCCATTGATCTCCACCATGGATCATAACACAGTCCTTATGCGATCATTCAATACCAGAACCAAGCCCTGTTCAGACTGTTTCACCTTTTCTACGCAAGGAGAAGAAGGAGACATCCAAGAGCTGCGTGGGTCCGACAATGGATTGGGAGAAGAGTGGAGTTTGGACTCTATGACAAGCTGATGGTTGAGCTGAGGAATGAAGACCCTTGTGCATTCCAACACTTCATGAGGATGCCACCAGCCATGTTTGACGAACTTGAAGAGCGTCTGAGACCCAGGTTGACCAAGCCAAGAACCTACTTCCATCCCAATCTGGACCCTGTACTGAAGGTGGCACTGACTCTGCGCCACCTGGCCTCTGGAACCATATACAGAAACATGCAATATGCCTGGAGGGTGCCACACAACAGCATCAGCAAAGTTGTCAGAGAAGTGGTGCAGGCCATCATCGAAGAAAACATGGAGGAGCTCCTCCAGTGTCCCACCACTGAAGAAGGCTGGAGGAAAGTTGCAGAACAGTGGTATCAGAGGTGGGACTTTTCCCTCACCGTTGGAGCCCTAGATGGGAAGCACGTGGCCTGCAAAGCTCCAGCCAACTCAGGGTCCTCTTATTACAACTACAAGGGCTTCTTCAGTATCATCCTCTTTGCCATGGTTGATGCTGACCACAAGTTCACGTACATCGATGCTTCAGGCAACGGGTCAGCTTCAGATAGCCAGTTATACAACGCCAGTGACCTCAAGGATGGGCTGGAATGCAACCTCATCATGGGTTTTCCAGATCCAGACCCCCTACCCAATGACACACAAGATGTGCCCTACTTCATCGTGGGTGATGATGCCTTCTCCCTCACAACCTACCTCATGAAGCCCTACACTTCCAGATGCCTCACCCTTGAAGAGAGGATCTTCAAATTCAGGCTGTCCAGGGCGAGGCTGGTGGTGGAGAATGCCTTTGGCATCCTGGCCAACAGGTTCCAGGTACTTCTCACCACCATGCAGCATCACCCAGGGACTGTGAGGAGCATCGTGGCAGTTTGCTGCATCCTGCACAATCTCATGTGCACCCGCTACCCAGTGCTGCAGAACAGGCTTGTGGAGCATCAACAAGGCAATGGGGACATGGAGCCTAGTGAATAGAGGCAAGGACTAAACCTGATAGACACTGTGGATGTACAAGGCCCAACAGAGCTTCACATGAAGGGAAGAAGCAGCACAACCTCCTGAAACACTGGTGCAACTCCCCAGCTAGAGCAGTGGAGTGGCAAGACAAGATGATAGATGGTTAATGGATGCTTCTTTGAGCCTGTCTCATAACACTGATGAGATTGGGCCATGTATGTTGAGTGGCCCTACAATGAATAGGGCATTAATAAAGACCTTTGTTTATTTTGAAATGTGTTGATCAATGAATAAATTGTTATTGACAAGAAAGGACCATATGTGTGGCACCTGAGAGGGTGGACCATACAGTCCCACTATGCTTGCACTGGAGGTTTATCTATCCCACAACTATCCTTACCCATCCCACAACTATCCTTACCCATCCCACAGCTATCCTTACCCATCCCACAACTATCCTTACCCATCCCACAAGCATACAAAGGCTTCACCAACACTTTTTTAAGTAAAAAAAATGAACCAAGTGTGTGAAACAAAGATAACCTTTATTAATAACTGTCCTAAGTAAACTGTATGACTTTATTAAAAAAGCAAAATGAACCAAGTAAAGTGTCTTTAAGCAAAGATAAAGTGAACAGGTAACAACTCAGTCTCTGGCACTCTTCTCAGTCACTCTGAGGCATGTCCATGGCCTCAGCTGTCAAGCGGCCAGGGACTGTGGAGGTGGCAGTGGCTGGAGTGAGGCACCATTGGGTTGCTTGGCCCCGAGAGTACAATGGGGGATGGTGTGTTCAGGAAGCTCTCAGAGAGCTGACTCAGTCCCATGAGGTTGAGAGGCCCTTCATCAAGGACCTGGGATGTGAGGCCCAAGACTGAAGACAGATTGTCTGTTGAGGGGCTTGGCTGTGGGGTGGAGGAGGGAGGAGTGTAGTGGGGCTGTCTGGTGTGCAGCTGGGCGAGGTGAGGAATCTGTGGCGTGCGATGAACCTAGGCCTGGACTGGGAAGGGCTGCCTCTGCTGTGGGAAGTCCTGGTACACGTAGCCTTGGTAGGTGATGGGCTGTTGAAAGCCGTGGAAGGGCTGTGACATTTCCTGGGATGGAGGAGCAGACCTGGACTGGGTAGGAGCAGCTTCAGCTGGGCCTGGAGGGTTGTGCAGAAGTGCTGTGATCTTCTGCTTCATCATCTGGTACTGGGCCTCGGGCAGGTCCATGAGGGTCTGGCTCATGTATGTGATGAAGAGCCTGCGGTTCGAGGATGGTATGTCACTGTGGACCAGCTGAGAGAGAAGATCTGTGCTGGTTTTGATTGTGTCCCTGATCTCCAGCAGGACAGTGTGGCTCTGGCCCTCTAGTCTGCCTCTGCCTCTCTGCCTGCTTTCTGTGGAGGTGGAGCTGGGGGTGGGGGTGCGTTGGTTTCTGGTGGCTGCCGCTTCTTCCTCCATTTGTGACAGGGGATCCTCCATGTCCTCTGGCATGGGGAGTGCAGCTGTCGGGGAGATCTCTGCCAATGGGCCCTCTGAAGACACTTGCCTGGACAGGGCAGCTGTCTCCTGGCTGGAAGAGGACTGGCTGTCTTTGGGCTGTCTGAGGGAGAGGGTTGTCAGAGGGGCTGCTCCTCGGTGGTGAACCTCACCCTCCAGGAAGCTGTACTTGGCCATGACATACATCTTCCAGTCAGTGAGCTTGACAGCGGCCTGGCCAAATTTCTTGAGATGTAGCTTGCCATACCAGGTGTGCATATGCCTCCACCATCCAAGGAGTAGGTGTGAAGTGTAGCCCAGGCTCTCTGCTTTGTCTTTCCAAGCTGCCTGTTTTTTCTTGGTGTCGCGATAGAGTCTGTGGCCCTTTCTCCACAGGTACTCGTTCTCCCTCAGCCATTCCAGCACCTCCTCCTCATGTTCCTCGGAAAGGGTGTACTGTTTCCTCTCTCCCTTCTCCTTCCCTTGCCTCTTCCTTCCTCTGTCAGGGGCTTGAGCAGCAGGGCCTTCAGGGGCTTGAGCAGCAGGGCTTTGAGGGCCTTGGGAATGGTCCACCACAGCAGAGGCAGCAGCAGGAGAAGCACCAGCAGGAGAAGCACCAGCACCAGCACCAGCACCAGCACCAGCAGCACAGCAGGAGAAGCACCAGCAGCACCACCAGCACCAGCAGGAGAAGCACCAGCAACATGAGCAGGAGAAGCACCACCACCACCAGCAGCAGCAGCAGCAGAAGCACCAGCAGCTTCAGAGTCAGTGCCAGGGGGTGGGATGGTGGTTCTGTCCTTCTTGCCAGGGCTGGCAGGAGTAGGCACAGGCTTCCTCTTCTTCCCTGACTGACGAACCATGGTGTTATTCGAAGATGTCTGTGGCAGCACGTCTTTCCTCTGAATGCTGACTGCTTGTGAGCTGCATCCTTTTATAACCACGGAGCTGATGCAGTTCATCCTCCCCACATGTGCAGTGAATGCTTTGCATCCACTATGCATCCGCTACGCATCTGCTATGCATCCTATAGGTGTCCACGATGCATCTGCATCATCCAGTACGCATCTGCTCCTTCCGCTATGCATCTGCTTTGCAATTCTCCCCAGAAGCCCTTTGGATGTGTCATCCACTTCCATCCGCTTCCATCCGCTAGGCTTCCTACGAACATCCGCTTAACATCCTCACTACGTACTACCCCCATCCGTTCCTTTCTGTTCTTTTCCGTTCTGTTTATGCAAATTTGGGGCAATTTTTGGAGCAGATGACAATGGATGGAGCCCCCTCGAAATTTTTCTCGTCCGCTGTGTCCTTTTTGCATACATTTTGCATCCGTTGGCCAGTGGGACCTAGCCTTTAGGTTTTGGAGTTGCCCCTGTGCCACAAGGATGAATTGCACCTCATAATAGGTTTGGTCCCCTATGACCACTAGATCCATGGCCTCATGGGTTAATGGTGTCAGGGTTGATTCAACCACAGGATTTAAGAGACTGCTATGGAACACCGGGTGTATTCTCCCCAGCAGCCAGGGAAGCCCCAGTTGCACTGTAATCAGGTTGATGATCTTTACTATGGGGAATGGCCCCATAATCTTAGGTCCCAGCTTCTTGTTGGGAACTTTAGCCTTAAGTATTTTGTGGATAGGTAGACATTTTACCCATTGGGAACAGCTCTTTTGGGGCTTGGTGTTTGTTTGCCTATTGCTTATAGGTCAGCGCTGCCTTAGCTACCACTTTCTTGACATTTTTCCACAACAGTTTCATTGGTCCTGCTATTCCCTAGGGATCCTTCCGGCTTCTGGGGTCTGTTCAGAAGTGGCCACCAGTTGTTCTGGTGGGTCCCTGTGGGAAGCTTCCTCTGGAGGCAATGCTTCTCTTTGCTGCTTGGGAGCCTCTTGCTATTCTCAGCCTCTGGATGCCTCCTTTTTACCAAATCATTGGGCCCCACTTGTCTAGCCAAGAGTCCCCGAGTATGACTGCCTTTGTCATTTGGGGAATTATTATGAATCTAATTGATTCCCAGTGGTCTACTAGCTCCAGCCTCATTGGTTCAGTTAAGTCAGTGGCATCGGCTCCCCCCTTGTTCAAATTTAATCAGCTTATTTGCTCTGATCCTTAGCTTCAGGACCTTGGGCAAGTTAATCAGACATCTGGTGCAGCCTGAGTCTATTAGGACTTCAAACATCCCCTGGGTCCCCATTTTTGGGGTAGTGAGGCATGTTGAGAATGTGAAAAGGTAAATAGGTTCATTCATAATCGGGTCCCTTTCCCACTCTTCCTCACCATGATAGGATTCCGGGGATTAGTTGTCATCAGCTGTGCCACCCTCCCTTTGACTGGTAGGAAGGGACCTCTACAGTCTGGAGGACTTTTCAAGACTTGTTAGCAGCACGTCTGGGGTCCCATTCCAGTTGCGCCCTGGGTGGTGGTTCTGGTTGGGCTTTAGGGCTAGAGTTGCACAGGCTGATGCAAAATGGCCAACCCCTCTGCATCTGTATGTCAGCCGAATCATGCAAGGCTGCCATTCTGGGGGGTGGAGGAGTTGCTCAGTGCTGTGGTTAGACTATGATGACAATGCCTACCTTGACGAGCCAGAGTGAAGTGGCCACAGTGATAGTGCTGAACAGCTGATAGGTGCTGATTGTAATTGCAACTATTGTGATGATGCTGAACCCGGAAACATAGAGCTTGCACGATCAGCTAAGAGGTGCTGATTCAGCTGTGGGGTAGCATTTCCCCTATTTGGTTGCTGGAGTTGATGTGGTGGAGGTGGGATTGTATTTGGTGCGAATTTAAATGGGGGCAGGAAGCATCAGGCAAGCAGTCTGGACTATTTCTGCATCATATGCTGGTCAGTTCATGCCATGCTTACAAATAGGAGTTAAACACTTTGGCAAAGCATGTTTGTAGTTATTCTCTGACATTTGTAATGGAATCTGACAGGTAGTCAGGACTGCTTAACTATGAAGAATGGCAGAGGGAAAGGGGGCTGAGCTAGAGGTGGTGGATTTGGAGAATTCTGAAGATTTTTTGGCTACACCAAAGGACAGATCTGGGCAGAGGAAGGACCAGGGCCAGTCAGAGGCTCTTGCAGGTCCAGTGACTGGGGACACGGGGTACCACAATGGTGGAAGCAGTCTTACCTATCTACTCTACCTACCACCACCTACTCTCACTCCCTACAATGGTCAGTATGCTCAGTGGAGGGAATGATATGCTGCAAGGGAAGAGAGGTGGTCCTCCATGGCAGTGGGGAGACAGGCTTTGGATCTTTTCAATGAACAGTTTGGTGAGGCCAGTTTTCAAGATGAACCCTGGGTGGCCAGAGACTTTGAACAGCTGAGCACAGTGTCAGCATTGGACCTCTTTTTTCCAGGAACGGGGTTTGGTCACTTTCATCCAACAAGTTCAAGGTTGCCATATGAGGGCCAGGGATGTATAAAGAACATGGAAGCTAGGCCAGCTTTGGGCCATGCCCAAAGATGGCCAGAGGATAGCATGGAACCTACCGGGGAATGAAAGCTGCTATCAGCTTTGGAAGCCATATTGAGATCCGATGCTCCCACGCTGCCACAATTGAGCCTGGAAAAGTGGGAGGGGGGGAATCTAGTTAGACATAATAACATTCTTTTTCTGATTCAAGGTCAGGACATGTTCTGCATAATGAAAGGAAGTCTTACTTTGGGATGGATAGTGATTGGGTCATGTGATGTGGTAATGAGTGCAGGGGATGGATTTGTAGTTTTTACTTATTGTAAGAAAGCCTTTCAGATTCAGAATTTAACAGTTGTGCCAGTTACTATCCAAATAAAAGGAACTTTTGAGAGATGTCTGTCTTAGAGTTATTGGCTGGAATGGAGGTCTGCTGGAACACTGACAGCTGCCCCACAACACCAGCATGGACTCCATCCAATCAAGGGCATATAGGGCCACTTGAATGACATTTGAGGATGTCATTCAATGGAAACCCAGAGCTTTGTTCAAACCTAGCTTTGTTCCTGGGCCAGGTATTAAGCCATGTGGACATTTGGCCATTTATATGCATCCTAGTGGGCAACCATAATGATGGTAGCAGCTGTACTGGAAGGTGAAGTTGCTGACTGGTTTGCTGATTTATATGGCAAACATTGCAGAGACTTGGATGAACTTGGCTTACTTCTGCTGGCTCTGAAGGAGCACTTTGAGAACACTACTAGAGTGCAAAGAGCCAATGATGAGTTATTGGCTGTATACCAACAGGGCAGGCCTGTGGTTGACTATATTAGAGCATTTTAGTGGCTGGCTGGAAAATTGATGGAGTGGCCAGAGAGGTTTTTGATACAACAATTCAAGGCCAATCTGAATCAGGCCATACGACAGGTTTGTGTGTACTGAGGTTTGCCACTTTCATTGGCATCTTGGTTTCAAGTGGCAATAGAATTCAGGATGGAGTTAAAATATGATATGATGAGGGGGGAGTGGAATGTATACCCAAAGAGGGCTCCAGAGTGGTCACTTAGTTCCACTTCCAGGCCACAACTAGTATCAGCATTGCACCAGGACCATCTAGTTGGCTTCCTTTATTGTGTTTCCAATGTGAGAAGCCAGGGTGGATACCCGGAGATGTGTCCTGCAACAACTACTGTTGGGCTCAAAGCAAGGGTCAGTGAAGAAGTCCATTAAGAGGGTGTTGGAGAAATCAAGATCTGCCCAAGAACCATGTTCCGCGGTTCTTGTTGGGGAGGTGGATATATCAAAGACTAGAATGGACTGTGATCCAGTTACCAGCGGGAGTGATGTTGATGGGGAGGTGGACCCCACAGTGAGTAAACCCATCCAACTCTTTGATTCCAGTGACATTGACAGGCAGAAAGAGTTGTGGATGCAAAGCATTGATTGATATGGGTTGTACTTGCTACCTCATGAGCATAGACACTGCCATCAGGTTGGGAGTACAGATCTGATGACTCTTATACCCTATGAAGTTTGAACAAATGGATGGCTCTTTGTTAGATGGACATTTGACAGCCCATATCACTGAGCGGGTTACACTTGAAATAGGCCCACATAAAGAGGTATTACAGTTCATCATAGTCCCCAAGATCCAAGAAGAAGTTGTGTTTGCCTTAGCTTGGCTCAATAAGTGGGGCCCAATCTTATGAGGTGGCATCTGCTGACATCTGCGCATTGCCATTGGACCCCACCCACCATCCCATGAAAAAATGTCCAGCTAAGTGGTGAGGAGAGGAGCGTGGAAGATGCTATGGCTAGAGTGAGGGAGGGACCATATTACTCTCTAGAATACCAGGACCTGAAAGAAGTTTTCATCGCCCAACCAAATACACAAAGAAGGCATACCTCTCAGACCCATAGTCAGCTCCATAGGAGCACCATTACGAAACCTAGCTAAATACTTAGCACAACAACTACAGCCCCATACTGACACTGCAGCTTCATATGTACTAAACTCATACCATTTCTTAGAAATGATTAAAGATCTACACATGGAACAAGAAGATCTGCTTGTAAGTTTCGACGTGGTTTCACTATTCACTCAAGTCCCGATAAAAGAAACTCTTGAAATCATCAAAAATAAATACCAGCCAGCTAAAGACCTCATGGAACTAACAGAACACTGCCTAACCAACACATATTTCATATACAAAGGACAAAGATACAAGCAAATTGAAGGAGCCCCTATGGGATCACCACTGTCACCCGTCATTGCAAACCTGTTCATGGAAGAATTCAAATCCAGAGCCCTGGCTAATGCCACCCACAAACCCAAACTATGACTAAGATACATCGATGACACATTTGTGATTTGGCCCCATGGAAAAGAAAACTTAAACAATTTCCTAACACACCTAAACAACACACACCCCAAAATCAAGTTCACCATGGAAACGGAAATAAACAAACAACTACCATTCCTAGATGTACTAATCTACAAAAGAACAGATGGCACACTGGGACACACCATATATCAAAAGAAAACACACACCAACCGCTACCTCAACGCCCAATCCCACCACCACCCAGCACAGATAAATTCCGTGGCGAAAACACTAATTACCAGAACCAAACGCCTGGCAGATAAGACACATATAAAGACTGAACTATGCACCCTGACTGAAGTATTGACAGCCAATGGCTTCCAAAAAAAACAAAATCACCAACCTGATCCACAAAAACACACCAAGACATAACAGAGACCTAGAAGACCAACAGACCTATGGAACAGCTGTCTTGCCCTACATAAGAGGTACTACAGATAAAATCAGTAAGATACTACACAGGCATCACATCAAGACTGCCTTCAAAACAGACAAAAAAATAGCAGCCATCCTGAGAAACCCCAAAGACAAAATTAACCTGGAAAACCAAGGTATATATGAAATTCCCTGTACATGATGCCCGGCCACATACATTGGACAGACCAATAGAAGAATAAGTACCCGCCTAGATGAACACAAAAATGTAGTAAAAAAGCTGGAACACACCTCCTCACTAGTCCAACACATGAAAACCACAGGTCACAACATCAACTTCAATGGCACTAAAACCCTAGCCACTATAGAAAACCCCAACCACAGAATCATCACAGAAGCCATAGAGATTGAAAAAAGACCTGACAGCATGAATAGCAGCAGACTGTCAATCATTTGGAAACCTGCACTCTCAAATAGAAAGATCTCCACGCCACAAAACAGACAAACACCTGAGCACAGACAGACTCCCTTTGATGCCTCCAACTCAAACATCCCCACACCTGAGCACAGACAGACTCCCTCTGATGCCTCCAACTCAAACATCCCCCACCCGGCACCCAGCCACCTGAGCACAGACAGACTCCCTTTGATGCCTCCAACTCAAACACCCCCCCACCAGGCACCCAGGTGAAACCCAGCTTGCTAATGAATAGCAGCTTGCTAATGAAGAGCAGCCGTCCTTTCACACGGAGCCAAGCTGCACTGAAAGCCTCCAACACAAGAACAGAGTGTTGTCAGCCAATCAAAGCCACAAAACAGACAGAAGAAACCAGAAACACCAATCAATCAAACTCCAAGTCCAATGAACACAGACCCAGGCTCCTAGCCAATCAGAATGGACCAGCCTCAAATTTAAAACCAGGAGCTGTGAGACCCACATCCATACAGAAGCCTGATGATGGCAGATGAGTATCTGCTGAAATGTTGCTACAACTTTAAGAGCACTACAATGACGTGGGATAATACCTGAAGGAAGCTGAACAGCACACATATAAGTACCTGCGAAAGCTTAAAAACACACACACACACATATATATATATGTATGTATGTATGTATGTATGTGTGTATGTGTGTGTGTGTGTGTACAAAGACCCAGGAGGTTTCTATCATCAGTTTATCCCCTCTTTCAACCATAAGGCCCTACCACTAACAGACTTGTTTTCCACTAAACATCTATTGCATAAGCCACATCCAGGGCAACTGATAGAATGGACATTAACATGTCAATGAGCATTCAACATTTAAAATCATTCATTTAAATCATTTAAAAAAGTACCTTCTGGAACATCCAAAGTTTTATTTGTTAATTTATTAAATTGATGGACCATCTCAAAATAATTCCAAAACCTCCCCTCTTCTCATCTTTTTTAAGTAAATAAAATGAATACTCCTCTTCTTTGATCCAAAAATCTGCAGAGAGTTTGCTTTTCCCTCAACAGTTCTGATCTCTTCGGTCTGATCTAAGTATAGTATATAAAATCATACATTGCAATGTTCTACCTTTCAATGAATACTCCAGTTTCAACCATAACAACACAAGAGCAAACAATAGATATAAACTCAAGGTTAATTACATCAAACTTGATTGCAGGAAATATGACTTCAGCAACAGAGTGGTCAGTGTCTGGAATACTCTACCTGACTCTGTGGTTTCTTCCCCAACCCCAAAAATTTTAACTTTAGACTGTTTACATTGACCTCTCCCCTTTCCTAAGAGATCTGTAGGGGGCGTGCATAAGCGCACCAATGTGTCCCTGTCCTATTGTTTCTTTTTTTTTTTTGTTACTTATTCACAATTATATTTTAATTATACCAATTATCTTGTATGCAATTGACAAAAATAAATAAATTAAATAAATAAAAAAGAAGGGTTGCTGTTCCAGGACTGCATGAACATCCTTCAATCTGGGTTCAACCTCAGTGGGTTGTATACCCTTCACATCAACAATCTGACTGAACCCAAAAAGGGCAATTGACCCAAAGATTAGATAGATCTGGTTAGTTGTTTGGGTTGGTTGCTGTTTGGGTTGGGTTGTTTGTTTGGTTGTTTGGATTGGGTTGGGTTGGGTTGAGTTCAGTTGTGGGATTCAAAAATTTTTACTACTGATTCTGTGGGCATGGCTTATTTAGTGGATGTGGCTTGGTGGTCATATGACTAGGTGGTCATATGACTGGTTGGGCGTGCTTGGTGGTCTTTCTCTTTCTCTCTCTCTAACACACCCACCCACCCACCCACACCTGATCAGGCTTAGGGTTTCTTCATTTTGTCATTCCCTGGGAGAAGGCAGAAGGCAACATGCTCTGGCCACCACCTCTGCTGCTTGATTTCTGCCTTCTCCCGGGGATGACAAAATGAAGAAAGCAAGCAGTTATGGCAGCTGCATGCAATGGCTGCAGCTGAAGCATGCAGCTGCTGTGGCCAACTGCTTTCTTCCTTTCATCCCCAGGAGAAGGAAGAAGTGAGAGGTGGAGGCAGAGCATTCTGCAGCCATGCCTTTCTTCCTTTTGCCCTCAGGAGAAGGAAGAAGTGAGCGGCAGAGGCAGGAGCATGCTGTGGCCATGCTTTTCTTCCTTTCACCCCTGGGAAGCAGAAGAAGTGGACAGCAGTGGTCCTGGGAGATGAAAAGAAGAAAGTGGTCATGGCGGCACTCAGGGCAGTTGGAAGTATTGGGGATGCAGTACATGGGCACCTCTGTCACCCCTCTCAGCCCCAGCACAGCAGAGATGCCCCCCAAGGGTTGGCCACCCACCTGTTGGCCAGGCCAGGCTGGAAGCAGCACATCCCCCAGGAGAAGGAAGAAAATGAGCAATGCTGCTGCTCCAGGAGACATGTCCCAGTGTTGCTGCAAATTATGCACAACATATGCAGCCCCAGGACATCCGCCAACCCTCCCAGTCCTGCCTGATGAGACCAGAGATGGGGGAAACAGCTAGCTAGGATGCAGCCAGTGCCACTTCCTGGGATGGGGCCGCACCAGTAATGAAGCCAGCCAAGTAAGCCTGGGGAACATAAGGGGGCCCTCAGCAAGCTTTGGGAATGGTGGGGGAGGGGGAGACAAGTTCTGGCAATGGGGGGCTAGCATGACTCGCAGGCTTGCCTGTGAGCAGGAAGATCAGGGCTGATCAGTTGGGGAACAGGCACCATGTGGGAAGGCAGGTTAAAAAGTCAAGCCACGAGGACCTAGTGTGGACTGAGGAGTGACTGGGCAGGGCGAGCATTGGATGGGGTGAGTGAGTATTGGGCAGGCAGGGCAAGCAAGTGAGTGGCAACTGGGCTAGTTGTTCAGAGGCATGGTCAGCCAGAAGTCACAACAGTTCGGTGACCCACATCAAATTGTTGCTACCGGTTCTCCCAAACCAGTGCGAACCAGCTGAATACCACTACTGATCCCAAGGCTTCAGTTTGGGGTTCCAACCTGCTCCCAGTGGGGCTGCTAAAAAAGGGAAACCATGGTGGAACAATACTTACAATGCTATATCAAACACCAGCAAAATGATTGAGTGGACCTATTGCCTCATGCCAAGGATGCATACAATAACCCTGTTCATAGCAGCACTGGATTTACTCCCTTATGAGTAGTCAATGGAATTGCCTTTGTTCTGATACAGGATTGTCCTAGGGACATTCCAGAGGAGGTTGGATTGCAGGAATGGATTTCCAAAATGCAACAAGTATGGGAAATAGTTAGGAATGCCCTATGTAAATCTGCAGAGGATTATAAAATCCAAGCAGATAAAAATATAAGCCTACAGCCACACGTCTATGTTGCATAGTCAATGTATCTATTAATGAAATATCTAAACCTCAGGCTACCAATTAATAAATTAGGCCCAAAATTTATCGGCACGTTCAACATTGAAAAAAAAATCATCAATCCAGTTACCATATGCCTGAAATCACCAGGCTTGTTAGGAAAAACCCACCAAGTTTTCCATTGTAGTCTGTTGTGTCTGGCTGGTCTGGCAGATATTATGGGTCCCCCTCCTTTGAGGTCTCTTCCGTTGTTGGATGGGAGCAGAAACATTATGCAGTGCATAAGGTTTTAGATTCAAGAAAGCAATTACAATATCTGGTGTTTTGGATGGGGTTTCCAATGTTGCAGGCCTCCTGGGTACACAGTTCTGATATGAAGGCGGCCCATCTTATTGCCAGAATCCCACAAAGCCAGGGAGGTTAGGGTGTAATGTATTGAACTAATTCTATCTTTTGTCTTGCAGCTGCCATCTGGTAGAGGGGCTGCATGTCAGCCCTGAGTTGCGCAGGATTGCCATTCCGGGGGTTGGAGGAGTTGCTCAGTGCCATGGCAATGACGCCTCCCTTGGCGAGCCGGAGCAGAATGGCCACAGTGATAGCACCAAACAGCTGATAGGTGTTGACTCCAACAGCAACTATTGTGATGATGCAGAACCCGGAAACATGGGGCTTGTACAATCAGCTGAGAGGTGTGATTCCGGGAGAGCTGTAGGGTGGCATTTCCCTTATTTGGTTGCTGGAGTGAATCACCAAGTGTGGTGGAGGTGGGGATGTATTTGCCGTGAGTTTCAATGGGGGAAGAGAGCACCAGGCAAGCAGTTTCTGACTATTTCTGCATAATATGCTGGTCAGTTCGTGCCGTGCTTTCAAGTAGGAGTTAAACACTTTGGCAAAGCAAAGCCTGTTTGTGGTTATTCTCTGACATTTACAATGGAACCTGACACTGTAGCATTTTAACTGGCTTCAGGGGAGGGGTGGTCTTGTGGCTGGCTGGACTGCCATAGCTTCCCATTGGCCAGATGGCCTTGGGTCTAAGTTGTCTGCTTATCCAGGCTCTCTCTGAAAAAATGGACTAGTAGCTCCTCTGGTCAGGGCATTACCCTCTGGTCATGACCCTCTGAACTCACAAATGTGTTTTTTAATGGGTTGCCCTCTCTATCTTAAAACTCTGGATCTCACCCGCCACATACCGGTCATCCTCAAACCTGGTCTCCAGTTCTTGCAGGAATTTGTCAACATTTTGCAGCTGGGGGCACTCTCCTCTTATGGAAGGCTGCCAACCATTCTTTTGCTTCTCCCTCCAGTCCCATGACAATGGCATTCACCATGGCTCTATGAGATGGATAGAAGTGCCCATGGCACTCTAAATGGACTCCAGTGAAGTTGAGGAATAGAGCCAGTTGGTCTGGGTCCGCCTCAAACATTCCCCTGAATGATTTTTTTTGTTGTTTGCAGACTTTAGTAAATAGTGTGATTGTTAATTACCAAAATTTTGGTAACAGCTTTGATTTCCTTTCTTCCCTCCCTCCCACTCCCACTCCTTCCTCCCTCCCTCCCATTCTTCCCATATATGGGAAGAGCATATATGCCTTTAAAGCAAGTTTAGTCCATGATCCTCATATTCCTTTGTTATTTGGGAAATTATTAGTATCTTTTAGCATGGATATATCCACCAATCTTTTGTCATTTGACTAATTGTAAATTTGTATGAGTTAATGAATTATAAATTCCCATATTCTTATGTATTATAATTCCCTAAATACTTAAAAGCATTGCATGAGTTGCAGTGATATAAACAGTAGTCCTTGCTCTGGCAGCTGAAAGAATATTATCCCTGAAAGGAAGTGGAGTCAACTGATAATTGCTAGTACAATCCTTAACCCAAGTAATTACCTCCCAGACAGAATGGCAATCCTCAAATGGAAAGCCTGCTATGGCCCAAGTTTCTCCATATTTGCTATGATTCTTGTCATTATGAACAGCTATTCTTGCCAAGGAAAATAAGAAATGAAACCATATTGATGATACTTAATACTGTTAGGTGTGTAAAGACATGCATTTTGTTATCATTAGTTTTCTTTGTCTCGCATAAGAGTTCTTGGCATATATTTGACTATTGAATCTGAATCTACTATCTGTCTGAGTCTGTCTTCTTAAACTGATCAAATTTATCAACCAGAATTAGGGCTGGCCCTGATAGTGATCAAAGTAAAGCAACTGGCATGAAAAAGCAACAAGTTGTCATTTTAACTTACTGTTGTACCTTTTTTACAGCCATGAATAGGAATGGGTATAAAATAACATGGCTGGATTTAGATAATTTGCTCCTTTATTTTGTGGCCATGTGCATTGGCTGTATGCATCTGGCAGAAGAATGGCTTGAGCTGATAGAGGCCAAGCCAAAATAATGAGTCTGGTTTTTAAATGTAAAAAACTCAGGTTTAATTATCCATTCAACTGTAGAACTCATACTGGATTCAGGGAAAACATTATAATTTAGCCTGAGTTCAGGGCATTGGAAAAATCTTGCGAAAGTAATTCCTTACTATTAGTTACAAGTAAACTCTTCTCTTTTAAAGAAGAACTGCATTCATTTCCTATATTGGCCATTTCGTTTACTCCAACCACACTAATCAATGTGATAATTATTAAGGGTTCTTTTTTTGTGATGTATTCCCTCTGTGGTTGGTCATTCTTGACATATTGCCTACTTGACAACCTCTCAACTTTTATGCTTATCATTGCAGATGAATCACTTCCTTAATAGCTTCTGTTCCCAAAACAATGTTTTTCCCAGTAAAAGTTTTCCAAAGATCTGTACTTATTTCTGTTTATCTTAAGAGGCATAATTAAAGTGTTCAAAGTATTAGCATTTGGAAATATTACAACTAGATGTAGTGTTCTGAAAAGTTTAAGTGTAGTTTATTCTTATTCCTAGAGCCAAGTCTAAAAAGTATTGCCAATATATTACAGTTTCATTGTTGTAAGACATAGGCTGCTGAGAACTCACTGAAATCAATGACATTTAAATGAGCATATGTGATGATTTCAATCACACATGTTTTAATTGAAAAACCTACCTGGTTACAATCATGATACAAACTTTGGGACTAAATTTGTGTCACTAAAAGGCAATAGAAAGGGATGAGTTCTTCCTCTGCCCCCAGACTGATATTAAAATTACAAGATTCAAGATTCACTGAAAAAAAGATACTGATAAAAATGTCCTGTTCTTACTCTATTTTTTACTCTCTTTTTCCAAGGCTATAAAAGTTTTAGTGGTAGGATGTACATATTGCATGCTTAACAAAATTCATTGTTCAATTTGAAAAGTTTCAGTTTCTGCTGTGCCCGGAGTTTATAGCATTTAGTACTTTAACCACATAATTCATGTAATACAACTCCATTGGTTCCTAGAATCCTTCACATTCCATCCTTTATGTTGGAGACAGAATTGTCAGTTTATAGCATGAAAAGACATGTCAGTTTGACTCCTATTTCACTGGCTTCCAAAGCTATTTTTCCAATCTTTTAGCAGAAAACAAATGTATAGGCACAGTGAAAAAGAATGGAAATATATATATGTCAATGGAATGGCTTACTTCCAGAAATTGTAGGTGCTCCATCATTTGAGGGTTTTAAGAAGACACTGAACAACAATTTGTAAAGAATGATATAGAGCAGGGCAGGGGTGGGATTCAAAAATTTTAACAACCACTTCTGTGGATGTGGCTTAGGTGGTGGGCGTGGCTTGGTGGTGGGCATGGCTTGGTGGTTATGTTATTAGTTGGATGTGGCCAACTCAATATCACTCAGATCGAGGCACCAATCTCCTTGCCTGGCCTCTCATGACTGTGGGGATGCTCCAACAGTTGTAAGTGTGAAAAATGGTCACAAGTCACTTTTTTCAGTGCCATTGTAACTTTGAATGATCACTCCACACAAGCAAAGGAAGCGAAAAAAATTCCAGAGAAGTTCCTGAGACAGGAAGTCCTAGTCCTGCCAAGAATGTAATAAGGGTTAATGGAGAGGCAGTTTCTGTAAGCAACACCAGAATGTTTACTCCCTGCTTTCCTTACAAGATTAGGCCTGTAATTTCTTCTAACAACTGGTTCTCTGAACTGCTTAGAATGTTCACAACCGGTTCTAATGAATAGATGAAAACTGGTAGAATCCCACGTCTGGAGCAGGGGTGTCAAACTAGATCCCATTGTGGGCTGTATCAGGAGTTTGTTTGCCCTTGTGGGGGCAAAGGGGAGCATGGCCTGGTCATGGCTGATTGGGTGGGCATGGCTGGGCCCAGGGTGGCAGGGGCTGGTTCCTCGCTGTCTCCAGTATGGCCCATGGGGCAACTTTACAGCCTATTACAGGCCAGATGCGGCCTGCAGGCCACATGTTAGCATGTCTGGTATAGAATCTCCTGCTTCAGCAGAAGATTGGACTAGTAGATCTCCATGCTCCCTTCAGTTCTGCTATTCTATTCTATTAGAATTGGGAATGTTACAAATGGGTGAATAAGAGCACTTATAAAAATAAGGTTGTGTGACTTTTAATTTTATTTGCATTCATTTATCTTGATGACAGTTTTTGCTTTTCATTTGCTCCCTTTGCCTTAGAAAGTTTGGCATTCTGAATACCTCTTGGAATGTACTTAAAGAAATTGAAGATGTTTTTGTAATAAGTAGTTTAGTTATAATCTACTGTAAAATATGATTTTCCACCAATGTTTCCTTGAAAATAAGCATTGTGACCTTAAAACTCTATACTACATTTTTTTTCAGTCCTGCCTTGACAGAGCAACATGAAATTGAATGTCTATGTTTGGTCAGAAAGGCCATCTGAGAAGTAGGAAACATGTTCATGTGTCATAAAATAAATACTTTCACAAAGCTGACTAAAGCCAGTTACCCAATCCTTTGAGAATGATTTCACCCATTCTGTTTCCTTTTAATCATTATTAATAAAATAGGGGATTATTTCAGGAACTTATATTGAGTAGGTCAAAGTGACGTCAACAACAGCTGAGCAAACTGGCTGAGTTTGGACGTGAATGTGGACATTTTTCCCCTAGCAAGACGGTGACAATATTTGATGACAAAAAGGCTCTTGGAATTGGAACTTATTTTTTAAAAAAGAGAGATCACTATTTTAATTTTTATGCTTTATTTTCTAATCCAGTGATGTTTTGTTTGACAAAAGGATGGACATTGCCTCCATCTTATTCTGATATATTACAGGATGGGCTATGAATTCCTTTCTATTTGTTTATATTTTCCTTTCCTTCTTGCTAATTTCCATTTGTTTTTACTAAAAAAACTAAATGCATGTTTGGAGCATGAGGAATTATAATAAGCCTAAATAAACATTAAACCCAAGAATGTGGAATGACTCCAAATTAATCTGCAAAAGAAAGCTGGTTTTAATACCTTTTCTAGATTGATAGGGTCATAAAAATCCTGGTTGCTATTTAAGTTTGACCTAGCCAAAATCGGATATGGCCAATAAGAATTAAGAAATGGCCAATAAGAAATATTTATCATTGAACTAAAATGCACTTATACAAATACTACCAGCATAAATGAATAAAAGGAGGTTTTAGTCCTGCTGAGAAGCAAGATTTCCACTGTATTGCTGATCATAGTATAGAGGTGTCTGACATGACTGTAAATACTTATTATCAGGTCAATCTTCCTTCCTTCCTTCCTTCCTTCCTTCCTTCCTTCCTTCCTTCCTTCCTTCCTTCCTTCCTTCCTTCCTTCCTTC
>BLBF01000019.1:15958940-15976973 GCA_015471245.1 Laticauda colubrina | reverse complement strand
AAGATTCTAGAAAAGATTCAGGAAAAAAATAGATTCAGGAAACTACAGACCTATCAGCCTCACCTCAATACCAAGGAAGATTCTAGAAAAGATAATCAAGCAATGAATCAGTGAACACCAAAGCAAACAAAGTAATAACCAAAAGCCAACATGGATTTGTCAAAAAGAGATCATGCCAGACTAATCTTAATGCATTATTTGCCAAAATGACAAAATTAGTGGACCAGAGGAATACTGTCGATATATTTTACTTGAACTTCAGTAAGGCATTTGATAAAGTAGACCATAACCTACTACTTGATACAATAGAAAAATATGGGTTAGACATTATTACCATGGATTAATAACTGGCTTACCAACTGCGCTCAATGGAACTGCATTTCATGGAGGGAAGTATGCAGTGGGGTACCCCAAGGCTCTGCTTTAGGCCCAATACTATTCAACATCTTTATTAGGAATATGAAACACCTAACAGATATTTGGGTTAGAAATATATAAACCAGGATAAACATTTTAATGCTGTCTCTTTAAGGGAATGCAAGAGCATGCAATTGGGTGTGGTTTCTCAAATGGCCATAAGATGGAGCCAGAAACCTGGTTTGTCTTCGTCTGAGTCTCAGAAGAGAAGAGAGTGTATCTTTATTTCCTTCTGATGGAAAGTATTGCCATTGCTCCATTTTTCCTAATTGACTGATATTACTGGATTTGATGTAAGTCTGATACTTAACTGTTTTTGACACTGGACTTTGTTACTGGAATATCCCTGGATTGAAAAACTGACTGATTAACCTATGAATGACTTTTGGACTGCTTATTTTGCACTTTGCTTAAACCTTTCTGGAAGTAAAAACCTACATTAACTGTACAGTGTATCTGTGTACTGAGTGTGTATTATTCCAATACTACTCTCTATACATCTCCCTGTATACGCTCATTCTCCTAACGGAGAATTACCTCAACACTGTTTATGGGCCCAGGCCATATCAGGCTCAGATAACTGAGAGTTAGTGTGAATGCACAGACAGTATACAAACAGCTGTTTACTGTTTAATTGTAGTTTACTATCCTGGTAAATATGGCACAAGACACTTCCACAAGTCTATCACTGATTACTCGGCTGGATGGAACAAACTATGTTTCCTGGTCTATGAAGTGCAGTCTACTTCTACGTAAAGAAAGTTTATGGAATGTAGTTCAAAATCCACCAGATGTAAATGCTTGGGATCCAGAAAATGAGGATGATGCCAAGAAGATTCCTGACTTTAAAAAGAACAACGAACGAGCTCTTTGTTTAATTGGACTAACATTGAGCGACCAGCAGCTAGTCCATATTCATGGAGAAGAGTCTGCTGATAAGTGTTGGCAGAATTTGAAGAAGATTTATGTTCGTGACAGTGTAGGTGCACACATACATCTTACACGTAAACTGTTTAGAGCACGTCTTCTGAAAGGTGGAGATATGCTAGCTCATTTAAACTTCATGAAAAGAACTTTTCAAGAGCTACAAGAAAAAGAACTAATATTTTCAGAGCTGCATCAAGTTTACATCATTCTTTCCTCATTGGATGAAAGTTATGATGACTATGTCTTCATTGGAAGTCCTGCCCAGAGATAAACTGACATTGACTGACATAACTAGAAGATTGTTAGAAGAAGCAAGAAAACGGCTTGATAGGGACCAACTGAGGAAGGAACAACCACAAGAAGAGAATTTGTCTTCAACTGCCTATACTGTTAGGAAATGTTTTTCTTGTGGGGCTAGGGGACATATAGCTAAATTCTGTAAAAAGGGAAAACAACAGAATACTGATAAACACCAAAAGACCAAAAAGAATGTTAGTTTAGCAATGTCTAGCAATTTAACTGTAAAGAATAATTTGTGGGTTGTAGAGAGTGGAGCATCACAGTGCATTACTAAAGATAGAAAAAGGATTGTAAAGATGTCCATGAGTAAACAACATGTTTCATTGGCAAATGGATGAAAGATGAAAGCATCAGGTGAAGGTACTGCATATTGTTCTTGTATAAATGAACATTTAACATTTAAAATAACATTTACATGTTATATGTACCTAAACTGAAATTTAATTTGCTATCAGTAAGGGCTTTAGTTAATCTTGGTTATGTAGTAACCTTTAGGGGAAATAACTGTATAATAGAGAAAGAGGGTAAAAGTGTCACTGCTATTTTAAAAAAATGATTTATATGTAATATATGATGATCAATTGAAGATGGCTAACTCAGTTTATAACAATGTTAAGCCACATGATGAATGTATACATTTACTGCAAAGACGTCTCGGGCATATTTTTTTCAAAATGCTCAAACAAACTGTTCAATTGTCAGTGGAAGTAAAACTGAAACCTTGTAGCAAGTATTTACATTGTAATGCTTGTAGTTAAGAAAAGAATAAAGCCCCTGTCACACAGCACCAATGGATGGAAAGAGGATGTAAAACGGAGAGAAACACTTGCCATCCATTGGTTAACGCGATTCTTCTGTTCTGTATTCACTGCGTCCGTTTTTCATCCTCTCTATCTGTCCAGTATCCATCTATTGACATTTCATCCGCTCAAAAAGTTTTGAGCTACACAAAACTTTTTGAGCAGAAAATGTATCCAATGCATCCATTCTGCATCCACTACACATACGGGAACATCCGCTAGGCATCCGCTGTGCATCCACGCAACTCACATCCGCTCCAGCGGAAAATGGACACAGGGAGGAAGCGAAACAGACACGGAACGGACACACAGCTTTCATAGCATGGACGGAGAAAGGATGAAAGCAGATGCAGCTCGCATACAAAGCATTAAAATGGAAAAAACGTTCTCAGTGGGGATGTATCTCGGATATTTAGGGTGTCTGCAGGATGCCAAGAGGATGCAAAAGGACACTGAGCGGAAAACCTATATTTCCTATAAAAAGAGGGAGGAACTTACCTGGATCTCATTTTCAGTCCAGCAGTCCTGCTGTGCAGACCTCTTCAGCCTTCATCTGGCTCTTGCTCTTCCACAGCATCCAGTCATCTCCACCATGGATCGTCACACACTCCTTTTGGTAGCCACCATCATTCTACAACAGTGCGAAGCCATCTACAGGCTCTTTCACCTGTTCTATGCAAAGAAAAGGAGGTGGCCAAGAAGTGTCTGGGTCCGAAGATGGATCGCCAGAAGAGCAGAGTACAGACTGTACAATAAGCTGATGGTGGAGCTGAGGAACGAAGACCCTCGTGCATTCCAGAACTTCATGGGGATGCCGCCAGCCATGTTTGATGAAGTTGTGGAGCAGCTGAGACCCAGGTTGACCAAGCAGGGCACCAACTTCTGGCCCAGCCTGGACCCTGGGCTGAAGGTGGCACTGACTCTGCGCCACCTGGCCTCAGAGACCACGTACAAGAGCATGCAGTATGGCTGGAGGGTGCCACACAACACCATCAGCATTGTGGTCAGAGAAGTGGTGCAGGCCATCCTCGAAGAATACCTGGAGGAGCTCCTCCAGTGCCCCTCCACTGAAGAAGGCTGGAAGAAAGTTGCAGAGCAGTGGTATCAGAAGTGGAACTTCCCCCACACCGTTGGAGCCATAGATGGCAAGCACATGGCCTGCAAAGCTCCAGCCAAGTCAGAGTCCACTTATCACAACTATAAGGGCTTCTTTAGCATCATCCTCTTCGTCAAGGTCAATGCTGACTATGAGTTCATGTACATCGATGCTTCATGCAATGGATCAGCTTCAGATGCCCAGATATATAATGCCAGTGACTTCAAGGAGGGGCTTGAACGCAACCTCATCATGGGCTTCACAGGTCCAGACCCCCTGCCCAATGACACACAAGATGTGCCCTACTTCATCATGGGGGATGACACCTTCTCCCTCAGAACCTACCTCATGAAGCCCTACACTTCCAGACTCCTCACCCCTGAAGAGAGGATCTTCAACTACAGGCTATCCAGGGCAAGATGGGTGGTGGAGAACGCCTTTGGCATCCTGGCCAACAGATTCCAGATACTTCTCACCACCATGCAGCATGAGGCAAATACTGTGAGGAGCATCGTGGAAGCTTGCTGCATCCTGCACAATCTCATGCGCACCCGCTACCTAGTGTTGCAGAACAGACTCATGGACCTCCAACAAGGCAATGGGGACATGGAGCCTGGTGAATGTTGGCAAGGGCGAAACCAGATCGACATTGTGGATGTGCAAGGCCCCAACAGAGATTCACATGAAGGGAAGAAGCAGCGCAACCTCCTGAAACACTGGTGCAACTCCCCAGCTGGAGCAGTGGAGTGGCAAGACAGAATGATAGATGCTTAATGGATGCTTCCTTCAGCCTGTCTCATCACACTAATGAGATTGTGCCATGTATGTTGAGTGGTCCTACAATGAACAGGGCATTTAATAAAGAGTTGTGTTGATGTTGAAATGTGTGGATCAATGATTACATTGTTATTGATAATAAAGGGCCAAAAGTGTGGCCCCTGGGAGGGTGGACCATACAGTCCCACTATGCTTGCACTGGAGGTTTATCTATCCCACAGCTATTACCCATCCCACAGGTAACCTAACCCATCCCACAGCTATTACCCATCCAACAGGTATCCTAACCCATCCCACAGCTATTACCTATACCAAAGGTATCCCTGCCCATCCCACAGCTATCCTTACCCATCCTATAAGCATGCAAAGGCTTAAACCATTTCTAAAAGTTTCCACCAAGACTTTATTTAATAAAATAAATGAAGCAAGTGTGTGAAGCAAAGATAATCTTTATTAATAAAAAGCTGTAAAGGCAAAATGACCCAAGTGTCCCAAGCAAAGATAAAGTCAACAGGTCGCCACCCAGTCTCTGGCACTCTTCTTGGTCACTCTGAGGCATGCCCCGTCTCAGGGGTGAAGGGTCCAGGTACTATGGAGGTGGCTGCTGCTGGAGTGCTGGTCTGAGGCGCCATTGGGGTGCCTGTCCCCAAGAGGACAACAAGGGATGGTGTGTGGAGGAAGCTCTCAGAGAGCTGGCTCAGTCCTGTGATGTTGAGAGCCCCTTCCTCCAGGACATGGGATGTCAGCCCCAATACCGATGACAGATGTTCTGAGGCCGGGCTTGGCTGTGGGTTGGAGGAAGGAGGAGTGTGGTGGGGCTGTCTGGTCTTCAGCTGAGTGAGGTGAGGCGTGGGTGGCATCTGTGGCATGGGTGGCACCTGTGGCATGGGTGGAATCTGTGGCGTGGATGGCATTGGTGGCGTACGATGTACCTGTGCCTAGACTGGGAAGGGCTGCCTGTGCTGCTGGAGCTCCTGGTAGCCGTAGCCTTGGGAGGTGAGGGCCTGTGGAAAGCCTTGGAAGGGCAGTGACATTACCTGGGATAGAGGAGCAGACCTGGACTGGGTGGGAGCAGGTTCAGCTGAATCTGGAGGGTTGTGAAGAAGACCGGTGATCCTGTCCTTTATCACCTGGTACTGTGATTCGGACATGTCCATGAGGGTCTGGTTGATGTAGGTGAGGAAGGGCTTGCAGTTGGAGGATGGTATGTCGGTGTGTACCAGCTGAGAGAGGAGATCTATGCTGCTGATGGTGTCTCTGATCTCCAGCAGGAGAGTGTGGCTCTGCCCCTCTGGTCTGGCTCTCTGCCTGCTTTCTGTGGAGGTGGAGCTGGGGGTGGATGTGGGTTGGTCTCTGGTGGAAGTGCCCTCTCCTTGCTCCCACTGCATCAGGAGGTCCTCCACGCGCTCTGCTACGGGGAGTGCAGCTGTCGGGGGGGTCTCTGTCGTGGCACGCTCAACAGATACCTGCTTGGACACAGGAGCTGACTCTTGGCCAGAAGAGGACTGGGTCTCTGCAGGCTGCCTGAGAGAGAGGATTGTCAGAGGGGCTGCTCCTCGTTGGCGGATCTCACCCTCCAAGAAGCTGTACTTGGCCATCACGTAGGTCTCTCTGTCCGTCAGCTTGACCGTGGCCTGGCCAGATTTCTTGAGGTGCAGCTTCCCATACCATGTGTGCATGTGCTTCCACCAGCCGAGGAATACCTCTGAAGTGTAGCCCAGGCTCTCCGCCTTCTCTCTCCAAGCAGCCTGCTTCCTTTTGGTGTCTCGATAGAGCCTGTGTCCCTTCCGCCAGAGATACTCATTCTCCCTCAGCCATTCCAGCACCTCATCCTCATGTTCCTCTTCGATGGAGTATTGCCTCCTGTCCCATTCTCATTCTCGCGTATGCCTCTTCCTCCCTCTGGCAGGGCCATCTGAGTCCTCAACAGAGGGGCTTCGAGGTTGTAGGGGCTGCTCCACCACACCACCACCAGCAGCAATAATAGTAGCAGCAAAAGCAGGACCAGCAGCACCAGCAGCACCAGCAGGACCAGCAGCACCAGCAGGACCAGCAGGACCAGCAGCACCAGCAGCACCAGCAGCACCAGCAGGACCAGCAGGACCAGGAGCAGCGCCAGCAGAGTAAACACCAGCAGAAACACCAGCACCAGGAGCAGCGCCAGCAGAGTAAGCACCAGCAGAAGCACCAGCACCAGGAGCAGCACCAGCAGAGTAAGCACCAGCAGAAGCACCAGTACCAGGAGCAGTGCCAGTAGAGTAAGCACCAGCAGAAGCCCCAGCACCAGGAGCAGCGCCAGCAGAAGCTCCAGCACCAGAAGAGTCAGCCCGAGCAGCAGAAGCCCCAGCAGAAGCAGAGTCAGGGCCAGGGGGTGGGATAGTGGCCCTGTCCCTCTTGCCAGGGCTGGCAGCAGATGCCACAGGCTTCCTCTTCTTCCCCATGGTTGTTGGCTGGCTGGCTGGCTGGCTGGCTGGAGCTATGTCTGGCAGCAGGTCTTTCCTCTGAATGGTGACCTGCTTGTGAGCTGCTTCCCTTTATATCTGCGGGGCTGATGCAATGCATCCTCTCTGCATGTGCAGTGAATGCTCTGCATCTGCTAGGCATCCGCTAGTCATCCGCTCTGCATCCGCTTCATCCGCTCGGCATCCGCTCTGCATCCATTCCTTCCGTTGCGCATCCGCTTCGCTGTGTTTCCCCAGAAGCCCTGCGGATGTGCCATCCGCTTCCATCCGCTTCTATCCCTAGGCTTCCCTGGAGCATCTGCTTTCCATCCTGGCTACGTCCTCCCCCTGTCCGTTCCTTTCCGTTGTTGTCCGCTCTGCTTATGCAAATTTGAGGCTGATAACAATGGATGGAACATTTTCTCGTCCGCTGTGTCCTTTTTACATACTTTTTGCATCCGTCGGCCTATGTGACAGGCCCTTAAAGTTACTCCTGCAAACAGAGTAAATGGGTTTAAGACCAAAGTTCCTTTAGAGGTTGTGTTTCCTGACATGACTGGTCCTAAGATACCAAGTTTAGGAGGTGCCTGTTATATTTTGAGTATTATGGACCATTACTCAAGATACAGTTTCTGCTATCTTTTGAAGAACAAAACAGAAACATTCCAACATTTATTTAATTGGCTAAGGTTTGCTGAGAGAAAAATGAAAAGTAAAGTAATTACTTTAGTAACTGATAATGGGACTGAATTTGTTTACGAAAGATTCCAAAATATGTTAAAATTCGCTGGTTTGAGCGTAAATGTTCTGCATCTTACAGATCACAACATAACTCATTTATAGAATGAAGAGGGCAAACATTACAAGCCATGGCTCGCACTATGTTATCTGATTCAGGTTTACCTGAAACACTGTGGGGTGAAGCCATAATGTGTAGTAACCATGTTTTAAATAATGTAGTAAATACAACAACTGGAGAATTGCCATTCACTCATTGGCATGGCAGAAAACCAAATTTAAGTTACCTACACACATTTGGAGCTCCAGCATGGGTGCATATTCCCTCACAAGTAAGACTGAAAGGGCAACATAGAGCTAAGAAATTATTTTTTGTGGGTTATGAGGCCAACCACAGATCAGTTAGATTTTGGGATCAAGGCACAGCTCATGTTTATTGTAGTGCTAGTGCAAAATTTCTTGAGTACGTTGGGTGGGATAAACTGGAACAGGAATCAGCAATGATATTATTACTGACACCCAAATAGTCCCTAAAGATAAAATCAGTATACCCCAAATAGCCATTAAAGAGGAAAAGGAAGAACAGGAGGAAGTAGTAGAACAAGCACAGGAAGAAATAGAAGAACAGGAGCAGGTGGCACAGGAAAGTCCACCAGCAAGCCCTGTATTACCAAGACATTCAACCCGAGTAACACGACCACCTGATAGATATCAGGCTAGTGTTGTATGCCAAGTGAATACAGTTCCAAGTACTTATAATGAATTAAAACTGTATCCTGCTAAGGATCAGGCTGCTTGGCAGAAAGCAATGGATAAGGAACTAGAATTATTAAAAAAAACTGGATGTATACGAAAATGTTAAGTTACCACCAGGTAAACATGCCATTGGATGTAAATGGTTATATAAACTGAAGACAGGTGTGGATGGGACTGTTACTCATAAAGCCAGGTTAGTAGCACAAGAGTTCAATCAGACAGCAAATGACTATGATGAGGTGTTTGCACCTAGACTGAAGGCTACTACATTAAGGACAGCATTAGTGTGGGCAGCTAAACAGAAATACATTGTAAATCATTTGGATGTAGAAACAGCTTATCTGCATGCACCATTGCAACACACTATATATTTAAATAAACCTTTTGGTCTCAAAAATGATACTACTGATAATGATTGCTGGAAATTGAAAAAGAGTCTTTATGGTTTAAAGCAATCAGGATATGAGTGGAACCAATGTATAGTTAAAGAATTAACTAAATAGGTTTTGTAGCTGGCATGGCTGATCCATGTTTGTTTAAAAGAGAAAATAATGGTATGATTTCATTATTGCTATTATTTCTCTGGACCCACCAGATGTATATCCCTAATTGATGGGATCCAGGCATAACATGCCTACTTTTCCATTCTTGTAGGCTGGGTGAGCCCAGCCCTAAATTATATAGGGTTCTAAAGATAATCACCACATTGAATTCTGTGACTTCCCTGAAAGTGCAACTCCCACATAAGAGACATTTGCACAAATCTAGGTTTGTAGGAAATTGTTTGGGCCACTGCATTCTGAATTAACTGAAGCTTCCAAACACACTTCATATGAGTGTATAGAACATATTACAATAGTCTAGACAGGAGGTGACCAGGGCATGGGTGACTGTGAGAAGGACCTTTTGATCCAGGAATGGACATAACTATTGCACAGCATGAAGTTGGGCAAAGGCCTTCTGGTTATGACTGCTCTTCCAATAGGAGCTGCAAGTCAAGGGGAACTCCAGTTTTGCACCTGATCAAACTGGTTCAGTGCAACCCCATCTATGGCCAAATATGTTAATTCTCCAAGAGCCAAACAGCCTGTAATATAGAGCCACTCCATCTTGCTAGAGTTCAGTTTTAGTTGTTGCTCCTCATCCAGATCTCAACAGCCTCCAGGCATTGAGAAAGAGTGGTTGCAGCATTGTTAAACTCATTATGGGCAGAAATGTACAACTAAAAATTATCAGCATTCTGATAATTTCACTCCACAGTGATGGATAATCTCCCTCATTAAAAGAGAAAGTATCAGAACTCTCACAAGGCAGGTTCTGGAGGCAGAGCTCATGTCCCTGAACAACATTTACTTAGAAAGCCTTGGAGGAAGGAAGTGAACCAGGATAACAAAGTGCCCACATTCAACACCCAGAGCTGTTCCAGAACGATAGCACGGTTTGTTTGTTTTTAAATTTGATTTGTCAATCGCTTACAAGATAATAGGTATAAGAATAAACATAGTTATGAATACATGAAATGGGGGCCATAGAAGGAGCGTTCACGTCGCGGCCCCTGTCAGGTATCTGTTTACCTGCGAATCCTTCTACCACGCTACACCAACCTACACCAACAGTGTTCTACAGTGGCTGGGAAAAGTGTAGCGACACGAGAGAAGAAGAAGAAGAATACATGAAATTATCAAATTACCTTTTTCATCCAGTCCCAAAGATGCTTTTTTCAAAAGGCAACTGAATTTTTTTTCCCCTTGAAGATATTTTGTTTCTCATCCAAGAAGCTTCCTCAGCTTCTTGGATGAGAAGTGAAATTTCTTCAAAGAAAAAATAAAAGAAACAATAAGACAGGGATGGTAGGCATGTTGGTACGCTTATGGATGCCCCCTACAGATCTCTTAGGAAAGGGGTGAGGTCAGTAGTAGACAGTCTAAGGGTAAAGTTTTTGAGGTTTGGGGAAGAAACCACATAGTCAGGTAGAGTGTTCCAGATATTGACTACTCTGTTGCTGAAGTCATATTTCCTGCAATCAAGTTTGGTGTGGTTAACCTTCAGTTTGTATCTATTGTGTGCTCTTGTATTGTTATGGTTGAAGCTGAAGTATTCATTGACAGGTAGGACATTGTAATGTATGATTTTATATACTATACTTAGATTGGACCTAGATGTTCAATGGTACCAAAAGCTGCTAAGAAATCAAAGTAGATTGAGAATGGATGCACCACTCTAGCTTGATTCTGCCAGACATCATTTAAAGGCATGATCAGTGCTGTTTCCATCCCATATACAGGTTTGAATCATGACTGAAAGGAGTTCAAATTATCTTTTTCATCCAGTCTCAAAGGTGTTTTTTTCAAAAGGCAACTGAATTTTTTTCCCCTTGAAGACATTTCATTTCTCATACAAGAAGCTTCCTCAGTTTCTTGGATGAGAAGTGAAATGTCTTCAAAGAAAAAACAAAGTCAAGTTTGAAGAAACACCTTTAGGACAGCCATGACCTGGATGACTAAGAATCTTCATAGATTTTTTTCATCCAGGATCCTCTGGAACTGCAGCACAGCTACCTTCTCAACAACCTTCTATAAAAATGGTAGGTGGGAGTCAGGGTGAAAATTCTACATCTGGATGAGATCTAGTAATGACCTCCTTAAAGGTCTAAACTATCACCCCTCTCGCAGGGAAAATTTCTAATCGCCAGAAATCACCTGGAGGTCATTTCCTGGGATTTCTTAAATAGCCAGGAAAGGCACAAATCTAAAATGCAGATCATTGTACTGATTTTCCTAAAGATCCTGTTTATTTCCTCAGGCCAAATGTTGCTTGAAATGAACTCATAGTTGCCACATACAGCCCTTTGGCATAGGATTTAGAAGTTGTATACCAGGGAAAATTCCAGTTATACCCCATCATCAGATCCCAGAGTTTAGGAAGAGAACTTGGTCTGCAGCAACATGAGCATTTAAACTTGTTTCTACAGTCCAGTCTGAAATATAGACATTCCCAGCCTGTCATGTTAGAGATATGACTTCTTGTCATCAGTAAGATGTCACAAAGAATCACTACCTCCTATCCCCAGTTTTATGACATTGACTTGAAGAGGATCTGGAACGTAGTAGGATGGCATCCCATCTCTTTCAACATAGATTTCAGGAATATATGCCAGGTTCGTTTGTCTATGCACCATTAGAATTATGGATAAAATATTCTTGCTACAAAACTTTTTTTTAGTAAAAACATTACTAAATCATATGAGTTCACAATGCCTACCCATTTCTAATCTGATCAGTTCTGTAATTTGGATGGCTGGGACTCCTCCAATTAATGTTCCATATACCTGTTCAAAGTTGATTAGGTGTTTTAGAACTGTACTTTTTATCCCTAATTGCTCCAGGAGGAGCCCAATCAGGCATCTGTAACATCCTGTATCTATTACTGCTTCTAATTCCCCAACCTTCCCAGTCTCAGGCACCACCAACTTCATTGTAAAAAGGGGGATGGCTGCACTCACCATGGGGTCCTTTTCCTCATTTGCCTTTCCAGAAAGGGTTTCTTTGGCCGAAGTTTCCTTGCTCTCTTCTGTAGGGATGGGAACCTCTATAGCTTGTCTGGCAAACCAACTGGTATCTGGGGGCTTCCATGGAGCTCTTCTGCTTCTGGCAGCTGTACTGGGCCTTGGTTGTGCAGGTGCAGGGGCCAGAAATTCAGAAGCCCGATGATCAGCTTGACCACAACGGTAGCAGTTGATAATTACTATAGGTTGGGCAGGAACAACTTCAGCAGATTTAGTCAGAGGATGTTTGGCCAAAGTTCTCCTAATGGGCCTCTCAGAGGGAGGTTTTCAGTGTGGGTGAATTTCTCTATCCAGAACAATGGACATGGTGTAATAGTCTTGCAGTCACACAGGTACCCCTCAGATGCCACAGGCTTTTCTGACTTCTAGATCAATGGTTTCTTCAAAATAGTGCAGAAGTATCCTGTCAGGCCAATGCAGGAGGTTACCTACAACCTGTCTAAAATTCCACACAAAGTCTTTTATGGGTTGATTACCTTGCTTCATCTCCTTTATTTTGTCTTCATTTTTACCTACTCTGTTGGGGTCTTCATATCTAGCCCGGAGCAGCTCAACAAATACATCTGCATTGTTTAGCTCCGCAGCATCCTCACTGTGTAGGTGGGCTATCCAGGTGAAAGCATCTTTCATCCCATCTGTAATTGCAAAAAATAGGTCATGCTCTGTTTCATATTGGTTTCCAAATCAAACTATATGTGCCCAGATTTGGCTGAGGAAATAAGCAAGTTTTTCAGGCTTCCCATAAAAAGTTGCTCTAAACTTTTGTAGTGCTGTCCTGGCTGGTGGAATTGCCATGGTGACCGCCGGCTGAGCTGGGATCTTTGGGGGCGCTGCTGCAGGCATCAGGAGGGTCCCCTGCAGGGGCGCTCCCACAGATTCCAGCTTAGCAGTGTGGAAATGTCTGGTGCTAATATGGCTTCCAAAGCTGACACTCATCTTCTTTTAACGCCAATATAGATAGCATTACAAGTCCAGGACCTAGATGAGGCAATGAAAATGTCAATAAGAAAAGCTCCATTGGGCTGCAACCTTGCAAAGGGGAAAATATGCTTGTTTTAATTTCCAATGAACTGCTGCTAAATCAGAAGTAAACTCATATCTACAAACTACTGAGTCTAGGTAGTTTCTGAGTAACTGCTGAACTGCTTCAGAATCTATTGATTTAAATGTTCATATTATTTTAGAAAAAGTCCCACACCTAAGGAAGCATTTGAAGTTGAAAATATGTTTTGACTATGGTCTCTTGGAGAAAAGTATTTTTAAAAGTAAAAGTACTTTTAAACAATCCGGATTTAGGTTGAGCAGTGAGATAATCACATTTGCTAATAATATAATGCTGCTCAGAGTAGCAAATATATAAGGATTGCTTGAAACTCACTCCAGATGAAATAAAGTCTGGTTTCTAATCCCAGATTACCACCGAACATTCTAGCTGAATGGGTTTCACTTCTTCTCCTAAGGTAAATGTTTACTGTCTCATGCTTTAGAATCTTTGTCATTTGGATGTGTAGATTGACATTCTTCTGAATATTTTTTACTCATTAAGGTTGGCATATAAACAGTATTTATATTGTAGAAATATGGACCATTGGTTGTTATGCTCCTTTCTACCTTAGCTAGATAGAGATAGTTTGGTCTCACTTATGCATTAATGAATTCACATTTAGATGATGCATAAACACAAAGGTCCTTTTAAAAATTGTTTAGAAAGTACCACAGCTGTGAGGCTGTTTGCCAAGATAAAACATTCTAATCCAGGGCTGTCAAACTCCCGACCGGCAAGCTGGATGCATCACGTGCCACGCTCACATCCAGTTTAATGATGGGGGAAAAAATCCAGAGACCTCATGTGATGCCACTGTGATGATGTGAGTTTGACACCCCTGTTCTAATCATTTAATTCTTGTGCACAAGCAACTTTCCCTGTTTATTTCCAAGACCGCTCAATTCCCCCTGCCAATTTTGATTATAAAAATTCTTCAGAAATTAAGAACAGTAAATCTGAAAGATTGTTTTTTGTTGTAAAGCCTTCATCAAAGGCTATATAAAATTGGGTGGTTGAGAAAGGATCTTTTATTAATGATGAAAACTCTCTTTACAGATGCTAATGTAGTGCTTACTTGGACATTATTTAAGTGCAAAGGGAAATGACTACATATTTTTGTGTATTTTTAAATGTGATTTGTCTTATATCTAGTCTAGACTGTTTTCTGATGTTTTCAAGCCACATTTTATATTAATGAAAGTATTAAGATGACAAATTCATTATGTTTACATTAGTGAACATTCTAAATTAGTCCTGCAGTTTTCTTGGCAAGATTTTAGAAGTGGTTTGCCATTATTTCCTTCCTAGGACTGAAAGATAATGAGTAATTCAAGATCACCCAGCTGGGTTTGTACTAAGACAGTACTGGAACTCATAGTTTTTTGGTTTCTAGCTTGATGTCTTAACCACGACACCAAAATGGCAATAGATAGAGGAAAGAAAGTTAGAATTATTACTTACATACTGTAAAATGGAGGTGCAGTGCAGAGTTAATAATATGCATATTATAATTCTATAATACAATGTGTAGTCTGCATATGATATATAAGTTTTTTTGCTTCTGAATCATATTACTATTATTAATTATATATTATTAATTATATTGTTGATTATATTATTAATTAATTATATATTATTATAATTAATGATTATATTTTAAAACTACACTACACTACAGCTTATCCTTTTTTGCTTATTTTTTTTAAAATTCCATCTATAGGTGAAGGTACTTGCCAAGTTTTCATTTATCTAATCACAAATCTGATATATAAATTTGGCTGAAAAAAATAAAATAAATGTTGCATATTTCTGTGAATAAATAGATTTCTGAATATAATTTGAGAGCACTCACATGTTATATGACATTTTATATTTTATATGGCATTTTGCTTCCTATGGGATTATATTTCTATTTGCATTTCCCCATGATTTATACTGTATATTCATTTCTATTCCACATCAATAAGTTGATAATTTAAGATACCCTACATATTATACCATAAAGTGGTTTGCTTGTTGTTTGCTTTCATAAAATTTTAAACTAAGGACTGGGATACATTAATTTTTATCTACAAATTCATTTCATGATCTCCTATGCGCTGAGAAGTTCAAATTCATTATATTTTTATAAGCATTTTTGTGCAATGCATTTCTAATTTGCCTTACTGTTTGTTGCAAACAATAATGAAAGGATGATTATTCACCATCTGATATAAATATGCAAGTTCCAACCTCTGTGCCATAATGCATTTCAGCTTTATACCTTTTGTCCTCCCCAGTGGAGGCCGATGAGAATAACTAGCTCCATTTTTAAGTTTAAAATCCCACACACATACACAATTGTTGATGAAGGGTCCTTATACAAATGACTACATTAAATGTAGTCTGGTTCTAATGCTCAGATAATATGTTCTAGATTTGGAAACTTAGTATATTGTCAGAAATAAAAGCAATCTAATAGTAATAGACTTATTAATTGCTCTGAATTTATTCAAAGTTAAGATTCAAAATTCAAAAAGGGATCAATTTAATTTTAATTTGTGATTTGAGAATTAATTTAAGATTCTGGCAATCAGATTCAATTTTAGCTTTTGTAAGAATCCAGATTTGATTTGGGGGGAAATGATCCACAGGTAATAATGAAGAAATTTAAAACAGCTAAGCTGCTTCATCCGGCTTTCATAATGAAAAATGAGAGACCTTTTGGAGAATTTTAATCTTGCAGATCTCAACTGGATACCTTCAAAGATAGGAAAACAACTAAAGCCCATTTCACACTGAACCAACGGATGCAAAGAGGATGTAAAACGGACAAAAAACCTTGCCATCCGTTCGAAAACGTGATGTACTCACTGCCTCCATTTGGCTTCCTCTCTATCCGTCCAGCATCCGTTTATGGACGTTTCATCCGCTCAGAAAGTTTTGGGCTGTCTAAAACTTTTGCGCAGAAAATGTATCCAGTTCGTCCGTTCTGCATCCGCTATGCATCCGCTACGCATCCATTATGCATCCGTTATGCATCTGCTATATCCGCTTGGCGTCCGTTCCGCATCCACGTAATTCCATACGCCCAGATACAGGGAGGAAGCAGAACGGATGCAGAACTGAGGCAGAACAGATGCCTAGCTGATGCAGCACGGAAACAAAGCGTTTAAAATGGAAAAAACGTTCGCAGAGGGGACCTATCTTGGATATTAAGGATGTCTACAGGATGCCTAGAGGATGCCTAGAGGATGCCTAGCGGAAAACCTATACTGCCTATAAAAAGGGGGAGCAACTCGCATGCATCTCACCTTCAGAACAGCAGCCCAGCGGTGCTGACCTCTGCAGCCTTCATCTGGCTCTTCCTCTTCCACAGCATCCAGTCATGTCCACTGTGGATTGTAACAAAGTCCTTTCGGCAGCCACCATCGTTCTGCAACAGTGCGAAACCATCTGCAGGCTCTGTGAACTCTACTATGAGAAGAAAAGGAGCCACCCAAAAAGAGTCTGGATCCGAAGATGGTTCGCCAGAAGAGCAGAGGACGGACTTTGCAAAAAGCTGATGGTGGAGCTGAGGAACGAAGACACATGGGCGTTCCAGAACTTCATGAGGATGCCTCCAGCCATGTTTGACGAAGTTGTGCAGCAGCTGACACCCAGGTTGACCAAGGCAAACACCAGCTTCCGGCCCAGCCTGGAACCTGGGCTCAAGGTGGCACTCACTCTGCGCCACCTGGCCTCAGGGACCTCCTACAGGAGCATGCAGTACGGCTGGAGGGTGCCATCCAACACCATCAACATTGTGGTCAGAGAAGGTGCAGGCCATCATCGAAGAATACAAAGAGGAGCTCCTCCAGTGCCCCTCCACTGAAGAAGGGTGGAAGAAAGTTGCAGAGCAGTGGTATCAGAGGTGGAACTTCCCCCACACCGTTGGAGCCATAGATGGCAAGCATGTGGCCTGCAAAGCGCCAGCCAAGTCGGGGTCCACGTATTTCAACTCCAAGGGCTTCTTCAGCATCATCCTCTTCGCCATTGTCGATGCTGACTACAAGTTCATTAACATCGATGCTTCAGGCAACGGCTCATCTTCACATGCCCAGGTATACAACGCCAGTCACCTCAAGGAGGAGCTAGAATGCAATCTCATCGTGGGCTTCCCAGATCCAGAACCCCTGCCCAACGACACACAAGATGTGCCCTACTTCATCGTGGGGGATGACGCCTTCTCCCTCACAACCTACCTCATGAAGCCCTACACCTCCAGATGCCTCACCCGTGAAGAGAGGATCTTCAATTACAGGCTGTCCAGGGCAAGGCGGGTGGTGGAGAATGCCTTTGGCATCCTGGCCAACAGTTCCAGGTACTTCTCACCACCATGCAGCATTGCCCAGAGACCGTGAGGAGGATCATGGAAGCTTGCTGCATCCTGCACAATCTCATGCGCACCCGCTACCCAGTTTTGCAGAACAGGCTCGTGGACCTCCAACAAAGCAATGGGGACATGGAGCCTGGTGAATGGAGGCAAGGGCGAAACCTGATAGACACTGAGGATGTGCAAGGCTCCAACAGAGCCTCAAATGAAGCGAAGAAGCAGCGCAACATCCTCAGACAATGGTGCAGTGGAGTGGCAAGACAGGATGGTAGATGCTTAATGGATGCTTCCTTCAGCCTGTCTCATCACACCGATGGGATTGGGCCATGTATGTTTGGTTGGGCTACAATGAACAGGGTGTTTAATAAAGAGTTGTGTTTATGTTGACATGTGTGGATAATTATTACATTATTATTGATAATAAAGGGCCGTAGGTGTGGCACCTGGGAGGGTGGACCATACAGTTCCACTATGCTTGCACTGGAGGTTTATCTATCCCACAGCTATTACCTATCCCAAAGTTATTCCTGCCCATCCCACAGCTATCTCAACCCATCCCACAGCTATCTTAACCCATCCCACAAGCATGCAAAGGATGAAACCATTTCTAAAAGTTTCCAGCAAGACTTTATTAAAAAAAAGAAATGAAGCAAGTGTGTGAATCATAAATAGACTTTATTAACAACAAGCTATACAACAAAAAAAAGTCTCTGGCACTCCTCTTGGTTGCTCAGTCCCAGGGGTGAAGGTGCAGGTGCTGTGAAGGTGGCTGGTGCTGGAGTGCTTGTCATCAGCTCCTCCAGAAGCAGAAGCAGCA
>BLBF01000019.1:15946440-15953940 GCA_015471245.1 Laticauda colubrina | reverse complement strand
ATATACAGCTGTGTGAAAAAGTCCTGCACACTTTATGGTTTATGGTTTATGACATTTTTGAGATAGGCCATTGATTTTATAATATTTTATGCTGACTTCTATGCAAATATTGTTATATATAAATAAATACTGGTGGTTTTTAAGTGAAAAGCATAAGCTTTTTGCAATTTGGTGCTGTTTGGATGGGATTGTGAATTTTTTTGCATGCTTACAATGCATGCTTACAATGACTATGAAAACAGATTAACTGATGCATACCCAGTGGCATATGTGTTGCAATTACTAAGGCCGATGCTAGTGTTTTGTTAACATTTTTATTGTTTGTGGCCCTGAAAAGAACCTTTTAGGTAACCAAACATGGTTACTAATATGAAATTGGCCAGCCCTTATTGCTTATCACCAGATGGTATCACTTCAGAATAGACTGTGTAAGCCTTTGCATGTGATCTTTGGTGACAATGTGGTGCCAGGCTGCAATAATGGATTCAGTCAGCTCCTGCTTGGTCTTCAGATGCTTCTTACTTATCTCATAACCAATCTTGGCCCACAAGTTCTCAATTGGGTTCAAATCCAGGCTCTGAGCTGGCCAATCCAGGAGTTGAACACCATGCTTCTTCATCCACTGCTGGATGGATTTGGCTCGATGACAAGGACCATTTTCATCCTGGAAGTAAAAGTCCTTCTGTACAAGTTGCTGAGCTGAAGGAAGCATGGTCTTTTCCAGGACTTCAACATACTGCCTGGAATTCATGATTCCCTGCACAATTTGTATCCAACCAATATCAGAAGCAGCGATACAGCCCCAGATCATCATGTGCAATGGATATTTCACAGATAGATTCAGGCAGTAGCGCCTAAATTCTTCAACTGAAAATCTTCTGACATACTTAATGTACTGATTCCCAGTCAAGTAGAAATTGCTCTTGTCACTGAAGATGACCTTAGCCACAGTTCTTTGGTCCACTTGGCCTACTTCTTGGCCCACACACGTGAACGAGAGTGGTGAGCATCTGTGAGCAAAGGTTTACTTTGAACCCTGCAGCCTTTGAGCCCTCTGGCAAGCAGTCTGCGATGTACTTTGTGCATAATTTTACATCACACATTTCACCCCAAATTCTTGTAATCTGAGGTGAGGTGAGCTTCCTGTCAGCCACTAAAATGCATTGCAGAGCCCGATCTTGCTGTTTTGTTGACTTTCTTAGTCTTCCAGAGCAGAGCCTGTCATCAACTGAACCAGTTATTTGGTACTTTTCAACCATTCTGTTCACTATGGTGTAATAGCATTTCACTCTCTTGGCTATTTCTGTACAGGAATAACCCTCTTCATGAAGCACAATGATATGATGCCACTGCATCCTTCATCCTTGCCTGCAGCCAGAGCTAAATTAAATTTCTCGATGCTTTTCAAGCCTATTTATAGTTAGAGAGTATGACAACATTGATTGGCTCATAGATTTAGCCTCTGTGCATTATGATTGGTCAGTCAAAGCTTGCTGCTGATTGGCTACTTTCAATCCTAACCTTCTTGAAATGTAAGTTGTGTTTGTTTTAGTACATAAACTCATTCAAAACCTTAAAAAGACTTTGGTTATCTTAATAAAAATTATGCATCTCAATCTGACTACAGAAATTTTCATCAAAGTACTAATTTTACATGGTTTCTAGGAGTGAAAAGTTGATTAAACATGTAAATATAGCTTAAAACTGAAAATGTGCAGGACTTTTCCACACAGCTGTAAGCCATGGAAGTTTGCTTTTAGATAATTTTTCTAGGCACATTCATAGTAAAGGAAGTTCCATTATTCAAACAGAACTTACTTTTATTGTTATTGCAACAAAAGTAAAAAATAACAAAAAAAAAGCTACATCCAACATGTTAAAACAAGAAAAAAGTCAAAGAAACAATTGGTCCATTGCTGGAAGAAAGTGGCAAGAAGGTGAGAAGCAACAGGGAGAAAGCAAAACTACTTAACTCGTTTTTTGTATCTGTCTTTACACAAAAGGAAAAAACAGCCCAACTTACCAAAAACAGCACCATAAAACAGATTAGGAACACAAGTTAAAATAGGGAAGAAAATGGTAAGTGAACACCTGTATCCTACACAAGTTCAAATCACCAGGATCATATGGATTACACCCTAAGGTTCTGAAGGAACTGGCAGATGAGATCTTAGAACCACTGAACAAAATGTTTCAAAGATCTGGAGCACCAGGGAACTGCCAGAGGACTGGAAAAGAGCTGATGTAGTTCCTATCTTCAAAAAAGGGAAAGAATAGATTCAGGAAACTACAGACCTATCATCCTGACCTCAATACCAGGGAAGATTCTGGAAAAGATAATCAAGCAATGAATAAGCAAACACCTAGAAGCAAACAAAATAATAACCAAAAGCCAACATGGGTTTATTAAAAACAGATCATGCCATACTAATCTTATTGCATTCTTTGACAGAGTGAAAAAATTAGTTGACAGAGGAATGCTATAGATATAATTTACTTTGACTTCGGTATGGCATTTGATAAAGTAGACCATAACTACTACTAAATAAAGAAAAAATGTGAGTTAGACAGCATCACCACCAGATTGATATATAACTGGCTGACCAACTGCACTCAATGTGTAGTCCTCAATGGGAGTGCATCTACTTGGAGGGAAGTATGCAGTGGAGTATCCCAAGGCTCTGCTTCAGACCAGTACTCTTCAACATCTTCATCAATGATTTGGACAAGGGAATAGATGAGGAATCATCAAATTTGCAGAAGACACCAAGTTGGCAGGAATAGCCAACACTTCAGAAGATAAATTTAAGATACAGAAAGATCTTGATAGACTTGAACATTGGGTAATATCTAACAAAATGAAATTCAATGGTGAAAAAAAGCAAAGCTCTCCATTTAAACAATAAAAATATATAGTATTTGGTGATACCTTGCTCAATTGTAGTAACTGTGAGGGGATCTCAGAGTGCTCATGGATAACTATTTAAATATGAACCAGCAAGTGTGCAGCAGCTGCCAAAAAAGCCAACACAGGTCTAGGCTGCATAAACAGAGGGATAGAATCAAGATCATGTGAAGTATTAATATCACTTTATAATGCCTTTGTGAAGCCACATTTGGACTACTGCATTCAGTTTTGGTCGCCACAATGTAAAAAAGATTCTAGACTCTAGAAAAAGACTCTAGAAAGAGTGCAGAGAAGAGCAACAAAGATGATTAGAGGACTGGAGGTTAAAACATATGAAAAATGGTTGCAGGAACTGGGTATGTCTAGTTTAATGAAAAGAAGGACTAGGGGAGACATGATAGCAATAATCCAATATCTCGGGGGCTACCACAAAGATGAGGGTGTCAAACTATTCTCCAAAGCACCCAAGGGCAGGACAAGAAGCTATGGGCGGAAACTAATCAAGGAGAGAAGCAACTTAGAACTAAGGAGAAATTTCCTGATAGTTAGAACAATTAATCAGTGGAACAACTTACCTCCAGAAGCAGTAAATGCTTTAATACTGGAAGTTTTTTTTTTTAATTGGATAACCATTGTCTAAAGTTTTTTAAAAAACTAACAAAAAGAATTAAACAAATTAATAAAGTATAATATAACAAAATCTGGAAAAAAATTCACCCCCCAATTCCAATCCCCATCCCAACAGCAGATCACATAAGCCATTTGATCCCACTCTGGGTTCCCCAGGCCTACTGGCAGAACCAGATCTTCAAGCCTTCTGGCAGAATATTAGAGAATCCTCTCATCTCTGGAGGAATGATGTTCCAGAGAGAGAGAGCCACCATGGAGAAGGCCCTTCTTCTGGATTCCATCAGGTTTATCTCCCTCTTATACTATAATAAAATTTATAATTATCTACCTATTATATTATATTATATGATTCAAAGTATCCAAATTTCTGAAAATGAAAAAATAAACAGGGTACTTTCTTCCATTTGTAGTAGAAATGCTCAGAAACTAAAAACTACTGTAGTAGAATTCATAAGTGAATAGAGGAAATAACGAAAAAAAATGAATTCAGACTGTAATTGTTTCCATTAATAATATTAAGGGGAGACCATATTAAGACAGATATATATACATATATATATACAACACAGAAGCCTGATGATGGCAGATGAGATTCTGCTGAAACGTTGCTACAACTTTAAAAGCACTACAATGACGTGGGATGATATCCAAAGGAAGATGAACAGCACACATGTAAAGCCCCTGTCACACTGCACCAACGGATGCAAAGAGGATGTAAAACGGACAAAAAAGCTTGCCATCCGTTGGTTAACGTGATGTACTCACTGCCTCCGTTTTGCTTCCTCTCTCTCCGTCCAGCATCCGTCTATTGACGTTTCATCTGCTCAGAAAGTTTTGAGCTGCCCAAAACTTTTGAGTGGAAAATGTATCCAATGCATCCATTCTGCATCCGCTATGCATCCGTTACGCATCCATTACGCATCCGTTACGCATCCATTACGCATCCGCTATATTCGCTAGGCATCCGCTGCGCATCCGCGCAACTTGCATCCGCTCGGACGCAGGGAGGAAGCGGAACGGACGCGGAACGGATGCAGAACGGATGCAGAACAGATGTGTGTTTAAAATGGAAAAAACATTCGCAGAGGGGACCTATCTCGGATATTAAGGATGTCTACAGGATGCCTAGAGGATGCCTAGAGGATGCAAAGGGACACCAATACTGCCTATAAAAAGGGGGAGCAACACATCTGGATCTCACTTTCAGAACAGCAGCCCTGTGGTGTGGACCTCTGCAGCCTTCATATGCCTCTTCCTCTTCCTCTTCCACAGCATCCAGTCATGTCCACCGTGGATCATAACATGGTCCTTTTGGCAGCCACCATCCTTCTACAACAGTGCGAAGCCATCTACAGGCTCTGTGAACTCTACTACGGGAAGAAAAAGGGGCGGCCAAGAAGCGTCTGGGTACGAAGATGGTTCACCAGAGGACAGGTTGTCCTCACCTGGTTGGTGAACCAGAAGATGGTTCACCAGAGAGCAGAGGACAGACTGTACAACAAGCTGATGGTGGAGCTCAGGAACGAAGACACTCGTGCATTCCAGAACTTCATGAGGATGCCTCCAGCCATGTTTGATGAAGTTGTGCAGTGGCTGACACCCAGGTTGACCAAGGCAAGCACCAACTTCCGGCCCAGCCTGGAACCTGGGCTCAAGGTGGCACTCACTCTGCGCCACCTGGCCTCAGGGACCACCTACATGAGCATGCAGTACGGCTGGAGGGTGCCACCCAACACCATCAGCATTGTGGTCAGAGAAGTGGTGGAGGCCATCATCAAAGAATACAAGGAGGAGCTCCTCCAGTGCCCCTCCACTGAAGAAGGATGGAAGAAAGTTGCAGAGCAGTGGTATCAGAGGTGGAACTTCCCACACACCGTTGGAGCCATAGATGGCAAGCACATGGCCTGCAAAGCGCCAGCCAAGTTGGGGTCCTCTTATTTCAACTACAAGGGCTTCTTCAGCATCATCCTCTTCGCCATAGTCGATGCTGACTACAAGTTCATTAACATCGATGCTTCAGGCAGCGGCTCATCTTCAGATGCCCAGGTATACAACGCCAGTCACCTCAAGGAGGAGCTGGAAAGCAACCTCATCGTGGGCTTCCCAGATCCAGAATCCCTGCCCAATGACACACAAGATGTGCCCTACTTCATCGAGGGGGATGATGCCTTCTCCCTCACAACCTACCTCATGAAGCCCTACACTTCCAGACTCGCCACTCGTGAAGAAAGGATCTCCAAATACAGGCTGTCCAGGGCAAGGGGGGGGGGGTTGAGAATGCCTTTGGCATCCTGGCCAACAGGTTCCAGGTACTTCTCACCACCATGCAGCATTGCCCAGAGACCGTGAGGAGGATCATGGAAGCTTGCTGCATCCTGCACAATCTCATACGCACCCACTACCCAGTCTTGCAGAACAGGCTCCTGGACCTCCAGCAAGGCAATGGGGACATGGAGCCTAGGGAATGGAGGCCTCACGTAAAGGGAAGAAGCAGCACAACCTCCTGAAAAACTGGTGCAACTCCCCAGCTGGAGCGGTGGAGTGCAAGACAGGATGATAGATGCTTAATGGATGCTTCCTTGAGCCTGTCTCATAACACTGATGAGATTGGGCCATGTATGTTGAGTGGCCCTACAATGAACAGGGCATTTAATAAAGAGTTGTGTTTATGTTGACATGTGTGGATGATTGATTATATTGTTATTGATAATAAAGGGCCATAAATGTGGCACCTGGGAGGGTGGACCATACAGTCCCACTATGCTTGCACTGGAGGTTTATCTATCCCACAGCTATTACCCATCCCAAAGGTATCCCTGCCCATTCCACAGCTATCTCAACCCATCCCACTGCTATCTTAATCCATCCCACAAGCATGCAAAGGCTTAAACCATTTCTAAAAGTTTCCAGCAAGACTTTATTAAAAAAAAAGAAATGAAGCAAATGTGTGAATCAAAAATAGACTTTATTAACAACAAGCTATAAGACAAAAATGAGTCTCTGGCACTCCTCTTGGTCGCTCAGTCTCAGGGGTGAAGGGTGCAGGTGCTGTGGAGGTGGCTGGTGCTGGAGTGCTTGTCATCAGCTCCTCTAGAAGCAGAAGCAGCAGAAGCCCCAGCACCAGAAGAGCGAGCCCATGCTGCACAAGCCCCAGCAGAACCAGAGTGAGGGCCAGGGGGCAGGATGGTACCCTGTCCCTCTTGCAAGGGCTGGCAGCAGATGGCTGAGGCTTGCTGTGCTTCAGCATGGTTGTGGGGTTGCTGGCTGGCAGGGGAGGCTGGCAGGAACTAAGGCTGGCAGGAAAGCTGGCAGGGAGGCAGACACCAATGCTGGCAGGAAGGCTGGCAGGGAGGCAGCCATCAAGGCTGGCAGGCAGGCAGCCACCAAGGCTGGCAGGCAGGCTGGCAGGAAGGCTGGTGGGGAGGCAGGCACCAAGGCTGGCAGGAAGGCAGGCAGACAGCAAGGCTGGCAGGGAGGCTGGCAGGGAGGCTGGCAGCAAGGCTTGTAGGCAGACATGCAGGCAGGACAGGCAAGGCAGTCGATGTGTCTGGAAGCAGGTCTTTCCTCTGAATGGTGACCTGCTTCCGAGCTGCTTCCGTTATATCCGCAGGGCTGACGCAATGCATCCTCCCCGCATTCACAATTAATGCTCGGCATCCGCTAGGCTTCCGCTGTGCATCCGCTAGGCTTCCACTCTGCATCCGCTTCATCCGCTGTGCATCCGCTCTGCATCCGCTCTTTCCGTTCTGCGTCTGTTTTGCTGAGTACCCGGGAAGCCTAGCGGATGTGCTATCCACTCCCATCCGCTTCCATCTGCTGGGCTTCCGTTTCGCATCCGCTTTCCATCCACCCTGCGTCCTCCCCCCGTCCGTGTTATCCGCTCCGGTTATGCAAATTTTTGCCCCTTTTGGGAGCGGATAACAATGGATGGAATATTTTGCTCGTCCGTTGTGTCCGTTTTG
>BLBF01000019.1:15925610-15939523 GCA_015471245.1 Laticauda colubrina | reverse complement strand
GCACTGAAAGCCTCCAACACAGGAACAGATAATAATATATAATAACAGTGCCCAGGATTGTCCTTGTACAGTACTGGAAACAGGAAAGTATACAATCTAAGGGGCCAGGATTAAAAAACTTTTTGGACTTCGCAGACATGGACAGTCTGTGTTAAAAGATAGAAATGAATCAGAGTATTACTTAGTCTGGGATGCCTGGTATACTTGATTAGACAATAGACATAAACGTAACATAGTAATTGATACATGAATAGAAATGTTGGCAATGTTGTAATGTTGTTGGAAATGTAAATATGTTTTTAAATTTTGAAAAATGTTTAATAAAATTTATTTTTTAAGAAATAGTGTTTTTGGTGAATTTTTCAAGGCTGTCTTTCAGGGAATTTTTGCATTTCTTCAAAATGTTTGAAGAACATTTGAAGAATATATTTCTCATTGAAAATCCTGACACAGAAGAAAAATTTTCTTGACAAACTATTTTGGAAACAAGTTTTCTATTTGTTTCCATCCATGTCCCAATGAAGAGGGAGTGTAGTTAAATAACTTAATGTTAGGGAGGGCGGTCTATAACTCATAGATCCCAGAAAATATAGCTCATTTTTGTAGCATGCATCAATCCAAAGATTGTTCAGATCATGAAATCAGCAATTAAACCACCCATTTTTGGCCATACACACCCACACACATATTTTGAATAACCTACCTAAAGACCCATTTATTCAAAACAGTTGGAAATGTGTATTGAACCATTAAAACATTGTCTTTTTATGCTATTAGTGGTAGTCTTAGTTTATGCGCAAAAATTGTAAGGCTCATGTTATGCATGAATTTGTTACGATCTGGAATATTTTCTTACAATCTTTTGAATCAGCTTTCGGACAACTTGATTTAAAAAAAAGATGTCCAAGAGTAACAAGCTTTAAAGAGTAACTCACAATGTGAAAATCCATGTATTCATCTGAAGGATTAAAAAAGAATCTGTAAGAAGATGGAATTTTTAAAAAGAGTTTATGAAATTATTTTGAGATTAAGACCTCTTCTTTAAATGAAAGAATTTTTCCCTCTTCTAAACTATTGTTTTAAATAATACAAAGACTCCTTTAAATCTTGCTTCAATATATTTAATTTCCCTAAAGTATGTTTTTGAAGAAATTGTGTGCATACTGGACCTGGAATAAGGCAACTGCTCTGTTTGTTTCCAAATTGGAAACAGTATTCCAAACTTGTCTGAAGAATCTGGTTTGTTATTCAACTCAACTTTACTCCATATTCCTCACAAACATCCCTGCTAGTGTTTTCTTCTACAGACAAGAATCATGATGCTCTGAAATGTTTTTATTTACATTAAAACAATATTGATTTCAAAAAAAAGCTAGGCATATTCATTTTTTGCCCTTCAAAAAATCCTAGAGCTAAATGCTTAACCAAAAAGTTTAAATATATTCCACAACAAACCACTTTCTGCAACACTGGATGTACATATACTCACCAGCAGTCAAAGATCCCTTGATATTGAAGTCAGAGATCTACAGTTTCTCTTATTCTGGAAGTCAATGAGTATTGGATATTAAAATGGAATGCTACCCAGGTTTTTTGTTTTTCTAATTCATCCATCCTAAATTCCCAGTTCAAATTAATAATTCATTTTACTTTGAGGGCTTCCTCTGGCTGAATCAATTTTTGTTACATCTCTCTTGTTTCTTAAAATAGCTTGCAATGTTAATAACAATACTAATAATAATACTGTTGAAGGCAGCAACAAACTATCTAAAATAAGTTAAATAAAAACTTATTCCCACATAAATGTGCATAAAATTGCAAAGTTCATTAAATAAGCATGTTGTATACGCTTATGACTTTTACACATATGAAAGCTAGATGTTAAGTTGCAATACACTGTATCATTCTTCTAGATTTATTCTTAAGTATTCTTTTCAGTATTCTTTTCAGCACTAGTGCCTCTAACTTTTTTAAAAAATCAAGTAGCAAAGAAAAGACAAGAAAGAGAAAATAAATCCAAAATACATTAAGGGCAAATCAGAAACTATCATTCATTTTTCTTTTAGATGAGTAAGAAAAAAAGTCAATGCTTTTGAAACAAAATAATATCCAATGAAAGTGTTATTTCTGAAAAGGTAGTTTTTTTTAAAAAAATGCAGATACAGATTATAGGCAATGTTTTGTCATGCCAAGCAAATAGCAATTTCCATTAGGTATGTCTCATACAGGAAAACCACTGAAATGCTGATGTAACATGGCATTGGCCAATCCAGTTTCAACTCCATCCCACAATATTAAGTATAACTTTTAAGTAAATGTACAAATAGTACAAAACTCTATGATCTGAAGTTTCTATGGAAAGATCACTCAGAGCTGGGGGCCAGAAAGGCAAATTTTAAGTATTATATTCCCTGATTGTCAGTCCTAAAATTGTATCCAGAAAAATCATACATGGTATATGTCCTCCTTATTATTACAGAAATGTTATATTATATGTCTACTACCAGTATTAAATTTAACATTCAAATGTGAGCTTTTAGCCTATTAACAAAAAGCAAGCTGTCCAGAATGAAGGCAATGTTGCAAATATAATTACTGAATACAATAGAATTCTTTTAAAAATATAGTTTTTCAAGTGAAAGTATTTATATAAAGAGTATTCAAACTTGATAATATCAAAGGAGATCTAAGTAGCATATGTAAAGGAAATGAATGTTGCTTTTATTGTTAAAAAGTCATATACAAATATACAAAAGATATTTAGTATATTTTAGTACATTTTAATTATTTAGTATAACCGTTAGTACATTTTAATTGTTTCATTAACAATATATTTGTGCTATTATTGTCCCTTGGATTGTCTATTTGTCTTGGAGATCATAGGATCTATTTCATTATTTGATGTATTTCTAAAAGACAAAATCTTAAATTGCAGTGTAAGAAAATTATGCAAAATGGTAAATTCATGGGTAGAGCTTTATGATTTATGATTAAAGTAATTAAGATAATATAAATTAAATGGGAAGAAAAAACAACAATCGAGGTCTCAAATATAGTTTATTATCTGACCAAATTGTAAAAAAGATATGGAACATCATCCTTGCCTCAATACAAACTAACAGCTGAAGAAATTAATGACAATCTATTTACAGTAAACAAATTTTTGCCTCTTAACAGAGCAATTAAAAATACAGGGTCTCAATATGTGGTATCAGAAAAAAGAGAATTCTCCATTAAATCAAATGAAAAGGATACACTTTTAAGTCACATGACTTTGTCAACTCATTAAATGTCTATTTTAAGTAATTTTTAGTTCAGTTCTCTTCAAGCCGTAAGCATGGATTAATCTTAAAAGTATTACAATGGATGACAAAGGACTTCAAGTTTTAGTCCACAGTTTTAGTCTTATGCCCAAGTCTTATTGTGGACAGAACTTGAAGTAGAAAGCAGTTGGACTTTTCTGAACATCTCCTTTGGGTGTGTTCAGATGTATTCCAAGGCTATCAATAAATAGCCTTCTCATTTCAGTTTCACCCTATTAAATTGGTCTTAGGGAGTTTGTGAAAAAGATAGGAAGAGGAAAAAAAACTCAGAGATGTCTAATTTGGGGTGGGGGTAAGGGAGGGAGGAAGGGAGGGAGGGAGGCAAAACAGGAAACCACCAGGCAACTATGAAAAAGAAAGTGATTTCAAAGGCAAAAGTGGCCAGATCATAAGCCAGAGTGCCAATATAAATGAGAAATATGTGCTAGAGTGCAATGAGCATAAGGAAGGCTTAAGCTGTTCCTCCGCCTTCTCAATCAGAACTTTACTCACAGACAAAACTCCCTCCCTCTCTCATTCAACTCACTTAGGTTCTCCTCCTCCCTCATTTCTCTCTGCCTGTTTCTCAGCGTGTGCTTTGCCTACAGCACGACAGAGTCAGATTCCTCTCACTGACAGTCAAAGACATCATTTGCACTTAGTGAATTCAGAGAGGGAACTTTCAAACCAAACTTCATCGAAAACTTTTTGTTCTTCCTGAAGAGAAAAGAGGAAGCAGAAAGGGAAAAAATCCAACTGGGTGAAGAAGTAATTGTGGGGGAAGAAAAGCCTTGCCTTTTAAAAAAGGAATCACAACTTTTGCTGCAAGAATGCCTTTGCTTCTGACTAGAAGATTGGTATTGTTATTTTTCTGGATTATAGTGCAAAGTTCACCAGCCTCAGGATTGGAGGGGCACAGTTTAGTTTCTGATTGCCCATCCTGTGCCCTTGGCACTCTCTCAAAGAATGTGCCCAGTTCCCAGCCTGAGATGGTAGAAGCTGTAAAGAAGCATATCCTGAACATGTTGCACTTGAGAGACAGACCTAACATCACTCAGCCAGTGCCCAAAGCTGCACTTTTAAATGCTATCAAGAAACTCCACGTCGGAAAAGTGAGAGAGGATGGTAATGTGGAAATAGAGAATGACATTGGAAGAAGAACAGAAAAGAATGAATTGATGGAACAAACATCTGAGATCATAACATTTGCAGAATCAGGTGGGTGCTCTTGGAAGCGGGGTGAAAAGGAAGCACAATGTTATTAGTTGCAATTAACTTTTCTTTGAAGCTGTTACATTCAAGATGAGGTGGTGGGAAAATAGGGAGAAAAAGTGTGAAGGAATGTAGTTTTGTAGAATTCAGCCTTGATTGCAGATGTTTTATTTATACTTACCGAACAAGTTGAACAAGCGAAATACAAGCATCTAACATGTTGAAGTACTTCATATTAAGGGTACTTCCTTCCTTACTTGAGAAAAGAACTGATCAGTTCTAACCAGAATGAGGTAGTAAATAGGCAAATGGGCAAGGAGTGTTCTTTAAAATGGTGTAAGTAAAGAAAGACAGCTACAATCAATTTCTAAATCAACTCACTGTAAAATCTGTCAAGATGAGGATAAATATTTGTTACTCAGTTCCTAACAAATGTTCAAGGCAGTAAAAGTGTTAACAACTATTGTCAGAAAACCTAATACTAAGTGGGGCAAATAGTTGTAGGCAATCCAAATTGTAATGCTGACTTTTGCACAGTGGAAAAAAAAAACAAAGCAAAGAAAGATGGTAGTCCTAGAGTTTTCTGCCAAAGAGTGCAACTTTGATGGGGTGCATTTTCAACTACTTATTTTTCAACTCATTTTCAATTCCTGCAAGTAGTAATTAATTTCAGCTGCTATTAAATGATAAATATATAATCAATTATCTTCAATGTTTACCATTTGTACACACACATCCATATGTGTGCCTATGCTTAGGACAGTCAAACATTCAGACTTGCCAATAATAAGAAATTAAAGAATCACAACTTAAACTTTCTGAAAATTAATGCTGTTCCCTAGTGAAAGCACTTTTCAGTGATGCTAAGGCAGCTTGCAAGGAATCTCATTGTTTTGCTTAGCTCAACATATGGTAGTAAAAATATGCATAGGCACACTGAGCACTTTTGTTTAAAAGTTTGTTGGAGCAATATAAACAATTAAGACAACTCTCTCAGAGTTTCCAGTTCTGAAAACCTGTTGATTCAGATGTTTTGTTTGCAGAAAAAGACATTCTGAGAAGCATGTATAATTTAACAACAGACATTCCTGCTGCTAAATGGCATGCATTCTCACTGTATCCTTGGTATATATGTCAGTGTAGCACTTACCAAAATGCATCTCTTCCCCCCCCCCCTCCATTCCTCCCTGGCTTGCCTGAGAAGGGTTTGCTATGAAAGCAAAGAAAAATGACTCGTTCCCTCCTTTTAAAAGATGGTTAGAAGTGATTTTACTCCAGTGGTTTTACTCTATGAAGCAATAAACAGTCAGAAGGAGGGAATTTGATAGAACATCTGATGGGCAGACACTGCATCCAGTTTACCACAGAACTCTCTAAGACAGATGGAATGAACTGTGGTTTCTCGACATTGCTTGAGTTCTAGAGGTTTGTACTTTTTCTGCTTAAAACAGGCTCCAAAGGCAACTGTGACACGCTTCTACTGTGGTATGCAGCTCAATTGGCTTACAGAATCACATGGTTAATATTTGTTATGCCATTGCCCAGAAAGTGGCCAATAGTCCAGCAACTCATTATTTCTTTCAACAAGAACTTATCAATGTTCAAACTACTGTGATTTGTCTTTGTAGGAACATTTGTGATTATAATTATGTCAATGTTATATTTAGCATGTTATCAGTATTGACTAGAATTCAGTATAGCAAAAGCAGGAAAAAAAATCCTGAAATGTTATGTTCAGACGATAGAATATAATTTATTTCAAGCATAAAGAACCTTCCTCAAGATCATTTCTCTTTCTTTACTAGTTTATTCCATGATGAAATGTAAAGCTCAAGCAAAGTTTTGTTGCACAAAACAATACTGCATAATATTCAATTTATATGCTGATTATAGCCCTCTTGTGGTTATCTATCTTTTTAGAACTTATTCTGAAAATAAGAAATAACATGTTGCATCTAATCACAAAGGAAATTTATGGAATATAGAGCTGTTGAAATGTATAAGTAGAAGTCAAAACCTTTTAAGGTTACATTTCAAAAATAATTGAATAATTGAAAAATAAGAAATATTCTTTACCGGTATTCTGCTTGTTGTTCTTGAAAACATCCATCTTTTCAATGGAGCAGTAAAGAATAAATGAAAATGAATGGAAATATACCTTCAGTTTTGTCAAGCTTAAATTATGAAAATAAAAGCAGTGTAGTTTCTTTTTTAATTTTTGAAAGCAAATTAATTTAATAAAGTTATGTCAGTGGTTTTTAAAATATTCTGATAAAGTTTCTAAATTATAGTTTATAGAGCTCTCATAAGTACACACATCCTTTTTGAACTGAGATTAAGATAATTTGAAAGAGAAAAAAATAAAAGGCTTAGAGGTAACTTTCTAGATGAAATAAGAAATGGACAATTCCAAAGGCTGATGTACCTAAATCATACCAAACTACAAGTATTCTCTGATCCAAGAGACCAGGTAACTTCTTGACAGGTGCTGCTGATAATCCAGATTACTTTTTGTTAAATCAATAATGATAAATAAATAGAAGGAAAATGGCAATTTAACATGGCATCACAATAACTACATTTAACACAATTAATAGAAGATATGTGAAAATTACATAAAGCTTTTTAACTGGTAAGATCATATTTACAGTCAGCTAAAAATGCTTGTGTTTTAAATTGCCTTTGGGAAACAAGAATGACTATTACTATACTTATCAAGAATATCACAAAAGTGAATATTGCTGCAATAAACTATAGTAATCTAGCTAACACCCTAATTTTACAGTCAGATGACTAATAGCTACTGGACTGTGTTAATCCACTGTTGGATTTATAATATGCTATTGGTAATTAGAAAGCCACTTTGGTGTAGTCATTAAGGCATCAAGCTACAATCCAGGAGACTCTGAATTTTAGTCCTGCCTTGGGCACAAAACCAGTTGGTTGACCAGTTGGGCTGGTCACTTTATTTCAGCTCTAGGAATGACAAATCACTTCTGGAAAAAACAACAACCCTGCACGGACTTATCCAGGCAGTGTCTGAGAGTCAGACATGATTGAACAGAAAAGAAAATGGTAATTCAGCAAGCAATTTTTTTTAAAGTTATAAATGACAATTATGAGTAAGGAGGAGATAATACTGACATTCTAGTGATAATGATCAGCAGGTAATGAGGAATAAATGAAAACTGTAACCAAATTTATACCAACTTTGCCTGAATCTGAGCAGGTTCACTAAAAATAAATGTCTTAATGTTTTCAGAGGTTATCTCATGTATATTTTCCACTTCCTTGACATCTAACAGAAATCTCCACAAAAAAAAAAATTAATGATTTTTTAAAAATACATTTGCAATAAAGTATTGAAAGGAGGCAATTTATTAAGTTTTCAGATTCATTAAATTCATAAAAGAAAAGGTTTCCAGTGGTTTATTTTTTATACTGAACACATAAAAGCAAGTAACCACAAGAGGGCGAGTGCTTTTAAGGTCCTCCCCCTCTTTCCATTTCATTCAAATTAACCTAGCTTCAAGATTCTTTTTTCTTTTTTATCTAACCGGCTTTGAAAGAGAAATTTTGCAGAGCCTATTTCTCTTTTCTGCTTCTTTGTCTTGTGTTTTTTATCTAGCAGAACTGAAGAATTTCTTTAATGGTAAACTATTGAAGAATATGATATTCAGAAACAAAGCAAAGACAAAATGGGAAAAGAGAGAGGACGGAGGAAAGGGAGGGCAGAAAAAAAGAGAATACTTGGAAGCTACAAACTAGCCACTGTTAAGGGGAAAAAATTGGTATTCTTTTTTTTGAAGGCCATCTGACGAGTTTAAATTCTTAGTCAATATGGCTGAAGTGGATACTCAGTGAGGAAGGCTGGATTATAAATTTTGACTATTTTGCTTCTTTTTGCAAATCACGTTTGTTTTTAGCCTGTTCTCTTTTGAAAAAAAAATGCTCTATGTATGATAGTACAGTTTCAGGTGTCCTGGGAACAACTTAACCAGTCCATTGATAAGTTAAATAAAGTTGGAAATATTCTTTCAATCTAAAATTCTTTCAGTCTGGAAAGAATGACAGAAGCAAAGAAATATTGATGAAGGAGACCAAGAGACAGTAATCGTAAATAGTTTAAAGGGGTATCCATGGCAGCTGAAATTATATGTGAACAAGCTGCCATGTTCCTGTATACTGTTGTTGCAGTTTAATGGTTGTAATAATGGATGCTTAGAGCTATATTAGAACATTTTACCTTGGGGAAATCTTCCTGTTCCTTCAGTTTTTACATTTGTTTCATGATTTGCCAGTGGGAAAAGGTTTTATCTTCAGGTAAATTTGCTTTGTAATGCAGAAGAACCTTTCTCCTTTTAAAAAAAGTGAATCTTGAGTCAAGCCTTTGATTATCCTTTATTTCTTGTTTTGAGGCAAGTTGCAGCAGTTATGCCCCGACTTACATTCTGTTTATAATAATTACCAGTTTGTGATGTGTATCAGGATATGTCCTGCATTTCTGAAGATTAAGTTCTGAGATTGGATCTCTCACTACTTCTCTGACATTCTCAGTTTAGCTTTTCTAACAAATTGGGAAGGATAGGAAATTAGACAAATTGAGTTAGGGCATCACTGCTGCAACTTGTGGCAAAACAAGAAATCAAGCCTTAAAGCAAGAAATCCAGGCTGATTGAAGGTTTGACCAAAAGATTTTGAGAATTTTTTCATTTAAAATTCCAAATGAATCTGGATGTGATTCAGATGGATTTTGGATATTCAGTGAATCAGATTAATGGGTGGACTTGACTGATTTCTGGTCACAAATATATGCATTGTCATGGTTCAGCTCAATCTAAATCTGTTCAGATTGGTCCGATTGGTTCAGATTGGTCCACTTGTAAAACTTGAATTTAGAACAACAGATTTGGAAGAGATCTTGGAGATCATCTAATCCAAACCCTGTTCGAGCAGGAGAGTCTATTCCAAATATTAGCCTCTACCTAGGATCGCACTCACAGCCTCCTGATTGTGAGGCGAGAGCTCCATCTCTAGGCCACTGCACTGGACTAAATCATTTTTAAAATAAAATTATATTAAAATAAAATCATATTATTTTAAAAATGATAAAATCATTTTTAAAATAAAATCATATTAAAATAAAATTATAGATTTTATTCATCCATTTCAATAATTCAGTCAATTTGTATCAACTTTCCAAACTGATTGAATATCCAGAGTGAAACATCCTCACTAGTTATTCTATTCCCTTGGATCTTCCATCAAATCTTTGGGAGATTACTTCCTTGGCTCAGAAAGAATAATATCATTGTTAAAAGAAATAGATCTGTAAATTTATCTGTCTAACCATCCAAGGTCCTATAATAGAATTACATCATTATGAAATATTTCCCATTGATTTCCTTGCTGCTTGAAATATCCTTGCACACAATCTCCTCAAGAAGTTGGGAGGCTTTTACGAGAAAATGAAAATTTGAAAAAAAACCAAGTCCCTCCCTGAATTCACCACTTCTTTGCAAATGGAAGGAATACTTCCATGCATTAGTAGGACTATTTTTCACCTAAGCTGATGAGGTTTAAATATTACCAAATAAATGTTCTTAGGTGTAACTGTCCTCTTTGGTAAGTAATCAAAGACTGGCACAGTAATTAGTTTTGCTATAACTTTATGATATTATGCAGTGTTCCTAAGATGAACATATTTAATTTGTATCCTTACATATTTAAATTTTGTGCTGTTTTGTTTAAAATGTACAGCAACAGGGGCCTTAGGGCATGCTTCTCTTTAACAAGGCAAAAATACATGAGGACTACTCTTAGAATTTTAGGCAACCTGACTAGGAAAATTTTAAAAAAATCCTTGTCAAGTATTTCAGGATTTGAGAAAATAAGTAAAGTAAAGAAGAAGAGTATGATGTAATCATTTTTCAAAAATAGAAACTGTGATCCATAAATAAGTTTCAGGTTGAGTATCTGTAATCTGCTGATAGAATTGTGCTTCTTATTAACTTATTGTGTGAGTTTAACTTTTTAAGTCACAGCAGGGAGAAGTAAGGTGTTTAAGTGCCAGTTGGACATCTCATGCTTCTGGCTGCAATGTATTTTCCACAAGGCTGTATTAAATGACAAATGGTATGTTAATATCTTGTAAATTGTCTGAATCCACATGTATATTTCCTTTATTGACTGTTTTCTTCGAAAAATTCATAGAGATATTGCTCTGGTGGATATTGATTGAATTACCAGTATGTTTCTTCTTGTATAGAGATCCAAGAATATTAGCGCTCAAAAATATAGCAAAATGCTAGCAATTCACATTAGAGATATTCAAAACAATATCAGATGGAAGATATAACACTAACTGTGCACCACATGAACTGTGCATAATGACATGGTACTTCATAAGAATGTTGGGATGGTGTTCGAATTCAGGCACCATTATGTTAATAAAAGAGTTTCCTACTAAACCAAGTGCATGGAAACACACTTGTCTTCTCCTACATGAATTAATGACTTTAATGTGTCTCTCAGGCCTCAAGATTTAGGAAAAAAATGTTTAGAAGTACATTTGGGGACATAAGCAAGGTAAGATCAAAATCTTTTCCTGATATTGGACAGTATATATTTTTCATTGAGAGAACTATAAATTATGCAGTGCACCTCCTAAATGCCACTACCAGAGATGGGGATATCCTAAATGATCAATATCTACCTTTATAGTGCAGAAATTAATTATACATTATTTATTTTTTTATAGAAAAGGAAAGGGGACTTTAAAACATGGAACTTTTGATCACATTTTCATTTATGCATAAACATGCCCCAAAGATATGTCAGTAGAAATCAAAAGTTTGTTGTATAGAAAATAAATCATTCACTTATGCTACAAAATAGAACAGCTTAAAATAAAGTGAATAATAGAAAAATTAAATAGCAAATCTCTTTTATACTGAATGGTTACTCCTTGGATAGACTTCATATATGTGCAATAGAAACTTGTCTACTTATAATTAGGTTCCAATGGATTCAAGGGTAAAGAACATACTCATGCATCAGTTAAGGATATCAAGCATAATTTCCACCATGCTAACAGGAAGTATAATGTTTCCTGAAAAATAAATTTGATAATTTGTTAACTCTTAGAATATTTCAAAATGTATTAAAGAACCTTTATTTTTAAATAATTTACCTGTTACAGAAATTTCAATTTTTTATTAAGCACAAAAGTCAAAATTCATGCTGGATCTGAATTTTCTTTCTTTCTTTTTCTTTCTTTCTTTTTTTGTAAATAATGTTTATTCAGAATTTTAAATAAAATTGTAAAAATATAAATTAAGCTTAGAGAAAGAGAAAGGAATGGAAAAAAGATTAAAAGTACAGAAAAAAAGAAAAGAAAGAAAAGAAACAATGTTATTAAAAAAATATGTATATGTATAAATAAATGTATATATGATTTCAAATATTCATCACAAGAATAAACAAATGTAACCTTTTCACTCCCTGTAGGTTTAAACAAATGTCCCACGTTCCACCCATTATCTATTAGTAAATCCATAAAACATCAATTTGCCAATCCTGGTGTTAGCAAAAAGACCATAAACAATTGTCACAACCTTACAAAAAGGAAGATTAATGATTTCCATAGAAAGTTTTAACAAAAAGAAAGGAAGAATTTGTGAAAGATCTTTTTTTCCCATTCAGATCTTTCAAAATCCTCCCTTCAGAACTTTTCACTGTGGCAGATAACTTTTTATCACTTTCCCACTTGATATACATATATACACCCTTGAATGTGTGTGTGTGTGTGTGTGTGTGTGTGTATACTTCTGTTTATACTCTTGACTACACTTTGCCTCTGCATCTGTTCTTCCAATTTATCTGTGATTCTAAGAAATTATTTATACATCCAGATCCATAATGATAAAGCTTAGATCTTAGTGTTGTTGTGTTTTATAGTGCTTGTTGTACATGACTACAGTATGGGCTTGTTTTGGCACTATGTTCACCTAGTTCTTACTGTGAATCTATCACAAGCTGTTTTTTATTAGTTGGTCTGTTAAAAGCCTGATGCTAATTTAAGGCTAAGAGAAAGTGACTGATCCAAGATCATCCAGTTGGCTTCATGCTTGAAGCTAAACTAGAATCTTGGTCTCCAGAATTCTAGTCCAGTACCTTAAATTAGCTCCTAGATAACAATTTCTATAGTCTTTCAGTATGCTGTCAAGTTGGTGTTTATGCTGAGCAACCATAACCAACTTTCTTGATAACAACCTCTGCCCTATCCTGGTCCTTCAGGGCTTCCAACAGAAGAAAATGTTGACATTCCACTGAAGTTCATATCATAATTTAACTGTATTTATGTGTTTATTATATATTTTCATTGTATTTTTTAAAAATATTGTATTAATTTCTACTACAGGATAATTTGTAATTCCTGCCAGATTAAGTGTTAAAAATACCTTTTTTCTGACTGAAATATATAAATATAGGTTTCAAAAAAATCCTCTCTTGTTTAAAATACCATTTTTTCATAGCAAAGCTGCTGTTGAGGTATTAATGCCCTGAATTAAGGGAGGATTTTATTTTGTCTCAAATGAGGCAGTGCTGTCCAGAGATATCTGTAAAATCTGTCCATTTTGTCAAAGTAATGAAAAAAGTATTGCAGTGTTGCACTGAAAATTCTGCTTCTTACATACATCAAAACACACAAGGGAAGAGTTAGTGTCAGAATGACACTCACAATGACACAATGCCTCTGTCTTCTGTGCAATCTGGTTTTGATTTGCAAAACATACTCTGAAACTACAGTCCAGTTTTATTTATGCGTTGGTGTGGTATGTAGAGCTATTCAACCATATAATTATAGATGTCCAGTTATGTGAATGCATATTAGCAGCTTCTGTCCTCTTTTCTAACACAAGGTGGACATCAATGCTGATTTCACTGTCTTTCACTGAAATGGTGGAAATAAATTCCACTTTACATTCAAACACTTTTGTGCTTAAATATATTTTTGAATCAGAGTTTAGATTTACATGTACTGTACTCTTTAAAAGTCATACAAATCTTTTGAAATTAATACATCTGATGACAGCTTGGCTTTCAGAAAATGAGAGGATATAATTGTATTGCTGTAGAAAATGTAAGTGTAATCAGTAGCTTTACGCAGGCTTACAACAGAAATGATGAGACAAAGATAGCACTTCCAGAGAACAATTCTTCAAATTAAATACAGTTTGATACAAATGTTTTTGATTGACTAAATAAAAATAATCATGCTTACAAGATAATTGGTGGCAAAGAAAAGTGTACTGGAATGGAATGGAATGGAATGGAATGGAATGGAATGGAATAGAATAGAATAGAATAGAATAGAATAGAATAGAATAGAATAGA
>BLBF01000019.1:15906865-15920923 GCA_015471245.1 Laticauda colubrina | reverse complement strand
CTATTGTGGCCTAGAATAAAATTCCTTGCCCTTTTATATAGTACCCTATTATCTATTACCAATGATAGGCTGAAATAAAATAAAATGCTTTGCTATGGTATCACTTTTACTTTATTTTATTTTTAAAAAAACTGTTCTGTTGTTATTAACTGATTTTCTTCCTCCCTCCCTCCCTTCCTTTATTGATATTGTAGGTCCTGCCAGAAAAATGCTGCATTTTGAAATTTCTAAAGAAGGCAGTGAATTGTCAGTGGTGGCTCAAGCTGATGTGTGGCTTTTCCTTAAAGTATCTAAAGGTAACTGTACCAGAACAAGAGTGACCATTCGATTACATCAGCAACAGAAACTGCCTAAGCGTAGCTCTCAACTTGTGGAAGAGGAAAGTGGACGTAAGGGAGGAAAAAGTGAAATTATCATTTCTGAAAAGGCAGTTGACACTCATAAAAGTACCTGGCACATTTTCCCAGTTTCCAAAAGTGTTCAAGGTCTATTGGATCAGGGAAAGAATTCCCTTAATGTGCGGGTTACTTGTGACCAGTGTCAAGAAACAGGAGCCAGTCTGGTGTTAATGGGAAAGAGGAAAAAAAAGGGAGAAGCTATGGAAGATAATGAAATTACAGGAGAAGAGGAGAAAGAGCAATCACATAGGCCCTTCCTAATGATGTTGGCCAGGAATTCAGAAGATCGGCACCATAGGCGGCGAAGGCGAGGTCTTGAGTGTGATGGAAAAGTCAATATTTGCTGCAAGAAGCACTTCTTTGTTAGCTTCAAAGACATTGGTTGGAACGACTGGATCATTGCCCCACAAGGCTACCATGCCAATTACTGTGAAGGTGATTGTCCTAGTCATATTGCAGGCACATCTAGTTCTACTCTCTCTTTCCACTCCACTGTTATCAACCATTACCGCATGAGAGGCCACAGTCCTTTCTCCAGCCTCAAGTCATGCTGTGTTCCTACCAAACTACGACCAATGTCTATGCTCTATTATGATGATGGACAAAATATAATTAAAAAGGACATCCAGAATATGATTGTAGAAGAATGTGGGTGCTCATAGGTTGTTTGCAGTTTGCATATCAACAATTTGGGATAGTCTTTTTAATATCAAGAGGATAATTTGAAATAAAATGTAACAAGAAAGACCAAATATTCAACAAAACAGATACATTTTCAACATAATAGCATCTAGTATTCAAATTAGAGACAAACAGAAGAAAGAAGAATTACATTGTTTCTTGGGAATCAAGGCAATGAAATCTTTATATGCTCTATATTTTATTGCATGGTATTCCACACTTAGCAACAAAAGGAGATAGCTTTTCCTACCCAATGTTACCTATGCATTCAAGCCTTGATAACAGCACAGCTAAAATACAGGAATTTGGCTATTAAATCCAAAATGTTATTAAAATTTTATAAAAGCCATGTGTATGAACACTATATTCACTGGCACTGTTATTCTCAAGAATTTAACGAGGACACAATGAGTGTGCACATATGTGCCTCTGCAGGTCACACAGTGACATGCTGTGTGTATGTGTGTGTGTGTGTGTGTGTGTGTGTGTGTGTATATATATATATATATATATATACACACACACACACACACAAACACACACACACACATATATGTGTACACACACACACACACACTTATATATGTAAAAGAGACAATGCAGGTGTGCTCACCTTTATCTTCTGCACTATTTTTGCAAAAACTTTTTAAAAAAGTAGAAAAGAAAGAAAAAGAAAGAAAAGAGAAAAAAAAGAAACACAATATTACATTTCGTAAAGGTGCTTATGACATTAGAACTATGCAACCAAGTTGATCCGAAACTTTACGAAAGAAAAAGAGAGAGAGAGAGAGAGAGAGAAAGAGAGAGAGAGAGAGAGAGCCCTGACTTTAAAAAAAATGGAAATACCATTTAATTTTTAATTTTTTCTTAAATGAAAGATACTTGAAAGGAACATGTTTGTCCAGTTACTGGGCCAACATTTCTATATTTTGTAAAAATGAGAAAAAAGTTTTTTGTTTTTTTTTAAAAAGATTGTTTACTATTTGCACTACAAACTATGTTCAACCTGTCTTCTTTATTTAACAAGTAACTTGGGGAGGGATTTGGCTGGGTAGGGAGGAAGTTGAAAGCTGCACTTATTGTGAGCTATAACAACTGCTACAGCACACAAAATAGTTATTTTTATTGTAATATTTTATATCTTAAAAATGTGCACCAAAGATATTTGTGTGAGCCTCTAAACAATCTGTTTAAAACTAATGTTATCTATAAGTTAGGATTTGATTTAAGAGTCATTAATGAAACTGATTATATTCAAACTATGGTAGATGGTTTCTCGATGAATCTGACCATCAGATTTGAAGGATAGATGTGGCTATTCATTTATAAAGCCCTTAAATTATCCAGAGAACTTTGAATTAAAAACTGAATTTTAGAATACTGCAATTGTGATTCCTTCATATGTACAGCAGTGTACATTATTGGAAAACAACATAATAGAAAGATGTAATCTATATTTGTATATGTATGTGTATATACAGTTTAAGCATTTCAGGCTAGGCTTTTAATGCTCTTAAAAATAATGTTTGTGTGCCAAGCACAGTGTATTATTTTTCCCCCTATTTAAAAATATACCACTTTATATAAAAACTCCAATATAAACATAGACTAATGTGATCTTGCATCTTTCTTCAGTAAATTGAAACTTCAAGACAGCAGGGTGCACTAACTCTTGAATAGTTTAAATGTAGCAATAAATGGACAGTGGGGTGAACACTGGTGATTACATATGTTTATTTGAAAGTATGAAAAAAAGTGAAGAGAGGCAAATGAATAAGAATACTTGTATGTTGCCTGGTCATCTTGCATAGTTTCTGAATTATATTGCAGAATATATCTCAGTGGATAATGCCAAACAAGTAATTTGCTCATTGTCTTGTCAATGTATTATTCTCCACATAGGAACTATTTCATGCTCTGCCAATATACAAGATTTATATGTCAGTAATTTTAAAAATGCCTCTCTCTGATCAATCTGCCACCATTAGCAGGCATTGTAGAGTACCAATTTTGGTCACTGCAGAGTATTTGTCCAGATATCTAGCGATTGTAAATCCCAGAATTCCAGGCAGCACAATTAAAAGTCTATAAGTAGGAGAAGTTTGAGTAGAGAATGGGTGAAAATGAATGAAGTGGAGCTGCACATTTTTTTTATATGAATGCAGAGAGTAACTAATGCTGATGCATATTCATCAGGAAACTTACATTAAATCTGGTATGTGAGAAAGTAAAAGAATTCTGTTAAGAGTAATGTTTTCTATTACTAGTTTGGAATGGAATCTACTTAGAAATTTGAATTCATCTATCTGGTACGACTTAAATGCATTCCTTTTATAGCACAGATACAATCCATTTGTGCTGACAAGACCTAGTACCAAAGTACTTTTAAGGCAAGTAGGATAAGTCAGCAGTGTTGCCTTTACTTTTTTTTGTTAGCCAAACCTCAGCAGCTGTAATCCAATATATGGAACTTTATATCTGCAGGCTACATGCCACTGTTTAAAAGCAATTAGAAAAAGATGATATTACAAATCTTCATTCCTTGGGTGAAAACTCAAATAGTAATAACAGTTTGTGACATTGATTGAGAATTGATTGTTGTAGTCAAGAAGGGATGTGGCTGAGAATCTCACATCATGAAGTCAAGATATAGGCTAATTTGACTTCATGAAATCTCTTAAAAGGTGGAACATGGAACAGAGAAATAAATCCTTTCTCTCGTGCATTTTAGTGAATCATCAAAATGATCATCCTTGCTGATAAGGAAAAGTCCATAGATGAAATATTAAAATGAAAATTTATGTTGCATTGATGTTGCTTCAAGCAGTATGACAATATTATGAGTTTGTCTGAGCACTAGTGTTTATATCTATATCAACAAGATAGAAAATAAAGGGAGAAAATGTTTTACCTCATCAGCAAATATCAAAGTATTTGCTTGGAGGTAAATCAACTTTAATTTACAATATATAGCATCCATAACATAACTAGTCTGGTATTCATTTATGGAGGTTTTTAAAGTTCCATGTATCCATTTTACAGAAAGAAAATGCATTTCATATATAAAATATGCACAGGTGTTTTTCCAAATAATATAAAAAAGAAAATGTAAGTAAATTATTTCTTTATAATACTTTGCAGAGAAAAGAACATTCAGTAGTGATTTTGTGAGACAACAAAATCTTAAAGTGTTTAAAGTGAAGTTTGTGATTTGAAACACTCCATTGACTGTAGAAATTTTTTTTCTCGCCTATTAGTTACATGTGTAGTGTCCATGGTTATCAGAAATTCCAGCTGTATAAAAAGTGAAATTAAGCAGAGTTTATCTGTACTTTAAAGCTTTGAAGAAGCTACATTTAATCAAATATCTCTTTTTTCTGATACAACTCCAAATTTTCTCACAGACCAAACCAGCCTTTCAAAATAAATTCTAGGATGTTTAAATCATGTAAGCACTAGAAGGACATTAGCTCTCTAGGAATGAGCCACAATCTTATAAATGCATACTCTAATTAAGTTCTAATTAAATTCAGTGCATCTTACCTTAAGATAAAAAGATTAAAAGTTAACAGAATAATAGAAGGATTCTTACATGAAGAAAAATTGGAAAGGGAAGATGAGGAGGTTACTAAATATAAAAGTATAATTGGTTTGTACTCATCTTACCCTGACTTTCAGAAAAACCTGTAGCACAGGATGATTGTGAAATAAATGAAATTAGATATGAAATTGTTTTTAAAGGAGTAATTATGGTAACATTCATAGGACCACACCCAGTTGTAATAAACAGATCCTTTATTAATTAATCATATTCTTATCATTATTGGCACAGACAACAGCACTGACCATTTCATGCTAGCAATAAGTGTATATTAATCTTGTTGACAAAATATTTTCAAAAATCCAGTTCTATTTTTATTGACTGCAACTGCTCCATCCGTCCTTCCTAAAATCCTAGCTTAGTTTGATATTCAGATATATCTGTGATCTTTCAATCAATTCTAATCTATTTACCTACATTTTTCAAGTGGGGAAAAACAAGTTAACAAAAGTGACTTAAAAACACACTGGAAAGAGTGGGAGGTATATAAATTAATAAACAAGTATGTCTTATCCCATTCCAATTTCATTCTTATATATTTTGAAGTCGCTTATTGTTTAACTTCTACAGTCATAGCTTTTTAACTTATAGTTATTTAAAGCATAAAAGCTAGATTAATTGAATTGCTTCCTCAGAATAGAGATTGAAATTGCTATCCTATTTGACTAGTTTTTCAAGATCTTGGCAAAAACATTTTTAAGGAAAAAAGTATGGATTAACATCTTTTAAAAAAGACACTCCTTTTCTTTTGATAGCTTTATTAAGAAAAAGAAAAAAATAATATCAGATGTTAACAATATCTTAGGGGTTACAAAGGCACAGAGTATTGGCCTGTGACTTTTGTAAGGTGTGAAATCTACCATATATTCCTTTTTCCATCTTGCCTGGGCATTCTCTTGCTCCCATTTTAAACAGGGAGAGTGCTGAATCTTGACTATGCTAAAGCAGCTCATTCATTATAGTGTTAAACTCATTGTCAATTAAATTGAAACTAAAATACTATTATTAGTATTTAAATGACATTTAGGTATCAATCACAGAGCTCATTCAAATATGCCATTTTGAAATCAATAGAAACTTATTAGTTACCTATTTTTTGCTGGTAATACTCTTAAAAATCTATAAACCAAGGATTCTTAACCTGGGTGGCTAAAAATTTATAGTGATACGTGTTCTATTCAAAATACATTTCAATTTTACTTTTAAATCCCTAGTCTACAAGTCATAAAGTCAGTTTGTGATATTCTAAACTAACACTGAAATTCTATAATTTACTGATTAATGTAAAACAGTCAAATTAAAACTCTTATGAATGACATATTTCCTTAAGCAAATGTAATCTACATTTCTATATATTTCACTATTTATTTTTTTAATGCAATGGTTTTTATTGTTAATTTGCAACTGTTTAATTTTGTATTTAAACTTGTTGAAAGTAGTTTTTTTAATGATAAATACATATACATATCCCAACCCAAAAGAATTACCAGTGTGTGGAATCTAGAATCTATGTGAAAGTTATCTCTTTGGAATTGTTTCTGCATGTAGAGAGTGCTGATAAGAAACAAAGCAGCTAACCTTAAACACTTATCATAACAGTTTGGTAGCCCTCTCAGCTCTCATAACTTGAATAAGACTGATTCTTAAATATTTTCCTCTTAATCTTTTCTCCAAGCTATAGACTTAGAACACTTAATGTTTTCTCTTTTGACACTAGAGAGAAAGTTTCTTTCATATCAGATAACGGGATTCTACAGAGTTCTGAACTAAGGGTATTATGCTTTGAGTATGTGTCCATGTGCATGCCTGGGTGTATGTCAGTGTAAAATACACACACACATACACACACATAAATAGACACACAAATCAAACTGAACATGTGTATACACATGAGGTTATGACACTTTGTTGGAGTTGTTAATGTTTTATTGTTATTATTGGATTATCTTTTTGGCATACTACATGCAGTGCTTTAACCAATGTCAATTTGGCTAATGTAATTAAAATTGTTAATTTATATGAGTACATTTCAACCATGTCATTGTTTTCTTAATATTTATTATGTAGATGAACTGGTATTTTTGCAGAAGTAACAGTTTTTAAGAAGTTTTACTTCTTATTTTTAAGAAGTAACAGTTTGATATGATCTTATTTGTGTTAGGATTTATTTATTTCATAGCATTCTGTCCAATATTTTATATCTGGAAGCATGCGATTTATACTTTGTACAATTAGTGAGAAATTTTCATCAACTCCCAATAGTTTCATAAAAAATAAAGAATATCTTTTGAAAACAAATACATATTTGTATTTGATTTTCTTTTTCTTGGTTTGGCACTTATTGTCAGACCAATAAATCTCCATGTCATTTTATGAAAAAAGAAGAAAAAATCTTGATCCAAATCAGATATTCTTCAAGCAAAATTAGATCAAGGCTGAGTTTGCTTCACTGAAAATGTTTGTGGTAATATGAAAAAGGTTAAAAATGTTTTAAAATGAAATACATAACCTTATAATGTAAATGATTAAACTGTAATGCTGGCATATTTGAGATGTTTGGGATAACAAAATGTATCTTTCTGTTTTAATTTCTTTTTCTTTTTTATATTGTTAGCAAATCAACAAGTAGAATAAATAAAAGGAATTTCACTTGACATGAATTGTCCAACAAATGTACAGTATAAACTAACACAAAATATGAGCAAATATATGAATATTTAAAAGGAGGGGAAATATTTGAAATATATCACTGAATTCCTTTTCATTTATCCACCAATTTAGATGTTCATTTGAAAAATATGCAGTCATTTCCATCTCACTGTATTTTTTGGGTTTGCGGAATCTTCATTTTACTTTCCTCCAAGTTTTGAACATCTGCAATGGCAAAATTCTATAGATGTAACTATTTCATATATAGATATATCTAGGTTCTGCTTGTCTTCCATAATAGTCTAATTTATTCTGTAAATATCACTGAATGTACATAGATTCAGTTCCAGATTTTTGAGAACTACTGTAATCCCTTTGTGGATTTTTTCAGATGCATCCATTTTTTTGTTTCACCTTGTCCCACATTCATAGTTTAAACATTTCAGCTTTAGCTCATCCTATTTATTAAGAAATCTATGAATTCATATCTAAATAGAGTTAACTCCTATACATATATTATTTGTAATGTCCATTGGATTTATATGAAATTTCTAGCCGGAACCATAAAGAGAGTGGTATCTCAAATATTGCTAAAATCCCTTTTTCCTGAAATCCTTTAAGCCTGGATTGTCATGAAATATAGATAACAAAACAAAGTTGTGGGTTTTTCTATTCATAACTGTAAATATAGTTTCTAATTCGTATAATTTTAATATATTGTTGGGCCTAGTAAGGGACAAACTTGAGCATTTTTCTTATGTGATTATTAGGAAAAGGGCAGAAAAAAGTTCAACTGCACTTGTTAAACTGTCCCTTCTATAATGTCATCTTGCCAGTTTATGTAAATATATATGAGGTGGCAGGATAGAGTATGGAAATCCTGAAATGAAAAGTCCCTCTACTTAAGCTAGGCTCCTAATGTAATTGAAATCCCTTCTAAACACAATTATAAATAGTGCCAGTACTGTACATATTTTCAATAGCCCCAATTAATCTCTACCCCATGGTATGACTGAAAACAGATTTACAACTTTTCACTGAACTTCCCATCTCTGTTTTTATATTCCTAATGCTGTAAAGATTCCTAATAAACTCAAGATCTACATAAACTAGTCTATTTCTAACCCTGCACTATTTCATACCTATTCATACATATAACTCTTCTGCCAATTTCTTTACTCTTTATATTTTAATCAAAGAAAATATATATCTGAAAATGTGTTTTAAACTAAAGTGCAAATATTACACATATTAGCTACCTTTTGGAAGCCAAAAGTTAAATGCAAATAATATTTGTATTCTGGTTCTCCTAATTAGTTGGTATGTTGAAAAACAATGATGGGAAAATTCTTAAGGTCCCTAGTATTGAATACAAACCTTATTCTTCCTTTCAAAGGCTTCTTTTGAACTGTCTGCTTGCTTGTCCTCTCTAATTGGCTTGCAATATCAACAAAAGCAAAAGCTCACAACTATAATAAATTAATATATAGTGCAATATAATACATGAAACAGAGCAGATAAAGCCACAGCTTATTAGGGGTTTAGCATGCTTTAAAAAACTTGGGAAAATTGCAAGGGCTTTGCCTTCTGCCCAAACCATTATCATTTGAGTAAAAATATAACCAGTCTTGTCTTGAGCCAGAATTAGTTACTTGCTTTCTAGGAAGAGATCTCAGAAATACCTGGCAATCTGAAACAATAGCCCATAATTTCCTGACAATTTTTTCATGTTATATATTCCCACTCCTACCCTACCCTATACTGAATTAATTAACCTGAATCTGAGATGTTGGATATATGACAATAATGCACTCATGAGATTTCAAAGTGTGTCAGATTTTGTTTCTCAGATACTTGTTTCTATGAAGTTGATCCTGCAATTTTTCTGCCCATTGATGATTGAACAGTTTATCGAGAAGCCCTCAGCTCAATACATTCCCAAACTATAGATGTAATGATGAATGGAAACAATTTATTTAGCCTTAGTTTAGTTTAGTTTAGTTTAGTTTATTGTCATTGCACCTTATACAATGAAATTAAATACATTATGACTGAAAATGTACATGATGTACATTATGACTGAAAATAAACACTAACATACATCCTTCACATTCTATACATTGAATTGAAAACCCCTGATATTGCATTAATACTGCACTATATAGTAGAATTCAATAGAGTTTCTGCCCTGGGATAGAAGCTGTTTTCAGCCTCTTTGTCATTGTTTTTATTATCCTGTACCATCTGCCAGATGGTAATAGTTCAAAAAAAAAAAAGGGTGCCCAGGATGAGATGGATCTTTGAGAGTGTTTTGAACTTTCTTAATGTAGCTGGAGCTATAAAGCTCTTCCAATGAGGGGAGAGGGCAACCAATGATCTTCTGGGCAATGACATTAATCCTCTGGAGTGCTGTCCTATCTACCACTGTGCAATTAGTAAACCATATAGTGGTGCAGTAACTTAAGATACTTTCTATGGTGCAGCGGTAGAAGGTCATCAGCAGTTTTTCATTCAGTTGTTTTCTGAGAAGTCTCAGGTAGTATGATCTCTGCTGGGCCCTTTTGACCAGTGCTGCAGTGTGAACACCCCAGATCAGGTCCTCTTTTATGGTAATACCCAGAAACCTAAAACTGGCCACTTGCTCCAGTTGGTCTCCATTGATAAGCAAGGACTGGATGTCTGATCTGTTTCCTCTATAGTCCACTATAAGGTCTTATCATTGTTGAGGACCAAGTTATTGTCTCAATACCATGAAAGCAACTGATCCACCTCATCTCAGTAGACAGACTCATCCCCAGAGATGAGTCCCACCACTGTTGTATCATCTGCAAATTTAGTAATAGCATTACAAGCATGAATGGGAATGTAGTCATGCACATAAAGAGTAAAGAATAAGGGACTCTACACACAACCCTGTGCTGTACCAGTGTTTAGAATAAGGGCTGAAGAGGTATGATTGTCTAATGTGATCCTCTGTGAGCGTCCAGACAGGAAATCCATAATCCAAAGGCAGATTGAATAAGAAAGTGCAAGATCCAGAAGTTTAGACACTAGTTTATGTGGAAGAATTGTGTTAAATGCAGAACTAAAATCTACAAAAAGCATCCTCATATAGCCTCCCTCCTCCGCTGTTCTAGGTGAGTCAGAGCTCTGTGAAGAGTGATGGCTATATTGTTCTCTGTAGATCTATTCTTTCTATATGCAAACTGGTGTTTATCAAATGTATGCAGAAGACCAGAAATGATGTGCCGGCAGACCAATTTCTCAAAGCACTTCATGATAATAGGAGTGAATGTCACTAGTCTATAATCATTGAGGTAATTTATAGGGAACTTCTTTGGCAGCAGAACAATCATGGAAGCCTTCAAACAAGATGGAATAGTGGACTGGGATAAAGACTGATTGAAGATCCTGGTAAAGATTCCAGCCAACTGATCAGCATAGTCTTTAAGCATGTGGCCATGGATACCATTAGGACTGTCAGCTTTTCTAGGGTCCACTGCCCTCAGAATGCTCCTCACCTCCTGTTCCTCCACAATAAGATGTGGGCTACAATTGGCTAGTGGCTGTATTTCAGCTGATTCTGATGTCTCCACTTCAAAGCGAGCAAAGAAATGATTCAGTTCCTCTGCCAATGAAGCAGCAGGGATGACATTGGTCAGTTGATGGTTGGTAATTTTTTGAATCCCTTGCCACACCTGCCTCAGGTTATTTCTATAAAAATTATCCTCAATCTTCCTCTTATCATCAGTCTTGGCATTCTGAATACCTTTCTTCAGATTAGCTCTAGCAACAATATATCTTGCCCCATCATCAGACCTAAAGGCCTTGGTCCTGTCACGCAAGAGGCACTGCACTTCCTTGGTCATCCAGGGTTTCTGATTGTGATAGAGCCTAATATGTTTATATACAGTGATAGCATGTGTGTAGTGTTTGATATAGGACAAAACAGTTGGAGTGTGCTCCTCTAGGTTGGATAGTAAAGGATGTCCCAATTTGTGTTCTCCAAACAATCCTGAAGCTGTTGGGAAGCATCTTCTGGCCAATATTTCACTGTCTTTATTATAGGCAGAGCTCTTCTCCTAAGAGGGATGTATGCTGGTGCTAAAAGCAGTGACATATGGTCTGATTGTCTCAGGTGTAGTAATTGTATAACCTTAAACCCATGTTTAATATTGGTATATACTTTGTCCTATATGTTTGCTCCTCTAATAGCACACTTAATATTCTGATAGAATTTAGGGAGTGCTGCTTTTAAATCAGCTTGATTAAAATCCCCCACGATGATATGCAGAGCATCAGGATACTTATTCTGCTGACTACTAAGAATGTTATATGAGAATCTCAAAGCTATGGTGGTATTGGCATCAGGTGAGATATAAACTGCAGTAATCAAAACTTTGCCGAATTCCCATGGGAGATATATGGGTCTACATTTCACAGTCATATATTCCAGATCCATGGATCAGTGGCTGTCTATAGTCTTTGTATTGATACCCCAGCTTATTCTGAAATCACAGAGCCATTTGGCAAAGAAATGGGGTTGGAGGTTAAAACATATATGAACCATTGCAGGAATTGGATATATCTAGGCTAAAGAAGAGAAGGACTATGGATGACATGATAACAATCTTCCAATATTTGTGGCCTATCACAGAGAAAGAGGGGGTCAACTTATTTTCCAAAGCTACTCAAGGCAGGACAAGAAATAATGGATTTAAATATCTCAAGAAGAGATCCAATGGAAAATTAATGACTTTTTGACAGTGAGAACAATTAATCACTGGAATGGCTTACCTCTGGAAATTGTGGGTACTCTATCACTTGAGAAGTTTTTAAGAAGAAATTAGACAACCATTTGTCCAGAATGGTATAGGGCAGGGCTGTCAAAGTCCTGGCACACAGGCTGGATGCATCATGCACTGGCCATGCCCATGCCTGGTTTAGCGAAGGGGGAAAAAGTCCCAATGTGTCACATGACACCCCCATGACAATGTGAGTTTGATACCCCTGGTATAGGGTTTCTTGCTTCAGCAGAAGCTTAAACTAAAAGTCCTCCTATTATTCTGTATTCTACATAATATTTTTGTAATATTCTTTTAGATGCTGGCTGTATTATGGCTTCTAGATATCTGGGATTGGGAAATGATTTACAATCATCATTAGTATTCTTTTATGTTGTTCTGCATATGTAGAAGTTCATTTCACATATTATTTTTATTTTTTGTTATCATACTAATAATAGGAGCCAGTTCCACATTTCAGATTTGAAAGCATTCTGCCTACTAAGGTCCCATCTTTCCCAGATTAAAATGATATAACTTTTTAAAACAACAGCAGCAATGACAACCAATAAGTGTGATATGTATATTCCAGATATCTTCACTATTGTAACACCAACCACAAAGCACATGAACATATGTAAACACTTAGCTTTTTCTCAGAAGTAAAGATAGATATAAGAAATGTGATGACTCATAATATTTTACGACTGCTACACTGATTTCATTTTTGACGCAATCACCATTTTGTATAATTTTAGTCAAACTGCTATAAATAAATAATTTGATAAAATGGCATGAATTTAACAAAATCAGACATAAGTTCCTTTGCCTTGTTATTTTTGGCATATTCAGAGAAGAAAACTACAGACTAGAGAAACAAGCTAAAATGATGTGCAAGTCATTCTGATAAAAATACAGATTCAGTGCTAGATTCAAATATGTTTGCCAAGAGAACTACTCTAGGGATGATATTTCATCTAATAATGCTTCAGTTTATATTGCCTGTTAGTTCAAGTCTAGTTTCATGGTTATAAATCTAAAGATTAATCATTACCTAATGAAAGTATTATTAACTTAATGGAGGAATATTTTATCTGCTTAAAATCCTTACCTTCAACAGGACATTTGATATAACAGATTTGCACATTTTATGCAATCTCTGTTAATTTTTGACTTCAATTTTAGTGAATTTTTCAAATATATTTGGAGGTGGAAAAATAGTTTGCTTTCAAGGAGGAAATGTTTCCCAAAATATAATTTATTAATAGTTATTTAATACCCAATATTTGTAATTGGCTCTCCCAGTTATATTTCTCTTACAAACAATGTAGGATTATATTTAAAGCTATTAGCATTTTCTAGCAATGCATTTTCCATATTATTTAAAATCAGAACAAAATCCTGAACAGAGAAGATATTCTGATCAGAATCAGGTGGATTTTTTTTTTTTGCTATATACAATATACTATTATTCTCAGAATGAAAAACATACAAATTTATTACATGCAAACCATTCTGTATTTATATTTTTTTAAAAGTATTGATTAATTGAATGAATTCCCTAACAAATTATAGCCTTGATCACTAGATAATCAAGTTATGAGAAAAACATGTAAGATTGTTACTATGAGACTGTACATTATATGAGGTAACCAGGTTATCTCAGAAAAATATGGGACTTCTTATCTTAAATAGTTTAGCAACTATTTTAGCAGGGTTAGATCAAATTAAGCATCTTGAAATATATATATGAGTGTGTGTGTGTGTGTGTGTGTGTGTGTAATTAATTTGGATCCAATTCTAAATTTTAATTAGCCATTCTCTCAATCAGAATCCAAGACAGTTTCAATGGCATCCCAATATTACTAAATGTGCTGTACATACCACAATATAGCCAAACTCATCAGCTGAGTATTTTTCAAATAAATACAGTAATTATATATAT
>BLBF01000019.1:15882797-15903887 GCA_015471245.1 Laticauda colubrina | reverse complement strand
TAGAATAGAATAGAATAGAATAGAATAGAATAGAATAGAATAGAATAGAATAGAATAGAATAGAATAGAACAGAACAGAACAGAACAGAACAGAATAGAATTATTTATTGGCCAAGTGTGATTGGACACACAAAGAATTTGTCTTAATGCAAATGCTCTCAGTGTATATAAAAGGAAAGATACATTCATCAAGAATCAAAAATCATAAGGTACAACATTGAATAATAGTCATAAGGTACAATAAACAATCAAATCATAGTAGGAAACAGTCAATAAAAATCATTAGAAGTTACAGTCATATAGTCATAAGTGGGAGGAGATGGGTGAAAGGAAGTTGGGAGGATTAATAGTAATGCAGATTTAGTAAATAGTTTGACAGTGTTGAGGGAATTATTTATTTAGCAGAGTGATGATGTTTGGCAAACAATTGTTCTTGTGTCTAGTTGTTCTCTCATGCAGTACTCTATAGTGTTGTTTTGAGGATAGGAGTTGAAACAGCTTAGGTCCAGGATGTGAGGGGTCTGTAAATATTTTCACAGCCCTCTTTTTGACTGGTGCAGTATACAGGTCCTCAATGGAAGACAGGTTGATAGTAATTGTTTTTTCTGCAGTCCTAATTACTGTCTCTATATAATAATACTGGATTATCTGTGAAATCCAAAAAAGAGTTGTGATAATCATATGATGACTACTATGTCTAAAGTCCATAAATCACCATTGCCAGCACAGTACAATATTAGGAAGTAAAATAAAACAAAGTGGAGAAGACAAAGTGGAAGAGAGAAACTATTGAAGTTGACATAATTTATTAGTATTTGATACAAATTAAATGGATTTGTTGTAAACATTTGTATGCCTATGGGTTAAAATAGTGGCAGCACAATTAACATTTTGTTTTAATTTCTTTTCAAATTTTTGCAAATTATATAATTGCTGCAGCAGATTTCAAAGTAGTTTACCACCAGTTCAATGGGTGTGGCTTGGTTGCACGCTTTGTGTGCACGTGCCAAATGTGCATTTTGCACACGTGCAGAGGCTTTCTTACTCCCCTCCTGCAATCCTGCACTCTCCCTGTAGTTTCAATAGCTGATGCACAACAATCAGCTACACAAAGCAGCTGAGCTTCAAAAGCATGGAATAAAGATTGTATGGGATCCCAGGAGGGCAGGTGGGCCCAACAGCAGCTCATCAGAGAGAACTGGTTTGGTCTCTCCTGATCTTTGACTCTACCATACACCAGAACCACGCTAAACTGATAGAATAGCACCATTGTGCTGCAGTAATATTCACATAATGAATTTGTTTGGTTTGTCATAAAGTGGAAAATGATGCTCAGAACAATTTTCAAACTACATCTTCCAATAGTCCTTGTGATGTTAACTTCCTTCTGTGTTTCTCTTCTGTTTTATTATCAATTGAATTAAAACGATCACTGTGTGGCTCATTGCAAAATGCACATTCCATATTAGGATTATTAAAAAATGGGTTTAAAATTAGAAATCAATGCATTGGATACATTTAGAGTATAATGTATAATCCTGAGAACTCTATCTGAAAAAAAATATTGCAGATTAAGAAAAAGTGGCCAATTAGTTGGACAATTTTAGCATGCTTTACATCTAAATCAAAATGGGATTTTAATTCCATTTCCATTTAATTCACTGGGATTTTAATTGACAACTGACAGTTGTGTTGTGGGAATATCTCAGCATTCTGGATGAATGGGGGAGAAATTCAGGCACTCTGTGTTTTGTAAAAGTGCATGGCAAAGTGTCATGAAATGAAAAAAAAAACTACTACTGCAGTGGTTCTCAACCTGTAGATCGTGACCCCATTGGGAACGACCCTTTCACAGGGGTCACCTAAGACCATCAGAAAACACATATTTTCAATGGTCTTAGGAACTGAGCCATAATTTTATGGTTGGGGGTCACCACAACATGAGGAACTGTATTAAAGGGTGGTGGCATTAGGAAGGTTGAAAACAATTCATTTTCTTTCTACATCACTTGCTGGTTCCTTAGTTCTTCAGTACATAATTAACAATAACAAAGCAGCTTTCAAGTGTTGGCTATTGTTTTTTTTCAGTGGCAACATCTCCAGTCAGTTTGATGAAGAGAATCATTATAGTCTAAGCATGAGATTTATTTGCTTCCTCCCCTATTTCAAAATAAACAGCTGTGGCATTTAGTTTAATATGAATGCTCACAACTATCACCAACAATTACTTGTGTGTTTAGATCAGTGGATACTATGGGAGTAGTTTATTGCTGTTGAAATGTTCCACAGATTCTTCTATTTCATTATTTGCTTACTGACCCTCCCAGTTCAGTTTTCTTCATTGTAGCAGCCCTGAATCACTGGTCTATATCATTTTTTACACATGCTGCATCTTTTTTCTCTTTACTTGGTAGCAGCTCTTAGAGGCTGTATTCTGTCCATAAGAAGTGAAAAGGAGAGCTTGGGTGCAACAAACCCTCAGATTTATTATGTTTCCTGGCCAATAAAAAAATTAATCTTTCAACACAAGGAGTACTAAACATCCTGAAAAGCCAACCTCCCCCCCCCCCGTGTGTGTGTGTGTGTGTGTGTATACATGTTTAAATATACGTTTTCTAAAGTTTATATATATGTTTTTTTAAGTATTCACGGGTACTTACATGTATGGTATTCAGCTTTGTTCGGGTATTTTCCCATGTCATTATAGTTGTGCTTTTAAAGTTGTAGCAATGTTTTGGCAGAATGTCATCTGCCATCATCAGGCTTCTGTATGGATGTGGGTCTCACAGCTCCTGGTTTCAAATTCGAGGCTGGTCCATTCTGATTGGCTAGGAGCCTGGGTCTATGTTCACTGGACTTGGAGTTTGATTGATTGGTGTTTCTGGTTTCTTCTGTCTGTTTTGTGGCTTTGATTGGCTGGCAACACTCTGTTTCTGTGTTGGAGGCTTTCAGTGCAGCTTGCGACGGCTGCTATTCATTAGCAAGCTAGGTTTCACCTGGGTGCCTGGTGGGGGGTGTTTGAGTTGGAGGCATCAGAGGGAGTCTGTTTGTGCTCATGTGTTTGTCTGTTTTGTGTTGTGGAGATCTTTCTATTTGAGAGTGCAGGTTTCCAAATGATTGACAGTCTGGTGGAATCATCTCTTCTATTCATGCTTTCAGGTCTTTTTTCAATCTCTATGGCTTCTCTGATGATTCTGTGGTTGGGGTTTTCTATAGTGGCTAGGGTTTTAGTGCCATTGAAGTTGATGTTGTGACCAGTGGTTTACATGTGTTGAACTAGTGAGGAGGTGTGTTCCAGCTTTTTTACTGCATTTTTGTATTCATCTAGGCGGGTACTTATTCTTCTATTGGTCTGTCCAATGTATGTGGCCGAGCATGATGTACAGGGAATTTCGTATATGCCTTGGTTTTCCAGGTCAATTTTGTCTTTGGGGTTTCTCAGGATGGCTGCTATTTTTTTGTCTGTTTTGAAGGCAGTCTTGATGTGATGCCTGTGTAGTATCTTACTGGTTTTATCTGTAGTACCTCTTATGTAGGGCAAGACAGCTGTTCCATAGGTCTGTTGGTCTTCTAGGTCTCTATTATGTCTTGGTGTGTTTTGTGGATCAAGTTGGTGATTTTGTTTTTTTGGAAGCTATTGGCTGTCAATACTTCAGTCAGGGTGCATAGTTCAGTCTTTATATGTATCTTATCTGCCAGGCGTTTGGTTCTGGTGATTAGTGTTTTCGCCACAGAATTTATCTGTGCTGGGTGGTGGTGGGATTGGGCGTTGAGGTAGCGGTTGGAGTGTGTTTTCTTTTGGTATATGGTGTGTCCCAGTGTGCCATCTGTTCTTTTGTAGATTAGTACATCTAGGAATGGTAGTTTGTTTATTTCCATTTCCATGGTGAACTTGATTTTGGGGTGTGTGCTGTTTAGGTGTGTTAGGAAATTGTTTAGGTTTTCTTTTCCATGGGGCCAAATCACAAATGTGTCATCGATGTATCTTAGCCATAGTTTGGGTTTGTGGGTGGCATTAGACAGGGCTCTGGATTCAAATTCTTCAATGAACAGGTTTGCAATGACGGGTGACAGTGGTGATCCCATAGGGGCTCCTTCAATTTGCTTGTATCTTTATATTTAAAGATCAAGATATATATATATATATATATATATATATATATATATATATATATATATATATATATATATATATATATATATGTATTTATGAGAAACTCGAAGTCCGAAGAACCACCATCTTATGTGACCTCACATTCCTATGCAATTACCAAGACAAAAATGTGATCCCCATATGCTTCCAACTCAAATTCCATTCCAAAACCTCGGCCACTGAAAGGATCCTGAAAAGAATGGAATTAGCCCTAATCAGAAACAAACTCCACAAGAAAAGATTCCTACACCAACAGAGACCTACTCACACTCCATTTCAAACTCAGCAACAAAATCCACCCAGCACTCTGGGACAAATCCAGACAACTAGCCTTCAGAGAGCCAAAACAGAAATCTCCCACAAGACAGATACACACACCAGAAAACTCCACAGACTAGAGAAGCACCAGAAACCCAACCCTCCCTCACAACAACAGATGAAACAAACAGTACACAACATATCAGACAGAACCCTCACCATAGCAGAAACCAATGTCCTTTCCAAAGGATTCAACTTTGCAGTCTCCCCCAAACGCATCCCCACTGAAAAGATTATATGCAGAGTTGAAGCTAGCCTAACCAAAATCAACCCAGATGCAGCCAACAAAATCAGATTTGAAGTCACCAATGTCCTCTGCTCCAGCAACCCACCTAGAAGCAACTTATACAGAGAAGAACAAAAAGCAATCACCAACCTGAGGAAAGACACAACATAGTCATTCACCCAGCAGACAAAGGCAACACCACAGTCATAATGAACACATCAGACTACCACTCCAAACTGTCCAACCTACTCCAAGAACCTGCTTACAAACCTCTAAATACTGACCCCACCACCTACCTAGAAAGAAACCACCAAATCCAAAATAAAAGCGTCTCCCATCAGTGAAGAGATCCAGCAGAGAAGCATTCCCAGAGAAATATCATCCAGATGCCCTAAACTCTATGGCCTCCCCAAGATACACAAAGAAGGAATACCACTCAGACCCATGGTCAGCTCCATCGGCTCACCTCTACAGAATCTTGCCAAATTTCTTGCCAAACAACTCTGGCCCTATACAGAATCTATCACCTCACACATACAAAACTCTTTCCACTTCATAGAAACAATAAAGAAACAAAACCTACAACCTAGCGACCTACTCGTGAGCTTCAATGTTATATTCCTCTTCACCAAGTACCCATTAAAGAAGCCTTGACAGCCATCCAAAACAAATACAACCCCCCCAAAACATATCCTAGATCTGACCAACCATTGTCTAACCAACACATACTTCATCCAGAATGGACAAAGATGCAAACAGATAGAAGGAGCACCCATGGGATTACCCCTCTCAACCATCATCGCTGACCTATACATGGAACACTTTGAAACCAACACTCTAGACAAATCTGAACACAAACCCAAACTCTGGCTCAGATATGTAGATGACACTTTCATTATTTGGCTACATGGGAAAGAAAAACTGGACAACTTCCTCACACATCTTAACAACCTACACCCCAAAATATAATTTACCATGCAAACAGAAACCAACTTCCCTTCCTGGACATCCTAATTTACAAACAATCCAATGGTTACCTAGGACACACCATCTACTGGAAAAAAACGCACACCAACCACTACATAAATGCACAATCCCATCATTACCCTGCACAGATCAACTCCATAGCTAAGACCCTCATCTCCAGAACCAAATGCCTAGCTGACAAAGACCACTTGAGAACAGAACTACACACCATCACGAACGTATTAATTTCCAATGGATTCCAAAGAAACACAATTACCAACCTAATCCGAAGAGAGATAACCCCAAAAAACCAAGACACAAGACAAGACAACAGTGTCGTACTTCTCCCCTACAACAAAGGCATCACAGACAAAATTAGCAAAATTCTCCACAAACACAATATCAGGACAGCCTTTGGCACTGACCAAAAAATAGCCAACATCCTAAGAAACCCCAAAAACAAGATCCAGCTAGAAAACCAAGGAGTTTGTGAAATACCATGCAACAATTGCCCAGCCACATACATTGGACAAACCAACAGGAGAATAAATGCATGCATCGCAGAACACAAAAATGCAGTCAGAAAAGAAGAAAATACTTCCTCCTTCTTCCAGAACTTTAAAGCCACAGGACACAAAATTAATTTTGAAGGAACCACATTAATATCCAACACTGAACACTATAGCAAGAGAATAATCAGGGAAGCCACTGAAATAGAGAAACACCCCTATAACATGAATAAACGGGATGATACCTCCCGCCTACCAGACATCTGGAAACCAGCCCTCATCAACAAACAAGTCCCAGCCATGAAAACCAACACCAGACCCAAAACAACACAGGACACCATCACCAATCCCCCTCATAAGACCTAGGCCCAAACCCATCCTATAAACAAAGGACAACCACCATCCAGAAACCATGCCTGTTTCACCAGCTATCACAACCCCCAACCCCAAAACCAAACAAGCTGACACACACGAAGAATACAGACCCAGACCCCAAACTTGAAGCCAGACCAAAACCCAGAATGCTACATCACAGCCATCTGCTTAGGATATCACATCAGAAAACTCAGGAAATGACACCACTAGAACTCAAGAAGTTGCAACACAGCAAATAACCCAGGAAATCATAGTACAAGACAAAGGATAACACAGCAATAAAACTCACAAGGTCATCACACAACCCATTACCCAAGCCGTTACAACACAGGAGGCTAATGGAAAAGAGATAAAAAAATAAACGACCCAAGAGATTAAAACTCAAGACCCAGGATACCACAACAAAAGAACTCGCAAGGCACAACCCATTACTCAAACTGTTAAAACCCAGGAGGCTAATGGAAAAAAGATCACTACAAAACAAATGATCCAGGAGATTATAGCACAAGATCCAGGATATCTCCACAACAAAACTCACAAGGCCATCAAACAGCCCATTATACCAACATCAACTCCATCAACCAATCAAGAGGCAGCAGTGCAGCCAACTAGCCCAGCACACCAGCCCCCCCTCCAGTATTTATAGAGAGATGACAGCTCCAATCGCACACTGCTTGCAATAGCATGAAGCTGAAAGCACCAGCTTGAGGATGGTGAGTGGGACCTCGCGGAAACATCACCAAGATATTCTTAATCTTACATGGGAAAAAACCCGAACACACCTAGACCTACATATATATATATTTCTTAAGTTTTCGTGGGTATCTATATGTATGGTATTCAGCTTTGTTCATTGTATTTTCCCACTTCATTATAGTTCTGCTTTTAAAATTACCAAAACATCCTACAACTTTATAATTACATGGGAAAATACCTGAACAAAGCGGAATACCATGCATACATACAACCCCCCCACCCCACCCCACACATATATATGTTTTCTTAAGTTTTTGTGGGTGTTTATATGTATGGTGTTCAGCTTTGTTCGAGTATTTTCCCATGTCATTATAATTGTGCTTTTAAAGTTGTAGCAATGTTTTGGCAGAATCTCATCTGCCATCATCAGGCTTATGTATGGGGTTCATCTGTGAGTCAGACTTTCACAGCCGTTTCTGTTTTAAATTTGGTATTAGCCTATGCTGTGCCAGAATGTTTTTTTCTTCATCCTGATTGGTTGGGAGTCTTGGTCTGTGTTCACTGGTCTTGGAGTTTGCTGTGTTCTGCTTGATTGGTGTTTCTAATATCTTCTGTCTGTTTTGTAGCTTTTTTTGTCTTGATTGGCTGGCAACATTGTGTTTCCTTGGGTATTGGAGGCTTTTAGTGCGGCTTAGTTCCAAGTAAATGGACGGAAGAAAATAATTTTCTTCTTGGTTAATTTTTCCAGATATGTGGTTGGGTCTGTGTTTATCGGTTTGTATGTGGAGTCTTGGAGTAGGTCTGTCAATTTTGTTTCATAGTCTTTTCTATCCATTACTACTGTGGCATTACCTTTATCTGCTGGAAGTATGATTATGCTGCTGTCATTCCTTAAAGCTTGCAGGGCTTTTAGTTCCTCTTTGTGCAAGTTGCTTTTGTGTGGTTTGCTTGTGCATAGGATGTTAAGGCTAGGTCACACTGGCCGGCGGATGCAAAACGTATGCAAAAAGGACACAGTGGATGAGCAAAATTTCAGGGGTGGCTCCATCCATTGTTATCCGCTCTCAAAAGTGCCCCAAATTTGCATAAACAGAATGGAAAACAATGGAAAGGAACAGACATGGGGAGGATATAGCGGGGATGTAAAGCAGATGTTCGTAGGAAGCCTAGCGGATGGAAGCGGAAGGAAGCGGATGACACATCTGCAGGGCTTCCGGGGGAGAATAGCGAAGCGGACGCATAGCGGAAGGAGCGGATGCATAGCGGATGATGCGGATGCATCATGGACACCTATAGGATGCATAGCGGATGCCTCGCGGATGCATAGCGGAAACAAAGCGTTCATTGCGCATGTGGAGAGGATGAATTGCATAAGCTCCATGGATATAAAAGGATGCAACTCACAAGCAGTCACCATTCAGAGGAAAGACCTGCTGCCAGAGACATCTTGAGAGAACACCATGGGGAAGAAGAGGAAGCCTGTGCCTACTCCTGCCAGCCCTGGCAAGAAGGACAGCACCACCATCCCACACCCTGGCGCTGACTCTGAAGCTGCTGCTGCTGCTGCTGGTGGTGGTGCTCCTGGTGCTCCTGATGTTGTTGGTGCTTCTCCTCCTGCTGCTGGTGCTGCTGCTACTGCTGTTATGATGGACCAGCCCCAAGGCACTGAAAGCCCTGCTTCTGAAGGCCCTGAAGCCCCTGCCAGAGGGAGGAAGAGGCAAGGCAAGGAGAAGGGAGAGAGGAAACAGTACTCCATTTCCAAAGACGATGAGGAGGAGGTGCTGGAATGGCTGAGGGAGAATGAGTACCTGTGGAGGAAGGGCCACAGGCTCGATTGCGACACCAAGAGAAAGCAGGCAGCTTGGAGATGGAAGGCGGAGAGCCTGGGCTACACTTCAGATGTACTCCTTGGATGGTGGGAGCATATGCACACCTGGTATGGCAAGCTGCACCTGAAGAAATCCGGGCAGGCCGCTGTCAAGCTCACTGGCTGGGAAACCGATGTCATGGCCAGGTGCAGCTTCCTGGAGGGTGAGATCTGCCACAGACGAGCAGCCCCTCTGTCAACCCTCTCCCTCAGACAGCCCATAGAGAGCCACTCCTCTTCCAACCAGGAGAAAGCTACCGTGTCCAGGCAGGTGTCTTTGGAGGGCCCCACGACAGAGACCCCCCTGACAGCTGCACTCCCTGTGCTGGAGGATGTGGAGGATTCCCTGTATCAGATGGAGCAAAAAGAAGCAGCCACCAGAGACCAACCCACACCCACACCCAGCTCCACCTCCATAGAAATCAGGCAGAGAAGCAGACCAGAGGGACAGAGCCACACTGTCCTCTTGAAGATCAGGGACACAATCAAAGCCAGCACAGATCTCCTCTCCCAGCTGATCCACTTCAACATACCATTCTCGAACCACAAACCCTTCATCACGTACATGAGCCAGACCCTCATGGACATGCCTGAGGCCCAGTACCAGGTGATGAAGGAGAGGATCACAGCTCTTTTTCACCACCCTCCAGGCCCAGCTGAACCTGCTCCTACCCACTCCAGGTCTGCTCATCCATCCCAGGCGATGTCACAGCCCTTCCACGGATTTCAACAGCCCCTCACCTGCCAAGCCTACCACTACCAGGACTTCCCACAGCAGAGGCAGCCCTTCCCAGTCCAGGCCCAGGGAAGTTCTGTGGGAAGTCATCGGATGCCACAGACGCCTCACCTGACCCAGCTGCAAACCAGACAGCCCCACTACACTCCTCCTTCCTCCACCCCACAGCCAAGACCTTCCTCAGAACATCTGTCATCAGTCTTGGGCCTCACATCCCAGGTACTTGAGGAAGGGCCTCTCAACCTCACGGGACTGAGTCAGCTCTCTGAGAGCTTCCAGCACACACCATCTCCTGTTGTATTCTCGGGGCCAGGCACCCCAATGGCACCTCAGACCAGCACTCCAGCAACAGCCACCTCCACAGTCTCTGGCCCTTTTACATCTGAGATCATTGGCACATCTCAGAGTGACTGAGAGGAGTGCCAGAGACTGAGTTGTTACCTGTTCACTTGATCTTTGCTTAAGACACTTTACTTGGGTCATTTTGCTTTTTAATAAAGTCATACAGTTTGTTTTTAATAAAGGTTATCTTTGCTTCACACACTTGGTTCATTTTTTTTAGTTAATAAAGTGTTGGTGAAAACTTTGAAAAAAGGGTTAAGCCCTTGCATGCTTGTGGGATCGGTAAGGATAGCTATGGGATGGATAGCTGTGGGATAGGTAAGGATAGCTGTGGGATGGATAGCTGTGGGATGGGTAAGGATAGTGGTGGGATGGGTAAGGATAGTTGTGGGATAGATAAACCTCCAGTGCAAGCATAATGGGACTGTATGGTCCACCCTCCCAGCTGCCACACATATGGCCCTTTTTTATCAATAACAATTTAATCATTGATCAACACATTTCAGAATAAACAAAACTCTTTATTAGTGCCCTATTCATTGTAGGGCCACTCAACATACATGGCCCAATCTCATCAGTGTTATGAGACAGTCTCAAGGAAGCATCCATTAAGCATCTACCATCCTGTCTTGCCACTCCACTGCTCCAGCTGGGGAGTTGCACCAGTGTTTCAGGAGGTTGCGCTGCTTCTTCCCTTCACATGAAGCCCTGTTGGGGCCTTGTAAATCCACAGTGTCTATCAGGTTTTCTCCTTGCCTCTATTCACCAGGCTCCATGTCCCCATTGCCTTGTTGACAGTCCACAAGCCTGTTCTGCAACACTGGGTAGCGGGTGCGCATGAGATTGTGCAGGATGCAGCAAGCTTCCACGATGCTCCTCACAGTCCCTGGATGATGCTGCATGGTGGTGAGAAGTATCTGGAACCTGTTGGCCAGGATGCCAAAGGCGTTCTCCACCCCCCGTCTTGCCCTGGATAGCCTGTAGTTGAAGATCCTCTCTTCACGGGTGAGGTATCTGGAACTGTAGGGCTTCATGAGGTAGGTTCTGATGGAGAAGGCGTCATCCCCCACAATGAAGTAGGGCACATCTTGTGTGTTGTTGGGTCTGGATTTGGAAAACCCAGGATGAGGTTGCATTCCAGCCCATCCTTGAGGTCAATGGCATTGTATATCTGGGCATCTGAAGCTGACCCGTTGCCTGAAGCATTGATGTACATGAACTTGTAGTCAGCATTGAAAATGGCAAAGAGGATGATGCTGAAGAAGCCCTTGTAGTTGTAATAATTGGAACCTGAGTTGGCTGGAGCTTTTTCAGGCCACGTGCTTCCCATCTATGACTCCAACGGTGTGGGGAAAGTTCCACCTCTGATACCACTGCTCTGCAACTTTCCTCCAGCCTTCTTCAGTGGAGAGGTACTGGAGGAGCTCCTCCTTGTATTCTTCGATGATGGCCTGCACCACTTCTCTGACCACAATGCTGATGGTGTTATGTGGCACCCTCCTGGCATACTGCATGTTTCTGTATGTGGTCCCAGAGGCCAGGTGGCGCAGAGTCAGTGCCACCTTCAGTCCAGGGTCCAGGCTAGGATGGAAGTTGGTGTTTGCCTTGGTCAATCTGTGTCTCAGATGCTCCAGAACTTCGTCAAACATGGCTGGAGGCATCCTCATGAAGTTCTGGAATGTACGAGGGTCTTCATTCCTCAGCTCCACCATCAGCTTGTCATAGAGTCCAAACTCCATTCTTCTCCCGATCCATCTTTGGACCCAGACAGCTCTTGGACGTCTCCTTCTTCTTCTTACGTAGAAAAGGTGAAACAATCTGAACAGGCTTGGTTCTCGTGTTGAATGATCATGGCTACCAAAAGGAGTGTACGATGATCCATGGTGGAGAACAATGGATGATGTGGAAGAGCAAGAGCAAGGCTGAAGAGGTCTGCACACCACAGCTGCTGGACTCATACTGAGATCCAGGTGATTTCCTCCCCCTTTTTATCGGAAATGTTCGTTTTCCGCTAGGTGTCCTTCCACATACTCTAGACATCCTCCAGACATCCTAAATATCTGAGATACGTCCCAAATGCAAACATTTTTTCCATTTTAATGTTTTATATCTGAGCTGCATCCGCTTTCATCCTTTCTATGTCCGTGCTACTAATGCTGTGTGGACGTTCCACGTACCTTTCACTTCCTCCCTCTTTCCGCTTTCTGCTGGAGCTGATGTGAGTTGCATGGATGCTGAGAGGATGCCAAGAGGATACATCAGAAGTGTAACGGATGACAAAGGACGTAGAACGTTTGTTGCCCGTATGTGTCACGGATGTACATCGTATGCGGTGGAAAGTTCATCCGCTCAAAAAGTTTTGTGCAGCTCAAAACTTTTTGAGCGGATGAAATAGCAGTAGATGGATGTTTGACGGATAGAGCATATGAAAGACATACTCAGTGAGTACACAATGGATGCATCTCATTTTCCAATGGATGGCAAGCATTTTTCTCCGTTTTACATCCTCTTTTCATCCGTTGGTGACTTATGACATGGGCTTTAGTGACTTGGTGTCTTATTTGATCAGCTTCATCTATATTTAATTTAGTTAGGCTGGATTCCACTCCATATATGATGGATTCTGTGGGGATTGTTTTGGGTGCTATAGCATAATTGAATCCTTTGGTTAGGACATCTGTTTCTGTTTTGGTGACTTCTCTGTTGGCAAGGTTGTATACTAATTGTTTCAGGTGTTGTTGTGAGTTGTTGGGGGCTTTCTTGTCATGTTCTAATTTATTTAGTTTCTTCAGGAGTTTGTCATTTTTGTAAGTGGTTTCAGTTTCAGCTCTCCAAGTTGTAAGTTGTTTTATTTTGTCCCAAAGTAGAGGGTGGATTTTGTTGTTCAATTTCAGTTGTAGAATTAGGAAATATTTGTTTAACTGATCGAGTTGGAATCTCCTTCTGTGGAGCTCGTTCCTGAGTAGAGCCATTTCAGTTCTTTTCAGGATACACTTAGCAGCTGCTCTGCTGTGATGAAATGTTAATTTGTTGTCTCTGCAGCTGGCTAGGAATTTGAGCTCACATAGCATTCCTGCTCTTTTATCTTCCAGCTTCTCGTAAGTTTTGGTCCCGCTGTTTATTTCCTCTGATATTTGTTTTCTTAAGTTTTCGTGGGTATTTATATGTATGGTATTCAGCTTTGTTCAGGTATTTTCCCACGTGATTATAGTTGTGCTTTTAAAGTTGTAGCAATGTTTTGGCAGAATCTCATCTGCCATCATCAGGCTTATGTATTGGGTTCATCTGTGAGTCAGACTTTCACAGCTGTTTCTGTTTTAAATTTGGTGCTAGCTTATGTTGTGCCAGAATGTTTTTTTCTTCATCCTGATTGGTTGGGAGTCTTGGTCTGTGTTTATTAGTCTTGGAGTTTGCTGTGTTCTGCTTGATTGGTGTTTCTAATATCTTCTGTCTGTTTTGTAGCTTTTTTTTGTCTTGATTGGCTGGCAACGTTGTTTTTCCTATATTGGAGGCTTTTAGTGTGGGTTGGCTCTGAGTAAATGGACGGCTATCATTTGTTAGGAAGCTAGGTTTTATCTGGGTGCCTGGTTGGGGTGTGTTTGAGCTGGAGGTATCAGGGGGAGTCTGTTTGTGCCCAGGTGTTTGCCTGGCTTGTGGTGTGGAGATTTTTTTTGTTTGAGAGTGCAGGCTTCCAGATAATTGACAGTCTGGTGGAGTCATCTCTTCTATTCATGCTTTCAGGTCTTTTTTCAATCTCTATGGGTTCTCTGATAATTCTGTGGCTGGGGTTTTCTATAGTGGCTAGGGTTTGGTGCCATTGAAGTCGATGCTATGACCTGTGGCTTTCATGTGTTGGACTAGTGAGGAAGTGTGTTCCAGCTTTTTTACTGCATTTTTGTGTTCATCCAGGCGGGTACTTATTCTTCTATTGATCTGTCTAATGCATGTGGCAGAACATGAAGCACAGGGGACTTCATATATGCCTTGGTTTTGTCTGCCAGTTGTTTGGTTCTAGTAATTAGTGTTTTGGCCATGGAGTTTATTTGTGCTGGGTGGTAGTGGGATTGGGTGTTTAGGTAGTGGTTGGTGTGTGTTTTCTTCTGGTATATGGTGTGTCCTAGTGTGCCATCTTTTTTTTTTTTCTTAGATTAGTACATCTAGGAATGGTAGTTGTTTGTTTGTTTCCAATTCCATGGTGCATTTGATTTTTGGGTGTGTGCTATTTAGTATATTAGAAAATTGTTTAGGTATACTTTTCCATGGGTCCAAATAATAAATGTGTCATTCATGTATCTTAGTCATAATTTGGGTTTGTGGGTGGCATTTGCCAGGGTTCTGGATTTGAATTATTCCATGAACAGAACTATACTATCAATCATCTGGAAGTCTATGCTCACAAACAAAAAAAGTCTCTATACCACAATCCAAACAAACACTTGGACACAAACAGCCCCCCACTAATACCTCCAACCTCCAATACAAACAGACCCCCAATAATACCTCCAACATGCCCCAGCCAGCTACCCAAATAAAACCTAGATTACTAATAAATAATTGTCGGCCATTCACAAGAAACCAAGCTGCACTGAAAACCCCCAATACACAAAACACAGTGTTGTCAGCTAATCAAGAACACAGCAACTCAAAGAACAACAAGCACAAACCTAGACTCCCAGCCAATCAAGATGAAGAAAAAACCATTCAAATAAAGCACGAAGGCAGCACCAAATTCAAACAGAAATGGCTGCCAAAGCCTGACACATACGATTAAGAAAAAACCCAATACACAAGCCTGAGGATGGCAGATGAGATTCTGCCGAAACGTTGCTATAACTTTAAAAGCACAATACCATGTTTCTCCAACAATACAACCCCCCCAATAGGAAGACCCAGCATGTTTTTTAGGCATAAAATGAAATTAAGCCCTTCCCCCCAAATTTAGGCCTATTTTAAAACATGCAAAATTGTGAGGAGAACTTGTGTTAGGAGTGCCTCATGGGCAGCCACACCTCGCTACCAGGAGCTCCTAATGGCTCATCATGGTAGAGTGCAGAAGGCTCCCTACCCCCACCAAGTGCCTTTGCTGCAGACCTGGGTATGGTGCTAGTTGCAGGCTGGGCAGCAGTGGAGTGGATGTCCACCGGCAGCATTTCAGCCACTTCTTGGGCCTTCGTAGCTTCCACAATTCCCACCGGCTCTGGTACCTCTCTCACCAGTGCTGTCTCCAACAACAGCGTCTGAATCACTTCCACTTTTCCCCCACCCCCATTCTCGCAACAACAGAGAAAAAATGTGCATTTGTCTGTTTCAGCAAAGAAAACCAGAGTCTTCAAAATGCATTGCTTTGTTTTATCAAAAGTGTGTTTTCAAAAGGCAATTGGACAGTTTTTTCCATGAGGATAAAGATGTTTTGCTTCTCATCCAAGAAGCTTCATCAATTCTGCAGGAGCAGGCGAACTGATGAAACTTCTTGGATGAGAAGGGAAACATCTTCTTCCTCAGGGAAAAAAACTGCCCGGTTGCCTTTTGAAAAAGCACATTTGAGACAACTATGACCTGAATTATTGAGACTCTCCATACACCTTTATGTTTTTGTTTTTTGTTTTGGTATCAGAAACAAAGAATTAATTAATTTACTTAAATAAATTTATTTTATGTTTCTATTAATTAAATCAAAATGTAATTTTCCCCCATAACCATCATTTCATGTTGCTAAAATACTGAAGAAATACAAACATGTAGGGAGTGAACAATTAAGGCATTAGGTCCAATCCTCTGTTCAATGCAGGAATTTGAATAAAAAAAACGCTTGAATCAAATTAATTAAATTATATGAATAATTTAGAATATCATAAGTGGGAAAAGATATTTATATTCTAAGAGAAACTACTGAATAGAACTAATAACAAAAGAAAAATTAAACAGTGAATGGTAAAGTGGGAAGATATCTACAATAAAGTTAGGAATATGACCAGTACTACAACAGCAAACCTGAAAGAGAAAAAAACTGATGTCTGGTTCATCAATGTCTACTTCATCTCCAGCGGGCTAAAAAACAATATAAGGAATGTTGAATATGGAAAACGCGGCCAACATGCAACGCGGCCAACATACAGACGATGCAAGCAACATTAACAGCTATTCAGGAAATTGTGCTTAAAATGCAGGAGACAATGGTTAATAACAATACAGATATGAAGACGGAAATGGGAAAAATGAAGGGTAAGATTCAAAATTTAGAGGAGAAGATGGGAACGATCCAACAGACACTGGAGAAGAATGAACAAAGAATAAAGAATATAGAAACTAAAGCTGAACAAACAAATGAGAGATTGGAAGGGATGGAAAGGAAAGTAATAGAGATGAACAGAGACTTAGAAGATTCGATTATCCATCTCAAAATGGGACATGCAGCATTCTATTTGAGGTTCCAAAATGTATTGGAATCCAAAGATGAAAACCTGGGAGACATAATGTCCCATTTAATAGCAGAGGCATTGCAAAGGGACCAGCAGGAAATAGTGAAAGAATTAGATGAGGTCTACCAAATCCATACAAACGACACCAGATGAAACAAGCTGCCTAGAGAGGTCTACATCAGGTTCACCAGAAAAAATATAAGAGACATTGTATATAGAATCACAAAGAATGAGCCAATAGTGTATAAAGAAAAAGAGATTACGACCTTGAAACAAATTCCGAGGTGGATAAGAGAGTTGAGGAAGGACTACAGATCTGGCGATACTACTGAATAAATGAAACATCTGGTTCTGATGGCTGGTCCCTGAAGGAATGCTGGTGACATGGCAAGAAAGAAGAGTAAAAATTGATAGTACTGAAAAGGCACAAGAACTTTATGATCAGTTTATGGAAACAGAGGAAGAAGAGAGCAGAAAAGAAGAGTCAGAAAGCAAGAGTCAGGAGGACCAACAAGAAGATCAGCAACAGGGAATTCAGGAAACAGACCAAGAAGAGAGAGGTAAAGAAAAGAGAGAATACCCAAGGAGAGAAGGACTAAGAACAAAACCCCAAAGAGAAGCAAGAACAAACAGAAAACTTAGGTAGACTCAGAATTAACGATGGAAGAAGAGATTAAATTACTCTCAATAAACATCAATAGATTAAACTCCCAGATCAAGAGGAAACAAATATTAACCAAACTAACTAAACAAAATGTTGATATTATATGCCTACAGGAGGTACATATCCAAAAACAGCATTAAAATATCTAGCAGGATTTAAAATAAATAAAAATAAAACTAAGATGATAGTCAAAAACTGTACAACAAAACAGAAAGTAGAATTAGAAAATACAATAGGACTGCAAATAGTAAAAAAGGTGAAATACCTGGGAATTTGGATATCACCCAGATGTTCATCATTAAAAGAGGACAATTATGTCAAACTGATTAAGCAAATCAGAAAAGAATTGGAATTATAGGCCAAATTGAAACTGTCTATATTAGGAAGAATAGCAATGTTGAAAATGAATACCTTACCAAAACTAATATATCTATTCCAAATGATTCCACTTAAATTTGGGAAATCTTTTTTTATAGAACTAAATAAAATGACATCCAAGTTTGTCTGGTTGGGCAAGCAGCCAGGTATTAAAATGAAACTATGACAAGATAATAGGAGCAGAGGCGGTCTTGGACTACCAGAATGGGAGCTTTACTATCAGGCAGCGGTGTTGAGTTGGATTAAGGATTGGATTAAATTAAGAGACAAGAGAATCTTAACATTAGAAGGACATGACCTCCTGATAGATTGGCATGCATTTTTGTGGGAAAATAAAAGTAATATACATACCTATTTCAATCAACACCTAATAAGAGATTCATTGATTACAATTTGGAAAAAAAATCAAAGGTAAACACTATGCAGAAATCCCATGATGGCTGTCATCCATGGAAGCCATAATACACCCAAATAGTTTAGACCTGTGGAAAATGGGAAGCTACGAAGAACTATTAAATAGTCAAGGGAAATTAAAATCAAACCAAGAACTGAAAGAAAATGGAATTATAATCAATTGGTGGCCATATTTGCAAATTCAAAATAAATATAAAAAAGACTCAAAAAATTATGGATTTGACAAAGGGCAGAACCAACTAGTTAAAATATTAATGGGACTGGAACAAAAACTTATAATTAAAATATATAAATATTTATTAGATTTTAAAATGGAAGAGAAAATAGTCAAAAGTACAATGATTGCATGGGCACAGAATTTTGGATACACTATAGAATTAGAGGAATGGGGAAAATATGGAATATAAATTATAAATTAACGTGATATGCTGCATACAAAGAAAACATATAAAATATTTTATAGATTGTATTTAGCCCCAACAAGATGAGCAAACATCTACTCCAATATGAGTCCTAAATGTTGGAAGTGCAAAAAAGTTTATGGTACATTTTATCACATGTGGTGGATATGCCCTGAGGCCAGGACATATTGGATTCAAATTAAAATTTGGTTAAAAGAGATCACTGGCTATCAGATTCAACTCAGACCAGAATCCTTCCTATTAGGAATCATTAAAGAAAGACTACCAAAAGAAGTAAAATACCTAGTGTTACATATTATAACAGCTGCCAGAATAGTCTTTGCGCAGGTATGGAAAACACCAAATGCTCCTAATGAAGAACTAATAATACACAAAGTAACAGAAAGTGCTGAGATGAATATGCTAACAATGAAATTGAAAGAAAAAGATGATTCTGAATTCTTTACAATTTGGAACAATTGTTATAAATGGCTAACAAATAGAATCAAGAAGTGAGACAAAAATGTTAACTGAAACAACCCTTAAGAAAGTAAAATAAAATTTTGTAAACTATATAAAGATATAAGAATAATAATTATAGCTAAAGAGATTATTTAATAGTAGATAAACGCAATATAATGTATTATGATATTTAAATCAAAATCTTGTATAGATGCCAAGAACGTTGTTGATACCATGATGTTTTACAATGTAAAAAAAAGAAAATTAATAAAGATTATTTAAAAAAAAAAAAAAAGAGCAAGCCTTACCAAGATTGTACAAGGCTGCCAAGAACACTAGATTAAATTGCAGGGAAATAATCAAAACCAAAAGTTTCCAAACACAAACCCAGATAGTCTAAACTGCCGCAAGACTTGAAGTGCAAAAGCTTATTTGCTTCCTGCAAAGAATCCCACTTCTGAGGGCTGGCTTTTATCCCTTAAGGGAGGGGCCATCACCTTGCATCCTTACTCCTGAGTCACCCGTGCTGCTGCATCTGCTCTTTCCTTCGAACAGCCCTGCATGTATGCATGTTGGGCAGAGGCTCCTCAGGGTCCTCTGCACCATTGCTACCAGCCTCCACAAGCTCCAAAGACTTCTCTGATAGTCCTAACTCCATCCCTGCATCACACGCAGGCAATGTCCTCATCTGAGTCCTCATTCTCTGAGACTTCAACTGTCTGTACCTGCTGCCGGCGAACCACAACACACAGAGATGCATACATATATATGCAGTTACACACATAGACACACATACAGATATACACACATTCTAGCCAATAATTTTACAAACATTCAATAATTCTTTCCCATTTATTTCAATTCCATTTCCTCAAATTATCCATTTTGGCATTATATTCTCTTTTGTATGTTTTTGTTTTTTAGTCAAGAACTGCATGGTAAATTTAGAGAAGGGGATGAACAAAAGGTTTGTTTGTTTAACAATTTAGACAGTAAAATACTCTGATATCCATTGAGTCATAATCTTATGCCAAAACTTATGATCCAAATTATTGTGTTATTTCACACCAAATATAAGAATGAAGAATTTACTAGTCTAAAGAAAACATACCAACTAATAACCAAGAAACAGTTAATGAAGTTTGAATGTTTATATAAAAAAATCATCCCATGTGTTCCACATACGCATGGGACTGTGCCTATTAGTTAACCCTTTACATTGTTGTGGTAGCCCTTGAGAGCCTTCAAGACTTTTGCATCCACCCATTTGGAGCAATTTTTGTATGAGAACAATCCAGTGAGTCCATGTGCATGATCTTAAACTATGTTCATGTTTGTAATTTCTCAGTGCATTAATAATTTTTCATTATATTCTTAAAATAATTGTTTAATACTATTTTAGCTTGAATATTGCACAGAACTTTTCAGAGGATATGTTTCTTTAAGTTGGTTATGAATGGTATAGAATACTCCTAATTTTCTTAGTCAGCAATTATCATGCGATTCCAAGAAAATGGTCCAACTATATGCCAACTTCTCAAGATAAAGCATTGTCTGGGAGGTCATGAGATTTGACTATATTTATTTCACTTTTGATCTTTCCTCAGAAATGTCAGATTAGTTCAAATTTTTCTGCATGCATCCCTAAACACACTGTTACCAAAGTTCAGATTCACAGGGCTATATAAACAAATACAGTCCACATTCTTCTTGAAACAATGCTGCAAAATATTTTGGGGAGCTCATTAAAAAATAGATCATTTGATTACATATTTATTTGATATTTATCCTGCATTTGTTTTTAGTCAGTTCAAGGCCAGGTAGCCATCTTTTCAATTTGACCTTGGGTATATTATTTTTGAATAAATAGGAATAGTAATGTAGGAATTAAATAGGAATATTAGAAACATAATCCAGTGGGCTGGGATACTGTATGCAATGGGAGAATGGGTAATTATGATTTAATAGCTGGCCAGCTTCTGTAATACTGTAATGATATAATGATGGTACAATGTTAGCAATAAGTCAGCAGGGTTATTTGACTGCTACTGCTTTAAGAGGCTGTGTTAGGGATAACATTGTTCACCCTAACTGTTTTAGGTGAAATACTAACTATGAATCATAGTTAGTGTATGCAGCTTTAAATGTAAAATAGCAACTGTGG
>BLBF01000019.1:15855329-15867797 GCA_015471245.1 Laticauda colubrina | reverse complement strand
ACCCAAACTATGGCTAAGATACATCGATGACACATTTGTGATTTGGCCCCATGGAAAAGAAAACCTAAACAATTTCCTAACACACCTAAACAACACACACCCCAAAATCAAGTTCACCATGGAAACGGAAATAAACAAACAACTACCATTCCTAGATGTACTAATCTACAAAAGAACAGAGAGCACACTGGGACACACCATATACCAAAAGAAAACACACACCAACCGCTACCTCAACGCCCAATCCCACCACCACCCAGCACAGATAAATTCCGTAGCAAAAACCCTAATTACCAGAAGCAAATGCCTGGCAGACAAGACACATATAAAGACTGAACTATGCACCCTGACTGAAGTATTGACAGCCAATGGCTTCCACAAAAACAAAATCACCAACTTGATCCACAAAAACATACCAAGACATAACAGAGACCTAGAAGATCAACAGATCCATGGAACAGCTGTCTTGCCCTACATAAGACGTACCACAGATAAAATCAGTAAGATACTACACAGGCATCACATCAAGACTGCCTTCAAAACAGACAAAAAAAATAGCAGCCATACTGAGGAACCCCAAAGACAAAATTGACCTGGAAAACCAAGGCATATACGAAATTCCCTGTACATCATGCCCGGCCACATACATTGGACAGACCAATAGAAGAATAAGTACCCACCTAGAGGAACACAAAAATGCAGTAAAAAAGCTGGAACACACCTCCTCACTAGTCCAACACATGAAAACCACAGGTCACAACATCAACTTCAATTGCACTAAAACCCTGGCCACTATAGAAAACCCCAGCCACAGAATCATCAGAGAAGCCATGGAGATTGAAAAAAGACCTGATAGCATGAATAGAAGAGATGACTCCACCAGACTGTCAATCATTTGGAAGCCTGCACTCTCAAATAGAAAGATCTCCATGCCACAAGCCAGGCAAACACCTGGGCAAAAACAGACTCCCTCTGATAGCTCCAACCTCACCCCCCCACCAGGCACCCAGGTGAAACCCAGCTTGCTAATGAAGAGCAGCCGTCCCTTCACACGGAGCCAAGCTGCACTAAAAGCCTCCAACACAAGAACAGACTGTTGCCAGCCAATCAAAGCCACAAAACAGACAGAAGAAACCAGGAACACCAATCAATCAAACTCCAAGTCCAATGAAACAGGTCCAGGCTCCCAGCCAATCAGAATGAACCAGCCTCAAATTTAAAACCAAGAGCTGTAAGACCCATATCTATACAGAAACCTGATGATGGCAGATGAGATTCTGCTGAAACGTTGCTACAACTTTAACAGAACTACAATGACGTGGGATAATACCCGAAGGAAGCTGAACAGCACACATGTAAGTACCCGCGATAACTTAAAAAAACAAATATATATATATATATACATATATATATATACACACATACCTCTGAAATTCCTACTCGCCAGACTTTTTGTTAATTTTAACTCTAGTATTTTTGCTTTTTATCTTAAAGGGAAAGCCTTAGAGCTCTTTCTTTTTTTTCATGCTTCTTTGCTTCTTCCATCTACCACCTTGTTTTTTTTTTTGATTATTATTATTATTATTATTATTATTATTATTATTATTATTATTATTTCTTTCTTCTTCTATTTTTTTTTTTATGGTGGATTACTTCAATTGGACTAGGGTCTAGAAGAACCTGAAGATCTTTCTTTTTCCTTTTCCCCTTTTTTTTCTTTGGTTTTGGGCTTTTTACTATTGGATCTTTTATTTTTATTTTTTTGGACTATATTTGGTTACTATATTAGCTGGATTGAAAGTCAAAGAGAACCTGAAGCTTTGGAAGAATTAAAATGAGCAGGAAACCAAAATCATTTGGCATTTCTGTTTCTACCTCTGCTTCCCCACCATCTGAAGGACAACATTTAATTCAGACAATGTTGAAGCAAGATAAAGAACAAGAAAAAGCAAATTTACAGACGATTATGCAAGGAATTCAAGATATTAAGATAAAAATAGATGCTATGGATCAAAGAATAGAGAAATCTGATGAAAATATTAAACAAATGATGGGGAAGTATGAGGAGAGATTCCAAAAAATTGAGGAAGAAGGAAAACAAAGAGAGGAGAAGATTGGAAATATTGACACTAGATTAACAGTGGTAGAACAAGAAAAAAATGGGATGTTGAGGTGGGAGATGGAAAGGTCAGAATTTTATCTTAGATTCCAAAATATAGAAGAGGAAAAAGGAGAAAACTTGGCTGCGATAATGATAGAAATGCTGGCAGACCTTCTGGAAATTACAGAGGAAAAGATGATGGAGGGAGTAGATGAGATATATCGAGTTTATACAAGATATGCGATGAGAAATAAACTACCAAAGGAAGTTCATATCAGATTTACCAAAAAATCCATCAAAACACAGATATTGCAAGTGGTAAGAGAGAAAACATTGAAATATAAAGGTAAAGAGATTGTGGTTTTAAAACAAATACCTAGAAGAGTGAGAGAGATGAGAAGAGAATACCGATTTCTGACCAAAATACTATTAGAAAATGAAATGAACTATAGATGGCTGATACCAGAAGGACTAATCTTTACGTGGCAAGAACAGAGACATAGAATTGATTCGATTGAAAAAGCAGAACTTTTCTACGCAGAATTTTTTGGAAGAAGAAAAGAGGAGGCAGAGAAAGAGGTCTCATTAATTGAGCTTCAGGAGGAACAACTGGAGATTGAAAAAGAGAAAGGAGTTGTAGGTGGACAGGTAGACAGTAAAGAACAACGTGAAGTGAGAACTAGGAGAGCTGTTAGACCTAAATATAAAGCATAATCATGGAAGAAAAAAACCTGATTACAATGATTATAAATGGACTTAACTCAGCTGTTAAAAGAAGAAAAACTTTTCATAAATTAGAGAAATTAAAATTTGATATAATTTGCTTACAAGAAGTTCATATTAAAAAACAACATGAGCAATTTTTAGTACAGCCAAAATTAGGGAAAATATTTACTTCTTTGATTCAATTTAAGAAAAGGGGAGTGGTTCTCTACATTAAAGAGGATATCCCAGCAAAACTGATTTACACGGATGAAGATGGAAGAGTATTAATGGTGGAAATAATGGACAATAATAAAAAAATACTCTTGATTGCAATTTATGCCCCGAATGATAAACAAGAAGAGTTTTATAAAAAACTACATATGGAAATAATTAGATTGGACTATGTTAACATAATTATGATGGGAGATTTTAATGGAATTGTGGACAATAAATTGGACTATACAACAACAACAACAAAACAAAATAGAAAGGTTCTCCCTAAATCTTTTTTTAAAATGACAGATGAATTAACTTTAAAAGATATTTGGAGGGAAAGAAACGTTAAAGCTAAACAATATACTTTTTACTCTAATAGACATTTATCATGGTCCAGATTAGATATGATTTGGATCTCAACAGAATTAATATCCATTATTCAAGAAACAAGTATTGAAATGAGTACTTGGGCAGACCATAATCCAATGACAATTAAATGGAAGGGACAAAAAAAAAGATCGAGATGGACATTAAACAATACTATTTTAAAGGAGAAAGACTTTATACAATGGATGGAGAAGGAATTGGGTTTTTTCTTTAAAGAAAACAAAAAAGAAGATACTTCAATACAGAATGTTTGGGATACAATGAAGGCATATGCTAGAGTTTTGATAATAGATTATACAAGAAAAAAGAATATTAGGAAAAGACAAACCTTCAAGATCCTGGAAGATGAATATAAAAGACTTGAAAAAGAACTGCAGAAAATGCCACAGAAAAAAGGTATTAAATTGAAACTGGATGTAATTAAGCATAAAATGGAATTAATAGAGAAAGAAGAACTGGCACAGAAAATTAGAAATTCTAAACAGAATTATTTTGAAGACGCAAATAAACCAGGTAGATGGCTAGCATATAAACTGAGAAAGGAGAAGGAATCAAGAAAAATATTGAAACTAATAGATGATCAAGGTCAAGTTTGTTGTGATAATAAGGAGAAAAAGGAAATTATTCGAGATTTCTATGGACAACTATATAAACAAGAGAATATTGAGGAGGAAAAAATTAAACAGTATTTACAGAATGTTAACTTACCGAAGATACCTAAAGAGACTGAAGAAATGTTAGAAAGCAATATAACAATGATGGAATTAAATGAAGCATTTAAGAGACAAAATAATGGGAAAGCACCAGGTCCAGATGGGCTTCCGGCAGAATTCTATAAAAAATTTCAAGAATCATTTAACATCCCATTGTTAGAAGTTATGAATGAAGTTATGTTAAAGAAGATGACACCCAAAACATGGTCAGAGGCTTATATTACACTTATTTTAAAAGAAGAGGCTGACCCGTTGCAAATTAAGAATTATAGACCTATTTCCTTATTGAATGCAGATTATAAAATCTTTGCTTCAATTTTAGCAGAAAGACTGAAAAAATATTTAAATAATTTTATCCATCCAGATCAAAATGGATTTCTGCCAAAGAGACAAATTAGAGACAATATGAGAGTAATTTTGGATACTTTGGAATATTATGAGGCTCATCCTGAGAAACAAATGGCTTTGATATTCCTAGATGCTCAAAAAGCATTTGACAACGTGAACTGGAGATTTATGTTATTACTATTGGAACAGATGGGTTTTGCCAGAAAATTTATTCAAGCAATAGAAACCATATATAATAAACAGACAGCAAAGGTAATGGTGGAGGGAGAGTTTACAGATCTTATTAATATAAGAAGAGGCACAAGACAAGGATGTCCCCTATCTCCTTTGTTATTCGTATTGACTTTGGAAGTGTTGAATAGAAATATTAGAGATGACAAAAGTATAAAAGGAATGAAAATTAAAAAGGAAGAATTTAAACTACAAGCTTTTGCTGACGATTTAGCTTTTATTCTGGAAGACCCGTTAGAAACTGCTCCAAAATTATTGGAAAAGATAGAGATATATGGTGAGATGGCTGGCTTGAAAATAAATAAAGATAAAACAAAGATTTTGACAAAAAACATGTTATTGAGACAAAGAGAAGAATTGACAGATCTTTTGAAAATCCAAGTTACAAATAAGGTTAAGTATCTGGGGATATATTTGACAGCAAGATGTAGCACATTAAAAGAGAATAATTATATTAAACTCAAACAACAGATAATTACAGATTTGAAGAAATGGGAAAATTTACAATTGTCATTAATAGGGAGAATTTCAACAATTAAGATGAATATTTTACCTAGAATTTTATTTCTCTTTCAAACAATACCAATCAGACTTGGAAAAGACTACTTTGACTTACTGTTGGGCTGGCATGCTTTTTTATGGTACAAGGGAACTAAAACACAGGGGTATTTCAGAAGACATTATATACGGGAGTCTTTGTAGTTAAATTGGGAGAAGATAAAAAAACAATGTTACCTGAAAATTCCAGTTTGGTTATCGACTATTGAAGCATTTTCCTATCCTATGATCTATAAAAAGGAACAAACAGTTAGATATGGGGAACTTTTGGATGAAAAGGGTGGACTTAAATCGATCCAAAACTTAGAGGAACAAGGTATAAGGATGAATTGGTTTTCATATGCGCAAATACACTCAAGATATGTTGAAGATTTTAAAATGGAAGGATTTTATGACAAACAGACTGATTTAGATAAGATATTGATGGGTACTGATGAGAAAGTGATTAAAAAATTATATGGTTATTTATTGGGAATTAAGCTAGAGGAAGAACAAGTTAAAGAAACTATGATTGCTTGGGGGAAGAATTTTGGATATGGGATTGATTTAGAGCAATGGCAAAAATTGTGGTCTCAAAATTATAAAATGACAATGTCAATAGCATATAAAGAAAACTTGTATAAGATGTTTTACAGGTGGCACTTCCCCCTGACAAGAATAGCAAGAATGTTCAAGAACAAATCTGAAAAATGTTGGAAATGTCATCAGATACCTGGCTCATATTATCATATGTGGTGGACTTGTGAGGATGCCAGAAAATATTGGACTAAAATTCACATGTGGTTGGAAAAAATGACAAAGAAACACATAGACTTGAAACCAGAGATCTTTTTATTGGGAATCTTACCTGATATATATAATAAAGACTTGAAATATTTGATTGTAAATGTATTAACAGCGGCTAGGATTGTATTTGCTAAAAATTGGAAGAATGAGAAAATACCATTGCAGGAAGAAATTATTAAGAAAATATTGGAATGTGCTGAGATGAGTAGATTGACATTTGAAATTAGAGAGCAAGAAGATAAACAATTTTATGAAATTTGGGATTTTTTTTATCAATGGTTAGATGATAAAATACAATAATAGAGCATTAGTATTATATCTATGAAGGGTTTTTAGGATTGATTTGTTATGACTATATGATTTGTTATAGAATAAACTGTTTGAAGTATTGTTATCTCACAAAGCATGAATGATTAAAAGTATAGTCAGAAAAAGACTTTATTCTAATTTTTTTTTGGTAATATTAGGATATGGATTGACAATATGAGTGGTTATGTAATATAACTGTAATTGAGACTATAAAATGAATGCACAAAACTGATGAACCAACCGACACACCGGAAGTATATATGAGAGTAGATGTTTTTAATGTTTTGTATGTTATGTCTGTTTGTAGAAAATTAATAAAATTCTTAAAAAAAAAGAAAAAAGAAATCTGGCCAGGCCACGGTCAAGCTGATGGACCGGGAGACCTATGTGATGGCCAAGTGCAGCTTCTTGGAGGGTGAGATCCGCCACCGAGGAGGAGCCCCTCTCGCAACCCTCTCTCTCAGGCAGCCCACAGAGAGCCAGTCCTCTTCTGGCCAAGAGTCAGCTCCTGTGTACAGGAAGGTATCTGTGGAGTGTCCCACAGACCCCCCTGACAGCTGCACTCCCCGTGGCGGAGTGCGTGGAGGACCCCATGACGCATTGGAAGCAAGGAGAGGGCACTTCCACCAGAGACCAACCCACATCCACCCCCAGCTCCACCTCCAAAGAAAGCAGGCAGAGAGCCAGACCAGAGGGCCAGAGCCACACTGTTCTGCTGGAGATCAGGGACACCATCAAAAGCAGTGTAGATCTCCTAATTCAGCTGGTACACACCGACATACCATCCTCAAATTGCAAGCCCTTCCTCACCTACGTCAACCAGACCCTCATGGACATGTCCGAATCACAGTACCAGGTGATAAAGGAGAGGATCACTGGTCTTCTGCACAACCCTCCAGGCCCAGCTGAACCTGCTCCGACCCAGTCCAGGTCTGCTCCTCCACCCCAGGTGATGTCACAGCCCTTCCAAGGCTTTCCACAGGCCCTCACCTACCAAGGCTACGGCTACCAGGGGTTCCAGCAGCACAGGCAGCTCTTCCCAGTCCAGGCACAGGTTCATTGTTCGCCACCGGTGCCACCGATGCCACTGATACCACCGATGCCACCGACGGCACAGATGCCACCCATGCCACAGATGCCACCGATGGCACAGATGCCACCCACGCCTCACCTCGCTCACCTGCAGACCAGACAGCCCCACTGAACTCCTCCTTCCACCATCCCACAGCCAAGCCCAACCTCAGAACATCTGTCATCAGTCTTGGGACTAACACCCCATGTCCTGGAGGAAGGGGCTCTCAACATCACAGGACTGAGCCAGCTCTCTGAGAGTTTCCTCCACACACCATCCCCTGTTGTCCTCTCGGGGCCAGGCACCCCAATGGTGCCTCAGACCAGCACTCCAGCAGCAGCCACCTCCACAGCACCTGGACCCTTCACCCCTGAGACTATGGGCATGCCTCAGAGTGACTGAGAAGAGTGCCAGAGACTGGATTGCTACCTATTGACTTTATCTTTGCTTGGGACACTTTACTTGGATCATTTTCTTTTACAGTTTGTTATTAATAAAGATTATCTTTACTTCACACACTTGGTTCAGTTCTTTTAGTCAATAAAGTCTTGGTGGAAACTTTTAGAAATTGTTTAAGCCTTTGCATGCTTGTGGGATGGGTAAGGATAGCAGTGGGATGGGCAGGGATACCTGTGGGATGGGTAATAGCTGTGGGATGGGCAGGGATACCTGTTGGATGGGTAATAGCTGTGGGATGGGTTAACATAACAGTGGGATGGGCAGGGATACCTGTGGAATAGGTAATAGCTGTGGGATAGATAAGCCTCCAGTGCAAGCATCGTGGGACTGTATGGTCCACCCTCCCAGGTGCCACACCAATGGCCCTTTGTTATCAATAACAATTTAATCATTCATCAACACATTTCAACATCAACACAACTCTTTATTAAATGCCCTGTTCATTGTAGGGCCACTCAACATACATGGCACAATCTCATCAGTATGATGAGACAGGCTAAAGGAAGCATCCATTAAGCATCTACCATCCTGTCTTGCCACTCCACTGCTCCAGCTGGGGAATTGCACCAGTGTTTCAGGAGGTTGCGCTGCTTCTTCCCTTCAGGTGAAGCTCTGTTGGGGCCTTGCACATCCACAGTGTCTATCAGGTTTCGCCCTTGCCTCCATTCACCAGGCTCCATGTCCCCATTGCCTTTGCGGTCCATGAGCCTGTTCTGCAACACTGGGTAGCGGGTGCACATGAGATTGTGCAGGATGCAGCAAGTTTCCACGATGTTCCTCACAGTCCCTGGGTGATGCTGCATGTTGGTGAGAAGTACCTGGAACCTGTTGGCCAGGATGCCAAAGGTGTTCTCCACCACCCACCTTGCCCTGGACAGCCTGTAGTTGAAGATCCTCTCTTCACGGGTGAGGCATCTGCAAGTGTAGGGCTTTATGAAGTAGATTTTGATGGAGAAGGCGTCATCCCCATGATGAAGTAGGGCACATCTTGTGTGTTGTTGGGCAGGGGGTCTGGATCTGGAAAGCCCATGATGAGGTTGTGTTCCAGCCCCTCCTTGAGGTGACTGGCTTTGTATACCTGGGCATCTGAAGATGACCTGTTGCCTGAAGCATCGATGTACATGAACTTGTAGTCAGCATCGACCATGGCGAAGAGGATGATGCTGAAGAAGCCCTTGTAGTTGTGATAAGTGGACCCTGAGTTGGCTGGAGCTTTGCAGGCCACGTGCTTGCCATCTATGGCTCCAACGGTGTGGGGGAAGTTCCACTTCTGATACCACTGCTCTGCAACTTTCTTCCATCCTTCTTCAGTGGAGTGGCACTGGAGGAGCTCTTCCAGGTATTCTTCAATGATGGCCTGCACCACTTCTCTGACCACAATGCTGATGGTGTTGTGTGGCACCCTCCAGGTGTACTGCATGCTCCTGTACGTGGTCTCGGAGGCCAGGTGGCGCAGAGTCATTTCCACCTTGAGTCCTGGGTCCAGCCTGGGCCGGAAGTTGGTGCTCTGCTTGGTCAACCTGGGTCTCAGCCTCTCCACAACTTCATCAAACATGGCTGGCGGCATCCTCATGAAGTTCTGGAATGCATGAGGGTCTTCGTTTCTCAGCTCCACCATCAGCTTGTTACACAGTCCGGACTCTGTTCTTCTGGTGATCCATCTTCGGACCCAGACACTTCTTGGCCGCCTCCTTTTCTTTGCATAGAACAGGTGAAAGAGCCTGTAGATGGCTTCGCACTGTTGTAGAACGATGGTGGCTACCAAAAGGAGTGTGTGACGATCCATGGTGGAGATGACTGAATGCTGTGGAAGAGCAAGAGCAAGATGAAGGCTGAAGAGGTCTACACAGCAGGGATGCTGGACTGAAAGTGAGATCCAGGTGATTTTCCTCCCCCTTTTTTTAGGAAATATAGGTTTTCCGCTAGGTGTCCTTTTGCATCCTCTAGGCATCCTGCAGACATCCTAAATATCTGAGATATATCCCCTATATGAACATTTTTTCCATTTTAATGCTTTGTATGTGAGCTGCATCTGCTTTCTTCCTTTCTACGTCCGTGCTACTAATGCTGCGTGTCCGTTCCACGTCCGTTTCACTTCCTCCCTGCGTCCATTTTCCACTGGAGTGGATGCGAATTGCGTGGATGTGCAGCAGATGCCTAGCGGATATAGCGGACTCGTAACAGATGATGATGGACGTATAACGGATCTTCCCCGTATGCATAGCGGATGTATAACGGACGCATTTTCCACTCAAAAATTTTTGTGCAGCTCAAATCTTTTTGAGTGGATGAAATGTCAGTAGACGGATGCTGGACAGATAGATAGTATGAAAAATGGACGCAGTGAGTACAGAACGGATGCATCGCGTTAACCAACGGATGGCAAGTGTTTCTCTCTGTTTTGCATCCTCTTTCCATCTGTTGGTGCTGTGTGACAGGGGCTTTACCACTGTTTTGGGAAACTTTTGCTTTCCCCAAAACAGCAGCAGGTAATAGAATGCAAGCAGCCACTAACCTGGCTCAAACTTCCATGAGCCACCATGTGCTGCTTCCTGCTGCTGTTGATGGGAGGCAAGAGTTTCTCAATATGGTAGAAAGCTTCCAAGTCCACTCCCTCCCATTAGAAATGGATCCTGGACAAACACAGTAGTAAGCCAGGTTGAATCCTCTTTCTCTCTGCTGCCCGGGAACAGTTTCGGAGGGATTCAGAATCTTTCTGTTGTTTTTGTAAAATTTTGCTCTGCCAAAATGTCACTTTAAATGTGACAGGACCTTTCAGTCCCATTGCAAAGTCCCATCACGCTTGCCTCTTTAAGCATGCTGCTTTAAATCCTGCCTGCCGCTAAAACATCTCCCAGTGGAGCGGTGACGGCTGGAGTGGGGGTATTCAAGGCTCCATTGCAATTGCACGCTACCCCCTCCTCCCCCCTTTCTTCCTTTTCCTGCCACTCACTGCTGACTGGAGCTGTTTGTCCCAAACCAGGTTTGTGTGTGTGTGTTTGTGTGAGAGAGAGGGGGGAGGAGAGAAAGAGAGGAGGGAGATAAAGAGAGGGAAAGAGGGGGAGAGAGAAAGAGGTGGGAGAGAGAGGGAGAAAGAAAGAAAGAAAGAAAGAAAGAGAGGGATAGAGAGACTCCCACCCCTGGGTGGCTGCCCCTAGAGTGACAGAGATGGAAGGAATAATGGGTTCATTCAGCATCAGCATACAAGCATCTGATCCTGGTTTCATTAGGAACCTTTTGTTTACAATATCTGTACATTTGGAATTTTCCCTTCTGTGCTACAAATTCATTTTTGTTAAGAGCATGGGATGTTTGAATGTTACATTTCTTTTGTGTGCATTCATGGAAGTCCTTAACTTTGATTTGTCAGTCTTGGGTTGCCTGATTATTACCTTCAGGTGAATTCTTGAGGTTATACAGAGTCTAAGTAAATAATAAAGTTTCTCCATTCACAGTTCCTAATGTCTATTTTTTGAAGAAAGGGTCATTTCTAAAGATGTTATTCTTCTTGTAAAGTTTGTTTTGTTTTTGTAAGTTCTCTGCAACAATGCCACATACAGAGACACAATGAAGAGAAATAATATCTGGCTATGAGTGTAAGGGGATTAAAAATACTGAGCCTGAGGCTCCTGTTTTGTCTGCGATCTTGGATTGGGGTTTGAAGGCTGTAAAGTCTCCAGTCTCTTTTATATCTATATAACTGCAACTGTTGTTCTTGGTTCTGATCTGGTTCAATAGCTTGTGATCCAGTGTAAGAAGGATGTTGTGGAACAAAGGGTGAAAGGGTGCAGAAGTATTAATCCAGAACTGAAGGTTGGATTCCTGGGGAGAAGGAGCATCTTTGGGACTGAAACTCATGTACTGTAGATACCAAAAGAAGCACCAGTTGGGTCTAGGAAGGGTCACCAATCTGAAACATTAAAGGCTGCATAATTCTGCAGCCCTCAGTAGGGTGGTTTCTTCTTTCTTTCTTTCCTCCCTTCCTTCTCTTCCTGCTGTTGCCTTTCTTCTTAGCTTTCTTATTCTATGATACTGGAGAACTGGGGTTGCTCTGAGTATCCTCTTGTTTCTAAGCTGCCTCATTTGTTTCTGTTGATTGCATGTATTTTTTTTAAGACCCTGCACAAAGATTAAAAAGCACAGTCCCGGCCTGCAGGCTTATTCTCTGATAGGCAGAGTACAATAGAATCGGGCCAAACTGGGAGAATCCCACCCCTGTGTGTGTTTGTTTCAGGTGGGCTTCCTAGCTTTAGAAGGAAAGAGTGAATGAGGAAGGGACAGAAAGAGAGAGAGAGAAAGAGGGAGAGAGGGATGGAGAGAGAAAGAGAGTGGGATATAGAAAGAGAGAGAAAGAAAGTGAGAGAGAAAGAGAGAAGGAAGATACAAGAAAGGAAAGAAAGAAAAGGGAAAGAAAGAAAAAGGGAGAGAGAAAGGAAGTGAAAGGAAGAAAGGGGAATGGAAGGAAGGGGCAGAAGGAAAGTGAAAGAAGTAAAGAAAGAAAGAAGGAAGGAAAGAAAGAAAGAAAGAAAGAGAGAGAGAAAGAAAGAAAGAAAGAAAGAAAGAAAGAAAGAAAGAAAGAAAGA
>BLBF01000019.1:15816009-15855319 GCA_015471245.1 Laticauda colubrina | reverse complement strand
AGAAAGAAAGAAAGAAAGAAAGAAAGAAAGAAAGAAAGAAAGAAAGAAAGAAAGAAAGAAAGGGAGAGAGGAGAAAGTAAATGAGATGTATGAATGGATAGATAAATACATGGAAGGAGGGAGGGAGGGAGAGAGAAAAAAAGGAGAGGAAGGGAGGACATAAACCCTGGCTTCAGAAGACTTTGAAGCAGCACAGCAATCTAGGGCTGGCCTGTAAGGGATCTTGGAGGTCATCTTGTCCAACCCCCTCCTCCAGCAGGAGATCCTTACAGAATCAAAGAATAGCAGGGTTAGAATAGCAGTGTGTGTGTGTGTGGTTGTCAAAACATCAAAAACAGGCAATTAGCTCTGTGGAGGTCAGTCATAAGTTAGAACACCTGCTAAGCAACTGGCCATTAAGCAAGGACCACTTACATTTGGTTTTCCAGTTGCATGGCCAGATGGCTATGCACACCCAGTCACATGACCACTTAGCCATGTCAGTCAGCAAGCCACTCCCACCCATCATGTGACCACCAAGCCACGCCCACAGAACCGGTTGTTAAGAAATTTGAATCCCACCCTTGAATTATTCCTTTTCTCTTCAGACTGCTATTTATATTACAGTGAATTTAGGCTATCAGGGCAATTTTCCTCTATTCCTGGTAATCTGTTAGCTATCCTGTTATACTATTCTTTAATTTCTGCTACTCTGGTTTTAAGAGAATAAAGCATTTAGTTGACCCAACACATTGATACAATATGATATATCAAGGGCTGTAACATTTGTATTTGTCTATCTTGTGTTATAAAATGAAAAAATGCAAGATCTTCACAAAGATTTCAAATATCCACCTTGTATCACATCAGCTTCAAAACATATTTAATTAGAATATACTTTCTTGCACCTGCTCTTACCCTCCTTCCACCCTGTATAATCCTTAAACACCAGAGGGGAACCTTCAGGGCCTTCTATGCCTTCAGAGAAGGCCTTAAAAAAATCTGGACCAAAAAATATAAGTATTAAATTATTATATATAATCTATCTAATTTAATTTAATACAATACATTTTATACATTTTCTCTAATCTATGTTCTAAAGTTAAGTTTACTGTCAAGTTCACATCAGCAATGAAAGGTTTACTGTCCTGAAACATATTATCCAATCAGAATCGTCCGTCTCTATCAAAGCCCGGTTAGCTGGCTCATTAATTGGTTAGGACTTCATGAATCCAGGGGAAGGCCAAGCTATGTGTTTTGGTTTGGAGAGTGATGGGAAAACTGACCAATCACAGTTTGATTTTAAGTGGGCGGGACAAAAACAAAAGATCATAGGCCTTCGTGAAGTCTGAAAGTCGGGCAGAGTGGTGAGAGCGGTGAGTGACAATTAAATGGCGGAAGACGAGAACGAAGTTGTAGCTAGCTTGTTAGCATCGCCTTTTTCAAGGAGGCCCTTCACAGAAAAACTCCAAATAATAAAAAACTAAAGACCAACTCCAGAACAGACGCTGCCATCACCCACTTCACAAAGAAAGACCGACAAATGGATTTTGTTTTCATGTAAGGTAGGCCTATGTTACAAGCCACCTTGATTATTATTTCAAGTGATTAATTTGGGCCAAGTGGACATTCAGTAATTTGTATTTATTGCAGAGGTTGTTTGCAAAAAATCCAGCGCAATTTGCGCCTTTAATTCCTTTGCCTTTAATTCAATATGTAAACTTATCAAACTTATCAGAAGGGTGTGGTTGGACTTTTGTTTTTTTGAGGGTTTTTATTCCCCCCCATGGCTCCCCCCTTTCTGTCCCTTTCCGAGAATTAAGGAGGCGTAGTGGAACCTATGAAAATTATGACTTTTGACATAAGTATTCATTGCGCCGTGCGTAATTGTGCACATTCTTAATTAAAGGATTGCAGTTGTTGAATGCTTTCAATTCATCGTACTGTTTCTTTTTTTCCGCGATGATTTATTTTCTTGGCAGTGAGGGCTGAGGTGAAGGCCCAGCTGTAGTGCTCATGGTTCGCCACTGTTAAACAGAGAAATGGACTCATACTGAGCCTTGTTTATAATTATCTCTGGCTGTTGTACTATTGCTGGATCAGAATCTAGTTCCTGGAGGCAGCTGTCATAATTCAATTTTGGGAGTGCTTCAGCTAGTATATTCTGTAGGATTTTATCTCAAAAATAGATTTGGGATGATCATAGATGTATCCGCTACTAACAGCAGCTAAAGGCCCTGTCACACTGCCCAACGGATGCAAAACAGACACAACGGATGAGAAAAATGTTCCATCCGTTGTTATCCGCTCTCAGAAGGGGAAAAAATTTGCATAACCGGAGCGGATAACACAGACGCGGGGAGGATGCAGGGCGGATGGAAAGTGGATGCGGAACGGAAGCCAAGCAGATGGAAGCGGATGGGAGCAGATGGCACATCTGCTAGGCTTCTGGGGGACCTCAGCAAAGCAGATGCAGAACGGATACAGTGGATGCAGAGCGGATGCACAGCGGATGAAGTGGATGCACAGCAGATGCACAGCAGAAGCCTAGCAGATGCCGAGCGTTAATTGCGCATGCGGGGAGGATGCATTGCGTCAGCCCCGCGGATATAACGGAAGCAGCTCGGAAGCAGGTCGCCATTCAGAGGAAAGACCTGCTTCCAGACACATTGACTGCCTTGCCTGTCCTGCCTGCATGTCTGCCTGCAAGCCTTGGTGCCAGCCTTGCTGCCAGCCTCCCTGCCAGAATTCCTGCCTGCCTCCCTGCCAGCCTTCCTGCCAGCCTTGGTTCCTGCCAGCCTCCCTGCCAGCCAGCAACCCCACAACCATGCTGAAGCACAGCAAGCCTCAGCCATCTGCTGCCAGCCCTTGCAAGAGGGACAGGGCTATCATCCCACCCCCTGGCCCTCACGCTGGTTCTGCTGGGGCTTCTGCAGCACGGGCTCACTCTTCTGGGGCTGGAGCTTCTGCTGCTTCTGCTTCTGGAGGAGCTGATGACAAGCACTCCAGCACCAGCCACCTCCACAGAACCTGGACCCTTCATCCCTGAGACTGAGTGACCAAGAGGAGTGCCAGAGACTCATTTTTGTTTTATAGCTTCTTGTTAGCAAAGTCTATTTTTGATTCATACACTTGCTTCGTTTCTTTTTTTTAATAAAGTCTTGGTGGAAACTTTTAGAAATGGTTTAAGCCTTTGCATGCTTGTGGGATGGGTTAAGATAGCAGTGGGATGGGCAGGGATACCTTTGGGATGGGTAATAGCTGTGGGATAGATAAACCTCCAGTGCAAGCATATGGGGACTGTATGGTCCACCCTCCCAGGTGCCACACCTTTGGCCCTTTATTATCAATAACAATGTAAGCATTGATCCACACATTTGAACATAAACACAATTCTTTATTAAATGCCTTGTTCATTGTAGGCCCACCCAACATACATGGCCCAATCTCATCAGTGTGATGAGACAGGCTGAAGGAAGCATCCATTAAGCATCTATCATCCTGTCTTGCCACTCCACTGCTCCAGCTGGGGAGTTGCACCAGTGTTTCAGGAGGGTGCCCTGCTTCTTCCCTTCATGTGAGGCTCTGTTGGGGCCTTGCATATCCTTAGTGTCTATCAGGTTTCGCCCTTGCCTCCATTCCCCAGGCTCCATGTCCCCATTGCCTTGTTGGAGGTCCACGAGCCTGTTCTGCAAGACTGGGTAGCGGGTGCGCATGAGATTGTGCAGGATGCAGCAAGCTTCCATGATCCTCCTGACGGTCTCTGGGCAATGCTGCATGGTGGTGAGAAGTACCTGGAACCTATTGGCCAGGATGCCAAAGGCATTCCCCACCACCCGCCTTGCCCTGGGCAGCCTGTAGTTGAAGATCCTCTCTTCACGGGTGAGGTATTTGGAGGTGTAGGGCTTCATGAGTTAGGTTGTGAGGGAGAAGGTGTCATCCCCCATGATGAAGTAGGGCACATCTTGTGTGTTGTTGGGCAGGGGTTCTGGATCTGGGAAGCCCACGATGAGGTTGCCTTCCAGCCCCTCCTTGAGGTGACTGGCGTTGTATACCTGGGCATCTGAAGATGAGCCGTTGCCTGAAGCATCAATGTACATGAACTTGTAGTCAGCATCGACCATGGCGAAGAGGATGATGCTGAAGAAGCCCTTGTAACTGAAATAAGTGGACCCCGACTTGGCTGGAGCTTTGCAGGCCACGTGCTTGCCATCTATGGCTCCAACGGTGTGGGGGAAGTTCCACTTCTGATACCATGGCTCTGCAACTTTCTTCCATCCTTCTTCAGTGGAGGGCCACTGGAGGAGCTCCTCCTTGTATTCTTCGATGATGGCCTGCACCACTTCTCTGACCACAATGCTGATGGTGTTGGGTGGCACCCTCCAGCTGTACTGCATGCTCCTGTAGGTGGTCCCTGAGGCCAGGTGGCGCAGAGTCAGTGCCACCTTGAGCCCAGGTTCCAGGCTGGGCCGGAAGTTGGTGTTTGCCTTGGTCAACCTGGGTGTCAGCCGCTGCACAACTTCGTCAAACATGGCTGGAGGCATCCTCATGAAGTTCTGGAATGCACGAGTGTCTTCGTTCCTGAGCTCCACCATCAGCTTGTTGTACAGTCCATCCTCTGCTCTTCTGGCGATCCATCTTCATACCCAGATCCTTCTTGGCCGCCCCTTTTTCTTCCTGTGGTAGAGTTCACAGAGCCTGTAGATGGCTTCGCACTGTTGCAGAAGGATGGTGGCTGCCAAAAGGACTGTGTTACGATCCATTGTGGACATGACTGGATGCTCTGGAAGAGGAAGAGTCAGATGAAAGCTTCAGAGGTCTGCAGCAGGGCTGCTGGTCTGAAAGTGAGATCTAGATGTGTTGCTCCCCCTTTTTATAGGCAGTATAGGTGTCCCTTTGCATCCTCTAGGCATCCTCTAGGCATCCTCTAGATATCCTTAATATCCGAGATAGGTCCCCTTTGCAGATGTTTTTTCCATTTTACATGCTTTGTTTCCATGTTGCATCCGCTAGGCATCCATTCTGCATCCGTTCTGCGTCCGTTCCGCTTCCTCCCTGCGTCTGAGCAGATGCGAGTTGCGCGGATGCGCAGCAGATGCCTAGCGGATATAGCGGATGCGTAACGGATGCAGAACGGATGCGTAGCAGATGCAGAATGGACAAATTGGATACATTTTCCACGCAAAAGTTTTGAGCAGCTCAAAACTTTCTGAGTGGATGAAACGTCCATAAATGGATGCTGGACGGATAGAGAGGAAGCAAAACGGAGGCAGTGAGTACAGAACGGATACATCGTGTTAACCAACGGATGGCAAGCTTTTTTGTCCATTTTACATCCTCTTTGCATCCATTGGTGCAGTGTGACAGGGGCTTAAGTTAAATGTCACATATGCAAACTTTCTCTCCCCCCCCTTTGTTTAAAAAATAATAGATAGACTAATACTACAGGCATCTATGCAGTGCCAGTGGAACTAGTTATCTCTGCAAAAAGACCTTCCATTTGGAATAAATAACAATAGTAAAGGTGCTGATATATTGCAGCATATTAGAGATCTGAAGAAACCTGGGAGGGCTTCAGATGATTGCAAAAAGGATTCTTGTTTTAAGCAACAAATGGTAAGATGAATAAAAACTGGGGTTTCCTGTGTTTCATATGTTACATTGCTATATAAATATGTAATGGTCACAGATGGCAATATTAGTCATGAAAGAACAAAGAAGCCAAGGCCATAGCCAAATTAAGGCTACGAGAAGGGGGGATAAAGGGGAATGAACTTGTGTAAAAGACAGGATTTACTTCTAAAGCTCACTAAACAGCACTGAACACCTTGACAAGATCCACATGTTGGCAGAAGCAGCTTTTGAAGATTGTAAATCATGAAGCTGGCTGACATCCACCCACAAACGTTGAAGCAGGAACTGCAGCAGAAAAAAATTCTCAAAAGGGAATGGGAATGAATTTAATTTAACAATGGGCATTCATCCCACAAATTTTCATGCAAAACAGCAGTGACTTCCCCTCTTTTATTAATTAATAGTGCTGCCATTTCCAGTAGAAAGAACATTTATATCAATCTTTGCAGCATTATATCAACCACATTAACCAATGTGCATGTCTTGCTTCCACATAAATGGTCAAGAAAAGGCAAACAGGTTTATAAAAGAGACATTGTACTGAGGAATGCAAATGACATAAACAAGTTTAGAAATGAACAGCATTTGCAAAGAATTAAAATAGGGAAAATCATTGATTGAATTTAGAAATCAGTAACTGTAACCCAGTGCACTCAACCCCTTGTATGTTCCCATATCACAAAGTGCATTAAAGATTCATTAAACAAATTTCAAAAGTAATATCTTTTCCAATACAGAGGGACTCTTATTTATAAATCCATATTTAGATGCATGGAACTAATGGCTGAGGTATTTTTTTTCCTCTGTGATATGACTCTGACTGAATCAAAACTGTAAAAGCTTAGAAAATTGTCACCATAAAATATAATAATGAAAACATACTCTAGTAATTCATTTCATTAATTTTATTTATGGATTCAGACCAATAAAACATAAATAAAAAGTAAAATATAAGCACATTAATAAAATAAAAATACAAAATTTAAAATATAGGACCTGAAACAACAAGAAAATATATCCTGCCTTCTGCAGTCTATAATTATTGCTTAAAACCTAGCAACCTATATAGAGGTTGTCCATGTTAGAACTTGCAGGTGGAAGAATGTCCTCATAAGAAAGGTAAGTAGAGTTTCTGATAATGAGATATAAAGTGTCAGATGCCATAACTATACATGGATTACTGTTTTGTTATCTGTGTCTGACCAGAAATACCTAAAATTATTTTATAGGAGATTAGTATATTTGCCTACGGTTTCCACAATTGGGCAGTTTGGCACAATATGCCAAACTGAACCAAAATTAAAAGTGTTCTATTTGAAATATACTACATTACAAATGTAATTAAGAATTAACTATGTCAATGCAGATCTGTAACTTTATCATAAAATGAAGATAACTGATTTTAACCCTGTTATTTTGCAATTCTAAATCCTCAAGCCTCTTTTTGTTTGATTAAGTCTTTACCTAGGCTGAGAGATTATTTTGCCTGGAGTAAGAAGCCACAAATGCTATGTCAAAGTGAGTTGCTTCCTCAGGAAGGAAGAACACCTGGGTGAAGTGAAACTGTTTGAACTCAGGGGGTTTGTTTCAGCAAAAATCTGAAACTGGAAAATCTCAAGTGGGCCCAAAAGAAATGCAGTCAAGCTCTAGTTCAGGGGTGTCAAATTCACAGCCCATGAGTCACACACTGGCCATGCCCACCCCAGTTTAGCAAATGGGAAAAAGTTATGATGCCATGAGTTTGACATTCCTACTCTAGTTGAACAAGGGCATTTGAAGTTGAAGGCTAAGTCACACTGGTCGACGGATGCAAAACGTATGTAAAAAGGACACAGCAGACGAGCAAATTTTCCATCCGTTGTTATCTGCTCTCAAAAGTGATCCAAATTTGCATAAACAGAGTGGACAACAATGGAAAGGAACGGACATGGGGAGGATGTAGCGAGGATGTAAAGCAGATGTTTGTAGGAAGCCTAGCGGATGGAAGCAGATGATGCATCTGCAGGGCTTCCAGGGGAGAATAGCGAAGCGGACGCGTAGCGGAAGGAGCGGATGCATAGAGGATGACGCGGATGCATTACGGACACCTATAGTATGCATAGCGGATGCGTAGCGGATGCAAAGCATTCATTGCGCATGCGGGGAGGATGAATTGCATAAGCTCTGCGGATATAAAAGGAGGCAGCTCGCAAGCAGGTCACCATTCAGAGGAAAGACCTGCTGCCAGAGACATCTTGAGAGAACACCATGGGGAAGAAGAGGAAGCCTGTGCCTACTCCTGCCAGCCCTGGCAAGAAGGACAGAACCACCATCCCACCCCCTGGCGCTGACTCTGAAGCTTCTGCTGCTGGTGGTGGTGCTCCTGGTGCTCCTGATGTTGCTGGTGCTTCTCCTGCTGGTGCTTCTCCTGCTGCTGCTGGTGGTGGTGCTTCTCCTGCTGGTGCTGCTGGTGGTGTTGGTGCTTCTCCTGCTGCTACTGGTACTTCTCCTGCTGCTGGTGGTGCTTCTCCTGCTGCTGCTGCTGTGGTGGACCAGCCCCAAGGCCCTCAAAGCCCTGCTGCTGAAGGCCCTGAAGCCCCTGCCAGAGGGAGGAAGAGGCAAGGCAAGGAAAAGGGGGAGAGGAAACAGTACTCCATTTCCGAAGACAATGAGGAGGAAGTGCTGGAATGGCTGAGGGAGAATGAGTACCTATGGAGGAAGGGCCACAGGCTCTATTGTGACACCAAGAGAAAGCAGGCCGCATGGATAGAGAAGGCAGAGAGCCTGGGCTACACTTCAGATGTCCTCCTGGGGTGGTGGAAGCATATGCATACCTGGTATGGCAAGCTGCACCTGAGGAAATCCGGGCAGGCTGCTGTCAAGCTCACTGACCGGGAGACTGATGTCATGGCCAGGTGCAGCTTCCTGGAGGGTGAGATCCGCCACCAAGGAGCTGCCCCTCTGTCAACCCTCTCCCTCAGACAGCCCACAAGAACCACTCCTCTTCCAACCAGGAGACAGCTATAGTGTCCAGGCAGGTGTCTTTGGAGGGCCCCACGGCAGAGACCCCCCGACAGTTGCACTCCCCGTGCCGGAGGATGTGGAGGATCTCCTGTCTCAGATGGAGCAAGAAGGAGCAGCTACCAGAGACCAACCCACCCCCACCCCCAGCTCCACCTCCACAGAAAGCAGGCAGAGAGGCAGACCGGAGGGCCAGAGCCACACTGTCCTCTTGGAGATCAGGGACACAATCAAAGCCAGCACAGATCTCCTCTCCCAGCTGATCCACTTCGACATACCATCCTCCAACTGCAAGCCCTTCATCACGTACGTGAGCCAGACCCTCATGGACATGCCCAAGGCCCAGTACCAGGTGATGAAGGAGAGGATCACAGCTCTTCTGCACCACCCTCCAGGCCCAGCTGAACCTGCTCCTACCCACTCCAGGTCTGCTCCTCCACCCCAGGCGATGTCACAGCCCTTCCACGGATTTCAGCAGCCCCTCGCCTACCAAGCCTACCACTACCAGGACTTTCCACAGCAGAGGCAGCCCTTCCCAGTCCACACCCAGGTTCCTCGGATGCCACAGACGCCACAGATGCCTCACCTGACCCAGCTGCAGACTGGACAGCCCCACTACACTCCTCCTTCCTTCACCCCACAGCCAAGCCCTTCCTCAGAACATCTGTCATCAGTCTTGGGCCTCACATCCCAGGTACTTGAGGAAAGGCCTCTCAACCTCACGGGACTTAGTAAGCTCTCTGAGAGCCTCTTGCACACACCATCTCCTGTTGTACTCTCGGGGCCAGGCACCCCAATGGCATCTCAGACCAGCATTCCAGCAACAGCCACCTCCACAGTCCCTGGCCCCTTTACATCTGAGACCATGGGCATGCCTCAGAGTGACTGAGAGGAGTGCCAGAGACTGAGTTGTTACCTGCTCACTTTATCTTTGCTTAAGATACTTTACTTGGGTCATTTTCCTTTTTCATAAAGTCATACAGTTTATTATTAATAAAGGTTATCTTTGCTTCACACACTTGGTTCATTCTTTTTACTTAATAAAGTGTTGGGGAAAACTTTGAAAAAAGGGTTAAGCCTTTGCATGCTTGTGGGATTGGTAAGGATAGCTGTGGGATGGATAGCTGTGGGATGGGTAATGATAGCTGTGGGATGGATAGCTGTGGGATGGGTAATGATAGCTGTGGGATAGATAAACCTCCAGTGCAAGCATAGTGGGACTGTATGGTCCACCCTCCCAGGGCCCTTTATTATCAATAACAATGTAATCTTTGATCAACACATTTCAACATAAACAAAACTCTTTATTAATGCCCTGTTCATTGTAGGGCCACTCAACATACATGGCACAATCTCATCAGTGTGATGAGAAAGGCTCAAGGAAGCATCCATTAAGCATCTGCCATCCTGTCTTGCCACTCCGCTGCTGCAGCTGGAGAGTTGCACCAGTGTCTCAGGAGGTTGTCTGCTTCTTCCCTTCACATGAAGCTCTGTTGGGGCCTTGCACATCCACAATGTCTATCAGGTTTTGCCCTTGCCTCCATTCACCAGGCTCCATGTCCCCATTGCCTTGTTGGCGGTCCACAAGCCTGTTCTGCAACACTGGGTAGCGGGTGCGCATGAGATTGTGCAGGATGCAGCAAGCTTCCACGATGCTTCTCACAGTCCCTGGGTGATACTGCATGGTGGTGAGAAGTACCTGGAACCTGTTGGCCAGGATGCCAAAGGCATTCTCCACCACCCGCCTTGCCCTGGACACCCTGTAGTTGAAGATCCTTTCTTCATGGGTGAGGTATCTGGAACTGTAGGGCTTCATGAGGTAGGTTCTGAGGGAGAAGGCGTCATCCCCCACAATGAAGTAGGGCACATCTTGTGTGTCATTGGGTAGGGGGCCTGGATCCGGGAAACCTATGATGAGGTTGCATTCCAGCCCACCCTTGAGGTCACTGGCATTGTATATCTGGGCATCTGAAGCTGACCCGTTGCCTGAAGCATCGATGTACATGAACTTGTAGTCAGCATCAACCATGGCAAAGAGGATGATGCTGAAGAAGCCCTTGTAGTTGTAATAATTGGACCCTGAGTTGGCTGGCGCTTTGCAGGCCACATGTTTCCCATCTATGGCTCCAATGGTGTGGGGAAAGTTCCACTTCTCTGCAACTTTCCTCCAGCCTTCTTCAGTGGAGGGACACTGGAGGAGCTCCTCCATGTATTCTTCGATGATGGCCTGCACCACTTCTCTGAACACAATGCTGATGGTGTTATGTGGCACCCTCCTGGCATACTGCATGTTTCTGTATGTGGTCCCAGAGGCCAGGTGGCGCAGAGTCAGTGCCACCTTCAGTCCAGGGTCCAGGCTAGGATGGAAGTTGGTGTTTGCCTTGGTCAACCTGTGTCTCAGATGCTCCAGAACTTCGTCAAACATGGCTGGTGGCATCCTCATGAAGTGCTAGAATGCACGAGGGTCTTCATTCCTCAGCTCCACCATCAGCTTGTCATAGAGTCCAAACTCCACTCTTCTCCCGAACCATCTTCGGACCCAGACAGGTCTTGGACATCTCCTTCTTCTCTTTGCGTAGAAAAGGTGAAACAGTCTGAAGAGGGCTTGGTTCTGGTGTTGAATGATCGTGGCTACCAAAAGGAGTGTGCGATGATTCATGGTGGAGATCAATGGATGATGTGGAAGACCAAGAGCAAGGCTGAAGAGGTCTGCACACCAGGGCTGCTGGACTGAAAGTGAGATCCAGGTAATTTCCTTCCCCTTTTTATAGGAAATGTTGGTTTTCCATTAGGTGTCCTTCCACATACTCTAGGTATCCTCCAGACATCCTAAATATCCGAGATACGTCCCATATTCGAAAGTTTTGTCCGTTTTAATGCTTTATATATGAGATGCATCCGCTTTATATACGAGATGCTTCTATTTCCATGCTACTAACGCTGTGTGGACGTTCCGTGTACCTTTCGCTTCCTCCCTCTTTCTGCTTTCTGCTGGAGCGGATGTGAGTTGCGCGGATGGCCAGAGGATACCGAGAGGATACATTGGACGTGTAATGGATGACAACGGATGTGGAATATTTGTTGCCCGTATGTGTCGCAGATGTAGATTGTACGCGGCAGAAAGTTCATTTACTCAAAAAGTTTTGTGCAGCTCAAAACTTTTTGAGCGGATGAAATAGCAGTAGATGGATGTTTTACGGATAGAGCATATGAAAGACGTACTCAGTGAGTACACAATGGATGCACCGCATTTTCCAATGGATGGCAACCTTTTTTTTCCATTTTACATCCTCTTTGCATCCATTGGTGCAGTGTGACATGGGCTTGAGTACAGACATAGAGTATGACTTTCAGAAAGGAAAAATTCTTTGTTGAAATCCTTTTCTTAAAAGATTCATAGTGCTTCTCAAAACTATTGCTCTTTTTGCCAAATAATTTACCTTTGAAATTATATTTGAATTTGCCTTAATAGCAATAGCACTTAGACTTATATGCCACTTTATAATGCTTTACAGCCCTCTCTAAGCAGTTTACAGAATCAGCATGTTGCTCTCAACAATCTGGGTCCTCTTTTTACCAACCTTGAAAGGATGGAGGGCTGAGTTAACCCTGAGCAAGTCAGAATCAAACTCCTGACTGTGGAATGAAACACTATATTCCTATCTGAGAATACACTAAATAATGTGTCTGTATTTATGTGTGAGAGAGAAATAATAATAAAAAATAATATATAAACATATGTAGGGTTTATTCTCAGTCCATGAGCTTGGTTATAAGTTTGAAGTTGGTGCCAGTTAGTAATATGAACCAGGTGTGTCACAGTGAACATTCAAACTATATGTGAATATTCAGCCATAAAAAAAGGCCTAAGTCCTTCTTCTTTTTGAAAGGGGTTTGCTGTGTCTTCAGTTCTCCCTCTGGTCCAATCCAGCAGGATGTTCCCAGCCACAACTTGATTGGTCACCAGTTTGATAGCTCAATATAAAAGGAGCTGTCAAATGGGCCAACAGATGTTGCCTCACAGCTGAGCTGAATTTGTGTTGTTCATGCGTGAAGCTTAAATAAAGCCTGACCAACCAAGCCTCAGTTTGTGAATATGTTTGTTTCTGAGAACAAAACACTGACGACAAAGGTGGATTCCTTTCCCACCCCTGAGGCAGAAAGGCGAGCTTAAACAGCAAGTCACTGAGTATGAAAAAGTGAATTGAAAGACCTCTAATCGAGGCACATTAAGAGCAAGTCACTCTGAGGGGCTTAAGAGCTAAATTCTGCCTGTGATCCAGCCTCAAGGAATCAGAAGTTCTGTGAAGCTGTCAATAATAATGGCAGCATTAAATTTGTTCGCACCATTCGACGCTGCCACAGAAACCTGGGAGTCATACATAAAGAGATTTAATTGTTTCCTTGAGGCAAAGGATCTGGTAGAACGTTCTGACAGGTGAAGAGTGCTGTTTCTAAATTTCTGTGGTAAACAAATGTTTGACACTGCCAGAGCTCTTTTAGCCCCTTAGCTTCTTTCCACAGTTTCCTGGGATGGCTCAGCTAAAGAACCACAATGCCCCAATGCTATCCTGAATTGTCAGAAGACATGCATTCCACCACTTCAATCAAGCCGAAGGAGAGTCGGTCAACCAATATGTAGTGGGACTGCAAACGGCTGCCCTGCTCTGTGAATTTAAGGAGCAGGATGATGTCCTACTAGACTGGCTGATATGTGGACATAAAGATCTTTGCATCCAGCACAGACTACTAGCAAAACCAGACCTGACACTACAATCAGCCCTAGATGAAACATGCATAGTTGAGCTGTCAAATAAATCTATGGTTGAAATACATGGTGCCAGCAGCCCTGCCACAGGAAGAAAAGCCTCAGCTGTCCATCAAGAAGAAGCCATTGATGAGGACGTCGAACTGACAGACAATGACAACATTCATCAGCTTAAGATGGCATCAGGTAATAAATGGCCAATTAACAAAATCCCTCAGTTACAAACATGTGTTGGCTGCAGAGGTAACCATCTGTGAACAGCATGCAGGTTTAAAACCAAAAACTGTCAGTCCTATGGCAAAAGAGACCATCTGTCCAGGATGTGCAGAGACATCTTGCCTGATGATAAGATACAGGCAAGACCAGTGCCTACTAAGGGAACCCACAGGAAATTTTCTAAGCTAGGGGAAGATTGTTTCACATTCCAAAGGGATAACTATCATATAAACCCCAGAAGAGAGCAAACAATTTTTTCAATTAATTTTTTTAACAGTAAAAATAGAAGGGTAAAACTGCCAAATGGAAGTTAACACAGAGTCTTCCCTGTCTTTGGAGCACTATAAAAAGATTGGTGCCTAAAATGTCAAAGAAAAGATTGAGACCTTGCTCCCTCAAATTAAGGGATTACCAAGGGAATACCATTCCCATTCTGGGAAGCAGTAAGGTAGCAGTGGAATTCAAACAGTTTAAAGAACGGCTCCAGTTGATAGTTGTAGATAGGGCATTACCTAGCCTTAGAGTGGTTTGATTCCCTTGGCCTGGCAATCAGTGAAATCCACACCACTGAGGGCCAATGATCAGACACTATAGACACTCTTGCAAATGAATTTGCTAGTGTCTTTGATAATGAATTGGGCATATACACTAGGAAACTAATTTCATTAAATTTAGACCCAAAAGTCACTTCAAAATGACTAAAAGCATGGCAAGTGCCCTTTGCACTCTGCCCAAAACTTGATTCTGAGCTTGATAAATTTATTGCTCAAGGGGTATTGGAACAAGTAGACCATGCTCCATTGGAGACCCCCATAGTGATGCTAATCAAGGCCGATGTGTCCATTAGGGTGTGCGCAGACTATAAGGCCACCGTAAATTTATCCCTCCAATAAAGCACTTACCCAGTGCCTGTGATGCCATATCTGTTGCACTCACTGGGCCAAGATAAGATATTTGCTAAGCTTGATATGGCTCAACCAGCAGTTCCTGGTAGGCCCAGCCACCGCAGAGGCTCAAACAATAGTTATGCACAGGGGTGCATTCAAATGTAGTAGATTACAGTTTGGCATAAGTGCAGCCTCAGAGATCTTTCAAAGCTTGATGAAATGACTCTTACAAGGTATTCCAGGAGTTGTTCCATACTGCAATGACATCATAGTGTCAGCAAGCAATGAAACCACCCTTACAAACAGTCTAAGAGAAGTATTTAAACAGTCTAAGAGAAGTATTTAAGGCCACAGGCCTTAAACTTAAGAAAAGCAAGTGCCATCTAAGCATCTCTAAGAAGGACTTCCTAAGATTCCTGATCAACAACAAACCTGAGCTGCAAGCTTTCCTGGGCCTACTGAACTTTTATGGTATATTCATCCTGCACAAAGCTTCTGTAGCTGAGCTACTCTTAGACTCTTAGATAAAAAGATTTTTAGACTCTTAGATAAAAAGTCACCCTGGGTATGGAGGAAAAAAGAGGCAAATGCATTCAGAGCTGTTAGGGACTTGCTTACTGCAGACTGCATTTGCAGTAAATACGTCCATTTCAGTGAATGTTTACTCTTGGTCTTGGCTTGTGATGCATCTCCCTTTGGAGTAGGGGTGGTCCTGAGCCATAAAATGTCTAATGGTTCTGAGGCCCCTATAGCATTTTTCTCAAGGACTCTCACACCTGCAGAACATAATTATAATCACATTGACAGGAAGGCCCTTGCAGGGTATTTTTGCAGGTATTAAACGTTTCCATGAATACCTATATGGACTTAACTTTTACCTATATGGACCAATACCTATATGGACATAACTGGTAACAGAGCACAAATTGCTATTGGGTATTTTCACTGGGGACAAGCAAACTCCTCTAATTTTTTCCTCACACATGACAAGATGGGAAGTTTTTCTAGCTGCATACTCATATACTTTATCTTATCATCCTGGCAAACACCTCAGACATACTGATGCACTGAGCAGATGCCCTCTACCAGATGCTACAGAGGAACCAGAAGCCGAAGAGTCTATCCTCCTGACAGACTACCACCACCAGTTCCCAAAGACTGCTGCAGACATTGCTGCACATTCAGCAAAAGACAAACAATTAGTACAAGTGCTGGACTGGGTGAAAAAGGGGTGGCCACAAGGGCCTGTGAATGCTGACTTACATCCATTCAAGATCCAACAGCATGAACTGTCAACCAGCAGGGGGTGCTTGTTGTGGGGAAGTAGGGTGTTGGTTCCCTCCACTTTACACAAGCCAATCCTGTAAGCGCTTCACAAGGGTTACCCAGGTATAATATTTATGAAGACTTTGGGCTTCAGTTACATTTGGTGGCCAGATATGGACCAGGCCATCACAGAATGGGTGTCAGGGTGCAGCAATGTCAGGAATCTTACCTCCCAGGGCACTAGTCAGGGAATGGGAAACTCCTAGAGTCTCCTGGTCCCAACTGTATATTTATTTTGCTGGCCCCTTCCAGAGTCAAATCTTTTTAATTGTGATAGATGTCTTCTCCAAATGGATGGAAATAGTTCTGATGGCCTCCACCACAGCTGAGGCCACTAGCATGGCATTACAGAAGATATTTGCCACCATGGGCTGCCAGACCTTATTGTCTCAGATAATGGCCCTCAATTTACATCCAAGGGTTTTGAAGTATTCCTTATTGGCCTGGGGAGAAGGCACACCTTAATTGCTCCCTTCAATCCAGCTAATAATGGCCTTGCTGAATGAGGAGTGTGGTCAGCCAAGGAGACCCTGGCAAAAATGGACCCAGGCCCATGGCCAGCAAAAATAGCCCAATACCTATTCAATCAACACACAACGTCATGCCCTTCCACTAATTACAGCCCAGCTGAGCTATTGATGGGCCGACAGCTGAGAACAATATTAGATAGGCTGCACCCCACTTACATGCCTGAGAAACCTCTGGATTCATCTGGCAGTCCTAGGGAGTTTGAGGAAAGAGATCTGGTCTACACTAGGATCTTCACAGGCAACCCCCTGCGAAGGGCTTTGCTCATATATTATAGAGCTAGAGGATGGCTGGGTGTGGAGATGTCATATTAACCAGTTAAGGGGATGGGGAAATTATAGGCCTGAGGCCCCAGCTCCTAGGGAAGATGAGAATCCCTTGCAATCTGAACCCGGGCCTAACACACCAGTAACACACCACCAAGCAAACCTACCAGAAACACCAGCGATGCCACCAATTGAGTTAGTCCCAGCAGAGGTTCCAGAGCCAATGCTTGAAGTCCCCACAGCAACGACTCCAGTGCTAGCAATGCCAACCATTCCCAGAGAGCCAGTGCTTCGCAGATCAGCAAGGATCTACTGCCATCCAGCCTACCTCGTGGGATACACATGTGCCAATGAGGTGGGAAGGAGTGCTGTATTTTCAGTTCTCACTCTAGTCCGATTCAGCAGGGGGCACCCAGCCACAACCTGATTGGTCACCGGTTTGACAGCTCAGTATAAAAGGAGCTATCCAATGGGCCAACAGCTGTTGCCTCATGGCTAAGCTGAATTGCGTTGTTAGCACACAAAGCTTAAATAAAGCCTAAGCAACCAAGCAAGCCGCCTCACCTCAGTTTGTGAGTGTGTTTGTTTCCCAGAATAAAACAGGGTTAGCTTTTATACATGAGTGATAGAGGAATTATTTAACTGGGCCATGTACAAACCTTTCTGTAAAATACTTAAGGTACATATTGAACACTGGAGAAGAAAAAGGAAATGATTCAATTGAAAAATTTGTGCATGTGCTTCATGTTGCACATAGATCTTATTTTCCTAAGTCACACATATCTGGTATAAAAACATTCTAAGTCATGGGTGTCAAACTTGATTGTGTCACATTACATATCATAACATATCATGCGGCTTGGTTTTTTTTGTCTTTGTGGAGGCAAGATGGGCATGGCCTGCACTTGACTCATTTGGCCCATAGGCTGCCAGTTTGATACCCCCCCCCTACTCTAAGTAGAATAGCACACAAACCAATATTTTTCAATCAAAAAGGCAGCAAATTGAACTGTTATCAAATATATTAGACTAGAACTTTAGAAGAGCACTTGATCATATTAATTCTCATACTGGTCTGAAATAATATGGCATACATTACATAACCATAGGTTTGTTGTATATTATATTGCAATCAGGACTCTGGTCCTGATATTATGCAGAAATATATAGTGAGTCTCCACTGATTTGAACATCATATTTATACAAAGAAAAATATAGTATTATGAAAATTACCAATCATTTTTCTTTTAAATATGTTTTATTTAAAATTATTAGTTTTGAATTCTCTTAACTATGCTTTTGACTCAAAGTGAGAGAAATGCACTATACAAGATAAATTGAATTATACTGTATCTTCAGATTTCACAGTTTCAGTCTACTGATAGCATTATTACAATCTTGGTTCTCAATCAGATGTTTTAAAATAATTTTTTACCAATGTTTCAACTTAGGAGGCCTGATTTTAATTTATAGAATAGTACATTTATTTTATGATGATTAATGGGTGGGAGTTACTAGCAAAAAGCTGCAGTCACACAACAGATGTTCCAAGAGTTTGAGAACATAAGAGTCAATCACATGAAAGGATTCAATGCATATGAAATCTGGAGTAAGGAAGCATCCCCACCCCCCAAAGTCTGGAAATATTAGCAGCATTTGGCAGCTGTTTGCCTTACAAAGATAACCAGAAACAGTGAGAGGTTGTCATGCAAGTATCATAATGAACTGTTTCTAGGAAGTATTGATCCAAATATGGTTGACCAGAAATGATCTAAATTCTTGTTGGGAAGTTCTAGTACCAGGACAGCAATGTTGGCAATAGGATTATTTCTTTTCACATTATTCCTAGCATTCAAACTATCCAAATTTATATATTCCTAGCATTCAAACTATCCAAATTTATACTAGAACTCAGTAAAATATGAATAAGTTTGGCATGGTGAACAACTAAAAATTAAAATGGCTCAAACACACATCTTGCAGAACTTTTTCAAAGATATAGTGGGCAGTGAGCACATTTATTACCTGTGCGGAATTTATTATGACTTTCCCCAATTCAATTATAATAATTTGGTTGCAATGACATTAAAAAATATGTTGAAAATCTAGTAAGAATGCAGAGAAGAGCAACAAAGAAGATTAAGGAATTGGAGGATAAAATATATGAAGAACAATTGCAGAAACTGGATATGTCTAATTTAATGGGGAAAAAAAGGATCAGGGTGATGTGATAGCAGTGTTCTAAAGGGTTGCCATAAAGAAAAGTGGTTCAACTTGTTTTCCAAAGCATCTGAAAGCAGGACAAGAAGCATTGGATGAAAACTAATGAAGGAGAGAAGAAACCTAGAACTAAGGAGAAATTTCTAAAAATTAGAACAATTAATCAATGAAACAACATCCCTCCAGAAATTGTGAGTGCTCCAAAACTGGAGGTTTTGAAGAAGAGATTGGAAAACCATTTGTCTGAAATGATAAAGAGTTTCTTGCTATGTTATTTTGTTAGTTATCATAATCATGTAAATATTGGAGGTTTCCTGATCTTCCCTTAATTTTCACTTCGGATGCATAAGCAGTGGTCCTTATTTTTGAATAATAAAATTAAAGAATACTCTTACACTTAGTTTTAAGAATATTATGGTATTCTATCAGCTACTTATTAAGAAATGTATATAAGAAATATAAAAGTAAAAAATGGAGTAAATTGTTAAGCCTGGGTTCCCCAACCAGGGTTAGGTAGACAAGCTAAACAGAATGTGCAGCGTTAGTCAGATAGGCACACAGATAAATGAGTGAGCTAAGCTTGTATGTTTATTAACATACAGTAAAAATAACAGATACGCTTGTGCTATCAAGAATATAGTTTATTCCAGTATAAGTTTATGGCATAGTCAAATATCAGTCCAATAGTCATTTACCATGTAGTCAGTCCATTCAGGGATATTCAGTTAGCAAAGTCCATGTAGAATATCCTATGTCAGTTCAATTACAAAATCAGTCCTTTGTTGTCTCTCCCGTTCGAGCAATGCAGTCTTGATTCCAAGCAGTAATCAGGGATCATCAAAGCCAGAGAGAGAGTGAGCAAGCCGTAGTCTTGCTACTTTTATATTGTTTTCTTAACCACTCCTTTAATTGCTATTTCACAGTTAAAGCTGTATACACTCTAACATACACTAACTATGATTCATAGTTATTATTTCACCTAAACCAGTTAGGGTGAACAATGTTATCCCTAACATTCTCCCCTTTTAGGTTACATAATAACTATGAATCATTTACATCTTTAGAAAATATTTTTCGCAACTTTCTTTAAACTTAGTTGCTCCTTGAGCTTTTGTAAATTGGTCTGCAATGTTTTCTTCTGACATGCAGTATACCAATTTAATTAATCCATTTTTCACTGATTCTCTTACATTCAAATATCTTAAGTCAGTATGTTTTGATCTAGTTTTTACAGCAATACTAGTAGCTAACTTTATAGCTGCTTGGTTATCCTCATACACCATAATGGAATCTTTTACAGGTATACCCATGTCCAACAATAACTGTTTGTAGAAAATCAAATCAGTGCATAATAATGACAGACATGAAAATTCAGCTTCCATCGTGGATAAGCTAATATGCTGTTGTCTGATTGACCTCCATCCTATTAGTGTCTTACCAAATAATATAGCCATCCCAGATGTTGATTTTCTAGTGTTTATATCAGTTGCAAAACTTGCATCTGCATAAGCACTAAGACTCAAATCACCCTTTGGTTCTATGTATAATGCATGGTTTATTGTTCCCTTAAGATATCTCAATATTCTTTTTAAGGATTTCCAATGACATTCTTTTGGATCTGAATTAAAACGTGCCAGCTGATTTACACTATAAGCAATATCTGGCCTTGACCAATTGCTTATATATGATAATCTACCAATCAAAGATTGATATATGGACTTATCAAATTTGGGACTTTGATCATTAGTTTGGCAAACTTCCTGACTCATTGGAGTCTTTGCTGGTTTACAAAGTTCCATCTTATAAGTTTTAATTAATTGGCAAATTTTATCTTCTTGAGATATCTTAAAACCATTATTTGTTTTATTTATTGTCAATCCTAGATACCTTTTATTTTCACCTAAATGCTTTATTTTTATCTTTTTGGCTAATAATGATATAATCTCATTAGCTTCATTATTAGTCTTAGTTATTAAAGCAATATCATCAGTAAATAATAATAATAATGACACCGTTCCATTATTTTCTCTTTTAAACACACACGGATCTGCTAAACCAGATTTAAAACCTATATTGTTTAATTCTTTCACAATATATTGATTCCACTCAAACCCAGATTGTTTCAACCTGTAAAGACTCTTTTTGAGTTTCCAACAATCATCACTATTTAATTTATTGTCATTTATACCAATTGGTTTTCTTAAATAAATAGTGTGCTGCAATGGTGCATGTAGATAAGCAGTTTCTACATCTAAATGGTTAATGACATAGTTTTTCTTAGCTGCCCACACTAATGCTGCTCTTAAAGATGTAGCTTTAAGGCTTGGTGCAAAAACTTCATCGTAATCAGATGCAGTTTGATTAAATCCTTGAGCTACTAACCTAGCTTTATGGGTAACAGTCCCATCATTTCCAGTTTTTACTTTAAATATCCATTTGCACCCAATGGATTTTTCTCCTGGAGGTAATTTGGCATCTTCATACACTTTCATTACCTTTAATGAATTTAGTTCTTTTTCTATTGCCTTTTGCCAATTCTCCTGATCCTTAGCAGGATACATCCTAAGTTCATCTACACTAGTTGGAACTTTAGTTACTTGGCAAACTATACTTGCTTGATACCTATCAGGTGGTCTAGTTACACGTGTAGTGCGTCTAGGTATTATAGGACTTGCAGGTGAACTTTTCTCTATTAATTGTTCTTGATCATGTAACTCTTCCTGATCAACTATTTCCTCTTGTTCCGGTCCTATTTGCTCTTCGTGGACTTCTTCTTTAATTGGACTCTTCTTATAGCTAATCACATCTTTCTGCCTTTTGTAGGGTTCAATAAATACTTCATTATTTAAATCTTGCTCTAATCTATTCCATCCTACATGTTCTAGGAATTTTGCACTAGCACTGGTGTAAACTCTAGATGTACCTGGTTCCCAGAATCTATAAGATCTATGATTAGATGTGTATCCTACAAAAATCAATTGTTTAGCTCTATGCTGTCCTTTGTATCTAAGTTGTGTAGGGATATGCACCCATGCTGGTGCTCCAAATGTGTGCATGTAACTTAAATCAGGTTTTGTACCATGCCACAGTGTGAATGGTAATTCACCTGTTGTTGAATTAACAACATTATTTAATATATGATTACCACACATTATTGCTTCTCCCCATAAATTGTCAGGTAATCCTGAATCAGACATCATAGTTCGTGCCATTGATTGTAATGTTTGGCCTCTTCTCTCTATAAAGGCATTATGTTGTGGCCTATATGGTGCAGACATTTTATGTTGAATACCTAACATTCTAAGTCTGTTTTTAAATTTATGATTTGTAAATTCTGTACCATTATCTGTGATGAGAGTTACTAATTTCTTTTTAGTTTTTCTTTCAGCGAATTTTAGCCAATTAAATAGACTTTGATATGTTTCAGTTTTGCTCTTCATTAAATAGCAAAACCCATATCTAGAATAGTGGTCCATTATACTTAGTATGTAGCGAGCTCCTCCTACACTTGCTTTTTTCGGACCTATTAAATCAGCAAATACTACTTCTAAAGGCTCTTTAGTAGTAAATCCATCAACTCTATTAGCCGGTATAACCCTGCTCTTATTTTGATTACAGGCAATACATTGCAAATACTTATTACAAGATTTCAAACTTAATCCCTTAGACAATTCAACAGTTTTCTTAAGCATTTTAAAATTTAAATGCCCTAGCCTTCGATGTAACAAGTGAATACATTCGTCATGAGGTTTCTTATTTTCATAAATTGTGTTAGCCACCTTTAAACCATCATCATTTAACACATATAATCCATCTCTTAAAGATGCAGTAATTCTCTTATCTTCTTTTTTAATTATGCAGTTATCTCCCCTAAATGTAACTACATATCCTAGTTTAACCAAAATTCTAACTGAAATTAAATTAAACTTAAGTTGTGGTACATACAACATTTTTACATTCTCTTTTATAAAAGAACAATATGCTATACCTTCACCTTTAGCTTTCAGTTTCCAGCCATTGGCTAACGATATCTGCTGTTTACTCTGGGACATTTTAATGAAATTTTTGTTATCATTTGTTATACAATGGGATGCCTCACTGTCAACCACCCATAAATTATTTTTTACAGCTCCGTTAGTATACATGGCTAACTCTAAATTTTTATTTAGCTTTTGATGTTTTCTAGTATTCTGGCCAGCGTTCTGGCGCTTTGCCTTTTTACAAAATCTTGCCAAATGTCCTCTTCCTCCACAATTAAAGCACTTTTTAATTGCGTATGCAGTAGGAGATTCATTATCTTCTTTTTGAGGTTGCTTCCTCCTTAATTCATCTCTTTCATGCCTTTTTCTGGCCTCTTCGATCAATCTGCCAGTTATATCAGTTAAAGTTAAATTTTCCTTTGGCAAAATTTCAAGTGAAGTTACGTAGTTATCATAACTTTCATCAAGGGAAGATAGAATTATATAAACTTGATGTTGTTCAGAGAATATAAGCTCTTTCTCGTGTAATTCTTGGAAAATGCTTTGCATAGTTTTTAAATGACTCTGCATATCACCATTTGTTTGGAGATGCGTCCTGAAAAGCTTCCGTGTTAGATTTATGTGAGCACCAATATTTTCTCGAACATAAATTCTCTTCAGCTTCTGCCAACACCCAAAAGCCGTTTTCTCTCCGTGGATATAAACAAGCTGTTGATCAGTTAAGGTTAACCCAATTATGCAAATGGCTTGTTGATTTTTATGCTTAAATTCTTCTATCTTTAGTCTGTCTTCCTCATCCTCTGGATCCCATTCTTCTACGTTTGGTGGATTTTCAATTATGTTCCACAGACCTTCTCCTCGTAGAAGTAGACTACATTTTGTAGACCATGATACATAGTTTGTTCCATCCAGCTTGGATATAAGGGACAAACTGTGTAAATTGACTTGTGCCATGTTTTCTTATATGGATATAAAAATATAATCAATAAAACACAGCTGTCTGTTTACTGTAATGTATAACAACACAAACTCTCACTTTTTACATAAATCTGTTTAACCTAGTTAAACTGACTTCACAGCCTCTGGGCCCATAACCAGTGTTAAGCCTGGGTTCCCCAACCAGGGTTAGGTAGACAAGCTAAACAGAATGTGCAGCGTTAGTCAGATAGGCACACAGATAAATGAGTGAGCTAAGCTTGTATGTTTATTAACATACAGTAAAAATAACAGATACGTTTGTGCTATCAATAATATAGTTTATTCCAGGATAAGTTTATGGCATAGTCAAATAACAGTCCAATATTCATTTACCATGTAGTCAGTACATTCAGGGGTATTCAGTTAGCAAAGTCCATGTAGAATATCCTATGTCAGTTCACATAAAAATCAGTCCTTTGTTGTCTCTCCCGTTCGAGCAATGCAGTCTTGATTCCAAGCAGTAATCAAGGATCATCAAAGCCAGAGAGAGTGCAAGCCGTAGTCTTGCTACTTTTATATTGTTTTCTTAACCACTCCTTTAATTGCTATTTCACAGTTAAAGCTGTATACACTCTAACATACACTAACTATGATTCATAGTTATTATTTCACCTAAACCAGTTAGGGTGAACAATGTTATCCCTAACATAAATCTTATTCAATTAAATTAAAGCCCATGTCACACTGAACCAAAGGATGCAAAGAGGATGTAAAACGGACAAAAAAGCTTGCCATCCGTTGGAAAATGCGATGTACTCACTGCCTCCATTTGGCTTCCTCTCTATCCATCCAGCATCCGTTTATTGACATTTCATCCGCTCTGAAAGTTTTGAGATGCCCAAAACTTTTGCGTGGAAAATGTATTCAGTTCGTCCGTTCTGCATCCGCTACGCATCCGTTAGCCATCCGCTACGCATCCACGCAACTCCATCCACCCGGACATAGGAAGGAAGTGGAACAGACGCAGAACAGATGCAGAATGGATGACTAGCGGATGCAGCATGGAAACAAAGCATGTAAAACGGAAAAAACGTCCGCAGAGGGGACCTATTTCGGATATTAAGGATGTCTAGAGGATGCCTAGAGGATGCCTAGAGGATGCCTAGCGGAAAACCTATATTTCCCATAAAAAGGGGGAGCAACTCATCTGCATCTCACTTTCAGAACAGCAGCCCAGCGGTGCAGACCTCTGCAGCCTTCATCTGGCTCTTCATCTTCCACAGCATCCAGTCATGTCCACCGTGGATTGTAACAAAGTCCTTTCGGCAGCCACCATCGTTCTGCAACAGTGCAAAGCCATCTGCAGGCTCTGTGAACTCTACTGCGAGAAGAAAAAGAGGCAGCCAAAAAGAGTCTGGGTCCGAAGATGGTTCGCCAGAAGAGCAGAGGATGGACTGTACAACAAACTGATGGTGAAGCTCAGGAACGAAGATACTTGGGTGTTCCAGAACTTCATGAGGATGCCTCCAGCCATGTTTGACAAAGTTGTGCAGCGGCTGACACCCAGGTTGACCAAGGTAAACACCAGCTTCCGGCCCAGCCTGGAACCTGGGCTCAAGGTGGCACTCACTCTGCGCCACCTGGCCTCAGGGACCACCTACAGGAGCATGCAGTACAGCTGGACATCCAACACCATCAGCATTGTGGTCAGAGAAGTGGTGCAGGCCATCATCGAAGAATACAAGGAGGAGCTCCTCCAGTACCCCTCCACTGAAGGAAGGATGGAAGAAAGTTGCAGAGCAGTGGTATCAGAGGTGGAACTTCCCACACACCATTGGAGCCATAAATTGCAAGCATGTGGCCTGCAAAGCTCTAGCCAAGTCGGGGTCCACTTATTTCAACTCCAAGGGCTTCTTCAGCATCATCCTCTTCGCCATGGTCGATGCTGACTACAAGTTCATGTACATCGATGCTTCAGGCAACGGCTCATCTTCAGATGCCCAGGTATACAACACCAGTCACCTCAAGGAGGAGCTGGAACGCAACCTCATCGTGGGCTTTCCAGATCCAGAACCCCTGCCCAATGACACACAAGATGTGCCCTACTTCATCGTGGGGGATGACGCCTTCTCCCTCACAACCTACCTCATGAAGCCCTACACTTCCATACTCCTCACCCGTGAAGAGAGGATCTTCAACTACAGGCTGTCCAGGGCAAGGCGGGTGGTGGAGAACGCCTTTGGCATCCTGGCCAACAGGTTCCAGGTACTTCTCACCACCATGCAGCATCACCCAGGAGGATCATGGAAGCTTGCTGCATCCTGCACAATCTCATGCACACCCGCTACCCAGTCTTACAGAATAGGCTCGTGGACCTCCAACAAGGCAATGGGGACATGGAGCCTGGTGAATGGAGGCAAGGGCAAAACCTGATAGACACTGAGGATGTGCAAGGCCCCAACAGAGCCTCACATGAAGCGAAGAAGCAGAGCAACCTCCTGAGATACTGGTGCAACTCCCCAGCTGGAGCAGTGGAGTGGCAAGACAGGATGGTAGATGCTTAATGGATGCTTCCTTCAGCCTGTCTCATCACACGGATGAGATTGGGCCATGTATGTTAGGTTGGCCTACAATGAACAGGGCGTTTAATAAAGAGTTGTGTTTATGCTGACATGTGTGGATAATTATTACATTATTATTGATAATAAAGGGCCATAGGTGTGGCACCTGGGAGGGTGGACCATACAGTCCCACTATGCTTGCACTGGAAGTTTATCTATCCCACTGCTATCCTAACCCATCCCACAGCTATTACCCATCCCACAGGTATCCTAACCCATCCCAAAGCTATCCTTACCCATCCCACAAGCATGCAAAGGCTTAAACCATTTCTAAAAGTTTCCAGCAAGACTTTATTAAAAAAAAGAAATGAAGCAAGTATGTGAATCATAAATAGACTTTATTAACAACAAGCTATAAAACAAAAATGAGTCTCTGGCACTCCTCTTGGTCGCTCAGTCTCAGGGATGAAGGGTCCAGGTGATTGGAGGCAGTCTTGCAGCAAGGCTTGCAGGCAGACATGCAGGCAGGGCAGGCAAGGCAGACAATCCATCCGGCAGCAGGTCTTTCCTCTGAATGGCGACCTGCTTCCGAGCTGCTTCTGTTATATCCGCGGGGTAGATGCAATGCATCCCCCCTGCATGCACAATTAATGCCAGGCATCTGTTCAGTTTCCGCTCTGCATCTGCTAGGCTTCCGCTGTGCATCCGCTTCATCCATTTAGCGTCCGCTCTGCATCCGCTGTATCTGTTCTGCGTCCGCTTTGCTGAGGTCCCCTGGAAGCCTAGCGGTTGCGCCATCTGCTCTCATCCACTTCCATCTGCTGGACTTCCATTCCGCATCCGCTTTCCATCTGCCCTGCATCCTCCCCGTGTCCATGTTCTCCGCTCCAGTTATGCAAATTTTTGCCCCTTTTGAGAGCGGATAACAATGGATGGAACATTTTGCTCGTCCGTTGTATCCTTTTTGCATCCTTTGGGCAGTGTGACATGGGTTTAAGTTTCATATAGACTAGCATTCATAAGTCTAATAGCAGCCACACATTTATATCTGGTGGCAGAATAGTAAAATGATGTTTTATTTGTTACAAATGTGCAGTATACAGAAGTAGAATATAGGTAGTCCTTGACTTACAACAGTTTGTTTAATGACTGTTCAAAGTTATAGTATCACTGAAAAAAGCTAATTTATGATGGGTTTTCACACTTATGACTATTACAGCATGCCTATCATCATGTGATTAAAATTGAGATGCTTGACAACTGACTCATATTTATGAAGATTGCCATGTCCCACCGTCATCTGATTACCTTTGAACCTTCTGACAAGCAAAGTCAAAGGGAAACCAGATTCATTTAGCAACCATGTTACTAATTTAATAAGTGCACTTTACAATTGTGGCAAGACAGGTCATAAAATGGGGCAATTTACAACTACAATTACTTACTTAACAAATGTCTCCCTTAGGACATAAATGTTGGGCTCAGTTGTGGTTGTAAATTGTGGACTTGCCTGTAGTTTTGCATGACAAAGAACCTCTTAGTTTGTTAAATATCCATTAGCTGGTAGTAGCCCCATCTTTCACTTAAAACCATTGAATCATCTCTACAGTCATTCTATTTTTTTGAGCAAAATATTACCAAATCAAATTAAAACAAACAAAAAATCCAGCAAAGCATTTACAAAAAAAAACAGCAATTCAATTTAAATGCTAGCATTATAAAAACAGCTCAATCTGAATGTCAAAATGTAGAAATAGATGAGGCTAGAATTGTCTCCTTTATTCATGTTTTCAAGCAATCCTTTATTCATGTTACAACTACCATGTAACATCTATTTCTCAACCCACTGGAAGAGCAGATAATAATATTTTTTTTTGTTTCCCTCTCCTCTTCATTCTTGATCTGCCTGCATCTCTTATAGCCAATGGGAATGGACAAAGAGCCAGTCATTGGGAAGGCCAGAGCAGAGTTGATTCTAAGCAATGATGTTTTAATTACTTTGTACTACATACTCACTTATCAATCATTTCTTGACTGATTACAGATTCTTGAATTGGCATTTTAAAAATGGGGACAAGACTGTTCTCTTAAGACTGATGGGGATGTACTTAAACCTATTGAGGTAATGTTGGCCACTCCTAAAATTGACTCAAAAGTCCCTATCTTTCAGAATAGCCAGAATGTCCCATGAGTCTAAAAATATATTTCTTCAAAGAAATATCCTTGTTACTATAACAGCATGACCTGTGGCATTTTAACCAGGCATTAGCCATCATGTTCCTGCCAAAAAGGATGACAAAGTGACATCTGGACAGATTATTTATTGCAATAATTTATACACAACCAGCTTTTAATTAAAGAATATTTGATAGAAACATTTTTACTTGATTAATAAAAGACATCTAATAATTTAAAATTTAGTATTTCATTAACCAAAACCTTTTCTTGCACTTCCATTATTTCCACTAACACATTTCAAAGCCCAGATTTACTTTTATGGAAGATTTAAGTTATTCAGAAAATTTATCCTGAGTTTTGCAGATTGAGAGTCCCAAAAGGCTTTGGAATCTTTTTTAAAAACCAAGTAATTAATTTATTCCTTCAAGTCAGTTTATAACTTTGGAAACTGCCTAGACAAGCCTTATGGTTACTTTAACAAGGTTTTTTCTGAAATGGTTTGCTATTGCCTCCTTCCTTGGGCCAGATAAAGTGACTAGCTAAGATCACCCAGATGGCTTTGTGCCTAAGGTGCCTAAAGGCCCTGTCACACTGCCCAACGGATACAAAATGGACACAACGGATGAGCAAAATGTTCCATCCGTTGTTATCCACTCTCAAAAGGGGTAAAAATTTGCATAACCAGAGCGGATAACACAGACGCGGGGAGGACGCAGAGCGGATGGAAAGCGGATGGAAGCAGATGGCACATCCACAGGGCTTCCGGGGGGCCTAGCAAAGCAGACGTGGAACGGATACAGCGGATGCACAGCGGATGAAGCAGATGCAGAGCGGAAGCCTAGCAGATGCACAGCGGAAGTCTAGCAGATGCACAGCGGAAGCCTAACGGATGCCTGACGTTAATTGCGCATGCGGGGGGCATGCATTGCGTAAGCCCCCCAGATACAAAAGGGAAGCAGCTCGCACATGGCCAGCATTCGGAGGAAAGACCTGCTGCCGGATACATCGAGTCCTTGCCTGCCCTGCCTGCATGCCTGCCTGCAAGCCTTGCTGCCAGCCTGCATCCAAGCCTCCTGGCCAGCCTCCCTGCCAGCCTTGTTCTTGCCTGCCTGCCTGCCTTCCTGCCAGGCTTCTTGCCAGGCTTCCTGCCAGGTTTCCTGCCAACCTTCCTTCCAGCCTTGGTGCCTGCCTGCCTGCCAGCCTTCGTGCCTGCCTGGTGCCTGCCTGCCTGCCAGGCTTCCTGCCAGCCTTCGTGCCAGGCTTCCCGCCAGTCTTGGTGCCTGCCAGCCTCCCTGCCAGCCTCCCTGCCAGCCAACAACCCCACAACCATGGGGAAGAAGCGAAAGGCTCAGCAACCTGCCGCCATCCCTGCCAAGAGGGACAGGGCCACCCTCCCACCCCCTGTCCCTGACTCTGCTTCTGCTGGGGCTTCTGCTGCTCAGGTTTGCTCTTCTGGTGCTGGATCTTCTGCTGAAGCTGCTCCTGGCAGTGGTGCTTCTGCTGCTGCGTACTCTGCTGAAGCTGCTCCTGTCCTGCTGGTCCTGCTGGTCCTGTTCATCCTGCTCATGCTCCTGGACTTGCTCGTACTGCTCGTACTGCTCGTGCTCCTGGTCTTGCTCATCCTGCTTGTCCTGCTTGTGCTCCTGGTCCTGCTCGTGCTCCTCGTCCTGCTCGTGCTCCTGGTCTTGCTGGTGCTGTTGGTGCTTACTCTGCTGATGATGATCCTGGTCCTTCTGCTGCTGCTGCTGCTGCTGCTGCTGCTGATGGTGATGATGATGATCCTGCTGCTGCTGATGATGATTGTTAGGGATAACATTGTTCACCCTAACTGTTTTAGGTGAAATACTAACTATGAATCATAGTTAGTGTATGCAGCTTTAAATGTAAAATAGCAACTGTGGGTGTGGTTATGAAAACCATATAAAAGTAGCAAGGCTACAGCTTTTTCTCTCTCTCTCTGGCTTTGATGATCCCTGATTACTGCTTGGAAGCAAGACTGCATTGCTCGAACGGGAGAGACAACAACGGACTGATTTATGTGAACTGACAATAGGATATTCTACATGGACTTTGCTAACTGAATATCCCTGAATGGACTGACTACATGGTAAATGAATATTGGACTGTTTTTGACTATGCTATAAACTTATACTGGAATAAAATATATTCTTGATAACACAAGCGTATCTGTTATTTTTACTGTATGTTAATAAACATACAAGCTTAGATCACTCATTTATCTGTGTGCCTATCTGACTAACACTGCACATTCTGTTTAGCTTGTCTACCTAACCCTGGTTGGGGAACCCAGGCTTAACAATGATGATGCTGATTATGATACCTGATGATGATGCTGATTATGATCCTGCTGGTGATGATGATGATGATAATGATGATGATGATGATGATGATGATGATGATGATGATGATGATGATCCTGCTGGTGCTGCTGCTGCTGGTGGTGTGGAGGAGCAGCCCCTACCACCTGGGAGCCCCTCTGATGAGGGCCCATCTGGTCCTGCCAAAGGGAGGAAGAGGCATATGTGGGGATGGGAGAGGAGGCAATACTTCATTGAGGAGGAACACGAGGATGAGGTGCTGGAGTGGCTGAGAGAGAATGACTATCTGTGGCGGAAGGGACACCGGCTGTAAAGGGACACCAAAAGAAAGCAGGCTGCTTGAAGAGAGAGGGCGGAGAGTATGGGTTACACTTCGGAGGTGCCCCTCGGCTGGTGGTAGCACATGCACACCTGGTACGGGAAGCTGCACCTGAAGAAATCTGGCCAGGCCACGGTTAAGCTGACGGACAGAGAGACCTACATCATGGCCAGGTGCAGCTTCCTGGAGGGTGAGATCTGCCACCGAGGAGCACCAGGAGCCCCTCTCACAACCTTCTCTATCCAGCAGCCTGCTGAGACCCAGTTCTCTTCCAGTCGAGAGTCAGTCCCTGTCTCCAGGCAGGTTTCTGTGGAGCGTGCCATGGTGGAGAACCCACGGACAGGTGTTGTAACCATGGTGGAGCACGTGGAGGACTCCCTGGTGCAGTGGGAGAAAGGAGACATCGAGTCCACCATAGTCGTAGCCGCATCCACCCCTCCCAGCTCCACCTCCACAGAAAGGCAGAGAGCCAGACAGCAGGAGGGCCAGAGCCACACTGTCCTCCTGGAGATCAGAGACACCATCCGCACCAGCATAGATCTCCTCTCTCAGCTGGTCAACACCGACTCCTCATCCTCCAATCGCAAGCCCTTCCTCACCTATGTCAACCAGACCCTCAGGAACATGGAGGAAGCCCAGTACCAGGTGGTGAAGGACCAGATCACCGAGCTGCTTCAGAACTGTCCAGATCCAGAGGAACCTGATCCCACCCAGCCCAAGTCTGCTCCTCCACCCCAGGTGATGTCCCTCCCATTCCAAGGCTTCCCACAGCCCCTCACCTACCAGGGCTACGGCTACCAGGAGCTCCAGCAGCACAGGCAGCAGCCCTTCCCAGTCCAGGCACAGAGTCATCGGGCGACACTGTTGCCACCGGTTCCACTGATGCCACCGATGCCACCCACGCCACTGATGCCACATACAACAGCGTTGCCACCCACGCCAGTCCTCACCCAGCTGCAGACCAGACAGCCCCACTACACTACTCCTTCCTCCACCCAACAGCCAAACCCGGCCTCAGTTCATCTCTCATCAGTACTGGGGCTGACACCCCATGACATGGAGGAAGGACCTCTCAGCATCACGGGTCTGAGCCAGCTATCCGAGAGCTTTCTCAACACACCATCACCTGTTGTCCTCTCGGGGCCAGGCACCCCAGTGGGGCTTCAGACCAGCACTGCAGCAGCAACCACCTCCAGAGCACCTGGACCCTTCACCCCTGAGACTGGGCACACCTCCGAGTGACCGTGAAGACTGCCAGAAACTGGGTGTGTTCAATAAGTTTATCTTTGATTCACACACTTGCTTCATTTCTTTTTTTAAATAAAGTCTTGGTGGAAACTTTTAGAAATGGTTTAAGCCTTTGCATGCTTGTGGGATGGGTTAAGATAGCATGTGGGATGGGCATTAACATTAATTACATTAACAATGTTATCAATCATCCACACATGTCAACACAAACACAACTCTTTATTAAATGCCCTGTTCATTGTAGGCCCACCCAACATACATGGCCCAATCTCATCTGTGTGATGAGACAGGCTGAAGGAAGTACCCATTAATCATCTATCATACTGTCTTGCCACTCCACTGCTCCAGCTGGGAAGTTGCACCAGTGTTTCAGGAGGTTGCGCTGCTTCTTCCCTTCACGTGAGGCTCTGTTGGGGCCTTGCACATCCTCAGTGTCTATCAGGTTTTGCCCTTGCCTACATTCCCCAGGCTCCATGTCCCCATTGCCTTGCTGGAGGTCCACGAGCCTGTTCTGCAAGACTGGGTAGCGGGTGTGCATGAGATTGTGCAGGATGCAGCAAGCTTCCATGATCCTCCTCACGGTCTCTGGGAGATGCTGTATGGTGGTGAGAACTACCTGTTGGCCAGGATGCCAAAGGCGTTCTCCACCACCCGCCTTGCCCTGGACAGCCTGTAGTTGAAGATCCTCTCTTCACGGGTGAGGAGTCTGGAAGTGTAGGGCTTCATGAGGTAGGTTGTGAGGGAGAAGGCGTCATCCCCCACGATGAAGTAGGGCACATCTTGTGTGTCATTGGGCAGGGGTTCTGGATCTGGAAAGCCCACGATGAGGTTGCGTTCCAGCTCCTCCTTGAGGTGACTGGTGTTGTATACCTGGGCATCTGAAGATGAGCCGTTGCCTGAAGCATCGATGTACATGAACTTGTAGTCAGCATCGACCATGGCGAAGAGGATGATGCTGAAGAAGCCCTTGGAGTTGAAATAAGTGGATCCCGACTTGGGTGGTGCTTTGCAGGCCACGTGCTTGCCATCTATGGCTCCAACAGTGTGTGGGAAGTTCCACCTCTGATACCACTGCTCTGCAACTTTCTTCCATCCTTCTTCAGTGGAGGGGCACTGGAGGAGCTCCTCCAGGTATTCTTCGATGATGGCCTGTACCACTTCTCTGGCCACAATGCTGATGGTGTTGTGTGGCACCCTCCAGCTGTACTGCATGCTCCTGTAGGTGGTCCCTGAGGCCATGTGGCACCGAGTGAGTGCCACCTTGAGCCCAGGTTCCAGGCTGGGCCGGAAGTTGGTGTTTGCCTTGGTCAACCTGGGTGTCAGCCGCTGCACAACTTTGTCAAACATGGCTGGAGGCATCCTCATGAAGTTCTGGAATGCACGAGTGTCTTCGTTCCTGAGCTCCACCATCAGCTTGTTGTGCAATCCGTATTCTGCTCTTCGGGCAATCCATCTTCGGACCCAGACGCTTCTTGGCCACCTCTTTTTCTTCCCGTAGTAGAGTTCACAGAGCCTGTAGATGGCTTCGCACTGTTTCAGAAGGAGGGTGGCTGCCAAAAGGTCTGTGGTACAATCCACAGTGGACATGACTGGATGCTGTGGAAGAGCAAGAGTCAGATGAAGGCTGTAGAGGTCTGCACAGCTAGGCTGCTGGTCTGAAAGTGAGATGCAGGTGAGTTGCTTCCCCTTTTTATAGGCAGTATAGGTGTCCCTTCGCATCCTCTAGGCATCCTCTAGGTATCCTCTAGACATCCTTAATATCCGAGATAGGTCCCCTCTGCGAATGTTTTTTCCATTTTAAATGCTTTGTTTCCATGCTGCATCCGTTCTGCGTCCATTCCGCTTCCTCCCTGCATCTGAGCGGATGCGAGTTGCGCAGATGCGGAACGGATGCCTCGCGGATATAGCAGATGCATAACGGATGCAGAATGGATGCGTAGCAGATGCAGAATGGACAAATTGGATACATTTTCTGCGCAAAAGTTTTGAGCAGCTCAAAACTTTCTGAGTGGATGAAACGTCAATAAACGGATGCTGGACGGATAGAGGGGAAGCAAAACGGAGGCAGTGAGTACATCGCGTTAACCAACGGATGGCAAGCTTTTTTGTCCGTTTTACATCCTCTTTACATCTGTTGGTGCAGTGTGACAGGGGATTAAGGACTTGAACTCCTGGTCTTCCAACTCGTGGTGGTGATGCTTTAACTACTACAACAAACTGCCTTTGTGTATAACTACCCTATTAAGAAAGGGAATCCAGAAATGTCATCAAAGAAACAACACAGAAACCTCCTTTTTACTGTGAAAAAGGTGGTAACCAGAACTTCTAAATTGTGTTCAGGATCAGCAAAGTTGTTTTAAACTGACTTAAATGCTCCAATAGCTAAATTAAATGCTCCCAGGAACTGACCTCGTCATTTTTTTGCCAATTCAATTCCAGACTAATAGAAGTTTCCAAAAGCCTTTTGAACTGCATTACAATAGTTCATGTGGAGCACATTAGAGTTGTTCAAATAGGATGTAAATAAGACATGTCAGCACAACCAGCGCTGAACATGTATAGCTACATTTTATTTTGCCAATAGGAAATGTGGATTAGATAATTTGGATTAAACACAAACCAAAGGAAATTTTCACTCATCTCTGCTAATATTGCATTTTTGATCAACTGAAAACCATGTAGAATGTGTTTCCATTACCTTATATGTTAGCTGACTGAACAATATATCCACAAACTGAGAAACATTGATATCATGCTGTCATATTAAAATATTTATTATGGTAAAACATTAATCTAGTTAATTTTATAGTAAATTAGTTGTATTAGAATATGATGATGGGATTAAAGGGAATATTTATTTTTCTATTTGCAGCAGGGGGCTAGGGCCAATGTTTAGAAACATATTGGCTTCTATCTACAATCTTTTAAGAAGCATGCCAGATTTACATATAGAAATATATTTTAATTAAAGCATAGTTTAAAATAATATATACAAAGGGTCAACAGCATTAACAATTTCATAGCTCAGTCTCTACAATATATTTAATACCCTTTTTCAGGAAGGAATTAATATGAGAAACAAATCCTTTTTATGAGATGAAAGCTACTTCCAAATGCAAAGGATACTGTTAATGAGTGAGTGAAAAGGATGCTTCACTTACACATATTTATTTTATTTATTTATTTTATCAAGCATGCATTTGATATTATATATAAGTATTAGCATGATTATTAATACATGAAATAGTTACGAATAAAATGGAATATTAAGACAGGGACGGTAGGCACGTCAGTGTGCTTATGCATGCCCCTTCAGACCTCTTAGGAATGGGGTGAGGTCAACAATATACAGTCAGAGATTAAAAGTGTTTGGGGTTAGTGGAAGAAACCACAGAGTCAGGTAGAGAATTCCAGGTATTGACCACTCTTTGCTGAAGTCGTAATTGAGTTTTATGCAGTTTACCCTGAATTTATATCTATTGTGTCCTCATGTATTGTTGAGGTTGAAGCTGAAATAGTCATTGATGAGTAGGACATTGTAATGGATACTTTTATGTACTACACTTAGATTGAAGGAGGTGTAGTTCTAAGTTATCTAAGCCTAAAATTTCAAGTCTGGAGGCATAGGATATTCTGTTGCGAGTAGAGGAGTGGGGGACTCTTTTTGTGAATATTTCTGGACTCTCTTGATCGTATTAATGTCTGATATGCAGTGTGGATTCCAGACAGATGAACTGTCTTCAAGAATTGGCCTAGCAAATATTTTGATCTAGTTAGTAGTACAATATTACCAGAGAAAAAGTTCCACAGGATTAGGTTAACAACTCTTAATGCTTTTTTGGCAATGTTGTTACAGTGGGCTCTAGTACTTAGATCATCAGAGATGAGAACTCCAAGGTCCTTGACAGAGTGAGGGTCATCTACAAGGTCTTGTCCGTCCAGCTTGGATTTTATTTTCTGATTTTTCTTGCCAATATGTAAGACAGAGCATTTGTTTGTTGAGATTTGAAGTTGTCACTTGTTTGACTATTCTGACACATAGTCAAGGTCTTTTTAAAGTGTAGCAGCATTGTCGCTAGTGTTAAATAGTTTACATCATCCGTGAAAAGAACATAGTTGCTTTTAATATGATCACAAAAGTAATTTATGTAAAGAATAAAGAGAGTTGATCCTAGAATGCTGCCTTGGGGTCACCACTGTTAACAGGTATGGGATTTGATAGGACATTCCCTATTTTGACAATTTGTTGCCTATTTAACAGGAATGCAACTATCCAATTATGTAGGTGTCCGGAGATGCCATAAGATTTTCGTTTTAGAAGTAGTTTGTTGTGTGTACCACTGAATCAAAGGCTTTATAGAAGTCTATGTAAATTGCATCTATTGCTTTGCTTTGATCAAAGTCTATTGCTTTGCTCTGTGTAGTCCATACATTTTTGCAGTATAGGTGTTGCAGATATAATAATTGGTGCATTCAGTCTTCATCTGGTGACATTAGTTTTGTAGCAGCTTTTAAAGTTGGCTACGTATCTTGTTTTCTTTTTTCACCAAAGAGATTTCCTTTTAGATTGGAGCTTCTTTATTGTTATGGGTAATTTCTTTTTTCTGGTTTTGGGGGTTATTAGCAATACGTATAGTTTGATGGCTCTTTTGACTTTAAATAAAAAATGTCGTAAAGGTCTTCGGCAATATTGTAGTCAGTAATCTCTTATATTTAAAATCTCTTATATATAAAAGTAATCTTATATATAAAATGTATCTCTTATATTTCTGCACATGTCTATTTCTTCTGCAGATACTTCCCCCAATTGTATCTTTATCCCCACCATTATTTGGATAGTCCTTTGAAGCTACATTTGAGACTCATGTCAAGTCAGCCTGTCCATTTGGATGTCAACATTGAAAGCAACTTGGGAAAATGTAAAAAAAAGCACTGGCAAAAGCAGCACAAAGCTATAAAAAAACCAGGCAGACAAACACTGGGCCCCGCAAATGCCATTCCAGGTGGGGAGAAAGGTCTACCCATCCACCAAGTACTTGAGGTTAAGTCTCCCTAGTAAGAAGTTGGGGCCAAAGTTCATGGGACCTTTCCCCATAGTAAAGGTCATCAACCCAGTCACAGTGCAACTGAAGTTGTCCTGACTGTTAGGGAAAATACACCCAATATTCCATACTAGCCTCTTAAAACCTGTGGTAGGATCAACCCTGAGGCCACCATCTCATGAATCCCCAGACCCCATGGTCACAGGAAGCCAAACCCAGTATGAGGGGCAGCGAATCTTCGATTCAAGGTGGCACAGGAGACAACTCCAATATCTAATCAAGTGGAAGGGGTACCCTTTATCAGAAGCATCTTCTGTAAAGTGTGCGAAAGTCCAAGCTGATTGCCTTGTGACAAGGTTCCATGCAGAAAACCCAACCAAACCTGGGGCGGGGGTGTGTGTGTCACAACCCTAAATTTGTTTTCTTTTTGTGTTGTACAGGTCACCTTCAGGAAGTGAGGGGAGCTGAATGTAAACTAAAAAGATACTCCTTTGGTCTTTTTAGCTGGCAGAAAAAGGGAGAGGGGGAAAACAGGCATTCTTGAAATGCCGAGATAATCCTCTCGGCAGCCCAAAGTTGTCAGAGCATAAGAAAGTTATGTTGTGGTTAGCCGGCAGCAGGTGCAGATGGCTGAGGAGAGTGAGAACTTAGATGAGGAGCCAGGACCATTAGGGAATGGAGCACTGCCTTCAGAGATTTTGAGGCCTGGCAAGCGATGAGGAGGTTCCTGAGGAACCTGTGCCAAGTGCATGTGCGCACAGGGTTGCTCATAGGAAAGAGCAGCTGCAGCAGCACGTGTGACTCAAGAACAAGGCTGCAAGGTAATGAACCCTCCTTCAAGAAGATAAAAGCCAGTTGTGAATCAGACATTCTTTGTAGGAAACAACAAACTCCCGGTGTGAAAAAGTCATATTTCCCCAATAGGTTTGCATGTTTAGATTTCTGAAACCAAAGACCACCCAATAACTGTACTATTGCAATTCCAAAAACTGGGCTATTTATAGATTGTTGATAATCTGAAATAATATATAGGAAAATCTTAATTCTATTGTTTTGCCTTTTTAAAAATTAGTAGTTATGTAAAACAATTAATTTAGGCTATAGGTCAGCAATAGATGAATGATACCCACAGCCCTTTTATTTGGAATGGGCAGAGAAGAAAGGAGGAAAATATTTTTTCTTACAAAAGTTTTTGGTTTTCTTTAAATTAAGCAGAGAACATTTTTCTCCATTATGTTCAGACTACCATAACTCCAAGTCCAATATTATTTATTAACATAACTAATATATTAATCAAGTTTTGTCTGAGCTTATTTTTACATCCAGTCTCTGACAGCTTCAGTATTAGCTCAGATATCTTTTGGCCCGAGACAATCTACAGATGGACATCATTAGTATGCTGACATTTTACCCTACATTTGTATATAACTTATTCAAAAGATTTCTCATATATATTAAATATCATAGTGCAGTTACTGTTAGGGATAACATTGTTCACCCTAACTGTTTTAGGTGAAATACTAACTATAAATCATAGTTAGTGTATGCAGCTTTAACTGTAAAATAGCAACTGTGGGTGTGGTTATGAAAACCATATAAAAGTAGCAAGGCTACAGCTTGCTCTCTCTCTCTCTGGCTTTGATGATCCCTGATTACTGCTTGGAAGCAAGACTGCATTGCTCGAACGGTAGAAACAACAACGGACTGATTTATTTGAACTGACAATAGGATATTCTACATGGATTTTGCTAACTGAATATCCCTGAATGGACTGACTACATGGTAAATGAATATAGGACTGTTTTTGACTATGCTATAAACTTATACTGGAATAAAATATATTCTTGATAGCATAAGCGTATCTGTTATTTTTACTGTATGTTAATAAACATACAAGCTTA
>BLBF01000019.1:15788597-15806009 GCA_015471245.1 Laticauda colubrina | reverse complement strand
AAGCAGAATGGACGCAGAACGGATGCAGAACGGATGCAGAATGGATGAATTGGATACATTTTCCACGCAAAAGTTTTGAGCAGCTCAAAACTTTCTGAGCAGATGAAACGTCCATAAACGGATGCTAGACGGATAGAGAGGAAGCAAAATTGAGGCAGTGAGTACATCGCGTTAACCAATGGATGGCAAGCTTTTTTGTCCATTTTACATCCTCTTTGCATCCGTTGGTGCAGTGTGACATGGGCTTTATAATGTATGTATGATATCTCCAATAGCTCCTTCTCAGTGGATAAAGCCTTCCATGTTTCAAAAGTGCATATATTTGGTTTCAAGTAGCCTTCCTTCTTCATGGCCAATATTGTTTTTCTAAAATTTCAAGGCAGAACTGGGTAATCTTTGCAACAGATTACAGAGAATAAATCCAATGTTAGATACCTGGTTTTAGGGAAGTTTATACAAGGATAGCTTTTATAATTAAAAATGGATTCATCTATTTCCTACTGGGCTTTTTGGGGTGGGTGCACTGGTTCTGTGGACATACTACTGGCTTGGTGGGCATAGCATGGCTCAGTGGACATGGCTTGGGCATGGCAGGTGAAGAATACTGTAAAATTCCCTCCCCACCCCACTAGTCGGTTCTCTGAACTACTCAAAATTTCTGCTACCAGTTCTCCAGAAATTGTCAGAACCTGCTGAATACCACCTCTGGATGGGTGGGTGGGTGGAAAATTGGATAAAATGATATAATTCAGAGAGTATAATACTTGCTAACATGAGAAATATATATATATATATATATAACTAGATATCTCTTCCTATATTCCTTTAGACAGAAGAGATGCTGTTCTCATTTTGGTTGAGAGCAAAAACTGTCTCACTGGGCTGGACTAGATAGTTTCCCATTATACTTGCAAACAGGAAGTTATTTGAGTTCTGTCCCCTCTGAACTAACAACTAGGAAAAAATAGCCACGGAACTTGTCTCATGTTACTCGAAGAGAAACAATAAAAGCACTATGACCAGTGGTGTGATTCATTTTTTTTTTACTACTGGTTCTGTGGGTGTGGCTTGGTTGGTGTGGCAGGGGAAGGATACTGTAAAATTTCCAGTCAGATGTGGTATCTGCCGGTTCTACAAACTACTCAAAATTTCCACTACCGGTTCTCCAGAACTGATCAGAACTTGCTGAATACCACCTCTGACTATGACTAGCAGCAAGAAAGAACACTCTGATACAATTATTCCCTAATTGCAGTTTATAACCTTCAGACACGAAATCCCATGGCTTTCTCTATATTTTTTCCTATACTCTGGAATTTATCTTAAAAGTTGATAATATAATGTCTGATCTATTTTAAAATATATTTTATTTATACATTTTTCTTTATTAAACATAAAAACTCAATATCTACATGAACAGCATGTTGTCTGAGTACAATTAGTTTTGAAAAACAAACAGCAATAGTAATAATAATATACATATCATTAATAATAGTAACATAGTAATAGTAATATTAGCTTATCCATACTAGTAAGCCTTCATTATATAATTAATCATTCTCTTAAACTTTTAAGTTTCTAACCTCTGTTTCTGTTGGTTAATAATTGGTAAAACAAGTCCCATGTTAAAATATATCTGTTTCTTCCTTCTCCTTTATTTTAAGTGTTAATCTGTCTATCTCTGCACATTCTAATTTTTTTAAATTACACTTTCATCTCTAGGGATCTCTTCATTTTTCCACTGCTGTGCAAAAACAAATCATGGTGCTGTTCACACATGTAAAATTAGGTATGCATTCCCTTTATTGTACTGGTTAAATTTCTGGTAAAAATACCCAACAAAAATATTTCTGGTTTTAAATCAAAAAATTATCATTTTTTTCTCACCATGTATTTTTATTCAATTTTCTTTTATGCCTTTGGACATATCCACCATATATGATAGTATGAACCTGGTATCTGATTACATTTCCAACATTTGGCAGACATGTTTTCAAACATCTTTGTCAATATTGCTGGTGATAAGTGCCATCTATAAAACATTTTATATAGATTTTCTTCATAGGCAGTTGACATTGTTAATTTATAATTTCTATCCCACAGCTTCTCTCATTTATCTAACTCTATAGTATATCCAAAATTTTTGGTCCATACTATCATAGTTTCTTTCACTTGTTCTTCTTCCATTTTGATGATAGCTATACATTTTTTAAATTAGTTTTCATCTGTCCCTATCAGAATCTGATCTAATGCTGCTGGTTCTTTATAAAAACCATACATTTTTGATATAAGGGGACTAAAACACATGGGTATTTTAGGAGACATCATATTTAAGATGCTTTATTATTAATATGGGAGAAAATAAGAAAACAACACTAAAATACCAGTCTGGTTGTCAACTAATGAAGCATTTGCATATCCAGTTGTTTATAAAATGGAACAAACAGTTACATATGGTGAAATATTGAATGAAAAGAGTGAACTCAAATCTATGCAAGAGTTAGAGAAACAAGAAATAAAAATGAATTGGTTTTCATATGTGCAAATACATTCTAGATATGAGAAAGACTGTAAAACCAAAGGTTTCTATGATAAATTAACTGAACTAGATAAAAACTTGACCGAAAAGGTGATTAAAAACCTATATGGATATTTACGAGAGATCAAACTAGAAGAAGAACAAGTTAAAAAAACAATGATTGCTTGGGGAAAAAATTTTGGACATGGGATAGACTTAGAGAAATGGCAAAAATTAACATAATAGTAAGGATAAGATAATGTAATTGTTCTGTATAGAATGATATACTCCAAACTATGCAATCTGCTTGGTTAGAAAGAACAGTATTGGATTGGTTTCCAATCAGATTTTCAGATTGGAAAATTTTTAGCCAAGCTTGATTTAGCCCATATCAACAGCTTCCAGTAGACCCAATAACGGCCAAGGCACAGACAGTAGTAACTCACAGAGGGGCATTCAAATGTAACAGACTTCAATTTGGAGTGAGCGTTGCCCCAGGCGTTTTCCAAATCCTTATGGAATACCTATTAAATGGAATTAAAGGGGTCGTTCCATATTTTGATGACGTCCTAATTTCAGCTAAAAACACGACACAATTAGAGAGAAGACTGAAAGAGGTACTAACAATATTTAGAGAATCTGACTTGAAAGTCAGAAAAGAAAAATGCTGCTTAATGACTGATCGCGTCAAATTTTTGGGTTATTTAATTGACGGAGAGGGTATACACCCTACAGAAAAAAAAGTCAAGGCTATTAGAGACGCACCACAGCCAAAAAACAAAATGGAGTTGCAAGCATTTTTGGGTCTAATAAACTTCTATAACGTATTCCTCCCTCACAAAGCAACAATAGCAGAACCATTACATCGTTTATTGGATTAGAAAACTAGTTGGACTTGGGGGCATAGAGAACAAAAAGCATTCCAAGGCATAAAAAATCTGTTAACCTCAGACATCATTCTTATTCAGTTTAGTAACACACTTCCATTGACCATCACCTGTGACGCCTCACTGTTTGGAGTTGGTGCCATCCTGAGCCACCAACTGCCTGACAGGAGAGAGGCACCCGTCACCTTTTACTCAAAAACACTTTCTAAAGCAGAACGCAACTATAGTCAACTAGACAGAGAAGCCCTGGAAATTGTTGCCGGAGTTAAACGTTTTCACGAGTACCTCTATGGGAGAACATTTTCCATTGTGACTGATCATAAACTGCTACTAGGAATTTTGGCGGGAAACAATCCCACACCGAACATTTTATCTCCCCGAATGACCCGATGGTCAGAATTCCTAGTTGCGTACTCATACATATTAATACATCAACCTGGAAAACAGATCTCCCATGCTGACGCATTAAGTCGAACACCACTACCAATGACAGAGGACGAGCCGGCGCCAACAATTACCACCCTGCAAATAGAAGCCTGCCCTGAACTGCCAATATCTGCAAATGATGTCACCAGAGCCACCGCTAAAGACCCAATGACTGCCCACATTTTAAATTGGGTAGGTAAAGGCTGGCCGGAAAACCAAAAAACTGAAAACTTTAAAACTTTCAGGACCAGACAGACTGAACTGTCAATACAAAAGGGGTTATTGTGGGGTGATCGGGTAGAGTGGTAATTCCCTCCAGATTACAAACTAAAGTGTTGGGCATGCTTCATGAAGGCCACCCAGGCATCATGAAAATGAAAAGCCTGGCTAGGAGCTATGTCTGGGGGCCTGGTTTAGACAGAGATATTGAGTACTGGGTTGCTACATGCAATAAATGCCAGAAAACCAGGCCATCACCACCACAAGCACCTATAAGGGACTGGGAGACCCCACAAGGCCCCTGGTCTCGAATCCATATTGACTTTGCGGGTCCTACTAAGGGGCATACATTTTTGATTGTTGTAGATGCATATTCAAATTGGTTGGAAGTCACAGTAATGTCATCTACAACAACCGACTCTGTTATCAAGCAACTAAACAAACTATTCGCAACCCATGGGTTGCCAGACGTCCTAGTGTCCGACAATGGGCCACAACTAACCGCTATACAATTTGAACAGTACCTAGCCTCTTTAGGTATATGCCATGCACTTACCGCGCCAGCCCACCCAGCGGCAAATGGTAGGGCTGAGAGAATGGTCAGGTTTACCAAGGAGGGTTTGGGAAAAATGGACCCAGGGGATGTCCAGGATAAATTGAACTGTTTACTCACCCTCCAACATATCACCCCCAGTATTGTAACTAACAAGAGCCCAGCAGAATTGTTAATGGGGAGGAAACTTAGATCACATTTGGATAGGTTACATCCAAACTACACTTTTGAGAAACTCCCTGACTCCTCCAGCCATTTCCACACGTTTGAAATCGGCAACCTAGTCTACGTGAAAATTTTTACTGGGGACCGTCTCTGGCTTCCAGCCACAATCACACAAATAACAGGCCCCCGATCCTATCATCTAATCATAGACGATGGCAGGGAATGGAAGCAGCACATAAACCACCTTCGTTCCCAAAATGTCGAGCGAAATACGACTGCACAACCTCAAACAATAAAAAACGATGAAAACAAAACCAAAGAGCGGGGGGGAATACAAGAAAATAATACTGAAGGGAATAAGGAACTGTTAAAAATAAACCCAGAACATCTAACCAATCAAAAAGAGCAAAAAGAACACTTACGGTTAGATGAAACTGGCAGAAATAATCCACATGAAGAGGAACCCGTCCTGGAAGGGGCCAGCAAAGCCAGCTCAACCTGCCCGGGAAAGCCAGGAAGGAGTGGCAAAACCACCGGCCTGAGCAACTCAAGTGGTAGCAACCTTGCTGACTCAGCCTACCAGACGGTTCCATGGAGAAGAGCCAGAGAGACAGCGATCCCATCCGAACCGCTCGAAGTCTCCAGCTAAAATGAATCACGCAAGTCAAGTAGAGTCAGAAGAAGCTCCACCTACCTGCATGACTACGTCACCCAAGTAGGACTAAATTAAGGGGGGAGGGGTGTTCTGTATAGAATGGTATACTCCAAACTATGCAATCTGATTGATTAGAAAGAACAGTATTGGATTGGTTCATTGGGAACCAATCCAAAAGAGCCGCTGAAAGGCGGCAAAGTCAAATAGCTGCCATTGGCTACAAGCCGGCAGGCAAGCCTGTATAAAAAGGCTGCCACAGCTTCAGCCAAACTGTTCCATTAATGTTGGCTTAACTTAATAAAGACTTTGTTGTTGGAACCCGGTCTACCTCGCGTTTTTCCGGATGGAACAGTAATGATATATTATTATGGAATATAATAACTACAATGGAATGTATGATATTATAAATTAGAATTTTTAAAAGTTAAGTTTTTGCTCGCAAAGGAGGATGTGAATCTATAATTATAGTCCAATAAGGAGACAATAATAAAAATAAAAAAATAACAATAATAACAATGTGATATGATTATATAATATGAAATTCTATTTGAACTAAGAGATAGGATTGTTGATATTGTGCACAAAAAGATATGTACCTGGATACACACTGGATGAGATGGAAAGATGGTTTTATTTATTTGTTTTATGTTTGTATTTGTAAATGTTTATTGTTAAAATAAATAAAATTTGGAAAAAAACATACATTTTTACATCTTTCTCATATCTTGATATTTGCATATGCGGCTACCATGCTAAATCAATCCATTTATTTTTCAACTCTTCATTAATTTTAAGTTCCCCCTTTTCATTCAAAATATCTTTATATCTTGTAATTTTTTCCAAGTTAACAACATTTGGATGTATCAATGCCTCCATCATGGATGTGAGGTGGAAGCAGATAGAAAACCACCAAAAGATTCATTGATCCAAGGAAAACAAGGTTTTATTCACGTGTCTGCAGAGACGGGTTCCCTCAGGCATTGAAGGAACACAGAGCAAAATTCAGGCAGCATTTTTATACCCTAACTGTCCGCCCCCTCGTACGAGGGCTTGGCTCACATTTTTTCTGTTTTCAAATTGACACATATATTTCGAAGGTTCATACTAGCTCCCTATCTAGCAAAAGCAGTTACACGGTTTCTGACATTGCAGCACTATATTACAATTCTCCATTGTTCTAGCCTTATCTTGTTTTTTTCTCTTGTGCGCAAACTGGAACACTTTCTTATTTAGCAGAGCTACTGAGTTTGAGACACACTTCCTTATTCAGTTCAATGGGCCATCCAACATGACTTCGGTTCTGCTCACAATGAGAACCAGATTTGTATTTTCATATAATTTTTTTTTTTTTTTTCCCCCCCCCCCCCCCCATACTAACAGCAAAGCATTTCTAACATAATGTCTTTGGAAATATTTATGTATTTGTTTTTTCCATACCATACAAAGACATTCCACCCCAATTGAAGATCATGTCCCTCCAAAATTAATAATTTTTAATTATTATTATTTTTTTTAAAAAAGCTGGGCTTGCAATTGACTTGAAACAACTGAGTTCCAGGTCCTTCCTCCTTCTGCTCCTTTTGCTATGCCTACTTCTGCCTCCTCCTCCTTTTCCTCCTCCTGCTTCCTGTTTCTCCTGCTACCTCTTCTTCCTTCTTCTTCCCCACTTTCCTCCTCTCCTTCTCCCAGCATTGCAACTGGACTTGCGTTCCCATCCTGCACCTCTCCAAGTTTATAAGACAAACACACAGCAGCCCAATTTACAACCAAATGCTTTCCTAAAGCCTTGTTGGAGGGAAAGAAGGTATGTGTGTGTGTGGGAATGTCACCTTAAGTGCAGGGTCTCCAAGGGAATCCCTCTCTAGTTTGCACCAAGACTGCTGAGTGCTGACAGAGTATCTTTCTCTGTGTGTCTTTGTCTCTGCCTCTCCCCCTTCCCCCTCCTTCTCTCTTTTGAATGGTTTTGTCAGCACTTCCTCAAGGTGCTGGATCTTTGATTTATTTTGCTGGAAGGGTGAATAAGAATTGTCTCTTCCTCCCCTCCCTTTCTTCCCACACTCTTAGAAGAAAGTCACAGGTCTAATCTGGGAGAGAATCTCTGTGCTGAACCATTGAAAAATGCAGAAGATGGTCATTTATTCTCTATCTGCTTTCCCAGGTCTTTGATTGGGGTCTCTGTGTCTTCTAATTTTCTTCCAGAGCAGAATAAAAAAGGCTCTTCCTGTGAAGGCTTTTCCAGTTCTTTATTCTGATTTTCTCCAGGAGCAAAATAAAGCCCTTTATAGTGAAGTCTTCCCTGTGTGTTTATTCTGATTTTGTCCTGGACTGGAGCAAAATCATCTGGTGATTTAAGTAACTTTGATACTTTAAGTAACAATCCCACACTTATTTTACTCTATGCATGGCCCACCCACTATTTAATTTATACTTCTGTTTGTGCTTCTTTCCCAAACTGTATACTTTTCTCCCTCTCCCCCTTCTCTCTCTCTCTCTGTCTCTCTGTCTGTCTGTCTCTCTCTCTCTTTCTCTCTCTCTCACACACACACACAAACACACAGACACACACACACACACAAACACACACAGAAGCCCATGGTAAATTGTCTACCAGTTCCTGGTGCCAGAATGTTTGGGGACTTCTGAATTAGACCATGCAGGAGAGCCCTTTCAAGGATTATATATTAATAGAAAAGTAACTAACTTAGCTCTGATCCTAAACCAGGGGTCCCCAAGCTTAGCAACTTTAAGAATTTTGGACTTCAACTCCCAGAATTCCTCAGCCAGCTCTGCTGAGGGTTCTATCCCTGTATGGGCCACCTCTCTCAAAGCCCTGAGGATCAGAACCATAGTTACTTACAAGTTACATTCCACATCAGACGTAGTGATGAAGGTTTATTGTCAGCGGTGGCTACAGTCAGACAACAGGATTGAAATGGGGAAAATAGAAACAATGTCCTCACAAAAACAGCCTTACAGAGTAACAATTCCTCTCCCCCTTTATGCATACCCATGTTATTATTACATCATAAACTGCATATCCTCCCACCACCCATCTTCCAGACACTCCCTGTAATTACCCAAGGTAGTTGCTGATGCAATCTTAGACAGAAGGATCTCAGCTCCAATCAGACTATTGCCAGTGCTGCACGTCATTATGTCAGCCCCACCCTTTCCTATGATGAGCCCCTGAAGCTCTAACAGCGATTACAATCTTACAGGCATCATCATTGAAGCCCCAGAGACAATCATCCTGTCTTCCTCCCATCCTTAAAGGCCCAACAAAGCCATGAGCAGCTGTTGCTGTAGCTTCTGTCCATGGCATTGTGGTGAACCATGTCATCACCAATTGCCTGCAGAGCCTTCTAATGCCACCTGCAGTCCTCTACCACACAGCCAGCCCCTCGGAAGATGCCACCATGGTCAGCAGGGTGACTGCTGGTGCTGGATGAGGAGAGGCGTCAAGTGCTACTGATCAACTGTGCTACCGAGGGGTAAGAGGCTCGTCATGTGGACCCCCTTCACCAGGTTTCTGCCTTGTGTACCATCCCAGCATGTTTCAAGGCATGCCTCACAGTCTCCCAAATGCTTTGTATCATCTTCACTCATTCACTCAACGATCCCTGCACCTATGGTGGTTGTGGCAATTCCAGTATTGGCTGAAAGTCTATTCCATGTACCACCCAAAAGGGAGTGTAACCAGTACTGTTGAGGTAGTTCCCTGTTAGGAGAATGAGCACAAACAGGGAGACGTATTTTGAGAGAAGTGTTTGAATAATACATGCACAGTATACAGATACACTGTACAGTAAATGTAGGTTTTTACTTCCAGAAAGGTTTAAGCAAAGTTCAAAATAAGCAGTCCAAAAGTCATTCATAAGTTAATCAATCAGTTTTTCAACCCAGGGATAATCCACATATCTAATGTCAAAAACAGTTCAGTATCAGACTTATATTAAATTCCAGTAATTTCAGTCAATCAGAAGAAATGGAGCAACAGCAATACTTTCCAACAGAAGGAAACAAAGATACACTCTCTTCTGAGATTCAGATTCAAACAATCCAGGTTTCTGGCTCCATCTTATGGCCGTTTGAGAAACCACACACAATTGCATGCTCTTGCATTCCCTTAAAGAGACAATATTAAAATGTCTATCCTGGTTTATATATTTCTAACCCAAATACCTGTTAGGTGACTTATATTCCTAACACTCTCCCCTTTTGGGTAAGATAATATATATAACCTTACATTCTAAGTCCATAATCTTCACAGCTAGATTTATGCTTTATGGAGCCTTGGGCCTTTGTAAACTGATCTGCTATATTGGTTTCAGACATACAGTATTCCAGCTTAATCATCTTATTTTGCACACATTGTCTCACATTTAAATATATTAAATCTGTATGTTTCGTTCTTGTTTTAACAGCAGTATTTGAAGCCATCTGTATTGCTGATTGATTATCTTCATAAACTACAATAGGATCTTTTACATCAATTCCCATCTCAATTAATAATTGCTTGTACAAAACTAAATCTGTACATAATAAAGACAAACATGAGAATTCAGCCTCCATTGTTGACAAACTTAGATGTTTCTGTCTAATAGATCTCCATCCAATCAATGCTTTTCCCAATAATACAGCAGTATCTGATGTAGATTTTCGTGTATTTATGTCTGTAGCAAAACTTGCATCAGCATATGCAGTTAAATTCAATTCATCTTTTGGCTCCAAATACAATGCATAATGCATTGTCTGTTTCAGATATCTTAACACACGTTCAGCAGCTTGCCCGTGCCTTTCAGTTGGCTCAGTATTAAATCTCACTAATTGATTAACACCGTATGCAATATCTGGCCTTGACCAATTACTGAGATAAGATAAACTACCAGTCAAGAACTGAAAAATGTTCTTATCAAAAATAGGACTTTGAACATCACGATGGCTAAACTCCTGGCTCATTGGTGTTTTAGCCGGCTTACAAAGTTCCATTTTATAACTTTTTAGTAATTGGTTAATTTTATCTGCCTGTGAGATTTTGTATCCTCCCCTAGTTCTATCTATCTTTAAACCAAGATAATGTTTGATTTCTCCTAACTGTTTTATCTTAAATTTCTGTTCCAATAATGAAATTATCTCAGTAGCTTCTTGTTCAGTTTTGGTGTTTAATGCTATGTCATCAGTTAACAATAGCAACAATGAAATCATACCATTACTTTCTCTTTTAAATAAACATGGATCAGCCATGCCAGCTACAAAACCTATCTTAGTTAATTCTTTAACTATATATTGGTTCCACTCATATCTAGATTGCTTCAAACCATAAAGACTCTTTTTCAATTTCCAGCAATCATTATTATCAGTATTATCATCTTTGAGACCCAAAGGTTTCTTTAAATATATAGTGTGTTGCAACGGTATATGCAGATAAGCTGTCTCTACATCCAAATGATTTGCAATATATTTCTCCTTAGCTGCCCACACTAAATGCTGCCCTTAATGTAGTAGCCTTCAGACTAGGTTCATCATAGTCATTTGCTGTCTGATTGAACCCTTGTGCTACTAACCTGGCTTTATGGGTAACAATCCCATCCACACCTGTTTTCAGTTTATATATCCATTTACATCCTATGGCAAGTTTACCTGGTGATAACTTAACATTTTCATGTACCTCCAATCTTTTTAATGATTCCAGTTCCTTATCCATTGTTTTCTGCCAAGCATCCTGATCCTTAGCAGGATACAGTTTTAGTTCACTACAATTACTTGGAATTGTATTCACTTGGCATACAACACTAGCCTGATATCTATCAGGTGGTCGTGTTACTCGGGTTGAACGTCTTGGTAATACAGGGCTTGCTGGTGGACTTTCTTGTGTCACCTGCTCCTGTTCTATTTCTTCCTGTGCCTGTTCTACTACTTCCTCCTGTCCTTCCTCTTTAATGGCTATTTGTTGTTTACTGATTTCATCTTTAGGGACTATTTGGGTGTCAATAATAATATCATTGCTGAATTCCTCTTCCAGTTTATCCCACCCAACGTGCTCAAGAAACTTTGCAGTAGCACAACAATAAACATGAGCTGTGTCTCGATCCCAGAATCTAAATACTCTATGGTTGGTCTCATAACCCACAAAAAATAACTTCTTAGTTCTATGTTGCCCTTTCAGTCTTACTTGTGAGGGAATAAGCACCCATGTTGGAGCTCCAAATGCGTGTAGGTAACTTAAATTTGGTTTTTTGCCATGCCAACAAGTTAATGCTAATTCTTCAGTTGTTGTATTTACTACATTGTTTAAAACATGGTTACTACACATTATGGCTTCATCCCACAGTGTTTCAGGTAAACCTGAATCATATAACATAGTGTGAGCCATGGCTTGTAATATTTGCCCTCTTCATTCTATAAATGAGTTATGTTGTGGTCTGTAAGATGCAGAAAGTTTATGCTCAACACCATCCAATTTCAAAATAGTTTGGAATCTTTTTTTTAACAAACTCAGCCCCATTATCAGTTACTAAAGTAATTACTTTACTTTTCATTTTTCTCTCAGCAAACCTTAGCCAGTAAAAGAAATGTTGGAATGTTTCTGTTTTGTTTTTCATAAGATAGCAGAAACCATATCGTGAGTAATGATCCATAATACTCAAAATATAACAGGCACCTCCTAAACTTGGTTTCTTATGACAAATTATGTCAGCAAAAACAACCTCTAAAGGTTCTTTGGTCTTTAACCCATTTAGTCTGTTTGCTTGGGTAACCTTACTCTTTTCTTGACTACAAGCATTACAGTGTAAATACTTGCGACAGGGTTTCAATTTTACTCCCTCTGACAATTGAACAGTTTGTTTGAGCATTTTGAAATTAATATGCCCTAGACATCTATGCAGTAAATGTATACATTCATCATGTGGTTAACTTTGTTATAAACTGAGTTAGCCATCTTCAACTGATCATCATGTATTACATATGAATCATTTTTTAAAGTAGCAGTAACCCTTTTACCCTCTTTCTCTATTATACAGTTATCTCCACTAAAGGTTATTACATAACCAAGATTAACTAAAGCCCTTACTGATAACAAATTAAATTTCAGTTTAGGTACATATAACTTAATTAAATGTTCGTTTATACAAGAACAATATGCAGTACCTTCACTTGATGCTTTAATCTTCCATCCATTTGCCAATGATACATGTTGTTTACTTGTGGACATCTTTACAAACTTTTTTCTATCTTTAGTAATGCACTGCGATGCTCCACTATCAAAAACCCACAAATCATGGTTTACAGTTGAATTGCTAGACATAGCTAAACTAACATTCTTCTTAGCCTTCTGGTGTTTACTAATATTCTATTGTTTTCCCTTCTTACAGAATCTAGTTATATGTTCCCTAGCCCCACAAGAAAAACATTTCCTAACAGTATAGGCAGTTGAAGACAAATTCTCTTCTTGTGGTTGTTCCTTTCTCAGTTGGTCTCTATCCAGCCGTCTTCTTGCTTCTTCTAACAACCTTCCAGTTATCTCAGTCAATGTCAGTTTATCTCTGGGCAAGACTTCCAGTGAAGATACATAATCATCATAACTTTCATCCAATGAGGAAAGAATGATGTAAACTTGATGCAGCCCTGGAAATATTAGTTCTTTTTTATGCAGCTCTTGAAAAGTTCTTTTCATGAAGTTTAAATGAGCTAACATATCTCCACCTTTCAGAAGACTTGCTCTAAATGGTTTACATGTAAGATGTATATGTGCACCTACATTGTCACGAACATAAATCTTCTTCAAATTCTCCCAACACCTAGCAGCAGACTCTTCTCCATGAATATGGACTAGCTACTGGTCACTCAGTGTTAGTCCAATTATACAAAGAGCTTGTTCATTGTTCTGTTTAAAGTCAGCAATTTTCTTGGCATCATCCTCATTTTCTGGATCCCAAGCATTTACATCTGGTGGGTCTTGAACTACATTCCCTAAATCTTCTCTACGCAGAAGTAGACTGCATTTCATAGACCAGGAAACATAGTTTGTTCCATCCAACCAGGTTATCAGTGATAGACTTGCTGAAGTGACTTGTGCCATCTTTATCAGAATAGTAAACTACAATTAAACAGTAAACAGCTGTCTGTATACAGTACCATGTATTCACACTAACTCTCAGTTATCTAAGCCTGGTATGGCATGGGCCCATAACCAGTGTTGAGGTAATTCCCCGTTAAGAGAATGAGCGCGTACAGGGAGACGTATTTTGAGAGAAGTGTTTGAATAATACACACGTACACAGATACACTGTACAGTAAATGTAGGTTTTTACTTCCAGAAAAGTTTAAGCAAAGTCCAAAATAAGCAGTCCAAAAGTCATTCACAGATTAATCAATCAGTTTTTCAATCCAGGGATAATACAAATATCAAAGTCTAATGTCAAAAAAAGTTCAGTATCAGACTTACATTAAATTCTAGTAATATCAGTCAATTAGAAGAAATGGAGCAATGGCAATACTTTCCAACAGAAGGAAACAAAGATACACTCTCTTCTGAGACTCAGATTCAAACAATCCAGATTTCTGGCTCCATCTTATGGCCATTTGAGAAACCACATCCAATTGCATGCTCTTGCATTCCCTTAAAGAGACAATATTAAAATGTCTATCCTGGTTTATATATTTCTAACCCAAATACCTGTTAGGTGACTTATATTCCTAACAAGTACTCTGGTGGACAGCATTATTTTTGGCCACCTCTGCAAATGAGAGAAGACTGGCCCAGTCCATTTGCTGACAGGAAACATAGATTCTTACATATTTCTCTATTGCAGCATTGGATCGTTCTGCCGCCCATTGGCGCTGGGGTGGTACTTTGTACTGAATCCCTGTGTGGACCCAATCAATTGCAAAAACATCCTCAAAAATTTCGCTGTAAATTGAACCCCTCTGTCTGATGTGATTCATTTTGGAACTCCGTGCAACCGGTAGATGTAAGTAATAAAGAGATGGGTTAAACGTTTTGCAGATGGTAGTCCTTCACACAGAATGAAGTGGGCTTGTTTGAAGAACAAGTTGATTACTGTCCATATTACTGTGTATCCTGCACTATTGGGTAAGTCCGCTATGAAGTCCATGGCTATTTCTTGCTATGGCCTCTCTGGATCAGTAACCCTTTGTAACAAGCCTCATGGTTTTTCAGGTTTTGGTTTAGCAGCAGCACACCCAGCACACCCTTTTATATATTCTTCTACATCAGATTTCATCCTTGGCCACCAGAACTGTTTTTTTTTTTTTTTTTTTTTACTAAGTGGAGGGTTTTAAGGAATCTAAAGTGCCTTGCCGTTTTGACATCATGGCAACATTTCAGAACAAGTGACCTCACCTGCAATGATATGTACAGTTTATTGTTCCTCCACTAGACTCTATCCTGTTCTTCAAGAGGATTGAAGAATTCTTCAAGAGGATTCTAGAATTCTGTTTTAGCCATTCATCATCCTTCAATTCACATTCTAGGAGGCTGTTCCAGTAGATCTGAACTTGCTTAGCACTTCTACAAGTTGGAGGGATAATGGCCTGGATTATCTCCTCTCTCCTGCACTCATACTGAGGTAAACATGAGAGAGCATCTGCCAAAAAATTCCTTCCTGCAGGCACGTATTTCAACACAAAACAGAATCGACTAAAGTTCTGAGCCCATCTCTGCTGCTTTGGAGATAGTCTCCTCAGGGATTGCAATGCCTCCAGGTTTTTGTGGTCAGTCCACACTTCAAATGTTATGGGAAAGCCCTCCAGCAGATGACGCCATGCCATTAATGCCCAATGAATGGCAAATGCCTCTTTTCCCCATATAGCCCAATTCCGTTCTGCCTTGGATAGTTTACAGGAGGTGTAGGCACATGGCTTCAGTCTACCCTCCTCATCTTTTTGTAGTAATAGCCCCCTACTGCCATGTCACTAGCATCCACTTGCCCAATAAATGGGCTTGTTAAATTGGGGTGTTGTAGTACTGGTTCTTTGGTGAACAATATTTTTAAGTTATTAAACAACATTTGACAATCCTGCATCCAACTTATCAGATGACTTGGCTTCGGTTTGGAGGGGAGGTGTTTTGTCTGCAACTACTCGGTTAGAGGTAGTGCTACAGACCTGAATGATGGGATAAATTGTCCATAGAAATTAGCAACTTGTATGAGGGGTTTGCCAATCTAATATTGCTTTAATTTCCCTGGGTCCATTTCAATTCCCTTTCCCAAAATGCGATAGCCTAGATAATCTAAATTGATTTTGTGAAACTTGCATTTCGACAGTTTCACGTACAGCTTAGCTCTTAAAAGTTTTTGTAACTCTGTTCTAACCAACTGCACATGTTCTGTAATATTATTTTAGAATAAATTACAGTATTGTTCAGATATACCAATACCCTCCTGTATAGATGTTCGTGCAGTACTTGATTCATTAACTGCATAAATACCACTGGGAGCCCAAATGGCATAATCCGGAATTGATAACTTCATAAAGGGCAATTGAAGTGATCTTCTACTCATCACCAGGCTTAATTCTCACATGATAATAAGCCTCTTTAGGTCCGATTTCGTAAAAATGCTACCGGTAGCCAAAGTAGCCAACAGGTCCTTAATTAAGGATAGTGGGTACAAGTTATCCATGCACACAGCATTTAAGCCACAAAAATCAATGCATAGATGAAGGCTCCCATCCTTTTTCCTGAAAAAAAGAACAGCCTTGGGTTTGCGCTTGACCTGGCTTTATAAATCCTCTTGCTAGGTTTCTATTGATGTAACTCCATATTTCTTACATCTCCCCTGGAGTCATCGAGTACATTCATGGCTTTGGTAGATGAGCCTCTAAGAGTTGTTATTTCTGCCTCTGCCCTTTGTACTTGGAGCCATCTGCAAAATGTGAACGTAGAGCCTCCAATAATAGCCCAATGTCCACTAATTCAGGGGCTTTATCACCATATAAATCAGCTCCCCATTCTGAAGCATCACCCTCAAGGCCGTTAGTTATAGCCACTATCATCAGCCTTTGTGACGGGGAATATGCAGCATAAGTGTCCAGGTAACTGATCGTTTGACTCATAAACCATGATAGTCTGTCAGGATTCCTGTTGAAGGCAGTACCCCAGGAGCAGGGCCCCACTGTCACTGTGGTAGGCTCAGAGCAGGCCAGGAACTCTGAAGAGGCACCCCTCTTCTGGTTTCTTGGGTATCAAGTGGCCTGGCCATGCCACCACCGGGTGTCATTATTTCAGCCAAGGAGGAGTCTGGAGTATGCCTGGATTGAAGGCTGGTTCTTTTACCCAGTCCCTTAGCATCAACTGGAATCCCCCTTCCATTCCCCTCTGGTCCTGGTGAGTGCTGATGCTGGTTTCTCCAAACTGTTCCTTCAGGATGTCTAAAGTGCTGCTTTTTGCTGGAGTGGAATAACTCCCCTCACTCCATCCACTGATGCTCCTTCCACACCTGATCAGAGGGAAGCTGTGTCACCAGAGGGGTAGTCCGTTGCCCTTCTGATATACCTTGCTTCTTATTCGGGGCCCTTGTTGGCTGAGCCATCCCTTTGGCTGAACCATGGGTTGTGCTGCTTTCAGAGCCCCTGAGGGACTGTCCACTGCCTCTACTTCCAGCTCCACATCCCCCACCTTCTGTATCTTTTCTTCCTCCATGGCCTCCTCAGCCTCTGACACCGAAAGCTTCTCAAGCTCAGCCCCTTCTGCCATGCTTCCAAGTGCAATCATGTAACAAGGTTGTAATGGTAGAATTCTGGGAGTTGAAGTCCACAATCTTAAAGTTGCTAAGTCTGGAGACCTCTGTCCTTAATGCTAAAGCTGTTGCATATAAAAGAACAGATGAGATCTGATCAACTATCACAGCCACATTTTGGATCTGAGTGGAGGTCCTGGGAAAGATATCAGAATAACACTTAGAAGGGACCTTGGGGGGAACTGTTAAGCCTGGGTTCCCCAACCAGGGTTAGGTAGACAAGCTAA
>BLBF01000019.1:15718043-15738597 GCA_015471245.1 Laticauda colubrina | reverse complement strand
AAGGCATTATGTTGTGGCCTATATGGTGCAGACATTTTATGTTGAATACCTAACTGTCTTAGTCTGTTTTTAAATTTATGATTTGTAAATTCTGTACCATTATCTGTGATGAGAGTTACTAATTTCTTTTTAGTTTTTCTTTCAGCGAATTTTAGCCAATTAAATTATTTCACCTAAACCAGTTAGGGTAAGCAATGTTATCCCTAACACTAGATATTCCATGAATGTAACATTCTAGATATCCTTCTAGATATTCCATGAACTCAGTATTCTAATTCAATATATGCTAACTTTACATAACAAAGTATTGGGAAAAAATCTTTTGTGATCTCTAGATTTTGAATTATGTACTTAAAATATGGAATTTCTCAACTTTTGAACACTTTTGGCTTTATTGAGCTTGGGGTAAAACTGGGTGCATAATCTTATAAAATAGAAACAAAAGCTTACTCCTGTTTTTAAATAATAGAAATATAGTTGAATAATCTTTTTCAGATTTGAGAAGATGACATAGTACGTTGCTATATGATTTAATTAACATAGATTTCATGAAACATTAAACGATAATTTTCATTTATATTTATAACTATCCTCTGGTTGTATTTGGTTTTTATTACTTTTATTTTCAACAACTTTAAGAAATAAAATCACATTTACATATATATGTTTAAGAATTGCATTAGAAACTCCTAAAGCCCCTGTCATACTGCACCAACGGATGGAAAGAGGATGTAAAGTGGAGGAAAACACTTGTCATCCGTTGGTTAATGCGATGTATCCGTTCTGTACTCACTGCGTCCGTTTTTCATCCTCTCTATCCGTCCAGAATCCATTTATTGATGTTTCATCCGCTCAGAAAGTTTTGAACTGCTCAAAACTTTTGAGTGGAAAATGTATCCAATGCATCCGTTCTGCATCTGCTAGGCATCTGCTAGGCATCCGTTCTGCATCCATTATGCATCCGCTATATCCGCTAGGCATCCGTAATGCATCCGCGCAACTGGCATCCGCTCAGATGCAGGGAAGAAGCGGAATGGACGCAGAACGGATGCAGAACGGATGCAGCACGGAAACAAAGCATTTAAAACAGAAAAAATGAGTACGGACTGTACAACAATCTGATGGTGCAGCTCTGGAACGAAGACCCTCATGCATTCCAGAACTTCATGAGGATGCCACCAGCCATGTTTGATGAGGTTGTGCAGGTGCTGACACCCAGGTTTACCAAGGCAAAAACCAACTTCCGGTCCAGCCTGGACCCTGGGCTCAAGGTGGCACTCACTCTGCGCCACCTGGCCTCAGGGACCACCTACAGGAGCATGCAGTACGGCTGGAGGGTGCCACACAACACCATCAGCATTGTGGTCAGAGAAGTGGTGCAGGCCATCATCGAAGAAAACATGGAGGAGCTCCTCTAGTGCCCCACCACTGAAGAAGGCTGGAAGAAAGTTGCAGAGCAGTGGTATCAGAAGTAGAACTTCCCCCACACCGTTGGAGCCATAGATGGCAAGCACGTGCCCTGCAAAGCTCCAGCCAAGTCGGGGTCCACTTATTTCAACTACAAGGGCTTCTTCAGCATCGTCCTCTTCGCCATGGTCGATGCTGACTACAAGTTCATGTACATCGATGCTTCAGACAACGGGTCAGCTTCAGATGCCCAGGTATACAACGCCAGTGACCTCAAGGAGGGGCTGGAATGCAACCTCATCGTGGGCTTCCCAGATCCAGAATCCCTGCCCAACGACACGCAAGATGTGCCCTACTTCATCGTGGGGGATGATGCCTTCTCCCTCAGAACCTACCTCATGAAGCCCTACAGCTCCAGACTCCTCACCGTGAAGAGAGGATCTTCAACTACAGGCTGTCCAGGGCAAGGCGGGTCGTGGAGAACGCCTTTGGCATCCTGGCCAACAGATTCCAGGTACTTCTCACTACCATGCAGCATCGCCCAGAGACCATGAGGAGGATCGTGGAAGCTTGCTGCATTCTGCACAATCTCATGCACACCCGCTACCCGGTCTTGCAGAACAGGCTCGTGGACCTCCAACAAGGCAATGGGGACATGGAGCCTGGGGAATGGAGGCAAGGGTAAAACCTGATAGACACTGAGGATGTGCAAGGCCCCAACAGAGCCTCAAGTGAAGGGAAGAAGCAGCGCAACCTCCTGAAACACTGGTGCAACTCCCCAGTTGGAGCGGTGGATTGGCAAGACAGGATGATAGATGCTTAATGGATGCTTCCTTCAGCCTGTCTCATCACACGGATGAGATTGGGCCATGTATGTTGAGTGGCCCTACAATGATCAGGGCATTTAATAAAGAGTTGTGCTTGTGTTGACATGTGTGGATGATTATTACATTATTATTGGTAATAAAGGGCCAAAGGTGTGGCACCTGGGAGGGTGGACCATACAGTCCCACTATGCTTGCACTGGAGGTTTATCTATCCCACAGCTATTAGCCATTCCACAGGTATCCCTGCCCATACCACAGGTATCCCTGCCCATCCCATAGCTATTTCCCATCCCACAGGTATCCCTATCTTAACCCATCCCACAAGCATGCAAAGGCTTAAACCAATTCTAAAAGTTTCACCAAGACTTTATTAAAAAAAAAGAAATGAAGCAAGTGTGTGAATCAAAGATAAACTTTATTGAACAACAAGCTGTAAAAGAAAAATGATCCAAGTCAAGTGTCCAAATAAAGTCCACAGGTAGCCAGCCAGCCAGTCTCTGGCACTCCTCTTGGTCACTCGGAGGTGTGCCCAGTCTCAGGGGTGAAGGGTGCAGGTGCTGTGGAGGTGGCTGGTGCTGGAGTGCTGGTCTGAAGCCCCACTGGGGTGCCTGGCCCCAAGAGGACAACAGGTGATGGTATGTTGAGAAAGCTCTCGAACAGCTGGCTCAGACCCGTGATGTTGGAGGAGCAGTGTAGTGGGGCTGTCTGGTCTGCAGCTGGGTGAGGACTGGCGTTGGTAGTATCGGTGGCATGGGTGGCATCAGTGTCATGGGTGGCATCATTGGCATCAGTGGCATCAGTGTTGTGGGTGGCATCGTTGGTCTCGGTGGCATATGTGTCGTGGGTGGCATCGGTGGCATCAGTGGAACCGGTGGCAATGGTGTCATCCGATGACTCTGTGCCTGGACTGGGAAGGGCTGCTGCCTGTGCTGCTGGACCTCCTGGTAGCCATAGCCCTGGTAGGTGAAGGGCTGTGGAAAGCCTTGGAATGGGAGGGACATCACCTGGGGTGGAGGAGCAGACCTGGACTGCGTCGGAGCAGGTTCCTCTGGATCTGGAGGATTTGAAGCAGCTCGGTGATCCGGTCCTTCACCACCCGGTACTGGGGTTCTGCCATGTCCACGAGGGTCTGGTTGACATAGGTGAGGAAGGGCTTGTGGTTATAGGATGAGGAGTTGCTGTGGACCAGCTGAGAGAGTGGCTCTGCCCCTCCTGCTGTCTGGCTCTCTGCCTTTCTGTGGAGGTGGAGCTGGGGGTGGATGCGGGTAGGGCTGTGTTGGACGCGCCATCTCCTTTCTCCCACCACACCAGGGAGTCCTCAACTTGCTCCACCACGGTTACAACACCTATCCGCGGGTTCTCTGCCGTGGCACACTCCACAGAAACCTGCCTGGAGATAGGGACTGACTCTCGGCCAGAAGAGGACTGGCTCTCAGCAGGCTGCTGGAGAGAGAGGGTAGTGAGATGGGCTGCTGGTGCTCCTCGGTGGCAGATCTCATCCTCCAGGAAGCTGCACCTGGACATGACAAAGGTCTCTCTGTCCATCAGATTAACCGTGGCCTGGCCAGATTTCTTCAGGTGCAGCTTCCCTTACCAGGTGTGCATGTGCTTCCACCAGCCGAGGAGCACCTCTGAAGTGTAGCCCATAGTCTCCGCCTTCTCTCTCCAAGCAGCATGCTTCCGCTTGGTGTCCCTGTACAGCCGGTGTCCCTTCCACCACAGATAGTCATTCTCTCTCAGCCACTCCAGCACCTCTTCCTCGTGTTCCTCCTCAATGGAGTATTGCCGCCTCTCCCGTTGTCGCATATGCCTCTTCCTCCCTCTGGCAGGATCAGATGGGCCCTCATCAGAGGGGCTCCCAGGTAGTAGGGGCTGCTCCTCCACACCACCACCACCACCACCACCATCATCATCATCAGCAGCAGCAGCAGCAGCACCAGCAGGATCATCATCATCATCATCATCAGCAGCAGCAGCAGCACCAGCAGGATGATGATGATGATCATCATCATCATCATCAGCAGCAGCAGCAGCAGCAGCACCAGCACCAGCACCAGTACCAGCACCAGCACCAGCACCAGCAGCACCAGCACCAGCACCAGCACCAGCACCAGCAGGACCAGGATCAGCAGCAGCAGAGTAAGCACCAGCAGTGCCAGCAAGACCAGGAGCATGAGCAGGATGAGCAGGACGAGCAAGACCAGGAGCACAAGCAGGACGAGCAAGTCCAGGAGCACGAGCAGGACCAGCAGGACCAGCAGGACGAGGAGCAGCAGCAGCAGAGTAAGCACGAGCAGAAGCACCACCGCCAGGAGCAGCTTCAGCAGAGTAAGCAGCAGCAGAAGCACCACCGCCAGGAGCAGCACCAGCAGAGTAAGCACCAGCAGAAGCACCAGCACCAGGAGGAGCACCAGCAGAAGCTCGCACCAGAAGAGCGAGCCTGAGCAGCAGAAGCCCCAGCAGAAGCAGAGTCAGGGACAGGGGGCAGGAGGGTGGCCCTGTCCCTCTTGCCAGGGATGGCAGCAGGTTGCTGAGGCTTTCGCTTCTTCACCATGGTTGTTGGGTTGCTGGCTGCCAGGGAGGCTGGCAGGGAGGCTGGCAGGCACGAAGGCTGGTAGGAACCCTGGCAAGCAGCCAGGCACGAAGGCTGGCAGGCAAGCACCAAGGCTGGCAGGAAGCCTGGCAGGAAGGCAGGCAGGCAGGCACCAAGGCTGGCAGGCAGATTGGCTGGCAGGGAGGCTGGAAGGCAGGCTGGCAGCAAGGCTGGCAGGCAGGCAGAGAGCAAGGCTGGCAGGGAGGCCGGCCAGGAGGCTGGGAGGCAGGCTGGGAGGCAGGCTTGGAGGCAGGCTGGCAGGAAGGCTGGCAGCAAGGCTTGTAGCAAGGCTTGAAGGCAGGCATGCAAGCAAGGCAGGCAAGGACTCGATGTATCCAGCAGCAGGTCTTTCCTCCAAATGGTGACCTACTTGGGAGCTGCTTCCCTTTATATCCACGGGGCTTACGCAATGCATCCCCCCCGCATGCGCAATTAACGTTCGGCATCTGTTCGGCTTCCGCTGTGCATCCGCTAGGCTTCCGCTGTGTATCCGCTGTGTATCCGCTGTGCATCCGTTCCGTGTCCGCTCTACATCCGCTGTATCCATACCGCGTCTGCATTGCTGAGGTCCCCCAGATGCCTAGCGGATGTGCCATTCGCTCCCATCCGCTGGGCTTCCTTTCCGCAACCGCTTTCCATCTGCTCTGCGTTCTCCCCGCGTCTGTTCCTTTCTGTGTTATCCGCTCTGGTTATGCAAATTTTTGCCCCTTTTGAGAGCGGATAACAATGGATGGAACATTTTTCTCGTCCGTTGTGTCCTTTTTACTAACGTTTTGCATCTGTAGGGCAGTGTGACAGGGCCTTAACCAGGAAAAAGAGATAATCAAGTTCTAAGACTGCAACCTTATATCTCAAGATTAAAATTACCCTGCAAATTTTAAATGATTCCCTTGTAAAAATAACTGTTCTCTTAATTTCAATAATGAGTTCTAAATCATGACTTTAGTTTACTGCCAAGATCACAAAGTAATTTAGTTTAAGAAGGACAAGAAATTTTGTGTAAAAAATTTTTACTTCCCAGCTTTCAAACTAATTCATGATTCAAACTAATTCATGATCATGCCCTCAGTTTAAAAAAAATACATTTATGCACAAGTAGTTCCCTATTTTATATCCCTAACAATTAGCTGTGTGAGGTGTGTTGAGCATAATTCTTGATGGATGAGAGCCAAAAATGAAGAATTTAAAAATGAAACCTATGCCCTTATAAAGTCAACAGGTAGCCACCCAGTCTCTGGCACTCTTCTTAGTCACTCTGAGGCGTGCCCAGTCTCAGGGGTGAAGGGTCCAGGTGCTTTGGAGGTGGCTGCTGCTGGAGTGCTGGTCTGAAGCGCCACTGGGGTGCCTGGCCCCAAAAGGACAACAGGGGATGGTGTGTGGAGGAAGGTCTCAGAGAGCTGGCTCAGTCCTGTGATGTTGAGAGCCCCTTCCTCCAGGACATGGGGTGTCAGCCCCAATACCGATGACAGATGTTCTGAGGCCCCAGGCTTGGCTGTGGGGTGGAGGAAGGAGGAGTGTAGTGGGGCTGTCTGGTCTGCAGCTGAGCGAGGTGAGGCATGGGTGATATCGGTGGTGTAAGTGGCATCGGTGGTGTGGGTGGCATCGGTGGCGTCGGTGGCATCAGTGGCATCAGTGGCATCGGTGGCACCGGTGGCGTACGATTTACCTGTGCCTCAGCTGAGAAGGGCTGCCTGTGCTATTGGAGCTCCTGGTAGTCATAGCCTTCGTAGGTGAGGGGCTGTGAAAAGCCTTGGAAGGGCAGTGACATCACCTGGAGTGGAGGAGCAGACCTTGACTGGGTGGGAGCAGGTTCAGCTGAGTCTGGAGGGTTGTGAAGAAGAACGGTGATCCTGTCTTTTATCACCTGGTACTGTGATTCAGACATGTTCATGAGGGTCTTGTTGACATAGGTGAGGAAGGGATTGCGGTTGGAGGATGGGACATTGGTGGGTACCAGCTGAGAGAGGAGATCTATGCTGCTTCTGATGCTGTCCCTGATCTCCAGCAGGATAGTGTGGCTCTGTCCCCCCGGTCTCGCTCTCTGCCTGCCTTCTCTGGGGGTGGAGCTGGGCGTGGATGTGGGTTGGTCTTTGGTGGAAGTGCCCTCTCTGTGTCAGGGGGTCCTCCACACGTTCCGCCACGGGGAGTGCAGCTGTTGGGGGGGGGTCTCCGTCGTGGCATGCTCCACAGATACCTGCCTGGACACAGGAGCTGACTCTTGGCCAGAAGAGGACTGGCTCTCTGCGGGCTGCCTGAGAGAGAGGGTTATCAGAGGGGCTGCTCCTCATTGGCGGATCTCACCCTCCAAAAAGCTGCACTTGGCCATCACGTAAGTCTCTCGGTCCGTCAGCTTGACCATGGCCTGGCCAGATTTCTTGAGGTGCAGCTTCCCGTACCAGCTGTGCATGTGCTTCCACCACCCTAGGAGGATCTCCGAAGTGTAGCCCAGGCTCTCCACCTTCTCTCTCCAAGCAGCCTGCTTCCTTTTGTTGTCTCGATAGAGCCTGTGTCCCTTCCGCCAAAGATACCCGTTCTCCCTCAGCCATTCCAGCACCTCATCCTCATGTTCCTCTTCGATGGAGTACTGCCTCATCTCCTGTTCTCGTTCTTGCGTATGCCTCTTCCTCCCTCTGGCAGGGCCATCTGGGCCCTCATCAGAGGGGCTTTGAGGTTGTAGGGGCTGCTCCTCCACACCAGCAGCAGCAGCAGCACCAGCAGCACCAGCAGGACCAGGATCAGCAGCAGCAGAGTAAACACCAGCAGCGCCAGCAGCACCAGCAGGACCTGGATCAGCAGCAGCAGAGTAAGCACAAGCAGCACCAGCAGCACCAGCAGCACCAGCAGGACCAGGAGCAGCGCCAGCAGAATAAGCACCAGCAGAAGCACCAACACCAGGAGCAGCGCCAACAGAGTAAGCACCAGAGAAGCACCAGCACCAAGAGCAGCGCCAGCAGAAGCTCCAGCACCAGAAGAGTCAGCCTGAGCAGCAGAAGCCCCAGCAGAAGCAGAGTAAGGGCCAGGAGGTGGGATGGTGGCCCTGTCCCTCTTGCCAGGGCTGGCAGCAGATGCCACAGGCTTTCTCTTCTTCCCCATGGTTGTTGGATGTCTGGCTGTCTGGCTGGCTGGCTGGAGCTGTGTCTGGCAGCAGGTTTTTCCTCTGAATGGTGACCTGCTTATGAGCAGGTTCCCTTTATATCTGCGGGGCTGATGCAATGCATCCTCCCCGCATGCGCAGTGAACGCTCTCCATCCACTAGGCATCCACTAGGCATCCGCTCTGCATCCACTTCATCCACTCGGCATCTGCTCTGCATCCGCTCTTTCCTCTTCGCATCTGCTTCGCTGTGCTCCCCCGGAAGCCCCGCAGATGTGCCATCCACTCCCATCTGCTTCCATCCACTAGGCTTCCGTGGAGCATCCGTTTTACATCCTGACTACATCCTCCTCCCGTCCGTTCCTTTCCATTGTTGTCCGCTCTGCTTATTCAAATTTGGGGCACTTTTGAGAGCGGATAACAATGGATGGAATATTTTCTCGTCTGCTGTGTCCTTTTTAGAAACGTTTTGCATCCGTCGGCCAATGTGACAGGCCCTTAAAAGTTAGAGGAGTGTGTCACATGTTATCTGCTGCTTGGTAAGTAGGGATATAATTTTTTTAAAACAACAATAAAAGGCAGTAGTCAGTTGTAGATAGAAAGGTGTTCTGTATGGAACTTGGTAGGTTCCAAGTCCCTCGTTCTGATTGGCTGAAAAGGCCACTTATGGATTGGTTGATTAAGAACCAATCCGGGAAGCTGCCAAATGGTGGGAATAGTTAAATGAGTGTCATTCTCCACAAGCCACAAGCAAGCCACTATATAAAAGGCTGCTGCGGCTTGGGCTTTGTTCCGTATCTTTTGCCTAGCGAGTTTAAATAAAATAGTTGTTGTTTGGAACCCAGTCTCATGCGCTTCTTTCCAAACAGAACATTGGCAACAAAGGTGGGATTGTCGTAGAAGGTGAGACCGAAGCACGCGGCTATCTGAACCGAGCGAGAAAAATGGCCAGTAACAATGCGCCGCCGGCACCATTCAATCCTGATGAGGAGGATTGGGAATTGTATATTGATCGTTTTCTTATGTTCTTAGAAAGCAATGAGATGGAAGAAATGTCAGACCAAAGGAAGAGGTCTGTCTTCCTTACACACTGCGGACCGGCCATTTTTAAAATGGCAAAAGCAATGGCGAAACCTAGAGATGTCAAACAGATGACTTGGTCCGATCTGAACAGAATGCTCCGAGCATACTATGCACCGGTGGTCTCAAATTTAATAAAAAGGCACAAATTCTATAAGAGGGATCAGAAGGAGGATGAAACTATAGGAGATTTTGTAGCAGACTTGAGACACATCGGAGGAGCCTGTGAGTTCCAGAACATGGATGAAGCAATGAGGGACCGCGTGGTCCTCGGCCTGAAGGACGCTACCCTTCAGAGCAAACTCCTGAATTGGCCAAACATAACCATGGCTGAGGCCATTGCAGAGGCAACCACCGCCAAAGCAGCAAAGAGGTCAACAAGCCACCATGTGGCAAATGAACGCAATTCCAGACCTGCCAAACCAACCCAGGGAGAAGAAGGCAGAGGGAGGAAAGAAACAGCCCACAGCAACAGCCCACTACGAAGACATCGAATCCCAGAGCGATACTGAGGACAATGACGAAGACGTCCATAGACTCCATTCAGATAAAAAATGGCATGAAAAGAGGAGAAATGGGTGGGAGTTTAAATGTGCGGGTTGCGGAGGAAATCTCCCGCAAGCTGAATGCATGTTCCTCGATGCAATATGCTAGGCTTGTAATAAGAGAGGGAACATCGAAAGGGTCTGCCGCAACAAAAAGAGCTATAGTCCAAAAAGATGCGGCAGCACCACCACCACCCCAGACATGAAGAAAGACAAGCCGGCAGAAGATGGAACCGTAACAAGAGAACCAGTGACTGGGGGGAAACGCATCAGACAGTCACCATCGGAAATGCCAGGATGGAGAGTGGAAAGAAGGTTCAAATAGAGGTGAGCATCGAGGGGAGACCCTGCGAGATGGAAGTCGACTCAGGGTCATTCCTATCTGTGGTATCCTGGAATACCATCCAGTGCTTGATACCAAACATTAAGCAGAGAGAAATACAGAAACAAAGACTAGTGCTAAAAGACTATCAGGGAAATCGAATTCCAGTAGTAGGTCTTGGACATTTTCTAGTCAAATTTAAGAACCATGTCAAAATCTTGCCTCTGACCATCGTCGACCGCGACTGCCCTAGCCTGTTAGGGATTGAATGGTTTGCGCCCCTGGGAATCGGGATGACCGGGATCAACCACATCGCGACAACCAACTGGGAGGAGAGACTGCTCCAAGAATTCCAAGAAGTTTTCTATGGAACTCTAGGCAAGTACCAGGGGACCCCAATTTCATTTAGCCTACACCCGAAAATGGCTCCCATCCATTTAAAGGCCAGACACGTCCCATTCGCATTAAAACCAAAAATTGACGAGCAACTGAATAAATTAATAGCTCAAGGGGTTTTAGAGCCAATCAACCATGCCAGGTGGGAAACACCTATCGTCACACCGGTGAAACCAGATGAGTCAGTGCACATCTGCAGAGACTATAAGGCAATCCTGAACCATGCGCTCCAACAAAGCGCATACCCAGTGCCGGTAGTGCAACATTTACTGCACTCACTGGGGGAGGAAAATTTTTTGCGAAACTCGATTTCACACAGGCCTATCAACAACTACCCATTGATCCCATTATGGGAGAGGCGCAGACTATTGTAACACATAGAGGCGCATTCAAATGTAACCACCTCCAATTTGGTGTTAGCATTGCCCCAGGCGTTATCCAAAGCCTCATGGAACATCTGCTAAATGGAATCAAAGGTGTCATCCCCTACTTCGATGATGTACTGGTCTCAGCAAAAAATGCCAACCAGCTAGAGACCAGACTAAGAGAAGTCTTAACAAGATTTAGGGAATCAGGCCTCAAAGTAAAAAGGGAAAAGTGTGAACTAGCCACTAACCGGGTCGAGTTTTTGGGCTCCCACTGAAAAAAAGGTGAAGGCTATCAAAGACGCTCCCAGGCCCAGGAACAAAACCGACCTTCAAGAATTCCTAGGCCTCATAATTTTTTACATGTTCCTGCCCCATAAGACAGAAACATGTTTACATAATAATAAACATTATATAATATTAAATAATTACATAACATAATAGCAGAACCCCTACATAGACTGCTAGATAAAAAAAACCATTTGGATATGGGGCCACCGGGAACAGAAAACCTTCCAAGGTATCAAGGACCTATTAACATCAGACACCATTCTCATCCAGTTTAGCAATACCCTACCTTTGACGGTCACCTGTGATGCCTCGCTTTTTGGGGTCGGCGCCATCCTGAGCCACCAGCTACCAGATGGCAGAGAGGCACCAGTTGCCTTTTACTCCAAGATGCTCTCCAAGTCGGAACGCAATGACAGTCAACTCGATAGAGAAGCCCTCGCAATCATCGCTGGAGTCAAAAGATTCCATGAGTACCTTTATGGTAGAACTTTTTCTATAATAACCAATCACGAGCCCCTTCTTGGAATCCTAGCAGGCAACAAGCCAACCCCGAACATTCTGTCACCTAGAATGACAAGGTGGTCTGAATTCCTTGCTGCCTACTCCTACATGCTGTTGCACCAACCCGGCAAAGCCATCACACACGCTGATGCCCTGAGCTGATCCCTGCTGCCTGTCACAGAAGACGACCCTGCTCCAACCACCTCCACATTCCAGCTTGAGACCTACCGCTAACTGCAGCCAATGTCACGAGAGCAATAGCCAAAGACCCTTTGACAGCGCACATACTGAACTGGGTTGGTTAAAGGCTGGCCGGAGGAGAACAAAACTGAGACTTTTAAACCATTCCGTACCAGACAGACCAATCTGTCTATAGAAAAAGGGTGTATTTTATGGGGTGACAGGGTGGTGATTCCGAGCAGTCTCCAAGAAGATGTTCTGGGAATGTTGCACGAGGGACACCTGGGCATAGTCAAAATGAAAGCCCTGGCCAGGAGTTACATCTGGTGGCCAGGGCTGGACAAAGACATTGAATGCTGGGTCACAACATGCCATGACTGTCAAAAATCAAGGCCTATCCTCCCACAGGCACCAATAAGAGACTGGGAAACTTCCTGGGGTCCATGGTCTAGAGTACATATTGACTTTGCTGGGCCAACGAAGGGAAATACTTTTTTGATAGTGGTTGATTCATACTCGAACTGGTTGGAGTCCTCATGACTTCCACAACCACCGAAGCTGTAATGAAACAGCTAGACAAACTATTTGCGACACATAGGCTCCCTGATGTACTGGTTTCAGATAATGGGCCCCAAGTTACAGCATTGTAATTCGAACAATATCTGACTGCCCAGGGTATCCAACATGCCTTAAGTGCGCCGGCCCATCTGGCTGCGAACAGCTAGGTTGAACACATGAGGGCCTAGACACTAAAGAGGGCCTAGACAGAATGGACAAGGGGGACGTGCAGGACAAACAAAACTGACTATTAACCTTGCAGCATATTACCCCTAGCAGCACAATTAATAAAAGCCCAGCAGAACTTCTAATGGGTAGGAAACTATCTGGACAGATTACACCCCACTTACACCTGGGACAAACCCCCTAATTCCTCCAGAAAATACCGTACATTTGAAATCGGCGACCTGGTCTATGCTAAAAACCTCACCAGGGACCCATTGTGGCTTCCAGCCACCATCACCCAAATCACAGGCCCCCGGTCCTACCAACTACTTTTAGACAACGGTAGGGAATGGAAGCGGCACATAGAACAGCTTCGTTCCCACAACCTCAAATGAAAAACCACCACAGAATCAAAAATAAATACCGACTATAAAACAACCAAGGGGGGGGGGGGGGAAGTACAAATAAATAAAAAATGGAGAGATGAACTTCCCATAACAAGACCACAAACTATGCAAAAAGACAATCTAACCAAACAAAAAGAGCACTCATGGTTAGATGAACCCCAAGAAAGAAGTCCGGGAGCAGGAGAGCAAAGCGAGGCCTTCCTGGAAGGAGGCAGCCAGGCCAGCTCAACCAACCCAGTCAAACCAGGAGGGAGTGGTAGAGTCATCTGAACTGGCCTGAGAGACTCAGGTGGGAGCGGCAAAGCTAACTCACCCTTCCAGGAGGTTCCAAGGAGAAGGATGAGAGAAGCAGCGATCCCATCCGAACCACTTGAAGACCACGCCAAGACTGAGCTGCGCAGGTCAACTAGGACTAGAAAAAAGACCCACCTACCTGCGTGACTACATCACCCATGTTGGACTAGACTAAAGGGGGAGGGGTGTTCTGTATGGAACTTGGTAGGTTCCAAGTCCCTCATTCTGATTGGCCGAAAAGGCCAGTTACGGATTGGTTCATTAAGAACTAATCCGGGAAGCCGCCAAATGGCGAGAATAGCTAAATGAGTGTCATTGGCCACAAGCCGCAGGCAAGCCGCTATATAAAGGTCATGTCACACTGCCCAACGGATGCAAAAAGGACACAACGGAAGAGAAAAATGTTACATCCGTTGTATCCACGCTCAACAGGGGAGAAAATTTGCATAATTGGAGTGGATAACACGGACGCGGGGAGGACGCAGGGTGGATGCAAAGCGGATGCGGAATGGAAGCCCAGCGGATGGAAGCGGATGGCGCATCTGCTAGGCTTCCGGGGGGCCTCAGCAAAGCGGATGCGGAACGGAAACAATGGATGCAGAATGGATGCACAGCGGATGAAGCGGATGCACAGCGGAAGCCTAGTGGATGCACAGCGGAAGCCTAATGGATGCCTGGCGTTAATTGTGCATGCGGGGAGGATGCATTGCGCAAGCCCCGCGGATATAAAGGGAAGCAGCTCGCACGTGGCCAGCATTTGGAGGAAAGACCTGCTGCTGGATACCTCGAGTTCTTGCCTGCATGTCTGCCTGCAAGCCTGCCTCCCAGCCTGCCTCCCAGCCTCCTGGGCAGCCTCCCTGCCAGCCTTGCTGGCAGCCTGCCTTCCAGTCTCCCTTCCAGTCTTGCTGGCAGCCTGCCTTCCAGCCTCCCTTCCAGCCTTGCTGGCAGCCTGCCTTCCAGCCTCCCTGCCAGCCAGTCTGTCTGCCAGCCTTGGTGCCTGCCTTCCTGCCAGCCTTGGTGCCTGCCAGCCTTCCTGCAAGCCTTCCTGCCAGCCAGCAACCCCACAACCATGGGGAAGAACCGAAAGTCTCAGCAACCTGCCGCCATCCCTGGCAAGAGGGACAGGGCCACCCTCCCGCCCCATGTCCCTGACTCATCTTCTGCTGGGGCTTCTGCTGCTTGGGCTCGCTCTTCTGTTGTTGGAGCTTCTGCTGTAGCTGCTCCTGGCAGTGGTGCTTCTGCTGCGTACTCTGCTGAAGCTGCTCCTGGCGGTGGTGCTTCTGCTGCTGCGTACTCTGCTGAAGCTGCTCCTGGTCCTGCTGGTCCTGCTGGTCCTGCTCATTCTGCTCATGCTCCTGGTCTTGCTGACCCTGCTGCTGGTGCTTACTCTGCTGCTGATTATCCTTGTCTTGCTGCTACTGCTGCTGCTCCTGCTGCTTCTGATTATGATCCTGCTGGTGATGCTGCCGCTGCTGCTGCTGCTGCTGCTGTTGGTGTGGAGGAGCAGCCCCTACAACCTGGAAGCCCCTCTGATGAGGGCCCATCTGGTCCTGCCAAAGGGAGGATGAGGCGTATGCAACAATGGGAGAGGAGGCAGTACTACATTGAGGAAGCGCATGAGGATGAGGTGCTGGAGTGGCTGAGAGAGAACGACTATCTGTGGCGGAAGGGACACCGGCTGTACAGGGACACCAAGCGGAAGCAGGCTGCATGGAGAGAGAGGGTGGAGAGTATGGGCTACACTTCGGAGGTGCTCCTCAGCTGGTGGAAGCACATGCACACCTGGTACGGGAAGCTGCACCGCAAAAAATCTGGCCAGGCCACGGTTAAGCTGACGGACAGAGAGAACTATGTCATGGCCAGGTGCAGCTTCCTGGAGGGTGAGATCTGCCACCGAGGAGCACCAGGAGCCCAAATCTCTACCCTCTCTATCCGGCAGCCTGCTGGGAGCCAGTCCTCTGGCGGCCGAGAGTCAGCCCCTGTCTCCATGCAGGTATCTGTGGAGCATGCCATGGCGGAGAATCCCCGGGCAGGTGTTGAAAGCATGGTGGAGAGCGAGGAGGACTCCTTGGTGCAGTGGGAGAAAGGAGACATCGAGTCCACCACTGCCGAAGCCGCATCCACCCACACCTCCGCCTCCACAGTAAGGCAGAGAGCCAGACCGCAGGAGGGGCAGAGCCATAAGGTCCTGGTGGAGATCAGGGACACCATCCGCACAAGCATAGATCTCCTCTCAGCTGGTCCCCATCGAATCCTCCTCCTCCAACTGCAAGCCCTTCCTTAATTATGTCAACCAGACCCTCAAGGAGATGGCGGATCCCCAGTACCAGGTGGTGAAGGAGAGGATCACCACGCTGCTTAACAACCCTCCAGACCCAGGGGAACCTGCTCCCACCCAGTCCAGGTCTGCTCCTCCACCCCAGGTGATGTCCCTCCCATACCAAGGCTTCCCACAGCCCCTCACCTACAAGGGCTGCAGCTACCAGGAGGTCCAGCAGCACAGACAGCAGCCCTTCCAAATGCAGGCACAGAGTCATCGGGTGACACCGTTGTCACCGGTTCCAATGATGCCACCGATGCCAACCATGACAATAATGCCACCCACGACAGCGATGCCAGCCACGCCAATGATGCCACCCACGCCAGCCCTCACCCTGCTGCAGACCAGGCAGCCCCACTACACTGCTCCATCCTCCATCCCACAGCCAAGCCCGGCCTCAGTACATCTGTCCTCAGTACTGGGGCTGACACCCCATGGCATGGAGGAAGGACCTCTCAGCATCACGGGGTTGAGCCAGCTGTCCGACACCTTCCTCAACACACCGTCCCCTGTTGTCCTCTCGGGGCCAGGCACTCCAACAACACTTCCAACCAGCACTGCAGCAGCACCCACCTCCACAGCACCTGCACCTTAACACCTTAGACTTGGCACACACCTCCAAGTGACCAAGAGGAGTGCCAGAGACTGGCTGCCCTGGATATTTGTGGACTTTATTTGGACACTTGACTTGGGTCATGTTTATTTTACAGCTTGTTATTAATAAAGTTTATCTTTGTTTCACACACTTGCTTCATTAATTTTTTTCTATAAAGTCTGGGTGGAAACTTTTAGAAATGGTTTAGCCTTTGCATGCTTGTGGGATGGGTTAAGATAGCAGTGGGATGGGCAGGGATACCTTTGGGATGGGTTAAGATAGCTGTGGGATGGGAAAGGATACCTGTGGGATGGAAAGGGATACCCGTGGGATGGGCAGGGATACCTATGGGATGGGTAATAGATGTGGGATAGATAAACCTCCAGTGCAAGCATAGTAGGACTGTATGGTCCACCCTCCCAGGTGCCACCCCTATGGCCCTTCATTATCAATTACAATGTAAGCATTGATCCACACATGTCAACATAAACACAACTCTTTATTAAATGCCCTGTCCATTGTAGGCACACCAAATATACATGGGCCAATCTCATCAGTGTGATGAGACAGGCTGAAGGAACCATCCATTAAGCATCTACCATCCTGTCTTGCCACTCCACCGCTCCAGCTGGGGAGTTGCACCAGTGTTTCAGGAGGTTGCGCTGTTTCTTCGCCTCACGTGAGGCTCTGTTGGGCCCTTGCACATCCTCAGTGTCGATCAGGTTTTGCCCTTGCCTCCATTCCCCAGACTCCATGTCCCCATTGCCTTGTTGGAGATCCATGAGCCTGTTCTGCAAGACTGGGTAGCGGGTGTGCATGAGATTGTGCAGGATGCAGCAAGCTTCCACGATCCTCCTCATGGTCTCTGGGCGATGCTGCATGTTAGTAAGAAGTACCTGGAACCTGTTGGCCAGGATGCCAAAGGTGTTCTCCACCACCCGCCTTGCCCTGGACAGCCTGTAGTTGAAGATCCTCTCTTCATGGGTGACGTATTTGGAGGTGTAGGGCTTCATGAGGTAGGTTGTGAGGGAGAAGGCGTCATCCCCCACGATGAAGTAGGGCACATCTTGCGTATCGTTGGGCAGCGGGTCTGGATCTGGGAAGCCCACCATGAGGTTGCTTTCCAGCCCCTCCTTGAGGTGACTGGCATTGTATACCTGGGCATCTGAAGATGAGCCGTTGCCTGAAGCATCGATGTACATGAACTTGTAGTCAGCATCGACCATGGCGAAGAAGATGATGCTGAAGAAGCCCTTGTAGTTGTGATAAGTGGACCCTAAGTTGGCTGGAGCTTTGCAGGGCACGTGCTTCCCATCTATGGCTCCAATGGTGTGGGGGAAGTTCCGCTTCTGATACCACTGCTCTGCAACTTTCTTCCATCCTTCTTCAGTGGAGGGGCACTGGAGGAGCTCCTCCCTGTATTCTTCGATGATGGCCTGCACCACTTCTCTGACAACAAAGCTGATGGTGCTGGGTGGCACCCTACAGCCGTACTGCATGCTCCTGTAGGTGATCCCTGAGGCCAGGTGGCGCAGAGTGAGTGCCACCTTGAGCCCAGGTTCCAGGCTGGGCGGGAAGTTGGTGTTTGTCTTGGTCAACCTGGGTGTCAGGCACTGCACAATTTCGTCAAACATGGCTGGAGGCATTCTCATGAAGTTCTGGAATGCCCGAGTGTCTTCGCTCCTGAGCTCCACCATCAGCTTGTCGTAAAGTACGTACTGTGCTCTTCTGGCGAACCATCTTCAGAACCAGACTTTTTTTGGGTGCCTCCTTTTCTTCCCATAGTACTGTTCACAGAGACTGTAGATGGTTTCGCAGTGTTGCAGAAGGATGTTGGCTGCCGAAAGGATTTTGTCGCAATCCACGGTGGACATGACTGGATGATGTGGAAGAGGAAGAGGCAGATGAAGGCTGTAGAGGTCTGCACAGCTGGGCTGCTGGTCTGAAAGTGAGATGCAGACGAGTTGCTCCCCCTTTTTATAGGCAGTATAGGTGTCCCTTTGCATCCTCTAGGCATCCTCTAGGCATCCTCTAGACATCCTCTAGGCATCCTCTAGACATCCTTAATATCCGAGATAGGTCCCCTCTGCGGATGTTTTTTCCGTTTTAAACGCTTTGTTTCCACTAGGCATCCATTCTGCATCCGTTCTGCATCTGTTCCACGTCCATTCCGCTTCCTCCCTGCGTCCGGGCGGATGGAGTTGCACGGATACGCAGCGGATGCCTAGCAGATATAGCGGATGCATAACGGATGCGTAACGGATGCCTAACGGATGCAGAACAGATGAATTGGATACATTTTCCGCGCAAAAGTTTTGGGCAGCTCAAAACTTTCTGAGCAGATGAAACGTCAATAAACGGATGCTGGACGGATAGAGAGGAAGCAAAACGGAGGCAGTGAGTACATCGTGTTAACCAACGGATGACAAGCTTCCCCATGGTTGTGGGATTGCTGGCTGGCAGGAAGGCTTGCAGGAAGGCTGGCAGGAACCAAGGCTGGCAGGAAGGCTGGCACCAAGGCTGGCAGGAAGCCTGTTAGGAAGCCTGGCAGGAAGGCTGACAGGAAGGCAGGCACCAAGGCTTGCAGACAGACTGGCTCTCAGGGAGTCTGGAAGTCAGGCTGGCAGCAAGGCTGGCAGGGAGGCTGGAAGGCAGGCTGGCAGGGAGGCTGGAAGGCAGGCTGGAAGGCAGGCTGCCAGCAAGGCTGGAAGGGAGGCTGGAAGGCAGGCTGCCAGCAAGGCTGGAAGGGAGGCTGGAAGGCAGGCTGCCAGCAAGGCTGGCAGGGAGGCTGCCCAGGAGGCTGGGAGGCAGGCTGGGAGGCAGGCTGGGAGGCAGACTTGGAGGCAGACATGCAGGCAAGAACTCGAGGTATCCAGCAGCAGGTCTTTCCTCCAAATGCTGGCCACGTGCAAGCTGCTTCCCTTTATATCCGCGGGGCTTGCGCAATGCATCCCCCCCGCATGCGCAATTAATGCCAGGCATCCGTTAGGCTTCTGCTGTGCATCCGCTAGGCTTCCGCTGTGCATCCGCTTCATCCGCTGTGCATCCGTTCTGCATCCGTTGTTTCCGTTCCGCGTCCGCTTTGCTGAGGCCCCCCGGAAGCCCTGCGGTTGCGCCATCCGCTTCCATCCGCTGGGCTTCCGTTCCGCATCCGCTTTGCATCCACCCTGCGTCCTCCCCGCGTCTGTGTTATCCGCTCCAATTATGCAAATTTTCGCCCCTTTTGAGCGCAGATACAACGGATGTAACATTTTTATCTTCCGTTGTGTCCTTTTTGCATCCGCTGGGCAGTGTGACACGGCCTTAACCAGTGGAACAGCTTGCCTTCAGAAATCATGGATGCTCAATCACTGGGGGGTTTTAAGAACAGACCAGACAGTCACTTATCTGGAATACTACTGTAGGTTCTCCTGCTTGAGCAGGGAGCTGACCAGGACATCTGCCAGGTTCCTTCCAGCTTCTATTCTATTCTATTCTATTCTATTCTATTCTATTCTATTCTATTCTATTCTATTCTATTCTATTCTATCCTATCCTATCCTATCCTATCCTATCCTATCCTATCCATTAAAGTGCATAGCATTAGTATTAGGATTTGAATATCAACAACATCAGGATGTATATGTGCATTTTACTTTTTTATTTTATATTATTTATTTCTTAACCATCTATCAGAGAAGAACTGGGCAGTGTACAATACACTAGCTGCTTTCAGATGTATTGCCATCTCCCCTCCTGATGTGCTAGGGACCAGATTGGGTTCTCCAAGTTGGCATTCAAAGAGGCATCCAGAAAAGTGTACAAGAAGACCAACATAGTCTTCTTCCTCACCAGTATAAATTTTTTGACTGAGAGGGTCTGTAGCTTACTTTCCCTGCTGGGACAGGATGTGATGTGATCATGTGATGTGATGTGATGGGTCAAAGCCATTTCCATAGATAGCCTTGCCCTGTAAAACTTTATACCTTGAACTGAATCCAAAAGCAAAAGGGCACCTCATGCAGGAAAGATGTCCTTCTTTGTATACCCAGTATGTCTCAGTGGCTGAAGCTTCTGGATTCTTTCAAAGTTATGTATGTATAAGCTGATATGTAAGTGTTGAGTCACTCCAAATAAGGCAAAACTGTTGTTGATATTAAAGTTCCCAATAAATTTGAATGGTAAATATCAGGCTTCTCAATATCATTACTAGAAGTAGCATTAGATGGTCAACATTGCAACATTTCAGAAAAGGAGATTATACACCACCATGCCTCTATTAAACTACTGTGACAGATCACTGTGTTGAGTAAAGAAATCTGTGCTTATTTTTCATTTATTCAGTGACTGCTTTGCTCATAGATACTGCTTCAAATAAGCTACAGAGCAATAAAGAGAAAAAAGCAAATAGCAATCTTGCAGTTAGATTCACTAAAAAAGTTAAACCATGTACATGTCAATTCCAAATTAAAATAATATGTTGAGTTGAAGTAACAAACTTTTAAAGTAACAGTCGATGGTGAAAAGACATTGTGAGATTAAAACAATTTTCAATGTGTGTGTGTGTGTGTGTGTGTGTGTGTGTGTGTGAGAGAGAGAGAGAGAGAGAGAGAGAGAGAGAGAGAGAGAGAGAGAG
>BLBF01000019.1:15653730-15718033 GCA_015471245.1 Laticauda colubrina | reverse complement strand
GAGAGAGAGAGAGAGAGAGAGAGAGAGAGAGAGAGAGAGAGAGAGAGAGAGAGAGAGAGAGAGAGAGAGAGAGAGATGTCATGTGTCTTGTGTCATCAATTGTATAAACATAATTCATGAATTATTTGTGAAAATATCCAGAATTCAAATATATCCTAAGTAACATGGCAATAGATTTTGTTCCCAAAGACTATACTGAGATTCCTTCAAAATGTTTTTTAACTAATCTTGCAAGAATCTAAAGTCTGAATAGATTTTGTTCCATTCTATTCTATTCCATTAAAGTTGCTTCTTCTCCTTCCAAGAAGTTGATGATTATGAGTTTCCACTATGTGTACTTTTATTAAGGGTTGACTATGGGGTAGACATTTAATTGAATCCATGTAAATTAATTAATTTAAATTTAGACACTGCTCAAGGCTTCTATCTCTTCTATGCCATGGATCAATTCAAATTGACTCATACACTTTTAGGAGTGTTTCCTCATTCCAGGATACAAGACTGTTCTAGAGATTTATCTGTACTAGTGTCAGCTTTATGAGATAGATTAAGTCATGAAAATGACTCTGGAAAAAAAGAACTATTTTTAATGACATAGATTACAGTAACAATCAAGCAAGTATGATTTTGCTTTACCCTCTCCCTTTTAAATCACAGTGAATCAGGAAAGAATTTGCCTATGTATCTTTGGAATAGTATTTTGTTTTCCGGGACAAAGAATGTTTCAGCCTTCTTTGTTCATGTAATGATGTTTGCCTATTTCCTCAAGGTCATCTATCTTATTCTCTATAATACGTTCTAGTAAGCACAGTTTTGCTTCTTCTGGCCTTCGTAGAACAGCAGTACCTTCTAAAACAGCAGTGTTAATATGAAAAGTCCCAGGAAGGGAAGTTGACAAGATATAGCCCCCATAGTCATATACTAATTCTTAATGTTTTCAGAACTGATTAGTACCTTGATTTTTCTAATTGAAGAAATTGCAAAATAATTTAAATGGAATATTGAGGTTCTGGGAAATGTCTGCAGTCCAAATCATGGACACAAGGCCATTTTTCATACTGCTGTTTCAGTGAGATCCTCTCTGTGAGATTCTCATCTGACATTTTACTATCCTTCAGCAATCCCTTATTCCTCTTTTATTATTTTATTATCTAGGAATCTTCGTGATAATCAGTTATTCCTTTTTTAATTTTAAAAAGTTTTTATTTAAAATATTAAAATACAAATATATCCATAAAAAGAAAATAACTTGGGACAATTCACCATCATTCTCTGACAGTACAAAAATAAATCTTGGCTATCTTCACACATTCCAAATGTTTATCCATTTCAACAGGTTCTCATTAATCATATATGCAACATGAGAGAGAGAAAAATTTTAAACTTACTTTTAAACTATATCTTTCATATTTCTACTGTCTATCCATTGATACCAATTGTTCCATGTTGCATAATACTCTGAGTCTTCCTTGTTATTCAGTTCTATGGTGAGTCTATCCATTTCTGAGCATTCAAAAAGTTTTCAGATTATTAAACAATCTGACGGTATGTTAGACATTTTCCAAGCTTGTGCGAGTGCAATTCTTGCTGCCGTAATAATGTGTATAGTCAGATATTTAATCTTTTTGGGGTATTTACCTTTAATGATCCCCAGGAGAAGCAATTCAGGCTTCAACTCTATTCAACAGTGGGTGATTTTGTTTAGCTATTTTTGAATTTTAATCCAATATTTTTTAATTTCTGGGCATAGCCACCAGACGTGGAAAAAAGTATCTTGCACTTGTTTGCATTTCCAACAGTTAGGGTTTAGGTTGGGATACATCTTTGCAAGGCTTGTTGGGGCCAATGGTAAAACATCTTATATATATATATTTTTTTTGTATGCAGCGGATTTTGTTAAAGTATAATTTTTGTTACACATTTTTTACCAATCTTCTAAATCAATATTTTGTCCAAAATTTTTGGCCCAAGCTAACATTGGCCCTTTTACTATCTCCTCTTCTAAGTCGAAATTTAATAAATAATTGTATATTTTTGATAATACTTTCTCTTTTGGTCCTCACAATAATGTGTCTAATTGAATTGCATCCAATTCAAATCCAATTCAAATCCATATTCCTCTAGATCTTTTTTGTATCGCAAATGCAACTGGAGATATAGCCACCAGTCTATATTTATTCCCTGTGCTTTCAAATCTTGGTTAGTTCTTAATATTCCTCAACTGTCCAAAGTTTGATTATATCTGGCCATTTTACTAATATCCAATGTTTTGGGGTGGACCATTGCCTCCATAGTAGATAACCAGCCTGGGATTTTAATTTAATGTTTTTTCCTTATTTCCTCCCAGGTCTGAATCAGTGAATCTCATAAGATATGTCGATGGAAGTACAAGTAATTCTTATTTGTGGCATTCCAAATGGAGGCATGCCACCCCATCTAGATGTCATGTCTTCCAAGGTCAAAATTCTCCTATTGTCTAAATTAATCCATTCCCTGATCCAAACTAAGGATGCTGCTTTAATAATAAGTCTGCCATGCTGGGAGTCCAAAGCTACCTCTACTTCTACTATCCTGTAGATGAATTAATTTTATCCACATTTTTTTTCCTGGCTATACAAATTTCATAGTTATATTATTAAACTCTTTAAAGAAATTTTTATCTAATCTTATGGATATCATTTGAAATAAGAAAAGCAATTAGGGTAGAATATTCATTTTAATTGTTGCAATTTTCTCTAATAATGAAAGCTGTAGTTTCCCCCATCTGTCCAAGTCTTTTCTAATTTTTTGTAACAATTTTGTATAATTATCCTTTTTTAATGCTGAACACCTTGCCCTTAACCAAACGCCTAATATTTCACCTTTTTTACAATTTGGAGTTCCATTCATTCTTCTAATTCTCTTTTGTAGTTAAATTTTTGACTAGCATTTGTGTTTTTTCCTTATTAATTTTAAGGTCCGCTACCTCCCTGTATTTTTCTACCTCTTGCAACAATATAGGTCCAGATTCTAGTGGGTCGTCAATAAAAAATACCATATCATCTGCGAATGCCTGTAGTTTATATTCTTCTTGTTTAATATTGGTTCCTTTTATTTCCGTGTTTGATCTAATTCTTATTAATATATCTCTAGGATCAGGATAAAAAGTAGAGGTAACAGTGGACATCCCTGTCTGACTTCTTTCATTATCTTAAATGGATTTGTCATCTCCCCATTTATTATTACATTTGCTTTTTGAGTGGAATAGATCGATTTTATTTATGTTTTCAAATCTCTCTCTGAACTTCATATTTTTAATTTGTTGAATCATGAATTCCCAGTTCATGTTATCAAAGGTTTTTTGGGCATCCAGAAAGACAAGAGCTGCTTGTCTTTCTGGATCAGCCACATAATACTCCAATATATTAATTACTATTTTTGTATTATTCCTTATTTGTCTCATTGGGGGGAAATCCATTTTGATCTGCATGTATATTTGCATTTGATAGTTTTTTCAGCCTTTCTGCTATAATATTCATGAATATTTTATAGTCAGCATTCAGAAGAGAAATTGGTCTATGATTCTTAATTTGTTTGATATCTATACCCTCTTTTGGAATCAAGGTAATATATGCCTCTTTCCATGATTCTAGTAGTTTTGTCTCTATCAAGGCCTCATAGCAAATTTCCAATAATAATGTTTCTGTTGACTCTCCCAAATTCTTATAAACTTCCCCTGGCAATCCATCAGGTCCTGGGGTTTTATTATTTTTTTGTTTTTGAATTGCTTGTTTTAATTCAGTTAATGTTATTTCCTTATTTAATAATTCCCTTTTTTCTTCAATTAATGGGGGCATAGTTTCTCCTTTCAAATATTTGTTTATTTTTCCCTTTGCTTCCTGTCTGTAAAGATTTTCAAAAAACTCTTGTGTAATTTTCTTTTTCTTATTAATATTAGTTTCCACAATTCCATTCTCATCTTATAGCTGGTGTATTATTCTTTTTTCCTTTCCTCTTTTTAATTTATAGGCCAACCATTACTCTGGCTTGTTAGGATGTTCAAAATAATTTTGTCTTGCAAATTTTAAATTTCCTGACAATTCTTCTTGATCCAAAATATTTAATATATGTTTTGTTCAGGCCAATTTGTTTTTAATTTGTTCTTTTCCAGATTCCATTTGAAGTTTTTCTTCTAAATCTTTAATTTCCTCAGATAAAGTATTATGATTTTTCCATTTTTCCATATTTCTTTTTGCAATGTAGGCTATTATTATCCCCCTTAAATATGCTTTCATGGTGTCTCACAGATTTTGTAGTGAGATATGTTGTTGTTTTTATTATCCTTTAAAAAAAGTTCCAATTCTTTTGAAATCTTTTGGATATATTATTTTTCTCTTAAGATTTGTGGGTTTAGTGTCCATCTACCTCTCTTCCTTTTTTGTCCTTTCCTTATTATTTTAACAGGGTTAAAATAATACAGCCCAAGCATTTTACATAATCTCTATTGTTTCAATATTTTCAACTAGGTTTCCATTTATCCAGGCCATATCGATTCTTGACCAGGATTTGTGAGGCTAGATATTGACACTAATGATGTGGTTTTCTTTCCTGTTTTCAGGGATGTGGTGCTGGTTATCTCTTTTATAATTTTATGATGTTCTCCTAAGATTCTGTATATTGTCTCCCAAATTACCATCCAGTTTAATTAATATAATCTATACTATGGATTTCTATTTTACCTACATTATTCTATACTATGGATTCCTATATTCCTTTCTATTTTACATAATTCTATCTTTCAGGGTAGATATCAATAAATATTAATAAATGTTACGAAATAGTACTAGTAATTAAGAATAAATACAATAAATATTAATAAATATAGTTAATATCAATTAGTAAGTGATAATAAATGCACCAGGTATTAATAAATATGGTAAATACAATAAATACAGTTAATAGTCAATAATAGATAAAAGTAAGTTAATGCACTATACATATATATACAAATATATATATATACTACAAAACCTACCGAAGCACTAAGCAAAACAACTACAGCCCCATGCTGAAACTGCAGCTTCATATGTACAAAACTCATACCACTTCTTAGAAATGATGAAAGATCTACACGTGGAACAAGAAGATCTGCTTGTAAGTTTCGACATGGTTTCACTATTCACTCAAGTCCTGATAAAAGAAACTCTTGAAATCATCAAAAATAAATACCAACCAGCTAAACACCTCATGGAACTAACAGAACACAGCTTAACCAACACATATTTCATATACAAAGGACAAAGATACAAGCAAATTGAAGGAGCCCCTATGGGATCACCACTGTCACCCGTCATTGCAAACCTGTTCATGGAAGAATTCGAATCCAGAGCCCTGGCTAATGCCACCCACAAACCCAAACTATGGCTAAGATACATGGATGACACATTTGTGATTTGGTCCCATGGAAAAGAAAACCTAAACAATTTCCTAACACACCTAAACAGCACACACCCCAAAATCAAATTCACCATGGAAACGGAAATAAACAAACAACTACCATTCCTAGATGTACTAATCTACAAAAGAAGAGATAGCACACTGGGACACACCATATACCAGAAGAAAATACATACCAACTGTTACCTCAATGCCCAATCCCACCACCACCCAGCACAGATAAATTCCGTGGCCAAAACACTAATCACCAGAACCAAACGCCTGGCAGACAAGACACATATAAAGACTGAACTATGCACCCTGACTAAAGTACTGATAGCCCACGGCTTCCACAAAAACAAAATCACCAGCCTGATCCACAAAAACACACTAAGACAGAATAGAGACCTAGAAGATCAACAGACCTAGGGAACAGCTGTCCTGCCCTACATAAGAGGTACAACATACAAAATCATTAAGACACTACACAGGCATCACATCAAGACTGCCTTCAAAACAGACAAAAAAATAGCAGCCATCCTGAGAAACCCCAAAGACAAAATTGACCTGGAAAACCAAGGCATATACGAGGTTCCCTATGCTTCGTGCTCATCCACATATATTGGACAGACCAATAGAAGAATAAGTACCTGCCTGGATGAACACAAAAATGTAGTAAAAAAGCTGGAACACACCTCCTCACTAGTCCAACACATGAAAACCACAGGTCACAACATCAACTTCAATGGCACCAAAACCCTAGCCACTATAGAAAACCTCAGCCACAGAATCATCAGAGAATGAAAAAAGACCTGAAAGCATGAATAGAAGAGATGATTCCACCAGATTGTCAATCATTTGGAAGCCTGCACTCTCAAATAGAAAGATCTCCACACCACAAGCCAGGCAAACACCTGGGCACAAACAGACCCCTTCTGATACCTCCAGCTCAAACACCCCCCCACCAGGCACCCAGATGAAACCTAGCTTCCTAATAGATAATAGCTGTCCTTTCACACGAAGCCGAGCTGCACTGAGAGCCTCCAATACAGGAACACAGTGTTGCCAGCCAATCAAAGCCACAAAACAGACAGAAGAAACCAGAAAAACCAATCAAACAAACTCCAAGAACAATAAACACAGACCAAGACTCCCAATCAATCAGGATGTAGAAAAAAACATCCTGGCACAGCAATAGGCTAGCCTCAAATTTAAAACCAATGACTGTGATAGCCTGACCCACATACAAACTCAATACAGAAGCCTGATGATGGCAGATGAGATTCTGCTGAAATGTTGCTACAACTTTAAAAGCACTACAATGACGTGGGGTAATACCAGAAGGAAACTGAACAGCACATATATATATATATATATACATATATTCTTAAGTTTTCGCGGGTACTTACATGTGTGCTGTTCAGCTTCGTTCGGGTATTTTCTGATGTCATTGTAGTTGTGCTTTTAAAGTTGTAGCAATGTTTCGGCAGAATCTCATCTGCCATCATCAGGCTTCTGTATTGTGTTCATTTTTCAGACAAACACAATACAGAAGCCTGATGATGGCAGATGAGATTCTACCGAAACATTGCGACAACTCTAATGACGTGGGATAATACCCGAACGAAGCTCAACAGCATACATACAAACATACATACATACATATATCTATAGATACAGATATAGATATATCTATAGATATAAATATATAGATATATATTACCACTAAATATTACGATATTATAAATAAAAATATATCTGCAATTCTAATTTCTTATATATTTCTTATACTGCTGGTGCTTACTCTGCTGGTGCTGCTCCTGGTGCTGGGGCTTCTGCTGGGGCTTACTCTGCTGGCGCTGCTCCTGGTTCTGGGGCTTCTGCTGGGGCTTACTCTGCTGGCGCTGCTCCTGGTGCTGGTGCTTCTGCTGGTGCTTACTCTGCTGGCACTGCTCCTGGTGCTGGGGCTTCTGCTGGTGCTTACTCTGCTGGCACTGCTCCTGGTCTTGCTGGTGCTCCTGGTGCTCCTGGTGCTCCTGGTGCTCCTGGTCCTGCTGGTGCTGCTGGTGCTCCTGGTCCTGCTGGTGCTCCTGGTCCTGCTGGTCCTGCTGGTCCTGCTGGGGCTTCTGCTGGTGCTTACTCTGCTGGTGCTGCTCCTGGTGCTGGGGCTTCTGCTGGTGCTTACTCTGCTGGCGCTGCTCCTGGTGCTGGTGCTTCTGCTGGGGCTTACTCTGCTGGAACTACTCCTGGTGCTGGGGCTTCTGCTGGTGCTTACTCTGCTGGTCCTGCTCCTGGTCCTGCTGGTGCTCCTGGTGCTCCTGGTGCTCCTGGTGCTCCTGGTCCTGCTGGTGCTCCTGGTCCTGCTGGTGCTGCTGGTGCTGTTGGTGCTTACGCTGCTGCTGGTCCTGCTGGTCCTGCTTTTGCTGCTACTGTTGTTGTTGCTGCTGCAGCTGATGGTGGTTTGGTGGAGCAGCCCCTACAACATCGAAGCCCCTCTGATGAGGGCCCAAATGGCCCTGCCAGAGGGAGGAATAAGCATATGCATGAATGGGAGAGGAGGCAATACTCCATCAAAGAGGAACATGAGGATGAGGTGCTGGAATGGCTGAGGGAGAATGAGTATCTATGGTGGAAGGGACACAGGCTCTATCAAGACACCAAAAGGAAGCAGGCTGCTTGGAGAGAAAAGGCAGAGAGCCTAGGCTACACTTCGGAGGTCCTCCTGGGGTGATGGAAGCACATGCACATCTGATACGGGAAGCTGCACCTCAAGAAATCTGGCCAGGCCACGGTCAAGCTGATGGACCGAGAGACCTACGTGATGGCCAAGTGCAGCTTCTTGGAGGGTGAGATCCGCCACCAAGGAGCAGCCCCTCTGACAACCCTCTCTCTCATGCAGCCCGCAGTCCTCTTCTGGCCAAGAGTCAGCTCCTGTGTCCAGGCAGGTATCTGTGGAGTGTGCCACAACGGAGACCCCCCCACCCCGACAGCTGCACTCCCCGTGGCGGAACGTGTGGAGGACTCCCTGATGCAGTGGGAGCAAGGAGAGGGCACTTCCATCAGAGAACAAGCCACATCCTCCCCCAGCTCCACCTCCACAGAAAGCAGGCAGAGAGGCAGACTGGAGGGGCAGAGCCACACTGTCCTGCTGGAGATAAGGGACACCATCAGAAGCAGCATAGATCTCCTCTCCTCAGCTGGTACACATCGACATACCATCCTCCAACCGCAAGCCCTTCCTCACCTACGTAAACCAGACCCTCATGAACATGTCAGAATCACAGTACCAGGTGGTAAAGGACAGGATCACCGGTCTTCTTCACAACACTCCAAACCCTGCTGAACCTGCTCCCACCCAGTTGAGGTCTGCTCCTCCAGCCCTTCCAAGGCTTTCAACAGGCCCTCACCTACCAAGGCTATGGCTACCAGGAGCTCCAGTAGCACAGGCAGCCCTTCCCAGTCCAGGCACAGGAACATTGAATGCCACCGGTGCCACCAATGCCACTGATGCCAACCATGCCACAGATGCCACCCATGCCTCACCTCACTCACCTGCAGACCAGACATCCCCACTACACTCCTCCTTCCTCAAACCCACTGCCAAGCCCGGCCTCGCAACATCTGTCATCGGTGTTGGGACTGACACCCCATGTCATGGAGGAAGGGGCTCTCAAGATCACAGGACTGAGCTAGCTATCTGAGAGCTTCCTCCACACACTGTCCTCTGTTGTCCTCTCAGGGCCAGGCACCCCAATGGCGCCTCAGACCAGCACTCCAGCAGCAGTCACCTCCACAGTACCTGGACCCTTCACCCCTGAGACTGGGCACGCCTCAGAGTTACTAAGAAGAGTGCCAGAGACTGGGTGGCTACCTGATGACTTTATCTTTGCTTGGGACACTTGGGTCATTTTCTTTTACAGTTTGTTATTAATAAAGATTATCTTTGCTTCACACACTTGCTTCAGTTCTTTTAGTCAATAAAGTCTTGGTGGAAACTTTTAGAAATGGTTTAAGCGTTTGCTTGTGGGATGGGTTAAGATAGCAGTAGGATGGGTAGGGATACCTTTGGGATGGGTAATAGCTATGGGATGGGCAGGGATACCTTTGGGATGGGTAATAGCTGTGGGATGGGCAGGGATACCTGTGGGATGGGTAAAAGCTGTGGGATGGGGAAGGATACCTTTGGGATGGGTAATAGCTGTTGGATGGGCAGGGATACCTTTGGGATGGGTAATAGCTGTTGGATGGGCAGGGATACCTGTGGGATGGGTAATAGCTGTGGGATAGATAAACCTCCACTGCAAGCATAATGGGACTGTATGGTCCACTCTCCCAGGTGCCACACCTTTGACCCTTTATTATCAATAACAATTTAATCATTGATGCACACATTTCAACATAAACACAACTCTTTATTAAATGCCCTGTTCATTCTAGGGCCACTCAACATACATGGCACAATCTCATCAGTGTGATGAGACAGCTCAAGGAAACATCCATTAAGCATCTATCATCCTGTCTTGCCACTCCACTGCTCCAGCTGGGGAGTTGCACCAGTGTTTCAGGAGTTTGTGCTGCTTGTTCCCTTCACGTGAAGCTCTGTTGGGCCCTTGAACATCCTCAGTATCTATCAGGTTTCACCCTTGCGTCCATTCACCAGGCTTCATGTCCCCATTGCCTTTTTGGAGGTCCACGAGCCTGTTCTGCAACACTGGGTAACGGGTGCGCATGAGATGTGCAGGATGCAGCAAGCTTCCACGATCCTCCTCACGGTCTGTAGGCGATGCTGCATGGTGGTGAGAAGTACCTGGAACCTATTGTCCAGGATGCCAAAGGCATTCTCCAACACCCGCCTTGTCCTGGACAGCCTGTAGTTGAAGATCCTCTCTTCACGGGTGAGGCATCTGGAAGTGTAGGGCTTAATGAGGTAGATTCTGAGGGAGAAGGCGTCATCCCCCACAATGAAGTAGGGCACATCTTGTGTGTCATTTGGTGGGGGTCTGGATCTGGGAGGATATTGCTGAAGAAGCCCTTGTAGTTGTGATAAGTGGACCCTGACTTGGCTGGAGCTTTGCAGGCCACGTGCTTCCCATCTATGGCTCCAACGGTGTGGGGGACGTTCCACTTCTGATACCACTGCTCTGCAACTTTCTTCCAGCCTTCTTCAGTGGAGGGAAACTGGAGGAGCTCCTCCAGGTATTCTTCGATGATGGCCTGCACCACATATCTGACCACAATGCTGATGGTGTTGTGTGGCACCCTCCAGCCATACTGCATGCTCCTGTACGTGGTCCCTGAGGCCAGGTGGTGCAGATTCAGTGCCACCTTGAGCCCTGGGTCCAGGCTGGGTCGGAAGTTGGTGCTCTGCTTGGTCAACCTGGGTCTCAGCCGCTCCACAACTTTGTCAAACATGGCTGGCGGCATCCTCATGAAGTTCTGGAATGCACGAGGGTCTTCGTTCCTCAGCTCCACCATCAGCTTGTTATACAGTCTGTACTCTGCTCTTCTCGCGATCCATCTTTGGACCCAGACACTTCTTGGACGCCTCCTTTTCTTCCCGTAGAACAGGTGAAAGAGCCTGTAGATGGCTTCGCACTGTTGTAGAATGATGGTGGCTACCAAAAGGAGTGTATGACGATCCATGGTGGAGATGACTGGATGCTGTGGAAGAGCAAGAGCAAGATGAAGGCTGAAGAGGTCTGCACAGCCGGGCTGCTGGACTGAAATGAGGTCCAGGTTATTTCTCCCCCTTTTTATAGGAAATATAGGTTTTCCACTTGGTGTCCTTTTGCATCCTCCAGGAATCCTGCAGACATCCTAAATATCCGTGATACATCCCTTATGCGAATGTTTTTTTCTGTTTTAATGCTTTTTATGTGAGCTGCATCCGCTTTCATCCTTTCTCCGTCCGTGCTACTAATGCTACGTGTGTGTTCCCCGTCCGTTTCACTTTCACCCTGTGTCCGTTTTCCGCTGGAGCGGATGTGAGTTGCGCGGATACGCAGTGGATACCTAGCGGATATAGCGGACGCGTAACGGATGACGACAGACATATAACAGATGTTCCATGTATGCGTAATGGATGTATAATGGACGTGTTGTATACTTTATCTGCTCAAAAATTTTTGTGCAGCTCAAAACTTTTTGAGCAGATGAAATGTCAGTAGACGGATGCTGGACGGATAGAGAGGATGAAAAACGGATGCAATAAGTACAGAACGGAAGCATCGCATTAACCAACGGATGGCAAGTGTTTCTCTCCATTTTACATCCTGTTTGCATCCATTGGTGCTGTGTGACAGGGGCTTTCCCACACTTTCTCCTAACAACTGTCAAACTTGTCCTCTTTCCATTCGAGCTCCAAATTCTAGATCTTCAAAGAGCAATTCTGTAGTTATTTCTCCAAAAAAGCAATATGGCTGTCTCTTTTCTTTTATTCGCTCTTTCACTGTTTTGCTGGCTAGTCTTTTCTTCTAAGTGTTATTCTGCTTCTAATACAAAATGTTGCCTGTCTTCTGGGATTAACCCTTTCTATTTGGAGACTCACTTATCTTCTTAATTGCTCCTCTGGTTGTCTCTTCACTGATTTTCTAAATTCGGCTAAATCCACTGCTCGACTGTCACTGCTGTATTGTCTTCTCTCTTTGCTTTCTTCTTCTTCTTCAAATCAGTACATCACGCCTCTGGGTCAGCTTCTTCTGCTTCAGTCGAAAGGCTCCCTTCTTAGCACAGCTGAAAACTGCACCTCTTCTCGGTGCCTCTGAGAGTTCCCCTTTTCCTTGCTAGTCCCTCCAGGACCAAACTTTTCCTCAGATGGCCCCCAAACACAAAAACCCCATCATAGGGAATAGAGTATTGTTCCTCTGCACTGCCATGGCATGACATCACTACAGCAAATCAAATAATCAGTTATTCCTTATACCCACACTGGGGAAATGAGGAGCCCAACATTGCAATTTCTGATATCTCTTAGCTGATGTGCTGATTACTTGATTTCTTGCAGAAACAATCATATTTTCTTCTGCAACTTTGATTTGCTTCTCTGCAATCAAAGTTTTGCTTCTCTGCAATCTGCAATAGTCATATTCTCTGCAACAAAAGGCTTGCTATACTAAGCTGTCTTAAAGTAAGAAAGTGGAAAAGGTTTGTCCAAGATCGTGGTGGTGTCTCATTTTGGTCAATATAACCTAGAAAAAAGTTAATATTTTTAATGTGCTAATTTCTCCCAAACATAAATAGTTTGTCACTGATTTACTTTAGATACAGAATCAATTATTTATTGCAATGTTTGGATTATATGAAGTGTATATCCACCAGTGGTTTTTGTAAGTCACATACTTTAAAAAAGAACTATTTGTAATAAATAATAATAGAGTTTAAACTTCTGAAGCAATCTAATGATTAAAAATTACAGGGCTTTCCCAACTGCAATATCAATATTATATGGTGCTTTTTCAGTAAAACTACTGGTTGTTGGATATTATGAAAATATTATGCTTGTTAAATTATTCTTGTATAATTTTTTTACCTTGATTGGTAAGTCCTGAAGGGAAATCTACAGCCATGATACTCATTATTTATTATATTTTCTTTTTGTTTATAGAATTAAGGATATACAACTTCATTCTACATTCTTTACAGTAGTATTACACTGCTTGATTCTGTCCAGATATTATGGCCGCTAACACTTCATCCAGCATTGTGAAATGCACATTTAGTCCATATTTTTAGATTTTGCTGATAAAAGTGAATGAACATAGTAATTCAATGTAATGTAAAGTGTGAGATATAAATATGGAATACCTATCATCTTTAATTCAATAAATGCATAGGTTAATGGATAATAACATACATACAAGGTTCCAACTTTTCAGAATTCAAAAAATAGTTAACAATGCTTGTGTATTTTGCAATACCATTAATGATGGGAATACATGTCACAAACAGTAGTCCATGTTCACCTGGATTGCATATTATTTTATAGATTTTGGGAAGGTTAATTATGCTTCATGAAGCATTTTCTCTTTGCTTTATTGATCAGTTGATCCGTATTTATAATAAATATTTACAGATCGATTATGTATCAAAGCACCATCTACTTCTTTGTTTTACTTGTTTGTTTAAAAGATTTGTATGGCCAAACATCTTAAAACATTGCTCTCAACAACAATAAAATCCAGAACTATAAAATCATAAAAACAGAAAACTATACAATCAAAACAAGACCCAGCTCCTGTTTTTCCTATTGGGTGTTCAAGTGCCAATTCCAAATAGTTTCATTCTAGCCCAGAGACTCCTTACATTGATCTACAATTTCCATGTTCTGTTCAACTTTCTATAGTTGGTCCATGCTCTTGAATTTCAGCTGGTATGCCCATTTGCCTAATTTTGATTATATAATTTGGTTCTAAAACTTTGTTTTTTTTAAAAAAAATGTTTTGTGGCTTAGATTCTTAATTTTACTTGCTATGCTCTCTTTATTGCATGTTCTCTGTCTTGATTCTTTGAGAGGGGGGTGCTGATATATAAATACAAATTAATCATTAAGTGTATGCACATCACCATATTATAATCCTTCCCACCCTCATAGTAACAACATATATTCACATCCTTCTTTCATTATTGGTCAGTGCAGAGCATATCCCAAATGGCACAAAACACATAAATATTGCTGGTTGCATATGTGAGAAGAAATTTTTCATTGTGCTGTGTACTTTCTCTGTGACTCACCTGCTGACAGAACATTTTAAGATGTTAATCGCATATGAAAGAGCTTTGATTTTTAAAGCCGCTTCCTCCTCCTCCTCCCCCTAGCCCCTCGCCCCCCTCCCCCCTTCCTCCTCCACTTTTCTATTTTTCTAAAATTCTACAAAGAATATAGATATCATATTTTTGAGACTTTTAGAGAAAAGCAATAGCTATACTGAAACAATACTTTTGATATATCATTGTGGAAGAAAACTAGTTAGCTATGATTAAACACAGAACCAAGCATTTCCCCCAACTATTTGATATCTCTCTGAAAAAAAACAAAATTACTTTAAATAATAATTCCACCCAGAATGTGGCTGAGAGCCAGTTTCTTAATAAATACTAACACTAAACCCATGCCTCACATTTGATATGTTATTTTAATCTGAAATATTTTTTCCACTGGGGAAATGACATAACTTAGAAATAACATTATGTTTCAGGATCCAGCCCAAATCAATCATCAGGACCAAGAGTGTTATTCTTCTGATTGTTCAGTCTCATGCTGGAGTCCATCATCAGGGAACTTCTCTAGCTGAAATCTTGGAAAGAAAAAAAATGTTTGGTCCTGCTGGTTGACTCAGAATGGATTCTGCAACATTATTTCACATTATGTTTCTCCAAAATTTATATTTAACATGATTCTATCACATCTTTTATTTTTCATGAAATTCATCCTGCTTTAATTTTTGCAAGCTACATTATCATTTCAAAATTACAAATGAAATGAAAATGAAACCAGGATATTTAATATATACATAAATAATTTTTTAACTAGAATTTATTAATGCTGAGTAGAAATTTCAACTGCATTTTTAAAAATGCCTTTCTTTGTACACAATGTTTTTGTTCTGGTAAATGATTCTGTAGTAGTAACTTCTCTTGCTCCCACTGTGATTCAAATCAATTATATGAAATGTGGCAATACATCATTTACTATATTTATTACATTTCCTGCTATTAGAACAAAATGTAATTTTTAAGAAAAAAGATCACAAGGAGCAGAGAGCAAGTGCTTCTATCCAAACCCTTATATGATGGTGCAGTTTTGTCTCCTTTTTTTTTTTTTTAATCACAATACAGATCGGAAGGATGCAAACAAAAAATATATTACCTGGAAGTAAAAAGGTACATTCATTCTTTAACTTATTAAATTAACACTACTGTAGGAGAACTCATCCATTCCAGGAAGGACTTCCATTTATTGTTTTCTTCCTTCTTTTAGTACTGTATCAGTGCTGTTCTTGTTGGATGACAGTGATGTGTATTAAATTAATAAGAACATAACTTTCAAAGAACTTATTTATCAAACTGTATTTCCTTATATATGAAATAAACCTTATGCACACAGTCTACAATTAACTTCTGACAGTAAGTTATATTAAAGCTGCAGATGCATACACAACAAAGAATATATGTTTAGGACCTCACTAAAGGAAGATTTGAAGACTAGAAACAATGTGCTTTGTACCAAGAGCCAATAACAAGAGTGAGAGAGAATTATCTATCATGTATATCCTTGCTTTCCAGTTAGATGATATTGGCAAACACACATTATAATAAATAACAAACACTGGATCCAACTGGTTTTATATTCTGTAAGCCACCTTGAGTTGCCATTGGTGAATAAATGCAATCAATCAATCAATCAATAAAATTCGCTATGAGAACTAAAAATCTTGACTACATAAGCCCTCAGTCTTAAAATGATTGTTGGAAGTTTTTCTTATGTTCTAATGTTTTAACATGAGAAATGGTGAGAAAAGCACAGCACATTTTAAAATAATTTGGGAGAAGCTTAATTCATTATTGTAGCATTGTGAAGAAATGTGAAAAATATGTAAAAAAAAATATGCCTTTTTTCAAGAAGCATTTTAAAAAAAACTAAAAAGAGAATATATTGGAGAAGTTCCAGAGTATTTGGCCTTAGGTAGCTGCCCAAGGAAGCATTAGGGTGACTCTGAGCTCATTTTTCCATGTCCAGGGCAATCATGTCACAAAGTTATACATTTCTGCTGATGTCTATGGAGATTCTGTCATCCAGGTCATAGTTGTCCCAAAGATGCTTTCTGTTTTCAAGAGGCAACAGGACTTTTGGTTTTTCGTTTTTCTTTTTTTTTCTGGCTATGTTTTGTTTGTAGTTTTCCTTTAACAACCAACATTTTTTGTGGACAGTGTAATGACTGGCTTAATATATTTTCACACAATGCTAACAGTAATAATACAATTACATATATAGAGTTTTTATCTTCCAACTTCTAACCTTGATATGCTCATTATAATTATAATATATTCTTTTATGTATCAATATACTGTATATTATACTATTTTTCCAATTTGTAATTATTTATTTATTTACCTGTTTGTTGGGATGTTTCTATATTCACCTCATTATCTTTAAACAATACTATGCTCTATAATTTTTATCATTTTCTCCAAAAGTATGTGTAAACATCAATAACATTTCTTCATAAATACACTTAAGTGACTTCGGTCACTAATGTTTTAATATTATAAATATCATCCAGTGTTCCACTACATTTTCAATATCTCAATTTTCTGTAAGCACCAATATAACCAATTGTTAATAAGATTTAATCAGTCCCAAAATTATATCTCTAAGTCCCCTGAATTTATAATCCTTGAAAACTATGTTTATTACCTTTATTGTCAGAGTACATGTGTACAATGAGCCTCCCTTGGCTGAGCCTCCCTTCATGCACCCCCCCCAACAAAGTCACAGTGAGGTCCGAATTATTACACTATGTGACCTTGTTGCACAATGTGCCGACCCCAAGTCTGTATATATTCCAGTATATTTTTTGTACTCCGTTAATCATAATAATACCTTTAAATATATCTAGTCCTGGTCTACTACCTCCTAATCTCAATATTTTTATGGTTATAATAAATTATATTATATATCTATATGTATGCTACTATTTTACCAATTTAAATTTTCAATTTATTTCTATTGGTTTTTAATATAATTACTAGATTGCAAAATATTATTTCTCTATCCAACATCTCTCAGTCTTTTTAGAATTGGGGAGGGTGCCTTGGAGTGCTTAGAAATATGCCAGGGACAGCACTCAGGGACAGTATTTGTGGGAGGGGTGATATAGATGGGGAAGGGTATGTGGAGTGGGAAGGGGTACAGATTTGGGTTATTGTGTGAGGTTGTGCAAGAAGCTTCCAAGACACATAGGGGGTCTCACAGGTTAGGAAAAGAACTTTTGGGGTAGGCAAAAGATGCTGCATGGGTATAGATATTGGCGCACAGGGGCAATGCAGATCAGTGAAAATGCATGGCCTAGCTTGTCAAATGTGAACGCACTTGGCATGGACTGGGAAGTGTCATGGAAGTGCCTTCCTTCCTGTTCCTATTTCTTCTCCTCGTCCTTCCTTTCCTTCTTCCTTCCTTGCCAGTGGGGTAGTGAGTGAGAGATTGAGAAAATGCCAGATTTTGCATGCCATTTGTAAATTTTCCGGATTGAGATACCTTGGTGCAAAACTTGTTGCTCTGTGATATTGTTTTGCCCACTTACAGGTCATAATAATGATAATTGTAATAGTATATAGATATAGCAACCTGGGGAGATATAGGATGACAGGATAGGACCCTCACCATTTTTTGGGGTATGTTGTAATTGGCCATGACCAATATGGCAGCCATTTTGCCAATAGCTTTTCATGAAAATTTTGTTTCAAAATTCCAAAAGTGCCAGTCAGCCTGAAATTAGAGATTGTACATTCTTTAGCATGTTATGCAATATAATTTATCTGCTTTAATTGCTTTTATTTGTAACATAAATGAATAAGCTGTCTACTTGGAGTTACAATCATTCTGTTCCATCAAAATGTTCCTTTGCTTTCTCCCTACTTATATAATTTTGTAATCAGTGTAAGACAAAAAGCTAAATCAGCAGAAAAACAAAATGAGAAAACTCCTTATAGGTATTTTCTAATTCAATTAACTATGATTTAATTTTTCTTTGGAGAATAAATTACTTGTTATTAAGGGTATGTGATATTTTGAAAAATATATCTCCTTGTTCTGACATGTAAAAGTTCAATTGTATGACACAAAAATGTTTTGAACCTGCAGGGGAAAAGGAGTCTCTGATGTTCCATGTAATTGGAAAAGGTTATTTTCTACAATGTTAAGTTCATAAGATCTTACTCAGCAAAGATTGATGTTCAACTAGGTAATTAGCAATTAGCAATCACGAGCAACATTTACACAACTACAAGTGAATTTGACATAATTTTAATTGAATTACTAAAACAGGTTTGCAGACTTGAAATTCTAGACCTAGAAAACCTAGAACTATGCCGCCTTCGGTCCTATCTAAGTATAGTATATAAAATCATACATTGCAATGTCCTGTCTGTCAATGAATACTTCAGCTTCAGCCATAACAATACAAGAGCACACAATAGATACAAACTCATGGTTAACCACACCAAACTTTATTGCAGGAAATACGACTTTAGCAACAGAGTGGTCAATGTCTGGAATATTCTACCTGACTCTGTGGTTTCTTCCCCAAACCCCAAAAACTTTAACCTTACTGTCTACTATTGATCTCACCCCTTTCCTAAGAGGTCTGTAGGGGGCGTGCATAAGTGCAGCAACATGCCTACCTTCCTATTGTTTCTTTTATTTTTCTTATATGTATCCATGTATTCATAATTATGTTTATACTTATACCTATTATCTTGTAAGCAATTGACAAATCAAATCAAATAAAAAATAAAAATAAAACATTAGCGCCTGTCTACATTTAAATAATCATTTAATTGATTTGTAAGCAGAAGAGGCAGAGAAGATAATAGAAGAATCAATTGAAGGCTACACAAAATGATTTGTGGGATGCGGAGACTAAAGAAATAATATGATCAGCATAAATTAATCAAGTCTATAGAATAGGGATAACATACTGCAAAGTACAAGTGAAATTGAAAAAAAAAAGAAAAAAAAGAATCAAAAGTGAAGTACATATAGAACAATAATGGTATAACATGTTTGGATCTCCTGAATAAGGCTTTGGTTCAGATATTTCTGGGAGATTTTGTAATTCATTGACACCAGCTGCAAATTTGCTTAATGTTATTCTCGTCCCAGGTTACAAAAGTTCCAGAATGTTCTGAACTGCTTCCATCAGACATAGCTATTATGTGAAAAGTATATTAAAATGCCAAAATCACCAACAAAGAGCAATGATCCATCTCTAGCATTGCTGTTCTAATGATCAATGAGATGGAATCAAATGATCGAATGGGCTAGTATGCCTTCTTAATTTATTTCCATGCCTTGTATCTTTGAAGCTTGATGGAAGAAGATGAGCATCCCAAGTAATTAGTTGAAACAGAAGTAAACAGATTCCTGTGAGCATGAGTCATATAGAATTATAAGTCCTTTAATTGTTTAGATGAATTATTCTTTAGAGTGAATATCATATTTCTCTCAAAGAGCAACTGGTGTCGTGGTATCCTTCAATAATAGAGAGGATTGCTCAAATTGTATATACAGGGACGACGAGGCCTATAAAGCCCTTTCCTAAACAATCTACCACTTCTCAGCAGGAACAGGAGTGGTGCCTTGACAGGAGATATAAAACCGTGAGATAACGATTTCCTAGGTTTTATTCAGTCTTTGTTAACCTTAATGAGAAACCCATAATTGGTTAGACCAGGTTGCCCTAATAAAAAGCACCTAATTAGAAAGATGCAAGTGCTGATAATGTCTTGAGGTGTTTCCTTTTTCCCCAGCTGAGGAACATGTCACAGAAAAAAAATCAAAACATGGTTTGTGAATATTTTTTTGTATTCATTTTTGTATTCATCATGGATGAATAATTATCAAGTGTCCCTAGCATTCTTCTTTGGTATGAATGAAATCCTAGGTCTCTATTTTTGTTAATTCATACTTCTGTAGAGGTCCAGCAAATTATATCCTACCTGCTTCTGATCCTCTAATTACTATTTATTTTCAATGATGTCTGAAATTGTACACTATTGTAAAATTGTAAATTGTACATTATTTTGATATAGGTAGTCTTCAATTTAAATAATTCATTTAACAACCATTCAAAGTTACAATGGCACTGAAAAAAAATGATTTATGACCATTTTTCACACTTATGACTGTTGCAACATCTCCATGATCACATGATTTACATTCAGATCCTTGACAACTGACTCACATTTATGACAGTTTCAGTGTCAGTGGCCTTCTGACAAGTAAAGTCAATGGGGAAGTCAGATTCACTTAACAATCATGTTACTAATTTAAGAACTGCAATTATTCACTTAACAAATGTGGTGAGAAAAGATGTAAAATGGGGCAAAATTCACTTAACAAATTTCTCACTTAAATTTTTAACATAAATTTTGGGCTCAGTTGTGGTCATAAGTTGAGGATTAGCTGTAGTTCATAGAATTGGCTCTGCTTTACTACAAAATGATAATTATTAGTATTAGGGTTGATTAGTATTAGTATCATAATTTAAGATTTAATCTTCAATTCAATTAATAGTCCAGTACTGGTAAAACTTAATGGTTCAAATCCTAACCTAGAACCTAAGAGCTGTTTAGGTTATTTTATTTTATTTTTTTTATTTATTTGTCAAACATGTGTTAGACAACAAATAAAATTAGAACATGATTATGATTATATGAAATGGGTATGAATAAAAAGGACAGGGGCAGTAGGCATATTGGTGCGCTTATGCAAGTCCCTTACGGATCTCTTAGGAATGGAGTGAGTTCAATAGTAGACAGTCTAAGGTTAAAGTTTTGGAGGTTTGGGAAAGAAATCACAGAGGCAGGTAGTGCATTCCAGGCATTGACAACTCTGTTACTGAAGTCTTATTTTCTGCAATTGAGTTTGGAGCAGTTTACCTTCAGTTTTATCTATTTTGTGCTTCTGTATTGTTGTGATTGAAGCTGAAGTAGTCATTGACAGGCAGGACATTGTAGCAGATAATTTTGTGTACTAAACTTAAGTCAGACCAAAGTTGACATAGTTCTAAGTTGTCTATGCCCAAAATTTCAAGTCTGGTGGTATAAGGTATTCTGTTGTAAGCAGAAGAATGGAGGACTCTTCTTGTGAAATATCTCTGGACTCTCTCAATTGTATTAATGTCTGATATGCAGTGCGGGTTCCAAACAGATGAGCTGTATTCAAGAATTGATCAAGCAGACTTCCAGTGGCGTTCTCCTCGCAGACAGACTGAACACTGCAATCATCTTTGTTTTTGATCCATTCTCTCCTGTTGGAGGGCCTGATCATCTGTTTTTGGGAACAGAACCACCCTGTAGCAGTAGTGAAGAAAAGGAGACTGCTATCTTGGTCGAGGGGAGCTGCATCTCCCCTCCTTGGCTACACATATTCCCCTCCAAAGATGGCTGTAGCAGTAGTCAAATATGGCCACCCTGAAAAGGAAGAGCTAACTGGGACAAAGATTGTGTAGGACCAGTGAAGAAGAGGACAGCATGAAGATTGGCTAATCAGGTGCAACATTTAAACATAAGGTACCCCAGAATTAAAATCTTAAGAAATTTTTAAGAGAGATGATAAAAGTGGCAACCAGAGAAAGTGAAAAAAAAAATTTTGACAGCTGAAAGTAGCTTTGAACCTTGAAAGGAGGAAGCCAGAAGAAGATATCTGTTTGAAGTGGATAAGTGTATGATTGTGGTACTAAATTGGCATAATTAAAGCTGAACTTGAATGTGACAAAAAACAACAACCATAATTGATATTAGGACTTATTGGATTTTTGAATCTTAAAAGCCCTAACTAGAGAAGAAAAATGGGGAGGGGGGGTTTGGGTTGGGGTGGAATTTGGATATAACAGAGAGTGCCATCTAGTGGTAAAAGAAAAATTTTGTGACTGTAAAAAAAAATGCCTGGCTCTTCTAAAAGTTGAATTTCATACAAAATAAGTGAAACTTTGTTACAACAGAATAGAGAAAGTGAAAGGTGGAAATACTAAACATTAAAACAAAAGAAAGAAATAGGAAGAAATTACTTTGGGATTGTTTGATGATCTTGGCATAAATTTAAATTTATGGAAATTGGACTATCTGATGAATCTGGGAAAAACCTAAAGAGGAATTAAAGCCCCTGTCACTGCACCAACGGATGCAAAGAGGATGTAAAACAGACAAAAAAGCTTGCCATCCGTTGGTTAACTCAATGTATCTGTTCTGTATGCACTGCCTCATTTTTGCTTCCTCTCTATCCATCCAGCATCCGTTTATGGACGTTTCATCCGCTCGGAAAGTTTTGAGCTGCTCAAAACTTTTGTGCGGAAAATGTATCCAATTCGTCCATTCTGCATCCGCTACGCATCCGCTAGGCATCAGTTCTGCATCCGTTATGCATCCGCTATATCCGCTAGGCATCCGCTACACATCCGCGCAACTTGCATCCGCTCGGATGCAGGGAGGAAGCAGAACGGATGAAGAACGAATGCCTAGCAGATGCAGCACGGAAACAAAGCATTTAAAACGGAAAAAACCTTCGCAGAGGGGACCTATCTCGGATATTAAGAATGCCTAGAGGATGCCTAGAGGATGCAAAGGGACACCTATATTGCCTATAAAAAGGGGGAGCAACCTATCTAGATCTCACTTTCAGAACAGCAGCCCTGTGGTGCAGACCTCTGAAGCCTTCATCTGACTCTTCCTCTTCCACAGCATCCAGTCATGCCTACCGTGGATCGTAACAAAGTCCTTTTGGCAGCCACCATCCTTCTGCAACAGTGCGAAGCCATCTACAGGCTCTGTGAACTCTACTACGGGAAAAGGAGGCAGCCAAGAAGCATCTGGGTATGAAGATGGTTCACCAGAAGAGCAGAGGACGGACTGTACAACAAGCTGATGGTGCAGCTGAGGAACAAAGACCCTCGTGCATTCCAGAACTTCATGAAGATGCCTCCAGCCATGTTTGATGAAGTTGTGCGGTGCCTGACACCCAGGTTGACCAAGGCAAACACCAACTTCCAGCCCAGCCTGGACCCTGGGCTCAAGGTGGCACTGACTCTGCACCACCTGGCCTCAGGGACCACCTACAGGAGCATGCAGTACGGCTGGAGGGTGCCACCCAAAACCATCAGCATTGTGGTCAGAGAAGTGGTGCAGGCCATCATCGAAGAATACAAGGAGCAGCTCCTCCAGTGCCCCTCCACTGAAGAAGGCTGGAAGAAAGTTGCAGAGCAGTGGTATCAAAGGTGGAACTTCCCACACACCGTTGGAGCCATCGATGGGAAGCACGTGGCCTGCAAAGCGCCAGCCAAGTCGGGGTCCACTTATTTCAGTTACAAGGGCTTCTTCAGCATCATCCTCTTCGCCATGGTCGATGCTGACTACAACAAGTTCATGTACATCGATGCTTCAGGCAATGGCTCATCTTCAGATGCCCAGGTATACAATGCCAGTCACCTCAAGGAGGAGCTGGAATGCAACCTCATCGTGGGCTTCCCAGATCCAGAACCCCTGTCCAACGACACACAAGATGTGCCTTACTTCATTGTGGGGGATGACGCCTTCTCCCTCACAACCTACCTCATGAAGCCCTACACCTCCAAATGCCTCACCCGAGAAGAGAGGATCTTCAACTACAGGCTGTCCAGGGCAAGGCGGGTGGTGGAGAACGCCTTTGGCATCCTGGCCAACAGGTTCCAGGTACTTCTCACCACCATGCAGCATTGCCCACAGACTGTGGGGAGGATCGTGGAAGCTTGCTGCATCCTGCACAATCTCATGCGCACCCGCTACCCAGTCTTGCAGAACAGGCTCGTGGACCTCCAGCAAGGCAATGGGGACATGGAGCCTGGGGAATGGAGGCAAGGGCGAAACCTGATAGACACTGAGGATGTGCAAGGCCCCAACAGAGCCTCACGTGAAGGGAAGAAGCAGTGCAACCTCCTGAAGCACTGGTGCAACTCCCCAGCTGGAGTGGTGGAGTGGCAAGACAGGATGATAGATGCTTAATGGATGCTTCCTTCAGCCTGTCTCATCACACTGATGAGATTGTGCCATGTATGTTGAGTGGCCTGACAATGAACAGGGCATTTAATAAAGAGTTGTGTTTATGTTGACATGTGTGGATGATTGATTATATTGTAATTGATAATGAAGGTTCATAGGTGTGGCACCTGGGAGGGTGGACCATACAGTCCCACTATGCTTGCACTGGAGGTTTATCTATCCCACAGCTATTACCCATTCCAAAGGTATCCCTGCCCATCCCAAAGGTATCCCTGCCCATCCCACAGCTATCTTAACCCATCCCACAAGCATGCAAAGGCTTAAACCATTTCTAAAAGTTTCCAGCAGGACTTTATTAAAAAAAAAAAGAAATGAAGCAAGTGTGTGAATCAAAAATAGACTTTATTAACAACAAGCTATAAGACAAAAATGAGTCTCTGGCACTCCTCTTGGTCACTCAGTCTCAGGGGTGAAGGGTGCAGTTGCTGTGGAGGTGGCTGGTGCTGGAGTGCTTGTCATCAGCTCCTCCAAAAGCAGAAGCCGCAGAAGCCCCAGCCCCAGAAGAGCGAGCCGGTGCTGCAGAAGCCCCAGCAGAACCAGAATGAGGGCCAGGGGGCAGGATGGTAGCCCTGTCCCTCTTGCAAGGGCTGGCAGCAGATGGCTGAGGCTTGCTGTGCTTCAGCATGGTTGTGGGGTTGCTGGCTGGCAGAGAGGCTGGCAAGAACCAAGGCTGGCAGGAAGGCTGGCAGGGAGGCAGGCACCAAGGCTGGCAGGCAGGCAGGCACCAAGGCTGGCAGGAAGGCTGACAGGCAGGCTGGCAGGCAGGCAGGCACCAAGGCTTGCACGAAGGCTGGCACCAAGGCTGGCAGGCAGGCTGGCAGGGAGACAGGCACCAAGACTGGCAGGAAGGCTTGCAGGCAGGCAGGCACCAAGGCTTGCAGGCAGGCAGGCACCAAGGCTGGCAGGCAGGCTGGCAGGCAGGCTGGCAGGAAGGCTGGCAGGAAGGCTGGCAGGGAGACAGGCACCAAGGCTGGCAGGGAGACAGGCACCAAGGCTGGCAGGAAGGCTGGAAGGCAGGCAGACATCAAGGCCGGCAGGCAGGCAACAAGGCTGGCAGGCAGGCTGGCAGGCAGGCTTGCAGGCAGGCAGGCACCAAGGCTGGCAGGAAGGCTGGCACCAAGGCTGGCAGGGAGACAGGCACCAAGGCTGGCAGGAAGGCTGGCTGGCAGCAAGGCTGGCAGGCAGGCAGACAGCAAGGCTGGCAGGGAGGCTGGCAGAAGGCTGGCAGCAAGGCTGGCAGGGAGGCTGGCAGCAAGGCTTGCAGGCAGACATGCAGGCAGACATGCAGGCAGGACAGGCAAGGCAGTCGTTGTGTCTGGAAGCAGGTCTTTCTTCTGAATGGTGACCTACTTCCATTATATCCGTGGGGCTGACGCAATGCATCCTCCCCGCATGCGCAATTAACGCTCGGCATCCGCTAGGCTTCCGCTGTGCATCCACTCTGCATCCACTTCATCCGCTGTGCATCCGCTCAGCATCCGCTGTATCTGTTCCGCGTCCACTTTGCTGAGGTCCCCCGGAAGCCTAGCAGATGTGCCATCCACTCCCATCCGCTTCCATCCGCTGGGCTTCCGTTCCGTATCCGCTTTCCATGCGCCCTGTGTCCTCCCCCCGTCCATGTTATCCGCTCCAGTTATGCAAATTTTTGCCCCTTTTGAGAGCGGATAACAACAGATGGAACATTTTGCTTGTCCGTTGTGTCCGTTTTGCATCCATTGGGCAGTGTGACAGGGCCTTAAAGACTAGCTAGAAAGCAAAAAATCCAACCATTTCCTGATTCCTAGCTAATCTAAATCTCCTGGCACAGCAGAACAGATGATGGTTAGAAATAGGAAAAATAGCAATTTAGCAGGCAAGTTTACTGGGTAAGGAATGAGTGGGCAGGGAGGGTTCCGGCGGGCCATGTGGGAGGTGCAGCCTTGTGTTTCTGCAGAGCCTAAATTAATTACCTTGGGTGTTGCTCTGGGGGTGAGATTTCTCTGCGGCCCACCAAAATTTTATCAAGGCCCACCGGTTGGCAACCTGCTGCTCTAGTTAGCAGTGCAATATTACGAGAGAAGAAACAATGCAAGATTTGGTTAACAACTCTTAATGCTTTTTTGGCAATGTTGTTACAGTGGGCTCTGGCACGTAGATCATTAGAGATGAGTACTCCAAGATCCTTGACAGAGTGGGGGTTGTCTACAAGGTTGGGTCCATCTAGCCTGCATGATATTATTATTATTATTATTATTATTATTATTATTATTATTATTATTATTATTATTATTTTATTATTATTATTGTTGTTGTTGTTGTTGTTGTTGTTGTTATTTTGGACTTTTTGTTACTATCAGATATGTAATGTGGGTTCCAAACTGATGAGCTGTATTCGAATATTGGTCTAGCAAATGTTTTGTATGTTCTGGTTGGTCGTGTAATATTACCAGAGAAAAAGCTATATAAGATTAGGTTAACAACTCTTAATGTCTTTTTGGCTATGTAGTTACAGTGGGCTCTAACACCTAGATCATTAGAGAAGAGTACTCCAAGATCCTTGATAGAGTTTGGATCATCAACAAGGTCTTGACTATTCAGCTTGTATTTTCTGATTTTCTGATTTTTTCTGATTTTTTTTGCCAATATGTAAGACAGAGCATTTATTTGTTGAGATTTGAAGTTGCCACTTGTTTGACCATTCTGACATATTGTCAAGGTCTTTTTGAAGGGTAGCAGTATTGTCGGTGGTGTTGAATAGTTTTATATCATCAGTGAAGAGAACGCAGTTGCTTTTAATATGATCACAAAGGTCACTTATGTACAGTATAAAGAGCGTTGGTCCTAAAACGCTGCCTTGGGGGGACTCCATTGTTAACCGGTACAGGATTTGATGGGGCACTCCCTATTTTGAACACTTGTTACCTGTTTGACAGGAACACAGCTATCTAATTAAACAGGGGTCCAGAAATACTATAAAATTTTAGTTTTAGAAGTAGTTTGTCATGTACCACTGAATCAAAGGCTTTACAGAAGTCTATGTAAATTGTTTGTGTTTATTGTTTGTCTATGTGTCTATTGTTTGCCCAGATCGAGTTGTGTAGTTCATATATTTTTGCATGTAGGAGTTGAAGATTACAAAATACATTTTTACTGAAACCAAATTGTTTGTTGGAAAGTAGGTTGTTTGTCTCTGAGTGGAGGCTTATGGATTGGTTAATGATGGATTCCATGACTTTATAGGTGATACAACATAAAGAGATTGATCTGTAATTTTCAACGAGGCTGAGGTTTCTTTTTTTGAAAATAGGAATGACCATGAGTAGTAACCATAGGTTGGACAAGGAGCTGGTCCTGAAAGATTTTTTAAGGATTATGCCTAGAGATTCTGCTATGGCAGTGGAAAGCTTTTATAAGAAGTAGGCACATAGTCCATTGGATCCAATGGTTAGAGATGATTTTAGATTGCATAGTGCCTTTGCAACATTATCTTCCATGAAATTGATGTTCATTCGATTGTAATTATTTATGATGTCTGAGTATATAGACAGTATATAGTCTGAGTATATATGTCTATGTATATGAACATATATGAATATATAAGTCTGAGTATATAGGCAGTTCTGAGTAAGGTGGTTTTATTCAAGGTCAGAATATTCAGGTCTAAAAAGTTCAAAATTTCCATGTATCTAGGTAGCCCTTTGGGTATTGCTCCTAAAGGGCTCATATTAATGATGGTACAACCATTGGTTTTTTTCCCACCACAATCACCCAACTTCAATTTGCAAATCACTGTATTTCATTATTTTTTCTAGCTATTTCTCTTCAATTCATGCATCATCTAGTATTACAATATCAATGAACTGGACCTTTTCTTTTCCACAATAGTGATGTCAGCCATGTTGTGGGCCAGATGTCTGTCTCTTTGGATTCAAAACTCCCAGAAGATATTGACACTGTTCATTTGCAAAAACTCTGACAATTTGGTATTTCCAGTAATTTTTGCTGCATTCAAACTTTTGGCAAAGCTTCCAATATATGATTTTGGCTACTCAACCATATTATTGTAGGTAATCAATTTGTGACATTTTGCTGTAGCCACTGATAAGGTGATCCACTGTTTCATCTTTCTAATTGCATAAGTGACATTTGCTGTTGTTACTGTCTTGTTGAATTTTTGCTTTCATGAATTGGTTTGCAGGGCTTGTTCTTGGGCAGCCAAAATGAAGCCTTCAGTTTCTATTTTCATCCTGATCTTAACAATCTTCAGGTTAGGGTAGGCTTCTTTTTCCAGTTAGAAACTTGATGGTCAATTGTTTCCTTTCAATATTCTGCTTTCAGTCTAGTTGTTTTTAAGAGGTTTCCTTTGTTCACCTTCTTTAGCAGAGACTCTTTTGCTTTTTTATGTAGTAATTTAAGTTGTGTTTTTTCTTTTCCACAGTTTGTTTTACCTGAAAGAGACCACTGATACCCTGAGACCTAGACAAGTACAATCCGTCAATATCAATTTTTGAGTACAGAGCATGGTGATTCTCATTAGTTTTTTAGTCTTTCCATCCAAGTTATCAAGTTCTGGCTAAGTCCATTCAATTATTCCAATTGAGTATTGTATTACAGGCACTGCCCAGGTATTATGCCTTTATGATATTTCCTCCAGAAACAGATAATAACAGAACCTGGCAATGGTTAAGAGTAGGAATGTTGAACAAAGGGACTAATTCTGACTGCACAAAATCAAGCCTTAAGAACAAAGTCAGAACTGAGAATATAACAACAGATAGCCAATGCCATCTCTGCAAAAAAGCTGAAGAAACTGTAGACCATCTGGTTAGCTCCTGCAATATCTCCAGGGGTGGGCTGCTGGAGGTTTGCACCTCTATAAGGTGAGGCAGGGGTTTGGGTGATCCTCTAACTAAGATTCTGTGGGGTTTATCAAACCCCCAAAATACACTCTTGGCTGGCCCTGCCTCTGGCCCATTTCCCCAAACCCCACCCTGCTCAAACCCATCCTGCCCCACCTTATACATCCATCCACTTCTTGCCTTGTCTCCTTTGGCCACTCATGTCTGGCTCTCTTGCTTACTTTGCCAGCCTGGTCCCACACGGCCCACCTCCCTTGCTACTCTCTGGCTTCCTCACTTCTTAGGTAAATCCCCTGTCACACTGCACCAACGGATGGAAAGAGGATGTAAAATGGAGAGAAACACTTGCCATCCATTGGTTAACGTGATGCTTCAGTTCTGTACTCACTGCGTCCGTTTTTCATCCTCTCTATCCTCCAGCATCCGTCGACTAACATTTCATCCGCTCAAAAAGTTTTGAGCTGCACAAAACTTTTTGAGCAGAAAATGTATCCAACGCGTCTGTTCTGCATCTGCAATGCATACGGGGAACATCCGTTCTACATCCGTCAACATCTGTTACACATCCGCTATATCCGCTAGGCATCCGCTGTGAATCTGCGCAACTCAAATCTGCTCCAGCAGAAAACGGACACAGGGAGGAAGCGAAACAGAAACGGAACGGACACAAAGCGTAATTAGCACGGATGGAGAAAGCATTAAAACGGAAAAAACGTTCACAGAGGGGACGTATCTCGGATATTTAGGATGTCTTCAGGATGCCTAGAGGATGCAAAAGGACACCGAGTGGAAAACCTATATTTCCTATAAAAAGGGAGAGGAACTCACCCGGATCTCACTTTCAGTCCAGCATCCCTGCGGTGCAGACCTCTTCAGCCTTGCTCTTGCTCTTGCTCTTCCACAGCATCCAGTCATCTCCACCATGTATCATCACACACTCCTTTTTGTACCCACCATCGTTCTACAACAGTGCAAAGCCATCTACAGGCTCTTTCACCTGTTCTACGCGAAGAAAAGGAGGTGGCCAAGAAGTGTCTGGGTCCGAAGATGGATCGCGAGAAGAGCCGAGTAAGGACTGTATAACAAGCTGATGGTGGAGCTCAGGAACGAAGACCCTCGTGCATTCCAGAACTTCACGAGGATGCCACCAGCCATGATTGATGAAGTTGTGCAGCGGCTGAGACCCAGGTTGACCAAGCAGAGCACCAACTTTCGGCCCAGCCTGGACCCTGGGCTGAAGGTGGCACTGACTCTACGCCACCTGGCCTCAGGGACCACCTACAGGAGCATGCAGTATGGCTGGAGGGTGCCACACAACACCATCAGCATTGTGGTCAGAGAAGTGGTGCAGGCCATCATCAAAGAATACCTGGAGGAGCTCCTCCAGTGCCCCTCCACTGAAGAAGGGTGGAAGAAAGTTGCAGAGCAGTGGTATCAGAAGTGGAACTTCCACCACACCATTGGAGCCATAGATGGGAAGCACGTGGCCTGCAAAGCTCCAGCCAAGTCAGGTTCCACTTATTTCAACGACAAGGGCTTCTTCAGCATCATCCTCTTCGCCATGGTCGATGGTGACTACAAGTTCACGTACATCGATGCTTCAGGCAACGGGTTAGCTTCAGATGCCCAGGTATACAATGCCAGTCACCTCAAGGAGGGGCTGGAACGCAACCTCATCATGGGCTTCCCAGATCCAGACCCCCTGCCCAATGACACACAAGATGTGCCCTACTTCATTGTGGGGGATGATGCCTTCTCCCTCAGAACCTACCTCATGAAGCCCTACACCTCCAGATGCCTCACCTGTGAAGACAGGATCTTCAACTTCAGGCTGTCCAGGGCAAGGCAGGTGGTGGAGAACGCCTTTGGCATCCTGGCCAACAGGATCCAGGTACTTCTCACCACCATGCAGCATCGCCCACAGACCGTGAGGAGGATCGTGAAAGCTTGCTGCATCCTGCACAATCTCATGCGCCCCCGCTACATAGTCTTGCAGAACAGGCTCGTGGACTGCTAACAAGGCAATGGGGATATGGCGCCTGGGAAATGGAGGCAAAGACAAAACCTTATAGACACTGTGGATGTGGAAGGGAAGAAGCAGCGCAACCTCCTGAAAAACTGGTGCAACTCCCCAGCTGGAGCAGTGGAGTGGCAAGACAGGATGATAGATGCTTAATGGATGCTTCCTTCAGCCTGTCTCATCAGACTGATGAGATTGGGCCATGTATGTTGAGTGGGCCTACAATGAACAGGACATTTAATAAAGAGTTGTGTTTATGTTGAAATGTGTGGATCAATGATTATATTGTTATTGATAATAAAGGGCCATAGGTGTGGCACCTGGGAGGGTGGACCATACAATCCCACTATGCTTGCACTGGAGGTTTATCTATCCCAAAGCTATTACCCATGCCACAGGTATCCCTGCCAATGCCACTGCTATCTTAACCCATCCCACAGCTATTACCCATCCAATAGGTATCCCTGCCCATCCCACAGCTATTACCCATCCCAAAGATATCCCTGCCCATCCCACAGGTATCCCTGCCCATCCCACAGCTATTACCCATACCAAAGGTATCCCTGCCCATCCCACTGCTATCTTAACCCATCCCACAAGCATGCAAAGGCTTAAACCATTTCTAAAATTTTCCACCAAGACTTTATTTAATAAAATAAATGAAGCAAGTGTGTGAAGCAAAGATAATCTTTATTAATAAAAAGCTGTAAAAGAAAAATGACCCAAGTGTCCCAAGTAAAGATAAAGTCAACAGGTTGCCACCCAGTCTCTGGCACTCTTCTTAGTCACTCTGAGGCGTGCCCAGTCTCAGGGGTGAAGGGTCCAGGTACTGTGGAGGTGGCTGCTGCTGGAGTGCTGGTCTGAGGCATCATTGGGGTGCCTGGCCCTGAGAGGACAACAGGGGACATTGTGTTGAGGAAGCTCTCAGACAGCTGGCTCAGTCCTGTGATGTTGAGAGCCCCTTCCTCCATGACATGGGGTTTCAGCCCCAATACCGATGACAGATGTTCTGAGGCCCCGGGCTTGGCTGTGGGGTGGAGGAAGGAGCAGTGTAGTGGGGATGTTTGGTCTGCAGCTGAGCGAGGTGAGGTGTGGGTGGCATCTGTGGCATGGGTGGCATCTGTGGCATGGGTGGCATCAGTGGTATGGGTGGTATCGGTGGCATAAAGTGGCATCGGTGGCACTGGTGGCATTCGATGTACCTGTGCCTTGACTGGGAAGGGCTGCCTGTGCTATTGGAGCTCCTGGTAGCCATAGCCTTTGTAGGTGAGGGGCTGTGGAAATCCTTTGAAGGGCAGTGACATCACCAGGGGGGGAGGAGCAGACCTCGACTGGGTGGGAGCAGGTTCAGCAGGGTCTGGAGGGTTGTGAAGAAGACCGGTGATCCTGTCCTTTATCACCTGGTACTGTGATTCCGACATGTTCATGAGGGTCTGGTTTATGTAGGTGAGGAAGGGCTTGGAGGATGGGACGTCGGTGTGTACCAGCTGAGAGAGGAAATCTACGCTGCTTCTGATGGTGTCCATGATTTCCAGCAGGAGAGTGTGGTTCTGCCCCTCTGGTCTGCCTCTCTGCCTGCTTTCTGTGGAGGTGGAGCTGAGGGTGGATGTGGGTTGTTTTCTGGTGGAAGTGTCCTCTCCTTGCTCCCACTGCATCAGGGGGACCTCCACACGTTCCGCCACGGGGAGCGCAGCTGTCGGGGGGGTCTCCGTCATGACACGCTCCACAGATACCTGCCTGGACACAGGAGCTGACTCTTGGCCAGAAGAGGACTGGGTCTCTGCAGGCTGCATGAGAGAGAAGGTTGTGAGAGGGGCTGCTCCTCGGTGGCAGATCTCACCCTCCAAGAAGCTGCACTTGGACATCACGTAGGTCTCTCAGTCCGTCAGCTTGACCGTGGCCTGGCCAGATTTCTTGAGGAGTAGCTTTCCCTACCAGGTGTGCATGTGCTTCCACCAGCTGAGGAACACCTCCGAAGTGTAGCCCAGGCTCTCTGCCTTCTCTCTCCAAGCAGCCTGTTTCCTTTGGTGTCTCGATAGAGCCTGTGTCCCTTCCACTATAGATACTCGTTCTCCCTCAGCCATTCCAGCACCTGATCCTCATGTTCCTCTTTGATGGAGTATTGCCTTCTCTCCCATTCATGCATATGCCTCTTCCTCCCTCTGGCAGGGCCATCTGGGCCCTCATCAGAGGGGCTTTGAGGTTGTAGGGGCTGCTCCACCACACCACCACTACCAGCAGCAGCAACAACAACAGTAGCAGCAAAAGCAGGACCAGCAGGACCAACAGGACCAGCAGCAGAGTAAGCACCAGCAGGACCAGCAGGACCAGCAGCAGCAAGATCATCAGCAGCAGAGTAAGCACCAGCAGCACCAGCAGGACCAGGAGCAGCAGCAGCAGAGTAAGGAGCAGCAGCAGCACCAGCAGCAGCACCAGCAGCACCAGCAGGACCAGGAGCACCAGCAGGACCAGGAGTACCAGTTGTACCATCAGCACCAGCAGACCCAGCAGGACCAGCAGGACCAGCAGGATCAGCAGCAGCACCAGCAGAGTAAGCACCAGCAGAAGCCCCAGCACCAGGAGCAGCACCAGCAGAAGCACCAGCACCAGGAACAGCACCAGCAGAGTAAGCATCAGCAGAAGAACCAGCACCAGGAGCAGTGCCAGCAGAAGCTCCAGCACCAGAAGAGTCAGCAGAAGCCCCAGCAGCAGAAGCCCCAGCAGAAGCAGAGTCAGGGCCAGGCGTTGGGATGGTGGCCCTGTCCCTCTTGCCAGGGCTGGCAGCAGATGGCAGAGGCTTTCTCTTCTTCCCCATGGTTGTCGGCTGGCTGGCTGGCCGGCTGGCTGGAGCTGTGTCTGGCAGCAAGTCTTTCCTCTGAATGGTGACCTGCTTGCGAGCTGCTTCCCTTTATATCCACGGGGCTGACGCAATGCATCCTCCCCGCATGCGCACTGAACGCTCTGCATCTGCTAGGCATCTGCTAGGCATCCACTAGGCTTCCGCTCTGCATCCGCTTCATCCGCTCTGCATCCGCTCTGCATCCGCTTCATCCGCTCGGCATCCGCTCGGCATCCGCTTCATCCGCTCAGCATCCGCTCTTTCCGCTGTGCTTCCGCTTCGCTGTGTTCCCCCAGAAGCCCTGTGGATGTGCCATCCGCTCCCATCCACTTCCATCCGCTAGGCTTCCATGGAGCATCTGCTTTCCATCCTGGCTACATCCTCCCCCTGTCCATTCCTTTCCGTTGTTGTCCGCTCTGGTTTTGCAAATTCGGGGCACTTTTGAGAGTGGATAACAATGGATGGAACATTTTCTCATCCGCTGTGTCCTTTTTACAAATGTTTTGCATCCGTCGGCCAATGTGACAGGCCCTTAAGTTGCTGCAGCGCATGGGGTGGGGGGGCAGTGAGGCTCTGATGGCCGCCTTTCAAGGCTCGTGGTGGGGTGGGGAATGAATGTGACAGAAGCATACCTTGAGGCAATGTGTCCTGATTTTTAGACTGTGGTGAAGAGAAATTCCTCTCTTGCTGGGTGCAGGAACTTCATCTGGTCCTTGTATTGTATATGCTTGCTTTGGCCACTCAGGGAGATACGTGATGAAACCAAGACACTGGCCCAGTCCAGTCACTTGTCTCCGCCACTTCTGTTGCCACCTCCATGGGTTGCACAAGACACTGTGAGAGCTCTCACAATGTCTTGTGCAGACCAATATGAGCTTTGCACAGTGACTGCGATTCGCAGCTGCTGCTTCTGTTGCCACTTTGCATGCTACGAGAGCTCTCACAACATCTTGTGCAGCCCAGTATATCTTTTCTTAGATAATTAGGGCAAAGAAGCAATGGTGAGTTGACCACATCCACCTAGTCACATGACCACCCAGCCATGACCACCCAGCTATGACCACCCAGCCAGTCATTAGGGCAGACAATCCTTTGCTAAAAAAATTTGAAGCCCACCTCAAATATCTCCCAGAATTTTGCCCCTCAAAAGGTAGACAAATTAGTTTTGAATCAATCTTGGTTACCTTCTATTTTGGCTGCTGTAACTATTCATTTTTTTTTTAAACTTTATTTTGCTTTTCAGGACTTTCTCAATGTCCTATGTCACAATCAAAAACCAAAAGAGTCTTCTGGTCTGAAGTCTAATCATACAAGTAGTATTTACATTCCTTCATGAAGAAAACCTTTAGGTTTTGCCCATCAACCCAGCTCTATTATATCTCTAAATCAGGGGTGTCAAATTCATTTTCATTGAGGGCTTCATCAAGGGTGTGTTTGATTGGAGAGGCTGGGGACATGTGGCCAACTCAATATCACTTGTATTGGGGTGCCAGTGGTGGCCCGGGCGCTCTTCCAGCTAAATGGGCTCCTGAGCTCCATTTTTGACTGTGATGCCTCCTGCAACAATCTGCCAGAAAAAATGGAGCTCAAGTGGGCTGTGGGCAATACTCCCAAGCTCCATTTTCACTGGCAGAGGCACCACTGGCTGGTCCTTCGCTGTTTCCAGGGCATCCCCATGGGCTGGATCTCACCCATAAGGCCTTGAGTTTGACATTCCTGCTCTAAATGATCCTTCAATGATGTTTTGATGAAGCCCCTAAAGCCCCTGTCACACTGCAGCAACGGATGGAAAGAGGATATAAAATGGAGAGAAACACTTGCCATCCATTGGTTAATGCGATGCTTCCAATCTGTACTCATTGCGTCCGAATTTCATCCTTTCTATCCATCCAGCATCCGTCTACTGACATTTTATCCACTCAAAAGGTTTTGAGCTGCTCAAAACTTTTGAGCGGAAAATGTATCAAACGCGTCCATTCTGCATCCGCTAGGCATACGGGGGACATCCGTTCTGCATCCGTTGTCATCCGTTACGCATCCGCTATATCCGCTAGGCATCTGCTGCACATCCGCGCAACTCAAATCTGCTCCAGCGGTAAACGGGCGCAGGAAGGAAGCGGAACGGATGCGGAACGGATGCGCAGTGTTAGTAGCACGGACGGAGAAAGGATGAAATCGGATGCAGCACACAAAGAAGGCATTTAAAATGGAAAAAACGTTTGCAGAGGGGACCTATCTCGGATATTAAGGATGTCTAGAGGATGCCTAGAGGATGCAAAAGGATGCTTCCATTCCGCATCTACTTCCCATCCGCTCTGCGTCCTCCCCCCGTCCATTCCTTTCTGTGTTATCCGCTCTGTTTATGCAAATTTTTGCCCCTTTTGAGAGTGGATAACAACGGATGGAACATTATTCTCATTCGCTGTGTCCTTTTTACAAATGTTTTGCATCCGTTGGGCAGTGTGACAGCGCCTTAATACTTCTTGAAATTAAAGCCCATGTCACACTGAACCAACAGATGCAAAGAGGATGTAAAACAGAGAAAAAAGCTTGCCATCCATTGGAAAACGCGATGTACTCACTGCCTCCATTTTGCTTCCTCTCTATCCATCCAGCATCTGTTTATTGATGTTTCATCCGCTCCAAAAGTTTTGGGCTGCCCAAAACTTTTGCGCGGAAAATGTATCCAGTTCGTCGGTTCTGCATCTGCGACGCATCCGCTACGCATCCGTTAGGCATCCGTTATGCATCCATTATATCCGCTAGGCATCCGCTATGCATCCGCGCAACTCGCATCCACCTGGACGCAGGGAGGAAGCGGAATGGACGCAGAACGGATGAAGAATGGATGCAGAACAGATGCAGCACGGAAACAAAGCATTTGAAATGAAAAAAACATTCGCAGAGGGGACCTATCTCGGATATTAAGGATGTCTAGAGGATGCCTAGAGGATGCCTAGTGGAAAACCTATATTTCCTATAAAAAGGGGGAGCAACTCGTCTGCATCTCACTTTCAGAACAGCAGCCCAGTGGTGCAGACCTCTGAAGCCTTCATCTGCCTCTTCCTCTTCCACAGCATCCAGTCATATCTACCGTGGATTGTAACAAATTCCTTTTGGCAGCCACCATCGTTTTGCAACAGTGCGAAGCCATCTGCAGGCTCTGTGAACTCTACTGCGAGAAGAAAAAGAGGCAGCCAAAAAGAGTCTGGGTCCGAAGATGGTTCTCCAGAAGAGCAGAGGACGGACTGTACAGCAAGCTGATGGTGGAGCTCAGGAACGAAGACACTTGGGCATTCCAGAACTTCATGAGGATGCCTCCAGCCATGTTTGACGAACTTGTACAGCGGCTGACACCCACGTTGACCAAGCAGAGCACCAGCTTCCACCCCAGCCTGGAACCTGGGCTCAAGGTGGCACTCACTCTGCGCCACCTGGCCTCAGGGACCACCTACAGGAGCATGCAGTACGGCTGGAGGGTGCCATCCAACACCATCAGCATTATGGTCAGAGAAGTGGTGCAGGCCATCATCGAAGAATACAAGGAGGAGCTCCTCCAGTATCCCTCCACTGAAGAAGGATGGAAGAAAGTTGCAGAGCAGTGGTATCAGATGTGGAACTTACCACACACCGTTGGAGCCATGGATGGCAAGCACGTGGCCTGCAAAGCGCCAGCCAAGTCGGGGTCCACTTATTTCAGTTACAAGGGCTTCTTCAGCATCATCCTCTTCGCCATGGTCGATGCTGACTACAAGTTCATGTACATCGATGCTTCAGGCAACGGCTCATCTTCAGATGCCGAGGTATACAACGCCAGTCACACCTCAAGGAGGAGCTGGAACGCAACCTCATCGTGGGCTTCCCAGATCCAGAACCCCTGCCCAACGACACACAAGATGTGCCCTACTTCATCATGAGGGATGACGCCTTCTCCCTCACAACCTACCTCATGAAGCCCTACACCTCCAGACTCCTCACCCGTGAAGACAAGATCTTCAACTACAGCTGTCCAGGGCAAGGTGGGTGGTGGAGAACGCCTTTGGCCTCCTGGCCAACAGGTTCCAGGTATTTCTCACCACCATGCAGCATTGCCCAGAGACCGTCAGGAGGATCATGGAAGCTTGCTGCATCCTGTACAATCTCATTTGCACCCGCTACCCAGTCTTGAAGAACAGGCTTGTGGACCTCCAACAAGGCAATGGGGACATGGAGCCTGGGGAATGGAGGCAAGGGTAAAACCTGATTGACACTGAGGAAGTGTAAGGCCCCAACAGAGCCTCACATGAAGCGAAGAAGCAGTGCAACCTCCTGAGACAATGGTGCAACTCCCCAGCTGGAGCAGTGGAGTGGCAAGACAGGATGGTAGATGCTTAATGGATGCTTCCTTCAGCCTGTCTCATCACATGGATTAGATTGGGCCATGTATTTTTGGTTGGCCTACAATGAACAGGGCGTTTAATAAAGAGTTGTCTTTATGTTGACATGTGTGGATGATTATTACATTATTATTGATAATAAAAGGCCATAGGTGTGGCACTGGGAGGGTGGACCATCCCGTCCCACTATGCTTGCACTGGAGGTTTATGTATCCCACAGCTATTACCCATCCCAAAGGTATCCCTGCCCATCCCACTGCTATCTCAACCCATCCCACTGCTATTTTAACCCATCCCACAAGCATGCAAAGGCTTAAACCATGTCTAAAATTTTCCAGCAAGACTTTATTATGAAAAAGAAATGAAGCAAGTGTGTGAATCAAAAATAGACTTTATTAATAACAAGCTATAAAACAAAAATGAGTCTCTGGCACTCCTCTTGGTCGCTCAGTCTCAGGGGTCCAGATGCTGTGGAGGTGGCTGGTGCTGGAGTGCTTGTCATCAGCTCCCCCAGAAGCAGAAGCAGCAGAAGCACCAGCCCCAGAAGAGCGAGCCCGTGCTGCAGAAGCCCCAGCAGAACCAGAGTGAGGGCCAGGGGCAGGATGGTAGCCCCGTTCCTCTTGCAAGGGCTGGCAGCAGATGGCTGAGGCTTGCTGTGCTTCCGCATGGTTGTGGGGTTGCTGGCTGGCAGGGAGGCTGGCAGGAACCAAGGCTGGCAGGAAGGCTGGCAGGGAGGCAGCCACCAAGGCTGGCAGGATGTCTTGCAGGCAGGCAGGCAGGCACCAAGGCTGGCAGGCAGACATGAACCAAGGCTGGCCCGAAGGCTGGCAGGGAGGCAGCCACCAAGCTGGCAGGAAGGCTGGCAGGCAGGCAGGCACCAAGGCTGGCAGGCAGACATGAACCAAGGCTGGCAGGAAGGCAGGCAGCAAGACTGGCAGGCAGACCGGCTGGCAGCAAGGCTTGCAGGCAGGCTGGCACCAAGGCTGGCACCAAGGCTGGCACCAAGACTGGCACCAAGGCTGGCACCAAGGCTTGCAGGTAGACATGCAAGCAGGGTAGGCAAGGCAGCCAATCCGTCCGGCAGCAGGTCTTTCCTCTGAATGGCGATCTGCTTCCGAGCTGCTTCCGTTATATCTGCGGGGCTGACTCAATGCATCCTCCCCGCATGCGCAATTAATGCCAAGCATCCATTAGGCTTCCACTGTGCATCTGCTGTGCATCCGCTGTGCATCCGCTTCATCCGCTCTGCATCTGCTCTTTCTGTTCCGCGTCCGCTTTGCTGTGGCCCCCCGGAAGCCTAGCGGACGTGCCATCTGCTCCCATCCGCTTCCATCCCCTAGGCTTCCATTCCGCATCCGTTTTCCATCTGCCCTGCGTCCTCCCCGCGTCCGTGTTATCCGCTCCGGTTATGCAAATTTTTGCCCCTTTTGAGAGCGGATAACAACAGAAGGAACATTTTGCTCGTCCATTGTGTCCTTTTTGCATCCAGTGTGGGCAGTGTGACATGGGCTTAACTTGTTTGAAGTTACATTTTTGCTTTTCTCTAAAAAGCATTTTTAGACCAATTCAGAATAATTCTTCCAAAATCAATTAATCATGTAACAAACTTTAAATTGTATGTATCCATTTCTACCTACAGGAATATTCAATTGAGTTAGCTGTTTATTAACTTCCATGGCAGTAACCATATTCCTGCATTACATAAACTATAATTTTTTGAGCTTACTGCTATATAGTATCAAAATATGTATGTATAAGAATACCTCTATGTTGGAAGTTATCACACCCTAAATTATATTTTGTGCTTCTTTTTCAATGTTAAATCCCTTTGTTACAGATGACTGCACTTCTCTTTGTCTCTGAGACTTTACCATCTCAATTAGTCTGTTCAGTTGGTCTGATCAATTTGATGGGTTTATATCAGCCCTGTGGAGACAAATTGATTGTAACTTGGCATAGTGTGACTTCTAACTCCTGACTATATCCTCTCTTAGCTGAATTTAAATAGAGGGTTTGGAATTAAAATTAGATAACCTGTGTCCTGTTGAGTCTTCATTTCAGAGATTTTTTTCTAAACAAATCAATGAACCTGGGGAGATGGTGGGGACAGTCAAGTAGAAGCAACTTTGGACTTCTTACTGGCTTTCCAATTGTTCTTTTCTGAGAAACTTGCAAAGAAAAAGTTAGTGGGAAAGCCAACAAGAACCTTAGAAGTCCAAGGCTAGCATGCAGGTGAATGGCTGTTGCTGAGTGAGTAAAAAGTTGCATGGTGGGAAGGATATATGCAGGTGGGAAGGATGTGCAAGGATACATATAAGTCACAAAGAGTGTGCAGATATGTGCAAGAAATGCAATAGGGATTGGGGAGGATACATGAAGATGCATTACAGCTGTTGTGCAGCTCAGATAGGGTATGAAATAAGAAAATGCAGGTTGGGAATGGTGCATTGGGATCATGGGGGTGTTTATGAGATGGGGATTAGGAAGTGCATATAGAACAGTGTTACAGATCAGTAAATTTGCCTGGGAGTGCTTGGAAATGTACAAGAAGCACTGTGTGAGCCAGGGATGAAAGTACCTATGGATGATGTGTGGGTCAGAGTATGTGGGGGAGTATGTGAGTGACAGGTTTCTTTTCTCCCTCTTCTCCCATCCCTTTCCTTCTCAGCAGGCAGGTTAGTGGTTGCTGCTCAGTGAGAGTTGGAGCAAGATATTACAAGAGTAACTGTCACTGAATGTTGAAAATGAGGTTCACATGTTTGAAGCAGCAGCCTGGCAATGCAGCCATAATTCCCCAAATTTCATTCCCTTGGAAGTCATTGTACCCAGATTTTGGACACCTTTTAAAATCTTTTAGCCCAAGTGAGATACTTGGTTCAAAAATTATTGCCATGTAATGTGATGTTTTGCTTAGTTAAAGGTTATAGAAACAAGAATTTAACTAGTATATAGATTATAGGTCTATTGCCTTCTCATGTTTAGTAAGACGCAATTGCAGATTCCCCTGGACAATCTCTTGGTATATAGTAATATCTTAGACTACTCATTGGTGATTTTTCACCTTGACTCAAATTGTCATGTTACCTGTTATGGAACAATTAGTAAATGTATTAATCTCCCATCCTATAAAAGCCCATGCATGTTCAGACACAGAGCTCAAGAGAATGACTTATGTATTGCTAAATTGCCCATTGTAGGAGTCCAGTCAGTATCTAGCATTCATAATCTCAATTGTCAGAAATCTTAGTTTTCATTCTGATAATATATCCCCTTCAATATTAAACATGACCAACCAGCAAAAGAGTGATGAGTTCTTAATCGCAATGGTTTGCAGCAAGCAGCTGATCCCTCTTTTCCATCACTAAACTTTCAAGTTTGATATTCTTACACTTTTAAGTATTGTATTTGTATTTTATTGGACTGGTTTAATACATGTATAGAGACATATATGTACATGCAGTACATAACCAAACAAAGTTTTCTGCTTAAGTTTTTATGGAGAATATTTAAGTACACTTCCTTTAGAATTCTTTTTATCTTTCTAAGTAGATGAAAATAAATAGACTGCCTAGATGTACCATACACATTTTTTTTTCAAATCCTTACATGCAATTACGATGTCTATAATACATTAAATAATATGCAAATACAACTTTGCTTAAGGGAGAAGTTCTTTTGTAACATAACAACACCATATTATCTTATCATTTGAAGTACAAGTGCATATGCCCAAAGGCACAGTATTAAAAAAAATAATTTTCTTTGAGTGACAGGCATTAATTTATGAATGGTAACAATCCGAACATCTCTGTGACTAATACATTTAGTAATTTTTTATATGTGAACCATGACTCCGGAACAGTATACATGATGCAAATTGTATTTTTTTCACTAAAATATGTACTTTTCAGAAATGTACTGTTTCACATCTCAGAAATGAAAAATTATGCACAGTGATAGAAATAATTTGTACTATAGTATAGGACCATTCTTCCTATATGTGTCCTGAGAAAATTATATAAAATGACTATTTGTGTTTCCTGTGGGGGGCAGGAGGTGTGTTATGTTAAGCCCATGTCACACTGAACCAACGGATGCAAAGAGGATGTAAAATGGACAAAAAACCTTGCTATCCGTTCAAAAACGTGATGTACTCACTGCCTCCGTTTGGCTTCCTCTCTATCCGTCCAGCATCCATTTATGGACGTTTCATCCGCTCCAAAAGTTTTGGGCTGCCAAAAACTTTTGCGCGGAAAATGTATCCAGTTCGTCCGTTCTGCATCCGCTACGCATCCGCTACGTATCCGTTACGCATCCGCTATATCTGCTATATCCACATCCGCTAGGCATCCGCTATGCATCAACGCAACTCGCAGGAAGCGGAATGGACGCAGAACAGATGCAGAACAGATGCAGCACGGAAACAAAGCGTTTAAAGTGGAAAAAACGTTCGCAGAGGGGACCTATCTCAGATATTAAGAATGTCTAGAGGATGCCTAGAGGATACCTAGAGGATGCCTGGCGGAAAACCTATACTGTCTATAAAAAGGGGGAGCAACTCGCCTGCATCTCACTTTCAGAACAGCAGCCCAGCGGTGCAGACCTCTGCAGCCTTTATCTGCCTCTTCCTCTTCCACAGCATCCAGTCATGTCCACCGTGGATTGTAACAAAGTCCTTTCGGCAGCCACCATTGTTCTGCAACAGTGCGAAGCCATCTGCAGGCTCTGTGAACTTTACTGCGAGAAGAAAAGGAGCCACCCAAAAAGAGTCTGGATCTGAAGATGGTTCACCAGAAGAGCAGAGGACGGACTGTACAACAAGCTGATGGTGGAGCTCAGGAGCGAAGACACTTGGGCGTTCCAGAACTTCATGAGGATGCCTCCAGCCATGTTTGACGAAGTTGTGCAGTAGCTGACACCCAGGTTGACCAAGGCAAACACCAGCTTCCAGCCCAGCCTGGAACCTGGGCTCAAGGTGGCACTCACTCTGCGCCACCTGGCCTCAGGGACCTCCTACAGGAGCATGCAGTATGGCTGGAGGGTGCCATCCAACACCATCAGCATTGTGGTCAGAGAAGTGGTGCAGGCCATCATCGAAGAATACAAGGAGGAGCTCCTCCAGTACCCCTCCACTGAAGAAGGCTGGAAGAAATTTGCAGAGCAGTGGTATCAGAAGTGGAACTTCCCCCACACCGTTGGAGCCATAGATGGCAAGCACGTGGCCTGCAAAGCGCCAGCCAAGTCGGGGTCCACTTATTTCAACTACAAGGGCTTCTTCAACATCATCCTCTTCGTCATAGTTGATGCTGACTACAAGTTCATGGACATCAATACTTCAGGCAATGGCTCATCTTCAGATGCCAAGGTATACAACGCCAGTCACCTCAAGGAGGAGCTGGAACGCAACCTCATCGTGGGCTTCCCAGATCCAGAACCCCTGCCCAACGACACACAAGATGTGCCCTACTTCATCGTGGGGGATGACGCCTTCTCCCTCACAACCTATCTCATGAAGCCCTACACTTCCAGACTCCTCACCCGTGAAGAGAGGATCTTCAACTACAGGCTGTTCAGGGCAAGGCGGGTGGTGGAGAACGCCTTTAGCATCCTGGCCAACAGGTTCCAAGTACTTCTTACCACCATGCAGCATTGCCCAGAGACCGTGAGGAGGATCATGGAAGCTTGCTGCATCCTGCACAATCTCATGCGCATCCGCTACCCAGTCTTGCAGAACAGGCTTGTGGACCTCCAGCATGGACCTCCGCTGGGCTTCCGTTCCGCATCTGCTTTGCATCTGCCCTGCGTCCTCCCCACGTCCGTGTTATCCGCTCCGGTTATGCAAATTTTTTCCCCTTTTGAGAGCGCACAACAACAGATGGAATATTTTGCTCATCTGCTGTGTCCTTTTTGCATCCATTGGGCAGTGTGACATGGGCTTTAAAAAAAACTATATTTGTCTTGAGTTTGTAAGCTGATGAAAATATAAGAAAATTGAAATGTATTTATTTGCATCTTCCTATCCTCTATAAAAATACATTTTTCTGTTATTTGTTGATATCCAAAGTGAGTTTGTGAATGTTATCTGTCCCTCCTATCAATAAGCTATCATTTTCTGCAATAGTTTGAATTGAATTTACGGAATACAAATTAAAGAACCCTTTTCCAACCATGACTACAGCATGATTGATTTTTGCCTCAACATACGTCCACACAAAAATCAACACAATGATGTGATCCCCAATTATAACTTCAAAAAAGGCAACTATGATCTTACAGACAATGATATCTCTTCCCTTGACTGGCAATTTCTATTCACTAGATGCAATACTGTTGAAGACCATTACAACATATTTTTTACTTGAAGTCAAAAGAGTCATCAAACTATATGTACCAATAACCACTCCAAAAATCAGAAAAAACAGATTACCCCTAACAATAAGGAAGTTTCACTCCAAAGAGAGGTCACTTTGGCGGAAAAACAAATCTGTTCACATTGCCAACTTCAAAAGCCGATACAAAAATTTATGCCACCAGATAAAGACTGAATGCACCAATTATCACATTAAACAAAAAGAAAACCTTCTATGCACCAATTCTATCCACACTTTCTACAATTTTGTAAATAACCAACTAAAAGACTCAAGGTCCATCACACCCCTGAAAGGACCTAATGGTAAAGACTGCAATGATGACACCATTAAAGCCAACCTCTTTAACAGATTCTTTGGCTCAGTATTTGTAAACAGCAATGGATCATGCCCAGTATTTCCTAGTTGAGCCACAGACAATTACAATGGTCTAATACATATCAATTTTACAGAAGACAAGGTTGAAAAAGCACTACGCAATCTAAAACCATCTCTATCTATTGGAATATGTACCTACTTCTTTAAAAAGCTATCTGCTGCCATAGCTGAACCTCTAAGCATAATCTTTGAAAAATCTTTCAGGACCAGCTCCTTGCCAAAACTATGGATACAAGCCATGGTCATCCCCATCTTCAAAAAGGAAGACCCCAGCCTAGTTGAAAATTTCAGACTAATCTTGTTATGCTGATTCACCTGTAAAATCATGGAATCAATTATTAACCAATCCATTATTTTCCACTTAGAAACAAACAACCTAATAATAAACAATTTGATTTCAGAAAAAAACTGTCCTGTAATCTGCAACTCTTACACTATAAAAATATATGGACAACACAACTCGATCAGGGCAAAGCAATAGACGCAATCTACATAGACTGCTGTAAAGCCTTTGATTCAGTGGTACAGGACAAACTACTCCTAAAACTAAAATCTTATGGTATCTCTGGACACCTGCATAACTGGATAGAAGCATTCCTGTTAAACAGACAACAAATAGTCAAAATTGGGAGTGTCCTACCAAATTCTGTACCTGTCAACAGTGGTGTCCCCCAAGGCAGTGTTCTAGGACCAACTCTCTTCATACTCTACATAAATGACCTCGGTGATCATATTAAAAGCAACTGCGTTCTCTTCACTGATGATATAAAACTATTCAACACCACAGACAATACTGCTACCCTTCAAAAAGACCTTGACAATATGTCAGAATGGTCAAACAAGTGGCAACTTCAAATCTCAACAAATAAATGCTCTGTCTTACATATTGGCAAAAAAAATCAGAAAAAATCAGAAAATCAGAAAATACAAGCTGAATAGTCAAGACCTTGTTGACGATCCAAACTCTGTCAAGGATCTTGGAGAACTCTTCTCCAATGATGTCGGTGTTAGAGCCCACTGTAACTACATAGCCAAAAAGACATTAAGAGTTGTTAACCTAATCTTATATAGCTTTTTCTCTGGTAATATTACACTACCAACCAGAACATACAAAACATTTGCTAGACCAATATTCAAATACAGCTCATCAGTTTGGAACCCACATTACATATCTGATATTAACGCAGTTGAGAAAGTCCAGAAATATTTCACAAGAGTTCTCCACTCCTCTACTCGTTGCAGAATACCTTATGCCACCAGACTTGAAATTCTAGACCTAGAAAACCTAGAACTATGCCACCTTCGGCCTGATTTAAGTATCGTATATAAAATCATATATTGCAGTGTCCTACCTGTCAACGAATACTTCAGCTTCAACCATAACAATACAAGAGCAAACAATAGATACAAACTCAAGGTTAATCGCACCAAACTTGATTGCAGGAAATATGACTTCAGCAACAGAGTGGTCAATGTCTGGAATACTCTACCTGACTCTGTAGTTTTTTTTCCCCAAATCCCAAAAACTTTAACCTTAGACTGTCTACTATTGACCTCACCCCTTTCCTAAGAGGTCTGTATAAGCACACTAATGTGTCTACCATCCCTGTCCTATTGTTTCTTTTATTTTTCTTATATGTATCCATGTATTCATAACTATATTTTTACTTATACCTATTATCTTGTAAGCAATTGACAAACCAAATAAATAAATACATAAATGTCCTGAGGGCCATGTCTTAATCCCATCACCCTGGAGCTAAAGAGGGGCAGGAAACTGCAAGGCAGCTGCTTTGTCTTTAAAAACATGTTTCTCCTTTTCTCATCCAGGAAAATATAACATTCTGCCTTTTAAAAAATTTCCTATTATATTTCATTCTTTTAGGAGACGGGTGGATGTTAACTTTCTACAATTCCCCCTTTTTGCCAAAATATGTGGGTGGAGCACACATGTTATCGGCAAAAGATTAAAAATTGATCTGATCAAGGAGACTTGATGGGTGTTTTTAATTTTTCTGATGCAAAGAGGAAGGCATTGATGGGGGGAGCAGAAAAGGATTCCTTCAATGGCTCCCAAAAGCTTTCAACCATGAAGGTCTAGCAGCCAAGAAAAAAGTTCTGGAAAGAAATTTACAGTATCCCATTTTCCATGCCAATTATTTTCAGATGTTTGATGTCACTTTCTGTGAGCTTCCAGTCAGGTTTCAAGCAAGCACAAGTTGCAAAATTCTTCACAGCCATGGTTTTCCTTTAAATAACTACAGCTGCCCTTTCAAGGTTTGTTTCTTTTTTCCCCCTATTTATTTATTTTTTTTAATTATAAGAATTCAACATGGTGCAACCATTCTGGCATTACAATTGCTATACGTATATACATTTTACTTCACCATTTACAATCTCCTTGTTTGATGCATTATTTACTAATTATTCTAATCATCATAGCTACTTATGTTTTGACCTTACCTTCTTCTGTGTTCGGATTCCCCCTTGTTTTTTAATTCTAGTGTTAACCTACTCAATTCTGTACATGCCATAATTTTCTTTATTATCTCTGTTTCTTGCGGTATGCTTTCCTTCTTTCAATATTGCACATATATTATTCTAGCCACTGTCAACTATTAGATATATTACATCCTTCCTGTATCCTTCTGATATTACTCCTATGAAAAAAAAATCCAGCTTAAGTGGAATACACTCTCTCACCATTTATTCCACCCATGTCTGAATCAGTCTCCAATACTTTTTTGCAGCATTGCGAGTCCACCATATGTGAAAAAATGTGCAAGATACATCTTTGCATTTCCAACAATTTGGAGATAGACTTGAACATTTTGGAAAGCCTTTTGGAAACAAGGGTTGTTTCTTGAATCTGCCCTAGCTCTTACTTTTGTGATGCCAAATTGGGGTAAAACATATCATGTTTTACTGGGCAGCTGGGCAGCATCATTTGTGAGTCACAATGAGGGCTTGGGTTTTGGAGATCTCTTTTCTGCTACTCTGCCTGAGGGGGATGCCCCTTCCCCCATGGAATTGGCAGGGAGATATGACTGCTTGGGACTTAGTGACACAGAGGAAAAATCAATCTAGGTGGAGCTTTGTTTGGAGGTAGATGAAGGAGATATCCTCAGTCTAATTCTGAATGGGGTGTGTTTCTTTGTTTGTGTGCTTGTGTATGAAGCTACTTCTAAAATACAGGTAATACAGACATTCTGGGCAAATTTCCCTCCCATCAGATAGAAACTTGATGTGTCAACCACTCCCAAATGCAATCCCCCAGTGTCCATTTAACAACATAAATGAGATAAGAAAGAAAACTTTACTATGAATTTCCACCTTCCCCATAATCTTTTTAGCTGTCTTCTGGGGATTGGAAACAGTCTTTTAGTCTTTTACTTGTCCATCTCAGGGTCCTTTCTTTCATCTCTGCTGGGTGGCATTAAGTTTGGCTTGGTGGTAAGAGTGGTCAGTCAGGCTTGGGAAGGTTTGCTGGGCTCAATACTGTAAATGGTTTGATTTCAGCCTAAAATACATCCCAGAAGAGAGCTTGTTAACCAACACCCTGTCAAGAAAGCCCCAATTTGACAGCCACCAGGAAGAAGTTGTGCATGTCATGATTTCAGACACTCAGCTAGTTGCCCAAGCTACTACTCAAGCCCAAGTCAGATGCTGATTTTACCCCTCTGAGGACAAACTGACTCTGGAAGGAGATTGCTATGGACTTTATTGTTGAACTCCCAGAAAGTGGTGGAAATACAGTAATTTGGACTGTCATTGACTTATTCTCTAAGTAAACTCATTTTGTTGCTTGTTCTGGACTGCCTTCAATAAAAAAAACTGGCTAGATTGTTCGTGAAACATATATACCTGCTTCATGGAGTACCATGACAAATGATATCAGATAGAGGCATTCAATTCACAGTGAAGTTCTGCAGGGAGTTCCTCAGGTCTGTTGGGTCATCTCAAGGGCTTAGCTCAGCTTTTCATCTGGCTACAAACAGAGCTGCATGATGATGGAGCAATATCTTAGATGCTATATAAATTATTAGCAAAAAAAACTGGGTGGACTTATTACCATTTGCCAAAGTAGCTTACAACAACACTGTGCATAGTAGTACAGGACTGACTCCTTTCCAAATTACAAGCAACATGGAATTTGTTCCCATGCCTGAATTACCCATAGAGCCATCAACACCCCACCTCTAACAGAGTGGATGGATTCATTAAAAAGGGGTTGGGAAAACACAAAGAAAGCCCTAACAGAAACCACTGAGGAATATAAAAAACAGGCTGATAAGCATAGGTCTCTTCAGCCTCCTTTCCAGATCTATCTATCAACCAAATACCTTAAGTTAAGGTTGCCTAGTAAAAAGCTGGAACCAACATTTCTAGGACCTTTCCCCATAGTGAAAGTGATAAACCTGGTAACTGTCCAATTTAGCTTCTGTAGAGTACTAGGGAAAATATACCCTACCTTTCGCACAGTAGCTTGTTAAAACTGGCTGTCACTTTGAGACTAAGACCTCAAGCAGATGCTCCCCCAAACCAGTGATAGTGCAAGATAAAACTCATTATGAAGGAAAGAAAATCCTTAATTCTAGACTATATAGGGATAGATTACAATATTTAGTACACTGGAAGGGGTAACCTTTGTCTGAAGCCACTTGGATAAAAAGTTGGGGTGTAAGGTAAAATAGACTGGTTAAACAATTTCATGACAAATTTCCAGATAAGCCAAAAGGAGAGGTGGTGGGGGGAGAGATGGTTAATTTGATGTTTGGGACATTAGATTAACACCCTCTTGTTTTCTTGTTAGTTTCTTTTCTAAGATGCGATCTTTTCCTGAGGGGGGAAGCCTGTCAGCTTTGGAAGCCATATTTTACTTAGAAGCTTCCACGCTGCCACATTTCTGTGCCTGGGAAATTGGGAAGGGGGATTTCATAGAGCAGGGAAAGTTTAGGCATAATAACATTCTTCTGAGTCAAGGTCAAGTCAAGCCTGCACATGGAAAGGAGGAATTGAAAGATTGTCTCTGGTTTGGACGAGTGGTGATTGGACCATGTGATGGACTGATGGGTGCAGGGGGTGGATTGTTGCTTTTCAATTATGACGGGGAAACCCAGAACTCTCAGATTCAGAATTTCCTAGATATGCCAGTATGACCATTCCAATGAAATGTAACTTTGAGAAAAAGTGTGTCTCAGAGTTTGTTGGTTTGGAGTTTCTTAGAACAGACACCATGTCTTAATCTCATCACACTGTAGGTGTGGGGGTGGGGGGCAGGAAGCTGCAGGAGTTGCTTTATCTTTAAAAACATGTTTCTCATTTTCTCATCCAATTTAGGAAACTGTCAGCACACCTTAGCATCAGTAATTAGAATTCATTATAAGCAGTAGCTAATATACTAGAGGACATTATGCAACTGTATCCTCATGTTTGATATACAAGAACTTTTTCCAATATAGTCAACTATCGGAAAAAAATCAGTTTAGATATCGTAACTTGGATCATGTTTTTGTTATATCACCATATTGGCAGGGATGTTCCTGAAGCTGCTGTGCTCACCAATTAGGAGTAAGCAAATTGTATACAGTAGCATATCATCACACTTCATAAGACAAGCCATTTATTCAGATATTGGGAGGAAATATGCATGTCTAGATTTTACAAGGTTTCCATTTTGAACTTCTTTAGACTTCTTCAAAAAAAAGTCCACTGTTAAGCCCCTTAATTAAAACAGGTTTCTCAAATCTGTGCAGTATAGATTTATGGTTGCCAGTAAAATATTGCAGAAAGTTAGCACCCACCCCTCTCCTAGAAAAATGAAATATTCTAGGAAATATTAAAAAGGCAGAATGTTATATTTCTCTGGATAAAGAAAAGGAAAAACATGTTTTAAAGACAAAGCAGCTTCCTGCAGCTCCCTACCCCCCCTTCAGCTCCAGGGTAATGGGATTAAGACATGGCCCTCAGGAAATGATAGGATTACCCATCTCACCACATGGCACCTGGGAAGATTACATCATCCAGCAGGATTCAACCAAGCTTAGCACACATACAACCTACAAAACTAGCTATGACCCATGACAGCATCCAATCGGGATACTCTTCTTGTACGCCAGGAAGTTTAAAGCTTAGAGAGGGCATAAAAGTAAGAGACTCTCAGCATCTCTTTCCTTTTTGCCCAAGAGTTCCAAGGCATGTGGACCTGTCCACCATTAAACCTTCTTTCCAAGCAACTTCCATGAATCCAGTATCCATTTGAATCCACTTGGAACTGAATCCAAAAGGATATTTCTTCCAACAATATAGAGGCCTTATAGATGCTTCCTCTTAAATTTATGTTCATCACAGGGCTGCATTTGATTCATGGAAGATAATAAAATGAGTGAATGTGCTTATCTAGTCCTTTCTTTAAAAATTTTAATATATTGATAAATTTGTTAGCTATTATGCATACCTAGGTGCATGTATTTCCGAGATTTCTGAATTTACAGGGAGGAGAACATCTGTTAACTGTTAATGCTCTACAAAATTATGTATTACATAATAACAGAGTTAGAAGGAAACTTGAAAATCTTCTAAGCCAATACCCTGTTCAAACAGGAGACCCTGTAACATTCTGGGCAAATAGCTAGTTTTGTTAAGCTGCATAGAAAAAAATGTTTAGGAAAAAATTGTCATAGGGTTGTTGTGATTTTACCCTGTTTATATACTCAAATGCAGATTTTTTAAATCTATTTAATATCACTGGTATCATGTCTATTTTTTTGTCTCTATCAAGATTTCTGTTTAAAATATTGTATTTATTTTACAAAGAATAACAGTTCTAGAAGTTTGCTTTTTCTTTTCTTGATAAAGTATTCTTTTAGAGGGATAACACAAAACAGTAATAGCTCTTAAGTAGCAAATGAAAAACTTATTTACTTTACAGAATACTGTAAAGAATTCTGATCTTTGACATCTAGTGCAGATTATTTTTCAAACACATACCCCAACCATTAAACATGTAATAATCAAGAAACAGATCTGCAAACAGCTAGAAGCAAGCAAAGTTAAAAGCAGAAGTCAACATGAGTTTGTCAAAAACAGATCATGCCAAACAATTCTTACTTCATTCTTTGACAAAATGACTAAATTAGTGGACCAGTGAAATGCTGTGGATCTACTATATTTGCATTTCAGTAAGGCATTTGACAAAGTTGACCACAACCAACTTCTTGGTAAGATACTGTAGAAAAAGATAGGATAGACAGCAGTGAGCTGCAGTGGCACAATGGTGAGAATGCAGTACTGTGGGCTACTTCTGCTCACGCCCTACTACCTGAAATTTGGCAGTTCGAATCTCACCAGGCTGATGGTTGACTCAATCCATCCTTCCAAGGTCAGTAAAATGAGGACCAAGATTGTTGGGGGCAATATGCTGACTCTATAAACTGCTTAGAGAGGGCTGTAAAACACTGTGACATGGTATATAAGTCTAAATGATATTGCTATTGCTATCATCACCAGATGGATTTGCAACTGGCTGACAAACTGCCAATACATGTACATGGAGGGAAATAATCATTGGGATACTCCAAGATTCTATTTTAGGCCCAGTATTCTTCAATATCTTCATAAATGATGTCGATGAGGGAATAGTAGGGGAAATTTTCAGGCGACAACAAGCTGGCAGGAATAGCCAACAGAAGATATATACATTCAACTTCCAGATGGGTCTCAACAAACTTGAACACTGGGCCCTATCTAACAAAACAAAATTTAATGGAGAGAAAAATAAGGTTTTACATTTATGCAATAAAATCCAAATGTGCAGACACAGATGAAGTACAACTTGGCTCAATACCAGTCACTGTGAGAGGGATTTTGGAATCCTACTGGATTGAATAGATAATAATAGAATCCTTTATTGGCCAAGTATGATTGGACATAGAAGAAATTTGTCTTGATACAAATACTCTCAGTGTAAATAAAAGAAAATCTACATTCATCAAGAGTCAAGAATCATGGTACAATACTTAATAATAATCATAGGGTACAGTAAACAATCAATTCATACTAGGAAACAGTTAATATAAATCTTAAGGATACAAGCAACAAAGTTAAAGTCATACAGTCACAAGTGGGAAGGGATTTATGATCAGAAGTGATGAGAAGATTAATAGAAATAGTAGTGCAGGTTTTGTAAATAGTTGGACAGTGTTGAGGGAATTATTTGTTTAGCAGAGTGATGGTGTTTGAGAAAAAACTCCTTGTGTCTAGTTGTTCTGGTGTGCAGTGCCCTGTAGCATTGTTTTGAGGGTAGAAGTTGAAACAATTTATGTCCCGGATGTGAGGGGCCTGTAGATATTTTCACATTTATCTTTTTGACTTCCTCAATGGAAGGCAGGTTGGTAGTAATTGTTTTTTCTGCAGTCCTAATTATCCTCTGAAGTCTGTATCTGTCCTGCTAGGTTGTAGAACCAAACCAGACAGTTATAAAGGTGCAGATGACAGACTCAGTAATTCCTCTGTAGAGCTGTAGCAGCAACTCCTTGGGCAGTTTGAGCTTTCTGAATTGGTGCAGAAAGAACATTTTTTGTTGTGCTTTTTTGTTGATGTTTTTGATGTAAGGTATCCATTTTAGGTCATATATAATAGCACCTAGAAATTGGAAGGTCTCTACTGTTGACACTGTCTTGTCTAGTATTGTAAGAGATTGTAGTATGGGAGGGTTTCTCCTAAAGTTTATCACCATTTCTATGGTTTTGAGTGTGTTCAATTCCAGATTGTTCCAGATTGTTCCACGAGACAAGTTGTACAACCTCCTGTCTCTATGTGGATTCATCGTTGTCTCGAATGAAACCAATCACTGTTGTGTCATCAGCAAACTTTACTATTTTAACAGATGGATCATTTGAGATGCAGTCATTGGTATATAGGAAGAAGAGAAGTGGAGAAAGCACACAGCCTTGGGGGGGTGGGGGCTGTACTAATTGTACAGGTATCAGATGTGATTCTGCCTAGCTTCACCTGCTGTTTCCTGTCTGTTAGGAAGCTTATGATCAACTTAAAAGTGTGTTCAGGTACCACTAGCTGGTTTAGTTTAGTTAGAAGAATGTCTGGAAAAGTGCAAAAATTCTGATAGAAGAGGAGGTGATAAAGAAAATAATGGAATGTGCAGAAATGAGTAAATTGACATTAGCAGTTAAAGAGCAAGAAGATAAAGAATATTTTTTGGGATTTATTTTATCAATGGCTAAATAAGAAAATAGTGAAATAAAATATATTATAATATAAATAGAACATAATAGTAAAGATAAGACAATGTAATGATATGTTACAACTGATTATAATGAAATGAATGATATTATGAACTAAGTTTTATAAAAGTTGAGATTTGCTCATAGAGGATGGTGTAAATTCATAATTAAAGTCTAATAAGGAGTTAACATTAATATATAATATAATATGCATATTTGATCTATATAATATTAATTTTAATTTAGAAAGGAAAGACTGTTGATATCATGGATAAAAGATATATACAAACTGACACACTGCACAATGGAAAGATGGTTTTATTTGATGTTTTATGTTTGTATTTGTCAATATTTGTTGTCAAAATAAATAAAAACTTTAATTAAAAAAAAAGAATGTCTAGAATGATGGTATTGAATGCTGAGCTGAAGTCTACAAAGAGGATTATTGCGTAGGTATTTGAAGATTCAAGGTGTTGTAGGATGTAATGCAGAGCCATATTAACAGCATTATCTGCCAATCTATTTGCTCGGAATACAAGCTGCATGGGAATTAAAAGTGGATCCATGATGGTTTTTAGGTTTTTCGGATAGCACTAGCCTTTCAAAAGTTTTCATAACTACTGATGTTAGAGTAACTGGTCTGTAGTCATTCAGTTCCTTGATGGAGAGCTTCTTTGGCAATGGGATGATAGTAGAGCACTTGAAACAAAAAGGAACATAGCACATCTCTAGTGATTTATTGAAGATTCAGGTGAAGATGGGGGCTGATTGGTCAGCACAGACTTTTAAGCAAGGATCTTGTCTGCCCTAGCCTTAGTGCTTTTCCTGGCTTTTGTCTGTGAAATAGATCTTGCATTTCTTTTTCTGTGATCACCAGAGATCAACTGGATTGGGGCCAGTTGTAGGAGGCTTGGCTGTTGTTGGTGTGTTTGAGATGGGGGTTGTGGAGATAGGTGGCTGTAGTTTCCTTTCAAACCTGCAGTAAAATACATTCAGATCATCTGCTAGTTGTTGATTTCCTTCTGCTTGGGAAGGAGGTTTGCTGTAGCAAAGAGTTTTCCACATGTTTGCTGGTTCATTTGTTGAGAACTGATTCCTTAACTTTTCAGAATAGCTTCTTTTTGCTGCTCTGATCTCTTTTGTTACTATGTTTCTGGCCTGATTGTATAGCATTCTGTCACCTTTTCTGTAGGCTACCTCTTTGGAAAAATGTAGCTTAGTCTAGCTGTGAACCAAGGTTTATTCTAACTATATATTTGCAGGTTCCTTGTTGGTACACACAAGTCTTCACAGAAGCTGACATATGATGTTACAGTATCTGGGAGCTCATCTAGGTCTGCAGAGGTATCTTCAAAAACATTTCAATCAGTGCAATCAAGGCAAATCTGGAACTTCAGCTTTGCCTCATCAGACCAAGTCCACACTGATTTTATTGTTGGTTTCATGGTTTTAAGTCTTTGTCGGCAGGTATAAGGTGAATCATGCAGTGACCAGAGTGTTCCACAGCTATTCATGGTAAAGATCTATACGCATCTTTTACTGTTATGTAGCAGTCATCTAAAGTATTTTTGTCTCCAGTGGGACAATTAACATACTGGAAATATTTTGGGAGCTTTTTCCTTAAATTTGCTTGATTGAAATCTTCTAAAATGATGGGAAGGGAATCTGGGTGCTTGGCTTCAGCCTCCATAATTTGATCAGCTAGAGTTAGTAATGCCTTGTTTACACAAGCTTGTGGAGGAACATATACAACTATTAGGAGAAATGAGGAAAAGTCATGTGGAGAATAAAATGGCTTGCAGTTGATATATAAAGACTCTAAATTTTCATTACAGAATTTATATATTATAATTATATTCTGTTTATATATCAACAGACCAGCTATTGATATATAAACATAATGATCCACCCTTAGTTTTACTTGATGTCTCTTCAATTCTGTCTGATCTAAATATCTAAAATCCTGGGATGTATATGCCGTTGTCATGAATTTCTGCATTAAGTCAGATTTCAGTAAAACAGAGAACTGCTGAGTTGTAGAAATCAGAATTGCATTTATTTAAAAGGAGTATTTCATCCATCTTGTTAGCAAGCGAGTGTAAATTAGTCAGAAAGATGGAAAGGAGAGGGTTCCCCCCATTTCTTAGTCTATTTAAAATTCCCGGTCTTTTACCTCCTCTCCTTTTTCGGCACTGCCACTTCTTTCCTTTGTTTGTTGTAGTCCATAGCACTGGGGAATTAGTTAGAATCTCCTCCATGCTTGCAAAGACAGTGTGTGTGAAAGGAATCAGAAGGTTACTCCTTCAAGAAACATTGCCCAATTCTTAGCAGATGGTCTGAGAGAGCATTTCAATGAAGCAACCATTGATGATGCCATCTTGGATCAATCTTGGATTAAATAGTCATTTAAATGTGAGCCAGTAGTGTGTTGCAGCCACCAAAAAAGACAGGGCAATCCTATGCTGCATTACCAGAGGAATAAAATCAAGTTCACATGAAGTTTTAGTACCATTTTATAATGCCTTGTTAAGACCACACTTGGAATACTGCATCAACTGTTGTCACCACAATATAAAAAAGATGTTGAGAATCTGGAATGAAGAAAATAGCAACAAAAATGAGCAAGGGTTGGAGACTAAAATATATGAAAAACATTTGCAGGAATTGGGTATATGTAGTCTAGTGATAAGAAGGATTAAAGGTGACACGTTAACAGTGTTCCAATATTTGAGGGGCTTCCCTAAAAAATATGGTCAACCTACTTTCCAAAGCACCAGAAGGCAAGACAAGAAGCAATGGATTGAAAGTAATCAAGGAGAGAAGAAGTAAAGAGAAATTTCCTTACAATGGGAACAATAAACCAGTGAACTGTCTTGCCTTCAAAAGTTGTGGGTGCTCCATCACTGGAGGCTTTTAAGAAGACAATGGACAGCCTTTTATCTGAAATGGCATAAGGTCTCCTGCTTGGACAGAGGAGTTGGGCTAAGAGACTTCCAAAGTCTCTTTCAACTCTGTCTGCCTGTTATTCTGTTAAACTTTATGCCTCCTCAACTAAATGCCTGTTATATCCATCTACCTCTTTCCTAATGCATAAAGTTCACATCTAACTTCATTTCTAAATCATCCCATTACCCATCTATGATCCTGCAAATCAAACCCTAATTCATTTTTCTAAAAAATAGTCACATCCTCACACTCTGATTCAAACATGGATTGATATCAATACACATATTACAGTATATTAAATTCCATGAACTTAGCTATGAATGGCTAACAAAAACTAGCGATGGTGCTGAACTGTAATAGCAATAAGACACACTTCTGCATAATTAGCAAGTCAAAAATAGACATAAAATCTTGTTCCATGATTGAAATATTTTATACTATTTAAATGCATTTCAAACAGATTTGTCATGTTTTATAGAAGTATATACTTTATTTATTGTCACAGGCCTAAATCAATCTATGTACTGCTCTGGAGAACAATTGACATAAAAGCATCTTCCACTCTAGTCACTTAATTTGTCAGCACTCTCCAAGTTTTTGTCTCTACAAATAGAGCATACTGACACCCATTATGTCATCAGCAAATCCTAAAACCCAGGAATGCTTTTACCATGTTTCAAAATATCTAATTTGCTTTCCTTCTGGTTGTCATACTGTTTACTATGAGCCTTCCCAGACATGGTTAGCATCAACTGAAGATAACAAATGCAGACGTTATAAAAATCCAAATAGAAGTTATACTGCCACTGGGAGATCTTCGTCTTTTTTTCAGTTCCAGCAATATATGTCACAAATTAACTTAGAATTGGGATAGGAGTTTCATAATAATCTGGTCATATTTAGCAGTGTCCAAGGACAACCAGGCATTTGATTCATGTCATGGAAAGTACTAGAGATGCAGTAGAGAGAAATCCATGCAATTTGATCAGTTTCTTCCAGCCACATGCATATTTTGCCTGTTTAGGATGTACAATATCAAATACTGTTTTTAAAGCCCATGTCACACTGCACCAATGGATGGAAAGAGGATGTAAAATGGAGAGAAACACTTGCCATCCGTTGTTTAACGCGATTCATCCGTTCTGTACTCACTGTGTCCGTTTTTCATCCTCTCTATCCGTCCAGCATCCGTCGACTGAGGTTCCATCTGCTCAAAAAATTTTGAGCTGAAAATGTATCCAACGCGTCCATTCTGCATCCACAACGCATACGGGGAACATCCGTTCTACATCCGTTGTCATCCGTTATGCATCCGCTATATATGCTAGGCATCCGCTGCGTATCCGGGCAACTCAAATCCACTCCAGCGGAAAACGGACACAGGGAGGAAGCGAAACGGATGCGGAATGGACACGCAGCATTAGTAGCATGGACGGAGAAAGGATGAAAGCGGATGCAGCTCGCATACAAAGCATTTAAAATAGAAAAAACGTTCGCAGAGGGGACCTATCTCGGATATTAAGGATGTCTAGAGGATGCCTAGAGGATGCAAAAGGATACATAATGGAAAACCTATATTGCCTATAAAAAGGGGGAGCAACTCACCTTGATCTCACTTTCAGTCCAGCAGCCCTGCTATGCAGACCTCTGCAGCCTTCATCTGGCTCTGGCTCTTTCACAGCATCCATTGATGTCCACCATTGATCGTAACACACTACTTTTGGTAGCCACCATCGTTCTGCAACAGTGCGAAGCCATCTACAGGCTCTTTCAACTGTTCTACATGAAGAAAAGGAGGCGGCTAAGAAGTGTCTGGATCCAAAGATGGATCTGGAGAAGAGTAGAGTACGGACTGTACAACAAGCTGATGGTGGACTTGAGGAACGAAGACACTCGTACATTCCAGAACTTCATGAGGATGCCTCCAGCCATGTTTGATGAAGTTGTGGAGCAGCTGAGACCCAGGTTGACCAAGCAGAGCAGCAACTTCCAGCCCAGCCTGGAACCTGGGCTCAAGGTGGCACTGACTCTTTGCCACTGGCCTCAGGGACCACGTACAGGAGCATGCAGTACAGCTGGAGGGTGCCACCCAGCACCATCAGCTTTGTTGTCAGAGAAGTGGTGGAGGCCATCATCGAAGAATACCTGGAGGAGCTCCTCCAGTGCCCCTCCACTGAAGAAGGCTGGAAGAAAGTTGCAGAGCAGTGGTATCAGAGGTGGAACTTCCCCCACACTGTTGGAGCCATAGATGGCAAGCACGTGGCCTGCAAAGCTCCGACGAAGTTGGGCTCCACTTATTTCAACTACAAGGGCTTCTTCAGCATCATCCTCTTCGCCATGGTCGATGCTGACTACAAGTTCATGTACATTGATGCTTCAGGCAACGGGTCAGCTTCAGATGTCCAGGAATACAACACCAGGGACGTCAGGGAGGGGCTGGAATGCAACCTCATCATGGGCTTCCCAGATCCAGACCCCCTGCCCAACGACACGCAAGATGTGCCCTACTTCATCATGGGGGATGACGCCTTCTCCCTCAGAACCTACCTCATGAAGCCCTACACCTCCAGACTGCTCACCCGTTAAGAGAGGATCTTCAACTACAGGCTGTCCAGGGCAAGGCGGGTGGTGGAGAATGCCTTTGGCATCCTGGCTAACAGGTTCCAGGATGTAACCTCATCATGGGCTTCCCAGATCGAGACCCCCTGCCCCTCACAACCATGCAGCATCGCCCACAGACCAAGAGGAGGATCGTGGAAGCTTGCTGCATCCTGCACAATCTCATGCGCACCTGCTACCCAATGTTGCAGAACAGGCTCATGGACCTCCAACAAGGCAATGGGGACATGGAGCCTGGTAAATGGAGGCAAGGGCAAAACCTGATAGACACTAAGGATGTGCAAGGCCCCAACAGAGCTTCACGTGAATGGAAGAAGCAGCGCAACCTCCTGAGACACTGGTGCAACTCCCCATCTGGAGCAGTGGAGTGGCAAGACAGGATGATAGATGATTAATGGATGCTTCCTTCAGCCTGTCTCATCACACTGATGAGATTGGGCCATGTATGTTGGGTGGGCCTACAATGAACAGGGCATTTAATAAAGAGTTGTGTTTATGTTGACATGTGTGGATGAATGATTACATTATTATTGATAATAAAGGGCCATAGGTGTGGCACCTGGGAGGGTGGACCATACAGTCCCCATATGCTTGCACTGGAGGTTTATCTATCCCACAGCTATTACCCATACCAAAGGTATCCCTGCCCATCCCACAGCTATCCTTACCCATCCCACAAGCATGCAAAGGCTTAAACCATTTCTAAAAGTTTCCACCAAGACTTTATTTAATAAAATAAATGAAGCAAGTATGTGAAGCAAAGATAATCTTTATTAATAACAAGCTGTAAAAGAAAAATGACCCAAGTCAAATGTCCAAAGCAAAAATAAAGTCAACAGGTAGCCACCCAGTCTCTGGCACTCTTCTTGGTCACTCAGAGGCATGCCCAGTCTCAGGGGTGAAGGGTCCAAGGGCTGTGGAGGTGGCTGCTGCTGGAGTGCTGGTCTGAAGCATCACTGGGGTGCCTGGCCCCGAGAGGACAACAGGGGACGGTGTGTTGAGGAAGCTCTCAGACAGCTGGCTAGCCCCGTGATGTTGAGAGCCCCTTCCTCCATGACATGGGGTGTCAGCCCCAATACCGATGACAGATGTACTGAGGCAGGGCTTGGCTGTGGGGTGGAGGAAGGAGCAGTGTAGTGGGGCTGTCTGGTCTGCAGCTGGGTGAGGACTGGCGTGGGTGGCATTGGTGGCATGGGTGGCATCAGTGGTGTAGGTGGCATCTGTGGCGTGGGTGGCATCACTGGCACCAGTGGTGTCCGATGTACCTGTTCCTGGACTGGGAAGGGCTGCCTGTGCTGCTGGACCTCCTGGTAGCCGTAGCCTTGGTAGGTGAGGGCTTGTGGAAAACCTTGGAAGGACAGTGACATCACCTGGGGTGGAGGAGCAGGCCTGAACTGGGTGGGAGCAGGTTCAACTTGGTCTGGAGGGTTGTGAAGAAGATCGGTGATCCTGTCCTTCACCACCTGGTACTGGGGTCCGACATGTTTATGAGGGTATGATTGACATAGGTGAGGAAGGGCTTGAGGTTGGAGGATGGGGCGTCGGTGTGTACCAGCTGAGAGAGGAGATCTACGCTGCTCCTGATGGTGTCTCTTATCTCCAGCAGGACAGTGTGGCTCTGGCCCTCCAGTTTGCTTCTCTGCCTTTCTGTGGAGGTGGAGCTGGGGGTGGATGCGGGTTGGGCTGTGGTAGAAGTGCCATCTCCTTTCTCCCACTGCGACAGGGGGTCCTCCACGCGCTCTGCCACGGTAATGCAGCTGTCAGGGGGGTCTCCGTCGTGGCACGCTCCACAGACACCTGCCTGGAGACAGGAGCTGACTCTCTGCCAGAAGAGGACTGGCTCTCAGCAGGCTGCCTGAGAGAGAGGGTTTTGAGAGGGGCTGCTCCTTGATGGCGGATCTCACCCTCCAGGAAGCTGCACCTGGCCATCACGTAGGTCTCTCTGTCCGTCAGTTTGACTGTGGTCTGGCCAGATTTCTTGAGGTGCAGCTTCCCGTACCAGGTGTGCATGTGCTTCCACTGCTGAGGAGCACCTCTGAAGTGTAGCCCAGGCTCTCCTCTTTCTCTCTTCAAGCAGACTGCTTCATTTTGGTGTCGCGATAGAGCCTGTGTCCCTTCCGCCATAGATACTTGTTCTCCCTCTGCCACTCCAGGCAGAGTTCTGCCCAGCTGAGTTCTGTGCCACCCTTTCTGCCTGAGTTGATTAGCTGCATGTTTGAATTCCATTTCTATCCCAAAGGGGTGCATTCAAGCAAAGTCTCCATGCATGCACACTCACAACCAGCAAACCAGTTGGTAACATAAGTGCAGCTCACCTCTGAACTAATGTGATTGGCACAAGTGAGATGCATTTCACATATATTAATAATTTGGCTGTAGAGAGCCATCCATATGGTTTCTACTGATGTACTCCATTTCACCTTAATGTCATAAATGGGATTACATATTTACAAGCCTATCTTGCATGGCATATACATCTCATAATAATATAATCACAAGAACACCAGTAAAATAAAAATCTTTAAGCTTAATAAGTCAAGCTGGAACAGTCAAGGACCTGGTCAAAAAAGGAGAAAGAAACATACTTAAAACTGAGGCAAGTTTTGCCTCACTGCAAGTGAAGTTTTTAGGTACCTGCAAATCTCTTAACGTAGACCAGAGAATGCCTGGGTAACATCACTTTTTTTCTTCATTTGGGTTTTATTGAGCTGAGAGTAGACTTCTTTTGATGGAAATGGAAAGTGATGAAGGATGAAACAAGGACAGAGGCACTATTCTGCATAAGGCAAGAAATTGTCTACACCTGTTTTTAATGTTCTGAACTAATTTTTAATAGGCTGAGCAATTAACATGTTTTTAAAATATATTTTCATCTCAGAATGGGCTGTAATTTACAACATAAAAAATGATGCAAGCAACCCAACTAATTTAGCTTCTTCTTTGCCCTTTCCCTTCATTTACACCATCTTGACTATCATTAAGGATTTTTTTTGCCTGCTGTTTTTTTCTATTTGGTACCTTCAGTGCTTCCTATGAATTGTTATTGGCTCAGCTAACTCTATGTGCTTGGTTGAGAAGGAAGGCAAAATAACGTCAATTAGAATGAAAATGTGCATAACATTTGGTATTTACATTTCTAAAAATGAGCAACTTAAAAAGCAATGTAATTATGTTTTTATAATGGAAGTTTTACTGAAAGCAACTAAGATTAACAGTTAATCTTAAGTATAAGATTATATAAATCATATATTTGTTCAAATTTTAGTTTTAAAATTCCAGATTTAACCAAAGTACTAACAATTATTGTCAATATGGTAGCTTCCAATTTTCTTGCTTCTGCTTATTTGCATCCTAAAATATGCCCTTTCCCCCCTAAAGCCTTTGTTCTTAATTCTAGCTTGTAATTAGAATGAAAATTTGTAAATTTCAGTTACAGCTATTCTTCCATTTTTTTTCATTAGTTTCCCCCCTTTAAGCTTGCGTAGGAGCAGATAAAATTAATGGAGTGGTTGGAGACTTCTTAAAATCACAATAATGTTTAATATTTTAAGAAAAAGATAGAAAGAAAGAATCCAAATGGCAAAAAAACAAAAACAAAGTTTTTGTTGTTTTCGACCAGCCAAGTAATAAGGTAATAAAACTTGTTGGGCAGTCTTTAGCCTATGGAAATGCATGTGATTCTCAACATCCAGTTTTACAAGCTAATGTAGACTCAGTGATTCAATTATCTTCTGATCCTACAATCTTGCTTCTGAAAACCACAATGTTGGATTGCTATTAGGACTGAGAATTGTAAGAGCAAAAAAATCATGGTAAAATATTGTGATTTACCATGAATCTTCTTTGATAAATACAAATAACATAACCTGAGTAACTTTATAAAATGCAACATTTTCTCTTCTCGTTTAGTAGCAATAGTGATATGGGAAATAGACAGAAGTTTCCTCTTCCCTCTTCTTCTATATTATCAGAGAAAGAGGGGATGTTATTGTGATGCAGGATTTTTAAATATCCATTACAGTGGATATTGAAGGATATTTATTGTGATGGAAGGTTGTTGTGGGGAAAATAGTAAGATTTTATTATATCTTATATAATAAATATTATATCTATATCTCTGTCTATCTATCTATCTATCTATCTATCTATCTATCTATCTATCTATCTATCTATTTATCTATATGAATGCAGTTCAGCTTCCTTCGGGTATTATCCCACGTCATTGTAATGCTTTTAAAGTTGTAGCAATGTTTCAGCAGAATCTCATCTGCCATCATCAGGCTTCTATATGGAGTTTGCATACAAACTTAATACAGAAGCCTGATGATGGCAGATGAGATTCTGCTGAAACGTTGCTACAACTTTAAAAGCACTACAATGACGTGGGATAATACCTGAAGGAAGTTGAATGGCATTCATGTAAGTAGCCACGAAAACTTAAAAAAACAAATA